>OY720159.1:33103844-34353844 GCA_963082805.1 Hemicrepidius hirtus
TGTTTTGTGTAAGCGTAAACAATACACGCAGCCCTCACAATTTTGGCGCACGTTGTATAATTATTTGCGTTACTTATCAGAAACTGAACCCTGTGAGGTGCAAAAATGTAATAGTAGTCCAGAGCATGTAATAACAATGCAAAATTGTTTGCCCTTGAGCAATTGCTGTCATTGCTTTGACTTGCCTATAATCTGCTATAATAAACTTTGTATTTGGGCGGTTGCTAGGGAAAATATCTTGCTATTCGGTTCTATTTTATTTCATGAATATTTTTAACTTGCAGATAACAAATTTTGAGAAAATGAGTTCGGCACTTAAACCTGTATTGACGCCTGCTGGATCTCAAAATCCTCCGGTACCATCACAGTTAAATAAACCTATGCACCCCCAAGGTACTCCTACAACATACGGTCAGCCCATGAGCCATATACCCCAAAATCTTGTGAATATTCCTCATAATGCACCTAGTTCCACCAACGTACATAATCCCGCACATTCAAATGCACACAGTGTTCCACACCACATTAATACAAATGCACATGGCGCAAGCCATTTGGCAAATCATTATAATTTAAGTGTACCTAATGCTCCCTCTCAGCACTATCCGGTGAGTGGAAATACACCTGTTAGTTCACATTCAGCTCCTGTAAGTAACCATCCTGTTGCAAATCCAAGTCAGCCCCACACTACTCAATCTGCAACAACGTTCAGTAACCCTCCAAAAAATCTTACTTATAATCCCAATTATCAAGCAAGTCTCGGAAACTCGTACAAACCAACGAATGCGACATCTACACAAAATCCATCGGTTTCACAACCACCAACAGCCACCGCTACTCCAGAGGAATCCACTTCAGAAAAACCTCAATCAAATGGAACTCCAGAAGTTAAAACTGCAAGTAAACCCGAACCTCCACAAAATCACATTGCAACACCAGGCATTAAGGATAAACCACCACCACCTCCACCTCCTGCACCTCCACAAACCCAAATATTGACAACTCCAGAAAAGGCCAAGATTACACCTGAAAAGCCATCACCGAATGTAACAGCTGTAACAACTGAACAAAAACAGAATGCGGATGTAAATAAGTCTTCGGAGGTAATTAGTACATCTGCATCGCCAGATAAAACTTCTACATCAACAGGACTTGCAAGTTCAGCAAATGCTACCAGTTCTTCAACCAGTGCTAGTTCTTCAACAAATTCTTCAACTGTACCATTGCCTATTTCAACAACACCCCCAAGTGCAACAGCCGCAACACCACCAGGAAATGTAAATGTAACAGCTGCTAGTGTTGCTTTAGCGCAACCGACTCAGCAAACTGTCGCTGCTAGTTTGCCTGAGATGCAAGAATCTCAAGATTCTGTAACAAATGTAACTCCAACAATTAATAATAAGCCTAAGGAACAGGTGTGTATAATTTTATTAATTCTTTTGCTGTGAATAAACTTTGGTTATTTGATTACAATCCGTTTATAGTTGAACATATATCTGTTCTCAGCCATTGTTGTAAAAATTAATTTAAAAGCTTTTTCTTTGCATAGAATGAAGCAAATTAAGGGGTAAACCACAGTACAAAGTTGTGTACACTAACTACCCAATGTGAAAGATTTCCCAAAGACTACCCAAATTTCCCTGGGAGTACCTAGACTTTCCATGGACTACCCAGACTTCCCAAATGCTACCCAGGCTCTACTCGGACTTCCCAAAGACTTCCCAGGGATTTCCTAAAACTTCCCCCAGGCTACCTAGACTTCCCAAAGACAACCTAGATTTTCCAGAGACTATCCAGACTTCCCAGAGACTATCCAGACTTCCCAGAGACTATCCAGACTTCCCAGAGACTTCCTGAGACTTTTCAGGGACCACCTGGACTATGTACACCAAACTTCCCATGTGGTTTACCCCTTGGAAGCAAAAATTCAGGGTTTACTTAGTACTTTAGTACTTGTAATATTTTGCAGATTAATCAAAAATCAACATTAAAGTTAGCAACAACCCCTAGAACTCCTGTAAGGAAAGCTAAAACTTCTAAACCGGAAACTCCTGATTCTTCAAAATCATCTAAAACTGAAACAAAATCGCTCACTCAGAAATCACCTGGTTCTGGAGGGAAAACTAAAAGAACTCGTACTAGAACCCAGCCATATCAGAGCCCGTTGCCTGAGGTGGAAATGGTATCGAAAATTAGTGTAACCACACCAAGAAATAAGAACAGCGAAGATAAACTCATCATCTTCTACAAGTAATTAATTATAACTATAATAAATTATTTTTTGTTTAAATTAATTTACTCTATGTTTAGCATAGTGTACTCATTTCTGAATGCATGCTTTCTAAAGTAGAAAATCATTGTATATAATAATGAATGTTTCAAAAGTACATTAATTTTTCCAATTTTACAGAAATGAATTCCTGGCCGTTCGTAATTCTGAGGGAGGTTTTTATATTTGTCAAGCAGTACAAAACATATATAAGAGTTCGCCAAGAATTAGAATTCGTTGGCTTTCGCAGGATAAGAATGATAAGGAAGTCTATACACCCGATTTTTATGATTACACAGGTACGTTTTACAAAATGTGTTTAATATTTGAAAAACTGGGGTGTTAATGACCTAAAATGATATCTAAAAATCCACCATTAAAGAGTCTCCCCTTGTAAGTTGCATATGAAAATATGGAAGTGTATTAATTTCTACAGAAACGATTTTAAGTCTCACATTTTTTCTTCTAGGATAAGGGACTACTTGATTATTAAATCATTTTCTTTGGTTCTCAATGTTTGAAGTGCTATTTTTCTGTTTTTGATATGCAACTTTAGGGAACTAATAATTCTAAAAGGGTTTTTGGATTATATTTTGGGAGTCTTACAATAAGCAAGATGTCCATGGGCATGGTTATCCTCAATTTTGAAAGACCCTGTATATCTCTTTAAGTTTTATGCATTGTATAATTTTATTTATAGTGTGTTTTTGTCAACAGATTTTGATTGTATCCTTACAAATTTGAATCTGGGCCGTGTGGATAAAGGAAAATACAAGTTGCCTGTTAGTGAGAGAGTGAGAACAGACAGCATTTTAAAACGAGCGCTAGCAGTTGAAAAAGGAGATGCCACACCTCCATCTTTAACTGAAGAACATCCTGATGGTTGTAAGTATATTTGTGGTTTGTTTGTTTTTTAAAATAAAAAGTTTTTAATGTTTTAGTGGATTTATCCTTATACAAAGAAGAGAGTCAACTGAAAAAGCGAAAATCTGGAAAACGTAAAGCTTCAACTTCACTAAGGGGTTCTTCTTCCCATTTAGCCCCCTCAAGATTATCACCAGATCAGTCTAAAGTCAGAAAGATTGCTTCTAAACCAAAATCTCTGCCTGTAAAGAAATCAACTGTTCTGAAACGAGCATTATCTGCAAAAGTTAAAAGGATTGATGTTGGACGTGCTGAGAGAGCTGCAAAAAGACGAAGTCAAGAATCGCTGAAGCATCCTGTCAAAACAAGTCCAGTAATTGATCAGAAGAAAGCAAAAGTATTGGCAAAAGTGGCTAGAAAAGCTCCTGCTGGGCCTCCACCCAAACCACAACCACTTCCGAAACAAAGTGAGTATACGAGATGATTTAATGAAAATATACAGTATGTCCACATACTTGGGTTACAACGAGGTATGCTTCACAAAAACTTTTTGAATTTAACTTTCTTATGTGAAGGTTTAAGTCTTGCTTGGCTTGAAAGTAACTTTAAGTATATTTTCGATTTTGTTCAAATCAAGGAGCCCTTGGTGGTAGATAAATTTTTTTTCTTATTCAGGTAATAGTATGTTATGTATCGAGGACTGTAGGTGCAACATTTATGACCGTGGATGCAGTTTGGAAAACCGAGGGGAAGCCGAGGTTTTCTAAGCATGCGAGGTCATAACTGCACCTATGGAACGAAGTGGGTATACTATTTTTCAATTACATGCAAAATCTTAGCTTTTTGAACGTATTATTCAAAATTTTAAAATTTTGGTAATAATTTAAATTACTATATAGCTACCTAATATAAAATTTCAAACAAAATTATAAAATTACGGTGTGTTGTAAGGGAGATGTATCAAAACAAATTAATAGTATATTAAGTATTAAGAACAGTAAGGGATGTTTACCGGTCAATGACAATTGTTTGGGGAGGAGCGAAGCGACGACCCCAATTATTGTCGGAGATCGGTCACCCTTAATGTTCGACATGCTTATAACGTTTTTTGCACGATCGCAATAAAAAAAATTGATTTAAAATTTTTATATTTCAAAATGATAAAAGTACCTATATAACCTTAGTTTTTTATAAATTGTCTGACAACCACGGTAACCATAGTTATCATGTCTGCAGTACAATGAATTATACTTTACTGTTCTACAACGGTAAGTGAATTACTTACTGTTTTGTTACGCCTAGCAACCAGTAAATGCAGCTTACTGTACTGGCATCGAATCTAGTAAGTAAACAAAACAGACGATCGTGCAAAAATAGCTATTTTCCTAACAAGTGCAGAAAATCGATTTTTCCGCACGCAAATGCCGTTGACAGCACGACGCGTAGCGGAGTGGTGTCAAGCATTTAAGTGCGGAAAAATAGGTTTCTGCACGTGTTAGGAACAATAGTTTTTCTACTAGCGTGCGGAAAAACGCATTTTCCGCACATGTTTTAGTGTTTTAGTGCGGAAAAGTGGATTTTCCGCACCGTGCGGAAAAGTGGATTTTCCGCACTAAAACATGTGCGGAAAATGCATTTTTCCGCACGCTAGTAGAAAAAATTAATTGTGAGATGAATAGGGAAAACGAGGTCATAAAAGTTACTTACCTTTTCTAGGACGTGTATGTAACTTATGTGACCTGTTTACTTTTTGTAACCATAGCGACAACAAAAAAATAGTTAATATCGTGGTGAGCTGCACTTATGCCCGGTTGCACCAACGTATTTAACTACGTATTTAGCTAAACCAGGATCAATTGGCATGGATACAATTGTTCGAACAATCGTATCCATGCCAATTGATCCTGGTTTAGCTAAACTCGTTAAATACGTTGGTGCAACCGGGCCTATGTGTCTTTTAGTTTTGACATTAATATGATGCTAACGATGCAGGTAGTTGAAAAAGTAGCTTTTCTGTACTAACTACCACAAAACTTCATCAAGAAAAGTTGTTCACAATGTAAAATCATCGCCTCATGCAAAATTTCAGAAAGAGTATTTTCAATATTTTTCAAATCAAGAAGGTAAACAGAGAAATGTTCTATGTCCAGATAAAGTAGCTCTTCTGTATTAACAAGGGGAAAACATCCCCATGCAAAATTTCAGAAATACCTGTGGTTTATTTTATTTTATAATTTACAAGCCCAATAGCAATAAGGACATTTTTTTTTTTAAGTAAACCAATATATCTGAAATTTTGCATACATAAATGATTTCATACTATAAACAACTTTTCTTAATGAAGTTTTGCCTTGGTTAGTACAGAAAAGCTCCTTTTCCGACGACCACTATAAAATGTGACCAAATTCGCACCGTTTACTGTTACTGAAAATTGTATATTTCGCATGGCAACGAAACCGTGTGATATGAGCGTGTGCAATATATTTCACACGCTAGACGATAAAAAATAGTTGACCACTTTGAAAATCGTCATTCATTTTATTAAAAATTAAATATTGAAACGTCAAATTGTAGCAAATGCACCGAAGTGCAGTACCTACTAACCTGTTACTAGCCGAATTTTTATTAAGAAAATTGGTAAATTGTAATAAATAAAAGAGGTAAATACATTTAATTCACATAATTTTATATTGTATTTAGTTTTGCTGTTGATATGGACGATATTGATGATAAAATGTTATAATTAATAATTTTTTTTATTTTGCTATTTTTGAAACAGAATTAAGTGGTGGTCGGAAAAGTTGTGGTCGTCGGAAAAGTACAGTGTACAACTCGTGCTGAATGGATATTTCAAACGAGTATGTTTAAGCCACTCGCCAAGGCTCGTGGTTCAAACTTTCATACTCGTTTGAAATATCCAATTTTCAGCACTAGTTATACAATATACTATTACCTGAATAAAAAACATTTCTTTATCTACTGTCAAGGTCTCCTTGATTTGACATAATCGAAAATTTGCAGTCTGAGATTTTGCTTGGAGGGGATGATTTTACATTGTGAACTACTTTTCTTAAAGAAATATTGCCATAGTTGGTACAAAAAAGCTAAAAAGCTACTTTACCTGAATAAAAGCTATATTTGTAATTAGTTTTAAGTCAAAATTCAAATTCACAATTTTTTTGTCAATCATACCTCTTTGTAACTCAATTCATGGACATACTGTGTAAACAAGTGATTATTATGTTAAAGCGTGTATGTAAGAGAGACAAATTTTAATGATTATAATTGTTTTTTCATATTTTTATAGTTTTTTAAATGTTTGCTTGCAGATACAAAAACTATAAAACAAGCAACTGCATCTTCTTCAAAGAAACCTGCAGTAATAAAGAAAGAGAAACTAATTGTAACACGCAAATCTAAAAGAGGTAAAAAATAAAACTTGTATGGTATTATTATCAAGTTGTCATAATGCATAATTTTACAAAAAACTGAAAATTTAACCGGAAAACAATTTTTATGTTTGGTGAGAAATTTATCCACAAGATAAGAGAAAAAACTAATGACAGGAGTGCATTTTTGTTTAAAATTTAAGGTGTTCATATAAGTTCTTGCTTTTAATGTTCATTTACAGAACGTTTTTTTTTACTATCAGTATTTTTATTTCGTTTTTGGTTGACTTGTATAATAAATATGTAATACATGGCAAACTAAAATTCAAAAACGTGCAAGTTTAATATGGCACCCGATGAGATAACTATCATGTTGCAATTTAGGTTATGTAATAATGAAGTTTTTTAAAAACACTAATATCGGAAGCTCTCAGGGCAATATTTGGTTATACAGATTGTAATCACTTGGTCAATAAGGAAATAAAGTGTGAACTATACAAATAGCTTTAAAACTTTTAAGCAAAATATGCTTAAAACGGAAAATTATATTTATTTAATCAACATACTAGTGTTTTTAAAATACCGACTTAATTTTATAAGGTGAATTTGAATTTTTTCATATAAAGCTAGTATTACGTTATTAAGTTAATTTTGTAATTGTATATTTTTATTCTAAAATATGTAGTAGATTAAAATATAAGTGGGCGTTTATAAGATTTAATCTATTAACTAAACTTTTTTTGAAGTTCACAACGGCAAGAATAAACAGATTGACCAACTTTACATACCAACCACAAACAGCACAAAACCGTTGCAAAGTATCGTATTTAGAATATAGTTAATGTATGTTCAGTCGTTTGTGCTTGTCAGTTAGGTAATTAAAAATGTGGAAAGATTGTAGTCTTGTTCGAAACTGTCAAGAAATAATTGATCTGATTCATTTAGAAATCATCCCAAATTATAATTTATAACATTATAAATGGTTTTCGAATAAAAAGTATTTATGAATTCGTTTGTGTTTTATGATTAGTTGGTTGGTTACTCTATTCGTCTTTTATTGTATAAGATTATTAGTCCATAACATTGGAACATCACCTTATGTTGCATAAGATAATATTGTGAATCTCTTGGAACAAATTATTACTTCAAGTTTCTGGTATGGTAATAAAATTTGTCAACAATTGATTTGATTGGCAATAAAAGTCTTCATTTATGGCCATCAAGCTTGTTATGTTTTTTACATGCGATTTATTAACAGGTTCGTTGTCTGGTGGCAAATGTGACACTTTTCCAGAAATTAATTTTTTAAATAAAACTTGAAATAAGTGAGAGTTCATTTTTGTGTGTATAAAGGGTTTGTGGCTCCAGAATGTGACATTATTTTTAGGGTATCTATATCTACCTTTTACCAAGAAGTAGAAAGTAAACAAAAAAAGCAAAGTAGTTCATTGCATTAAAGAGAAAAATGTCTTTTATATTAAATTGGCTATGAGAAAATGATTAAAAGTATTTTCAACCACCATTTCCTGCAGAGGCGAGGAGCTGTACCATGAATCCGTTTTTTTCTCAATAAAACATGAAATTAAGGTACATTGAAATGTATCTAGCAGTGGTGGCTCCTTCATAAGAACTGAACCATCAAAAATAAATCTAAAACCCATTTTATTAATTTAATTAGATTTAGAGTATAATTATTGTACATTGTGGTTTTGATTTCAGACAAAGGGTTAATAAGTACGAAGGTAGGCGTCATATTACAGTCTGTCAAGTGAATACTGATATAATAAAAGTCTATTCAGCAGAAGTAGCTGTATTAGCAAGCCTTTTCTGAATCGAGCACAGAAAAGTGCCCACCATTAGAATAGGTGCGCTAATTCACGGTCTCATTGTCTCAACCATACTTTGCATTTATTCAGTTACAAGCTGCAGGATAGATGTTTGATTTTGTAAGAGAACAGCCCCTAAAACAAATATGGAGGCATTTTTTGTTAAGTCGAATTGTTTTGAAGTAGTGGCTCTTGTGTTGAAATTTTCTTTGTGTTCAAAAGAATCAGTAGTCTTGATCGCGGATAATTATGCTATTTTTAATATCATTCTTGAAACATTTAGTTATAGGTTTGATCATTTTTGAAGTTTTTTATAAGATTACGATAATAAACAAGTAAGTATAAATCTTAATGGGCTCTCGGACCGGAGCAATAAGCAACTGGCAAAGGCAATGCGCTATACGTAATTTTGAACAGAAAATTCGAAAAGGAAAGTTTGGAAATTGTATGTCGGGTTGCATGTCAACATAGGCGTTGATTACAGCTTAGAGTAGGTACCTATAGTTTATCACACAACTGTCGGGTTGCTTTACGGTGTTTTGTAAACCTTTATTAAATGTTTAAAAGAAACGGCCATAAAAAAAATAATATTTGGTTATCTTATGCTTTAAAAAAAGTCGTAGGACATGCGCAGTAGGTGGAGCAGGTATTCGCGTCGGCCGACTACTACTACGTTGCACGTGGATATAGCAACGGCACACCACGGGGTTAACCATAGATAATATTATATATGTGGGTTAACCACAGGGGTTAACAACGCCAAGCGGCTTCATCTACAATATAAAAAAATTCCCACGACTGCAGTGTACTCGTATGATAAAAACCCCACCGAAGGTGGCGCTGACAACAACCTGTGTGACGTGTGACGTCACAAACGGACACCACAACCCAAGGTTACCACAACCATGTCGTCACGGTCGCCATTTTTGTTGAGGCAGGTAGAGGTCTGCGTTCCAAACAAAGCCAGTTGAACGTGTGTTGTTATAGGTATAGCCAACTTTAAAATTGTGTTTTTATAAATAATTCTGTTTATTAATAAGGTAAGTACATTTATATGTTAATATACTTGTGAAGAGTTAATTGTGATAATTACTTGCCAAGTTTGTTTTATAACTTCTTTGTTTATAAACTATTACTTTCTTAGAGCAATATGTTACAAGAAAAACACTTTTACAAGCTTTGAAAGAAAAAGGTATCTTTCTTGGGGGAATCAGTTCATTGGGCATAATATTGGATTTAGGTCCACGTCCAAGAAAGACGATCGTCGAAGAGGTTTAATGGAGTTGCCAAATATTGCTCTAACGAGAATTCGCTTTTTCACCTAATGGTCTCGAATGTGTATTATTTGCATGAAACTTGGGTTTTCGAAAATGGAACAACGTGCACATCTTGGCAAGATGAGAGTGTAAAAAGTGTAAGAACAATTAAGTCAGAAAGAAGCAGGCATAATTAGTTTTACTTGGGAAGAATTATTAAATTGAAACTTTCAATCTTTAAAGATTGCTCCATGCCGGAACCCGTAACGGATTTATTCCTGGAGCCTCTCTAATTTTTTCCTCAAAAACTAAGGATTCAGGTTACCATGAGAAAATGAATAAAGACAATTTTCTTAAATGTTTCAAAAATCTATTGATGAAATTAGAACAACCTTCCATTAGCATAATGGATAACGCCCGCTACCATAGCAGTTTGGTTGACAAATTACCAAAATCTAGCTGGAATAAGGATAAAATCAAAAATTGGCTGTCGCAAAAACATTTAGAATTTCTAAGCGATGCCTTGAAATTGACTTTACTGGAAATTGTTGCTCGGTCAATATATTTAGGATATTACTGTCAGCGCTTCTTTATTATACCAAGATATAATTTTTAGAAATAAACCAAAAAACCTGTATACTGCTAACCAAATGGCACTGGAACATGAATATACTGTGTTACGGCTTCCCCCATATCATTGTATTTTCATTCCAATTGAAAAAATATGGGAAATTACCAAACAATACTACAACAAACACGTTGGAGAAGAGGGTTACGGTAAAGTGTTTGGAAATGTGGGAAACTGCATTAGACAAAGTAACTCCCAATATGTGGGGAAATACAATAGAGGACACAAACAAAATAATTTTAAATTGGTGGCAGAGGGAGGTTAGGCTCGACTGCGACGACATACAACCAATAATTATAGAGCTTAATGCGGATTCAGACACCGATGATGATGATGATGATTTTGGCTTGCTGACATCAGAAGCTGAGTTCTAATCGACCATTATAATACCAAAGTATGATTCGGGTTCTAATCCCTTTAATCAAAATGAACAAAATTTTTCCAAAAGAGATAGGCACAGCTCTTCAAAAGTGCATCACCGATGATGAGTTTATTTTTAGAGTAAAACTTATGAACTGTGAGCTAGAATTATGGAATTTGGAAGATTGAATCAGCTTTTGATACCAAAATCTATTCTGTATGAAACTTGCAATAACCTACCCGAAAGATCCCAAAATGGGTGGGTAATTCTAGCTCAGTATTATATAATGAAAGAGAAAAATATGCACTTCTACAACTTCTTTATAAAAGGAAAAATACTTGGTAAACGTAACATCGGAAGATCCGGAATATCATGGCTCCGCAATCTACGCGAATGGTACAACTATACCTCCACTGAACTACTTCGAGCTGCAGTATCCAAAATTGCAAACCTCCGATAATATGAAGCAACTTAAAGAAGAAGAATTATATAATATATTCCTGGAACCTCTGTATTCCTCAAAAAATAAGGATTCAGATTACCGTGGGGAGATGAATAGACAATTTTCTAAAATGATTCAAGAATCAACTGCTGACGAAATTAAACCAACCTTATTATCATAATGAACACACCATATCCTAGACTTATTTTCAGATTCTCAATCGCCATAAATAGGCGCAAATTTTGTCTAATTTAACCGACTTCGTATTGTTTACCGTTCCCAAGATACCAATGGTGATAGCATCGAAATAATTACCACCCGGTATATGGCATATATTTACAAGTATTTTTATTTATATGGACGGCATGTAGTTCTCGATACTGCACTAAAACTTTTTTCCAAATGATAACATTGCCAAACAGAGCATCCCTCTAATACTTTTTTCAATTTAGTTAGTACTGTTCTGCAAAATAGAATTAGTTTAGCATTAGAGACAATAATCAGAAATGTATACCACTTAGGAAAATCCAAAAGGAGCTTAAGGCTGGAGTTTACACCTTGAAATATACTCCATTTTATGCACATTTTGTTCCAATTTTTCAGAGCCAATTTTAAAGTAGGAAGGGCGGGCGAAATTTTTTTCTTATTATTGGTGTTTTATCTGTCTACACATAGAACGTTTTTGTTTATTTTCTAAAAAATAACTTTTCAGCATTAAAAAATGTACAACTATATTTTACTTTAAAATTTTCAAGTAGTATTTACAAAAATATGGATATCGAAAAATTCTCTTTATCAATAGATAGATATAACCACGCTCTTTCTAATGCCACAAGAATTTTTTTCTAAAATGCTAATTAATTCGGAAATAATGGAAATAAAATTTTAGAAATATCAATATAATTCACCTTTTGCAATTTAGCATATAGGCAACACAATTAACAGGACCAACTCACAATGGAGCCAATACACAAAAAACGGATTATAACGGATTACAACTTTCTACTAGGTATTGTTATTTGACAAAAAAAATTAAAATAATATAACGACAAAATCTATATTCAATACAGTAAATTCATTATTCTTTATTGCATTTATCAATTTTGGTAACGTCAAAAGAATCTGAAATATTTAAAAATATGAAACAAAATTCCAGGGCAAGCATTATTCTTGTTATTGTAGGTATGCAACTTTCCATACATCAAATTCGATTTTGCTTTAAGTAAATGCCAGCCTTAAGCTCTTGGTATGAAAATGTATTATTAAATAAATATAAAAACACTGTATATGGTTCTTGGATATTTGCTCACTCACCTTCTTCTCTTAGTAAACTTGTAAATAAGAATGTATAATATTAAAGCGTATACAGTGAAGTCCATTTATTATGCAATATAGGCATATTGCAAGTTAATTGGTGTGAGCACTTTACCATTGGAATATAGGCAACCCATTATACACTGCTAAGCACTCTTGCCCCTGCCTACTGATGAATTTAAATTTTCAATTGTCAGGAATGTATTATTATTATTGTTTTCAATATTAAATAATCTTTTTTTAACTAAGAACATGTTTTATTTTGAGGTTAAACTTTCATGTGTTGCTGATTTCGATTAGATCATAGATGGTTAGATAAAAAAAAACTAGCTAACTGTATAATGGGTTGCCTATATTCCAATGGTAAAGTGCGTACACCAATTAACTTGCAACATGCCTATATTGCATAATAAATGGACTTCACTGTATGAATAACTTGTAGGGCGTATTTTCCTAATTATCAAAATAGCCTTTTATAATATCCTATCCAGTACCAAGCAACGATATCGAGATTTTTGAGAACGGGTTTCTTCCAGAATGCACACGATCGTGGATTTTTTTCTTTACAGTAATTGATTGCAACAGGAAGTCTAAACTAATTAATAAATATACAAGCAATATTTCTATTTAGTTTTTATTGGTCCACACAAGTTGATATTCAATGCATTTATCTGTAGAAGATAATGATATAGTAGGTAGTACCTAGGTATGTATTTTACAGTCATTAATAAATATGTAATGTGTATAACACTGCACACAGGGAATACTAAAAAGACTATGTACAATCTTATATTTCGAAAATATACATATACTCTTTTGCAAAAATATTTTTATTGTGCCTAGGCCTCAAAACATACAAGTGATTAAACATTGATTGTTTATAAGACTGGGGTGATAGGGATGCTAATCTGACTCTCGGTTCGTTGGAATAATTTTTTCATTATCTCATTTTCTGATAATAAATTTATTAAATTTTTATAATCTTTCTACATTTAGAAAAAAATTCGAACGAACAGAAGAATCAAACTTGAAAAGAATCTGTGTTGTAGGTAATCAGTAAGGGATCTTTGAGAAAAGGGCAATGTATATCGTTACAAATTCGAAAAATTTAATTATAAAACGCTGATTAAATTAGAGAATTTGTATTAAAATGGAGAGAAATGCTTGCTGATTTAAAAATTGGGTCAGTAACTGCTTAATTGTGTTATGATGAAATAGTTTACCACTGAAAAACACAACCATAAAGGAAAATGGAAACCATTTCTTGCATTAAAACAGTTTAAAAATAATTTAGTGTTAAGCCACCATTAAATTAACGAAATCAAATTAATAAAGCACTTAATTAATTTACAGTATCAATAAAAAATAAAATGAAGCATTTAATTCTTAAACAAAATAAGCATCTATCCCGGACCTATCGCATGCTAAGCGAACGCTCTACCATTACTGCAGATTGCTGCTATTTTATAGAAACATGGGAACTGATGCGACCAACTAGAAAAGAATACGCGAAATGAATTGTCTCGCTACTAAGTAACAATTTCGTTTTTCCTTTTCTCATTAATTCGTGGTACTTCCGATATGCTTCAGACAATCTGTACCTATAATATAATATAAAGTCCGAATAGTTTTACCCAGTTTTCTACAAGAATAAACACAATAATAACTGAAATGATTTCTTATTCGAGTTATGTTTAAACTCCTTATTACTAAAGAAATTTTGAGTATAAAAAATATAAATAATTCAAAGATATCAAATATTCATGTTACATTCGAGTATTACACTAATTTCTAAACCACGCATGACAGAATTGTGAAAAAAGAAACAAAAATATTAGAAGGTATATTTTGTGACAAGAAGCGAAAATAGCATTTCTTGTAAGCAAGAGAAAAGTATACCACCCTAGACGAAGTCGAGGTTGGTAATTTTCTCGATCCTCAAAAGATGATTTTTGACGTTTGAAAAACTATACTTTTTCTACGACCATATTTATGTCATAGACTATTATGTATTACAAAATAATTCTTGTCACTGACAAGTTAGAATTAAATGGCAAAAGTCAAACTGCAATTGTTTGCGACATCGGGCAACTTGATGCGAGATATTCACTTTTGTCACTAGCGACGAAAGTTAACGTTATGGAATATTCTCTCATTAGAAACGGACGTTTTTGGTTCAGATATCTCGACCGAAAGATAGATATTCGTACGTGGTCGTAGAAAAATGTAATTTTTTAATGATGTTTAGTTAAGACACACAAATTAAAAACTTGCTAAAAATGTTATATTCGAATAGCAATTATGAAGGTCATCAAAGACAACAATTAAACTTTCTGTTGTTTTTAAAAACTTGTAATAATATTTTTAGGTTTCTCTTTCTCTGTAAAATAATTTAATAAGTCCTAGTTGGTATCTTTCTCCGTTTTGTAAATGGTTACTAGTAGGTGTCCGATACACATATTATAAAAGATATAATTTAAATAGCAATTAGATTAATGGGACATACACTTCTCCCAAAGACTTCTTGTGATGTTACAATGAAGGGGGGTCAATATTTTGCATTATTTTGAGTATTGGTGTTTGAAATGGTGACATATAACATTATACCTAAGCAATGACAATAATACCAACGACGCCTGCGGATAAGTATGTTGATGTAACTGGTACAACCGTTACATCGATCGCGAGGAAAATAAAGTTATATTCATTATTTTATGTGTGATGAGCAATTAGAGACAGGATTGATAATATCCATTTTTTAGTGCTGCCCTTTATGTAGGTACCTATTTCCTTTACTTGTATATTAATAAATTTCCACCCAATATGATTCATTTCACTATCAGATGTGTCGTATTTATAGATCTGTGCTGAAATTTCATGAAAAAGGCGCCGTCATTATTATTGCCATATTCCATTCTGAAAGTACGTGTTTTCTAGTCTATAAGTGCACATTCAAGGAAGCCTAAACTCTTTAGGGCCTGTTTCGTCAGGACTGGGGCTGTCATCTCGCCTTGAACGCACCCTAACCACATGTCTGTGGGTATTTTCATCATATTGTGCGTCATACACATTTCCAACCCCATACTGAGTTCCTAAACCCGAGCCTGCTAAATGTACTTTTTCTGAATTGACATCATCGGACGCTGAGAAGAGAAGGCCTATGTTTAATTGTGGGATATCGTAAAATACGGCTAGAGTTAGCATCATAAAGGTTATGCCCAGGAAGAGGTATCCTGCAACAAGATAAAATGTCACAATTAATTATAAATATCAATACAGAATTTAGAATTAATAAAGATTCAACTTTGTTAATGTAATTAGGTACAAATCTACTTAAGTTTGTAATATTATTTTGTCTAGGGGTTTGTGGATTGATAAGTTCACTCATCTACCTGTTGTTGCAATTTTGTATACTGGACGATGGGGTTGATCGGGAGAGTCTCCTGGAATGTAATCACCAAGTCCAATAGTAGTCAGTGAAATGAAGCAGTAGTAGAAAGAATCTAAATAATCCCAATCGGGTTCGACTGCAGCAAAAATTGCTGCTGGTATTAACATGAAGAACACAATCAAAAACGAAACTGAAAATAAAATATTATTTTAATTTTTTTGGGTCAAGACAGTCATTAACAATTTTTTTCTTACCCATGATGAATAAGTGCAGAAGTCGTATATTGAGTGGTTGATAAAGGTGTCCTAATCTAGAGTTTAAAAACTGAAGAAACCATATCGTTGGAACTAATAGTCTTTCTACAAGAGCAGAGAGTAGTACAAGGGTTAAGGGTATGCCGGTCATTGCGTATAATACACAAAATATTTTTCCACTGCGACTTAGTGGTGTCACATGTCCATAACCTGAAACAAAGTTCTATTATGAGTTGTGAAGTTTAATTCAAATAGTTACACCGCAAGTTTAATGTGTTACTTGTTAGTAGCAACATCTGGTTTGTTTTGGGTAAATTGAAATGTATGCAAAATGGTCATTACAATAGTGTAGTATAATTAATTATTACCCCAGAGGAAAAAACAATTGTCTGTCAATAATTGTTGTTCCTAATTGAATGTTTATTATTATACTTACTTCAATAGAGATGGCAAATGAAAGGTTTCAAATCAATATCCTGACTTCTCTAACCGATATAACGCTTTTCAGCCTTTCTTAAAATGGCTTCACTGTTTAAATATTTCAATATGTTTAAAATAACCTTTTGGAATTGATCAAAAATATCTAGTATACAGGGTGTTTTTTAAACTCAGTCATTAATTTATGGAGGCCATTCTACGTCAGAAAATATGAAAAAAAGTTCCTATAAACATGGGTCCGGAAATGCTTCTTAAATGAGCGGTGGCCCTGTGAAGATACTATCTAAAACTTCGTTTTTATTTAATATCTCAGAAAGTGTTCGAATTTTTGAAATTAGGAATCTATTATTTAGACAAAATTACATAAAAAAGGTGTCTTGTTAGAAACCCGTAGGAGCAACCGTGTCCGAAAAAAATTGCTTCAAAAATTATATGCATGAAAAAAAAACAAATATTTTCATGCACATAATTTTTGAAACAATTTTTTTCGGACACGGTTGCTTCTACGGGTTTCTAACAAGAGGACTTTTTTATGTAATTTTGTCTAAATAATAGATTCCTAATTTGAAAAATTCGGAATAGTTGCTAATAAAAAAATGGAGGGGAAAGGGTCGGCCTCCCCCCTATTTCGCACGTCCCTGGCTGATTTTCGTTTTGGTTGTTAGCACGTTTAATAGCGCTTTTAACACTAACTCGCATGCCAAAGCTGATGGCTGTATCTCGAACACTTTCTGAGATATTAAATAAAAATAAAGTGTAGATAGTATCTTCACAGAGTCGCAGCTCCTTAAGGAAGCATTTCCGGACCAGTTTATAGGAACTTTTTTTCATATTTTCTGACGTAGAATGGCCTCCAGAAATTAATGACTGTAGTTTAAAAACACCCTGTATAGGGGACAGTATGAAATAAAATAAGTTTCGACAATGTTTTTTTTTAGTTTTTTTTTCTTTCATTCGATTCGTATTGGATATAGAGAGAGACAAAGTTTTCCTCTGGGGTAACAATTACACTTTATATCTATTAATGTAGTTCAGTGCGGTGGAATAATTTAAAATGTTTTTAACTAAATTAACAATGAAAGTATTAAGTTAATATTAAATACCATTTCTTAATACATTCCTGTCCTGTCTGTGCGTTAAATCTTGAATGTTGGGCGTCCGGTCCTAGGTAGGCCTCCCACACCTACATTTTTTCCCGAATTTGAATTTTGGACAAGATATTGATTACTGTCTTTTTTGCATTTATAATGTTTCAAAATAATTTTGACCCCAGACGTACTAAATAATAGATACATTTTTAATTAGTACCTACCTACTAACACAGTTTTTCTATAACATTTGTTCATGACTGATTACATTATTAGAATCATCGAAGAATAAAGTAGAATACTGTAACATAAGGGAGTGGATAATGTCAATGGAATTCTCATATGCGTGATCACTTTTGTCATGTTGTGTTATAAATTGAACACAAGTATATTATTTGTAGAAACGAAGTAAATATTTTAAAACCTTAAAAAAGTAATGGATATTTCAAGCTATGTAATTTTAATGAGTTATGGCATACGCTAGTTAAAACAGTATGTAATTATTTGTTTAAATTTGAATATTATTTATGAATGAATCAGGTATTCAAAATAAAACTGATTATTATTAAGCGTAATGTGAAATTTAATTGAGATATCTTAATTTTAATAAAAACTGTGTAGGGCGATGATAACGGAGAAGAACCATTAAAAAACAATCGTGGCAATTGTAAATGCCTCCTTTATTCAAAAGAAGAGATATCTGAAGAAGCTGGGATAAATTAATATTTCTACCAGATGTTTTGTTTTAAACTGCTTCTATACTAGGGTTTTTTTTATTCGTGCGTCGTGCCCGAAGCAATATTAAACACATAATACAATATAAAAATACAACGGTAGGTACAGTAAGCGACTAATGTTTTCACCAGTCTTATACCACTGTAACCCGCTTTACTGAGAAGTATAACACGTTTCTCTATTTGTTTCATCTTATTAACAGCGTTACCAACATACCTATGTTAAATAATAAAAACGCCGTTATGTTACGTGTTACATTTTATATTTCTCAGAAAAACGGCTTAGTGGTATAATCCTGGTGAAAACATTTGTCACTGATTGTACATACAGTGTGATCGTTATAGTCCTTCTCCAATATTTTATGTCAGTGATTCTTCTTCATCTTATTTTCATATTTATGTTTCTTTTAAGCCTATACCCAAGGTGCGTCGAGTATACATTTGGTAAGGTTGCCTACTATCCTATCTTGCAACAGTGACTGAATCATTCCCCCCTCTGATACCTATCAGCCAGCTCCGTGACGTCACGCGTGTAAGGTACTTTTCGCGCCATTCTGAGAGTTTCAGCTCCTTTACTTGTATTGTGTATTCTGCCACTTCTGTTGTACAGTAACAAAAATAATACCAAGTTTCTATATCTATTGCAAGCGATAATTAGAAATTGTTAGCAGTGTTTAGTTGACAAAAGTGTATAAGTACAGGATTCAACAAGGTAAATCAACATCATAGTTATGACTGTAAAACTAGAGATTACAATTTTGTAAATCTGATTATTCTTTGTACAAAGATATTTTCCTTTAGATGATCTTATTAATTTCTATTGTAGATGCCAATGAGCTGCGCTATTGCAACGTGCACAATGCATCATGCAAAAGCTAAAGCAAACAACCTTACTGTTACCTATTTTACATTTCCCAAAGATGAAAATCTTTGCAAAGAGTGGGTGGCAAAGTGCCGAAGAGGTGACAAATTTAATGTATCAAATTCTAGAATTTGTTCATTGCACTTTAGTTATGTAGATTTCGAAAGAGATTTACGCGCCTATCCATTTGTGATTCCACCTGTAAGTATACAGTGTGTCCGCGTAAGTTGGCTACATATGGAAAACTTTTTTATTATTGATTTTATGAAAAAAAGTTATTCTTCATAAAAAGTTCTGCATGTTCTAAAACCCAAAATTCAACCAACAGATATTAAATTATATCAGTCGTATCATAATAATAATAATTATATCATTTTTGTTCAAGAGTAAAGTACCTTCATTTTTGACCATATCGAAAATGTTTTATAAGAAAAGATGTTATGGGTTAAAAATAATTTTTAAATATTCAATATTGTTTATAATTAAAAAATATTATTAATTAATTAATGAATTATTAAATGTAATGTATTAATCTTCAAACTTAAACTTTCAATGTTATCGCAGAGAAAATGTAAAAATAATATTTTTTAATTATAAAAACAATATTGAATATTTAAAAATTATTTTTGATCCATAACATCTTTTCTTATAAAAATTTTTCGATATGGTCAAAAATGAAGGTACTTTACTCTTGAACAAAAATGATATAATTATTATTATTATGATACGACTGATATAATTTAATATCTGATGGTTGAATTTTGGGTTTTAGAACATGCAGAACTTTTTATGAAGAATAACTTTTTTTCATAAAATCAATAATAACAAAGTTTTCCATATGTAGCCAACTTACGCGGACACAGTTCAACTACAGCTTTACACGAATGACGTCACAGCTCGCTGCAATCCCCTCGCGTCTCAGAGGCGGGATTTGTTTAGTAGGCAACCTTACCAAATGTGTATTCGACGGACCTTGGCCTATACCTACCATTAGAAATTATAGTAAGTAACGTTATTCCAAACAGTTAGTGGATCTAAATACATATTGATGTATTTATGTGTTTTAGATCCGTTACTTTTTCTAATATACAGGGTGTCCCAAAAAGAAACGGCATTCAGTTAAGGGCATGTTCCTTTCAATAACAGGAAAAAGTTCCTATTAACATGGGTCCGCAAATACTTCGTTATGGAGATACATCAGGGCGTTGAACATTTTTTTTCATATATTCCGAAATTATTATTATTATTATTATTTTACAAATAATGTTAAAAATGACTGCCATTAGCTTCAAGACAAGCTTCTTCGAACAAGATTTTGAGGCTAAAGGTGGCCATTATTTAAAAAACGGATTTGCAGAGTTATTTTTTTATTCGCATTTTTCATCTAAAAATCTCAAGAGACTGTTTCAACCGTAAATTAGTTGAGAAATTTGAAAATTTAGTCAAAAACAAAAAAAACAGTGGCGTACCATTTTTTCCTCCAAAAATATCCACACACACACCTGCAGTTACGTCACTGGAGAAGGAAAAAACTGACTAATATGGTCCACTTATAGCAAATGTACGTACATACATACGTATAAGACGGTGTCAAGAAACACCCTTAGCAAGCACAGATTCGCTTTCCAAATTTAATCCGTATAAATGTAATCTATGGATATTTAATAGAATAAAAACTTCTTGAAGATCTTTGATGTTCAATAGCGTCGTGGTCAAGTACTTTTGGATAGAGATAAGTTTTGTATACACATTGTAGAAACACAATGTAGATAATCTTTAATCAACATCGAGCAGATAATGCAGAATATCTTTGTTTTATTTTGTTTTCAACGATCTCCGGGCCCCTGGAGCTCCGGCCCGTATTCCACAGAATACACGAAACACCGGTAGTTACACCACTGTGCCCATTTGTATTCATTTTAAGTCGATAGTCTGTTCATTGTTAAGTTTTTGCGTGGTATAATTTAATAGAGTGGGAAATAAATGCCCTGAAAACAAGAAAAAAGGAACAGTCTTTAGTTATTTTTGTTTAGAGTATACGTAATATAAGTAAGTAGGTACTATGTGTTTCTTTATTCTTTAATACAGAAAAATGTAAAGGATTTTTTTGTCCAAAGCTTATTTAATTTAAATATTGAATTCAGGAGTTTCTTAAACCGTTCAAAAGTAGACAGCACAGCACGGTTGGTTCTCATAAATGAATAAATAAATAAATCTGCGAGCTAGTTGAACGTTCCAGCAAAAATTTTCCATTGCAGAATTATAAAGAGGTACAACATTAATATGAATAAGGTTCACTTCAGCAGCGAAAGGACGATAAAACTTAAAAAAGATTTCATTTTTTTTGCAAGAAACTAATGAATCATTCAAGTTTCCAGATGCAATGAAAACGTGAATAAGAATATAAGCACGTCAAACTACGTGAGTATATAGTTAAATGAGTAAGTATTAATTTGTGGCTACCCGCTATGCAGTTTGGAGTACATACTTCATACATTTCACAAAGTTTAGTAATTACTATTCCTTGTATAATGAACATCCACAGGTTGGTGAGATATAGGGAGTAGATGCATCATACAGAGTAAAAAGTTAAGGTGTAAACCTCCCCTGGACTTTTTCATACTAAAAATAAACGTTTCGTTTTTCGTATTCAACAGTATAGTTCGCGAGGCAGACCCTGATAAGCATTTGAATGCCTAACGAGAAAAACGAGACTATACGGCTTCGATATGAACAGAAGAAAGACCCCATCTCTCTGTAGGTATCGACTAGAAATTACAGCTGGCGAAGCCGGACGATCGCTATCGCTAGCCGCTACCGATCGACGATCCGTTTCCGTCAGGGTTCAACATAATAATGAAAATTCACGAGTTTCTCATCAACCGTACATTTTAGCTATATGAACACCTTATACTATGTAATAGACAATTAAATTTTACATTCAATTATATAATAATACATAGGGTATTTCATTTAAAATAACAAAGTTGCTTATTGTACTGTGGAAAGCAAACGCCCTGTATACGTGATATACATTTAGGAGAATGCAGAATTATATACTGAATAACTTTCATATTTAAACTTCTTTCATATTTTCACTAATAAAGGCGCTATAGGAGCATCAATTTTAGATTTTCAAAATCGCGTAGAGGGCGCCCGCGCCACAGTGAAATTCTGGCGTTAATCAAAAAATAAAAATATAGCTAATACCAAGCTGCATAAGTATAGAAAATTTAAACAAAATCGTGTGGCCAGTTTTTTTGTAATAATCTTTCAAAAATTTCAAAATTTTTGGAAGAGCGCCGTTGCGACCGTTTTTGGATTTAATAAATAAACTTGAACCTTATCAGATAACTTGTTTTTGAGATATGGGGCGTTAAAGTCGAAATCTTGAAAAAGTTAGAGTCCTCCAAAAAACTGTTTCCTTTGAATTTTGGTCTTCTTTCATATTCCCTATTCGGATTTTCAAAAAATTCTACCAAAAAAACATGTCTAACTTCCGCTTCTGGTTTCTGATTTTTTTGAAAAGCTTATTTTGTCGATGAAATTTGATATGATATACTCCTTCATTTAAAATTTCATCAAAATCGGTTCACTAGTTTTTGCGTTAGAGCCGTCACATACCCACGATTTTGCGACTCGACCGTGAAGGACACAGTGTTTACAAAGATAGGAGAGTCGTCAATGATAATCGTTAGGTAAAGAGTCGTTCGTGAATGACGTTTTACAGAATAGGTATGTCCCAATGTTCCTATTTCTAGTAGACGACATCAACCCGTATATTATTTTCATAAAATAAATTGAAGTTAAATACGAAGTTATCCCTAGAAATGATTAAACTGACGAAACTAAAACATATTCCATGAATAATTTGCGCCAACACATGATTTAATCATCATTCCACGAGAAATAAGACAAGGTGGTCACGAAATTGCGCTATCAGAGTGTCTAAAATAAATGAAATTATTTGATAAATGGTGGGAAATGGAGATTCTGGTCTAAAATATGTGAAGTAGTACCTATTGTACAAAAGACAAGTAGTAAACGGTGTTTTATGTTACTTACTTCAAATTCATTCTAAAATCTTATTTAATTTTATTTTAATTCGTAAACCTCATTTCTAATTTAGAAGGAACAAGGTTTAAAAACTGTTTCTACAGCAATTATTATATTTTCAATGGACTATAACAAAAAATAAGATGCATTTATAATTTTCTACAATAATATTTCTATGGGAACTATACAGTGTGGAAGAAAAGTATGGAATAAATTCAATATTTCTAAAACGATGACGTTCCATGGAATTTCTTCGGACACGTCGATTTTACTTTTTAAAAAGACCCTTGTTCTTATACCTGCGCATTTCTGATGTTCATTTGTTTAACGTGATGACGTTTCGAATATTTTTTTTAATGGAACTCCTATATTTTTTAACGAATTCGTGTACAGCTCAACTTGCTGAATTCGAAAATGTACCACTTTAATTCTTTATTTCTACACCTTCCCGAGAAAAAAATAATAACCGATTCGTATTAAGAACATCAAATTAATCAAGTCACCTAAGAAATTGTTTCCGGCAGCTAAATAAAATCTAATCAGAATCGATAAATTAACAAATTAACAATTAACAACCGTTTCAATTACTGTCTGCAACAATATGGTCATAATTTTGAACATTTAATTAATTTATAAAATTGTTATGTTGCTATTGTTGAGCTGTTAATTTGTTAATTATTACTTAATTAATTGTTAATTTGTTAATTGTTAATTTGTTAATTTGCCGATTCTGATTAGATTTTTTTTGGCTGTCGGAAAAAAATTCTTAGGTAACTTGATTTAATTTGTTGTTCTTACTACGAATCGGTTATTATTTTTTTTCTCGGGAAGGTGTAGAAATAAAGTATTAAAGTGGTACATTTTCGAATTCAGCAAGTTGAGTTGTACACGAATCTGTTAAAAAAAATATAGGGGTTCCATTAAAAAAAATATCCGAAGACGTCATCATGCGAAAACAAATGAACATCGGAAATGCGGAGGTATAGGAACAAGGGTCTTTTTAAAAAGTAAAATCGACGTGTCCGAGGAAATTTCATGAAACGTGATCGTTTTAGAAATAATGAATTTATTCCATACTTTTCTTCCACACTGTATACCTACTTTTACTATACGTACCCTATAATATTATAAAGTTTAGGTAATTACATTTTCAATCGTATACATAAACTTCCTATTTAATGAGTTACTTTAAGAGCAGAAACACGCAACTTTATACTTTGGTAATAGAAAAAGCAATTACGATTATCGTTTAGCAACGACATTTGACCACTAAAAAGTTTCGTTTTAATGTTACAGGCTAACGATAATAGTTTACTCTAACCTGAGGTAAATTTTTAAAGGAGAAGTTTCTGGATTGGACATTTCCAAGTCGAAAATAGAGAGACAAATATATTTCTAAAAATATAACTTAGGTACATAATACAACTTGACAAAATAACTGACATGCCAGAGGATATAATCGAAGTGATTAAAAAAAATTACTTGAAGAGGAAAGTTTATAAGTTCACGAGTATTTAATTACAACTATTCAGAAGAAGTGTGATTGATGAAGCCTTTTAACGATCATGGAAGGAGAGGATGCTTTTCTTTCGCTTAAAAAGTATTGTGCTTTGCCACCATTGTACTTTCGCACTTAAGCTTTCGTTATTGCGGATCTATTGTGAATGGATTTATGCCGCTACGATCCTAACAATTTTTTCCGAGGAAAGCGTTCGCTTCACAAATCCACGTTTATTATAACGTTGCTGAGGTTCTTTTAAGCTTCAGTTATTACTCGAATACTTTATAATGGCCAACAATGTAATGGTATAGCCATGCTATGGTTATTTTATTTGTATTAGTAAAAGTGACGTACGATATATGCATATCAATTTTTATTTTGCAATTAGTACGTGCCTTCATTAATGATTGATACCCACGTGACCACAAAATATAGGCAACCCAACTTACACAGTTGGTGAACCTTTATCCAATAATTCCCTATCTGATTGTTTGTACGTAAATTGACAGTAACTTTAGTAACTTTAATGACTTTAGTTACTTAGTTTAGTTACAACGAGTACCAATCCTACCTGACTTCAACATTTAAATCTGAAACTCCCAAGGACACCACGGATCTAAGGTCACGTGGGTATCAATCATTAATGAAGGCACGGTAGTTATTTGTATCGTTATTCCACTACATTTGCGAGCGCGAGTAAATTAAAGTTTGCGGAGCAAGGCGGAATGTCGTTACTGACGAGCGACACTTTTTGACTTGAATTTTGTTTAAATAAAATAAAATTTCACTGATTTGGTGTAATGTATACGCCGACACAAAAGTCATTGAAAATCAACAATGAATTGGCAGAAAAATCCAAAAATTAATTAGTCGTTTTAGAACCATTTTAGAACTCCACAGAAACAGTTAAAGTTTGAGTTTTTTGCAGTTGTTACTTGAGGGACCGCAAAAGTAAAGTTTTTTTTGCAACAATCACTAATCGTTATTTTACTTGAGCGCAGCACAAGTGCCATGGATATTTTTTATGTTGATGACATTTGATAATTTGACACATGAACCAAATGCTGCCACTTTGAAGAACTAAAATTTTACCAGAAACGGTCTCACAATAGCCTCTAGATTACTATTGTGAAACTGTTTTGTGCAGCTCTCAGTGTCACAATGGGGCTATTATGAACGCGAAGTAGAAAAATCATTTTGTGTCTTGTTTTTTGTGCAATTTTAACTGTTTTTAATGATCAAATTAGCTACTATATTTGTATTACAGTTAGGTGTGTTCAAATCACCGTTTCGTTACTACCTGGTTTTCGAAAACCGATTTCGAATAGTGAGTAAGACTTAAATTTTTTTTTACAAAAGCAAATTACTAATTAATACTAACCAAATTAAGAATCTAATAAAAATGTATTCGTATGAATTCTAAAATCACGAAATGAGAATTGAGAGCCGAGACCTGGCAATCTTGTACTTCACGCACGTATTCGAATCTTAGGTATATTCGATTCTTGTCATAGCTAGTCTGGACGATTTAGGGATGCAGAAACTCGATAATGTAAACCGTAGCCACAAAAACTAAATTATTGCAAATATTTGCAACTAAAGGAATATCTTCTAAGAGATGTCTACAACTTGTACTATATATTGTAGGAAAAGCGTAACATTCCTGCAGGACTGAAAATTCCTGGTCTCGGCCGTTAGCAATCACAAAAGTCCGGGAATGTGTTTTCCTGCAAGTTGCACATGCTTTTCCGCTGATAGTATGTTTGTAGAAAAAGTCGTAGTTTTAATCACTTCTGTAGAAAAAAATAGAATAGAAAAAGAAGAAACTAAAAACTGTACGAGAATAATATTTGCTATTTTATAAAACAACTTTATTCAGGAATGTCCAATTTTTCTAATGATCGCGATCGGCGGAAAACAATTAATTTTGATCAAATAACACGAAAATATTGGTTATACAGGGTAACGCTAGAACATATTCCTAAGATCAAAAGCTTTTTAACATAATTTAATTTCTTGCGAAATTCACGACCACGACCTTCTTGATTTTTGAGACTTGACACAGTTTTTGGGCGGTCGGTCGGTTGGAACACCCTATATTATTATTACCCCAGAGGAAAAAAACAATTGCCTATTAATTATTTTAATTACTAGTTAATTGTGTGTGTATTATTGTATCCTTCCGACTTTAGTAATTCCTATTCGCGGGTTAAATCGTTACAGCATCCTACACAGTAGTCAGTAGTACATTGATTTATGTGGCAATATCCAAAAATTAAGGTGAATCTGATTCAAGGGTTACTTAAAAATCGTGTTTGTCAACATAATTTAAACGTATATTACCCATACTAACATTAATTCAACTTTTTAATTGATATTTTCTGCGAAGCAAGGCTGTTAATAATATTATTTAATGGGAACCTTACCTTTATTTTTAGATAACAATGTATCTGTAATTTAAGGAAAGAAAGTGATACTTTCTTTTTCCTGTAACCTAAATGGATTCACTCCGGGGTTCTCCTTGAATTACATGTTTTGCTATATGTAAGGCAGCAATACTGAACACATGGTTAGCTCTCGGATGTAAGCTCTCTCAATTCAAGATAAATAATTGAGTATTATTTTTACCATTATATTTTCAGTATCTTTTAAAGTTCAAAAACATGATGATCGAAAAATCGGAAGTTAGACATGTTTTTTTGGTAGCATTTTTTTCAGAAGCGGAATTTTGAAAATTTGAGTAAGAGACCATAATTCAAGGGAAACAGTCTTTTGCCAGACTCTCTAACTTCTAAATGGCGGCCGCTATGAATTTTTCAAAATTTCGACTTTAACGCCCCATAACTCAAAAACCAGTTATCTGATGAGGTTCCGCAACAACTAGTTTGAAAGTCCTTTGACGATACTATACCATGAAAAAAGATTTATTTCCTAAATCCAAAAACGGTCGCAACGACGCTCTTCCAAAAATTTAGAGATTTTTGAAAAATTATTACAAAAAAACTGGCCATACGATTTTGTTTAAAGTACTACTACTTATGTAGCTTGGTATAAGCTAAATTTTTGTTTGTTGTTGAAGGCCAGAATTTCACTGTGGCGCCTTCTAAGAGGTTTTGAAAATCGGAAATTGATGCTCCTATAGCGTCTTTATTAGTCAAAATATGAAAGAAGTTTAAATATAAATGTTATTCAGTATATAGCTCTAAATTTATATCACGTATACAGGGTGTTTTTCGCTACGCATTTAAGTGATTTCCAATGCTGCCTCGCGAACTACTGTTTGCACCTCCACTTTTTAAGATATGACATAAACTTGCTTTTCTTTAATGAAACCCATACCTACTTAAATTACATTTTATTTTAAAAATAGTTTCAGTTCCTTTGTATAAAAATTCTTGTCTTTATAAATTGATAAGTGTTAAAAGGTAAAAGTCTTTGTTCGTATTTCTAGCCGAGAAATCGCACCATCTGTATGATAAGAATCGTTACGTTAACGTATCCGACGACTTTTTGTTATCTATGAACAACTGGATTACATAACGCAGTTCGTGCATCCTCGAACACCGATTTCATTTTTAATTTTCCCGTATTCTTAGAGAGGGTGGTGTTCTTTATGGGTGCTCCTACTTTTGTTGTTTAATTAACAAATTCGTTCAGCTTAATCAGGTATTTATGAATTTTTATTTGATCAGACTTCAAAAAGAAAATAAATAATTATTGTAACTTTAATAATAATTAATGCGATTTTCTAATTTTTTTTTTATTATTTAGAACATACTTCAAAAGGGATGAAAATACTTGTTTCCAATGGAACCCTTTTAATCTATAGTGAGACCAGAAATTCCTTTTACCTTTGCTGCAGAGATGTTTCATTTATGGTAAGATTAATAATTTTGTTTTTTTTTTATTAAGATTTGCAGCGAAGTTTTAAAAATTGTAATAAAATCGAATGGATTTTCTTTGTTTCATTTTTAATTCAAGAAAATCATGTTTCAACCTTATAGGTTTCAACACGAAAAATTTGCTTAGGTAACAAAATGAATCATCTTGCGCGACGAGTATTAAATAGTTTTGTGCTACAAATGTAATGCCAAATGTTCTTCTCTGCTATTCATTATTAAGAACTTTTACCAAATTTATTATCACACCCAGGTGCGCCATAATAAGTAAAGTAGTTTTACGTTTATTTACATAATTTTTAACCAATTAATGTCTTTAAATGATTATTATAGCAGAAAATTCCGTTTACTTTGAATGACAAAAATATAATTTTATAATTACAATTTATAATTATTTTGCGACATTATTTATATAGGATGTCTCAAATTCAGTGGTGTAATAATTGATTAAATGGGAAACCAGGTACATTTGTAAGGTCAACCTGTACATCAAACTAAAATGCTAAAAAAATTCTCCAAATTTGGATTTTAAAAAAATTGTTTGTTCTCCGTACCTATCCTAAATTCTTAATTCTTTCCACGGCTTCTGCATTTAATTTTAGACGCTCTGTATAAAACATTTTAGAATTATATTGGAATATAATAAGTTTAATAAATTATTAGGTCTTTAGCATTTTACGTCGGTCTCAATTTTATTCCGCAGTCGTGATTTTTACCGAAATATGACTTGCCATAACTTTACATGTTCAAAAATAGCTTTTTAAATTTTTTAACTAAAATTTTGCTGTGGTGATTTAAAATTTCTGAAAAAGACTGTGATCTAGTCTAATGGACAAAGAAGGGTGAAATAGGATAGTTAGTTAATTTAAGATTTTAATATCCGGCTCTATTTCAGATATTCTTCAAGCGTATCCAAGGGCTGTATCTGATATACTAATGACTTGGGCCGCTGAAGCGCCTAACTGTTGATATCTATTGGACAACCTTAATGGAGGATTATATCAGGAAGTGTAGTGCTGTGTAGTGAACTGTACTGTACTTTGAAGTGTGGTGTAGTGAACTATACTGTACTATAGTGTAGTGCAAGTGATTGACATTGTTTTGGTTTTTGGACAGTGTTTGGTTCGGGAAATGGATGGATTTCGTTAATTCGCAAGAGGACACAACGCAGTATTATTAAAGGTAGGTCCGACTACTAACGCTGGAAGGAAGACATTGATATGTGAGTCGTTTTTGGTTGAGGGATTTTGATAATATTTGAAAATTATACAGGGTGTCTCTAAAATATGGTGCCATAGCTTAACCACAGATTCCGGGGATCAAAATAAGACGATTTAACGCAACTTACCTTTATCCGAAATTGCTTCGTTAAAGCGCTATTCAACGGCAAAGATCTTCAAAAAATTTCTATTTTTTTAAATAACAAAAGATTGTTTTTAGCGATTAGGATGAAATTTGGGATGTGATTCTTTACTGGAAAAAGGAGTTTTTTTACATCATTTTTTTGTTCAGGAGGGTCGCGTAAGTGGTCAAAGGTTGATCATCCACTGTCAAAGAAGCTCATATCTTTTTAACAGTTCGGCCAATAGTTTTCAAACTTTTTTTACAGAGAGACATTCTTATGTCAAATATTTTTTGTCTCTTGTTCGATTTCGGTATCTGCCATAGTTTACGCTAAAAAAAATATTTTGATTGGCTGCAGTGCATTTCTTAAAACGATGTAAGTAATCTATTTGTCCCGTATGCTGAGAAATAAATGACGAAGAGACAATTTTTTGCGTAGAATCAACTTTTGCATCCGGGAAAATGGTGGTCACATTGAGCATTTGCTGTAAATCTATTAATTTACCGGTGGTACAAAATAAGCTGAACCATTGATTCAGAAATGGTTCAGATTATTTTGCGCCACCCTTTACATACTTGCTAGTAATAAACCTTATATCAAATTGTCTCTTCGTGATTTATTTCTCAACATACGGGACAACTAGATTACTACATCTGTTTTAAGAAATGCACTGCGGCCAATCAAAATAATTTTTTCAGCCTAAACTATGGCAGATACCGAAATCAAACAAGAGACAAAAAATATTTGAAATAAGAATATCTCTCTGTAAAAAAAATTTGAAAACTATTGGCCGAACTGTTAAAAAGATATGAGCTTCTTTGACTGTGGATGATCAACCTTTGACCACTTACGTGACCCTCCTGAACAAAAAAATTATGTCAAAAAACACCTTTTTCCAGCAAGGAATCACAGCCCAAATTTCATCCTAATCGCTAAGAACAATCTTTTGTTATTTAAAAAAAATAGAAATTTTTTGAAGATCTTTGGCGTTGGATAGCGCTTTAACGAAGCAATTTCGGATAGAGGTAAGTTGCGTTAAATCGTCTTATTTTGATCCCCGGAATCTGTGGTTAAGCTATGGCACCATATTTTAGAGACACCCTGTATGTACTTTGAAAGAGAAACATTTGCTGAATGTTTAATGGGTATTTTACATTACCCGAAGAAGCGTTCGCGTTTGCGTTACGTTCATTCAAAAGTTCGTGTAACTATTGCTCTTGTACCATTCGCGTTCGGTAGATAACATATAAAGATTAGCCAATCACATCCTTTGATTTTTAAGAATTCACGCTAATATGAAAAAATAACATTGCTGTGAAAATAAATCTAGCGTATCTTAGCAACCTCCTAAAAAGTCAAATATACCAATTATTTTTAACGTTTAATAACTACACCAATTAAAAAATGTTAAAAACTATGATTTAGGTATATAATTTCTTATAGTCGCAGAGAAAGTATAGTCTTCTACTTGCGTAAAATGGCTATTATTCAGTTAGATGATTCCAACACTCGCTCGCTGCGCTCGTTCTTGTGGGAAACTTCATCCACGTGAATAACAGTCATCATTCTACGCCTGTTGAAGAACTGACTATTCCTACAACCCACACAGAAAATGGCCCTGCCGTATAAATTTTGCAAAAATGTGCTTGTGTACGGCACTATTTACGTATACTTGCCTACATCGATGTTGTCTTTACATACAGTGTCGATTTGAACATGGAATAAATTGACCACAGTGATGATATCTTTACCTTTTTTGACTTTTCATCAAAATATACAAGTAAAATATTTTCGGAAACCTTTCTCGCGTTTTTCTGTGTACGCCAATCTTTAAAGTGCTCATATGCAGTTTCATATTTCATTCCTGATTTAGCAGGCAAAATATTTAACGCAGCAGCCATATCTGAGGGTGTACCAGTAAATTCTCCATCACTTTCGCTATCCATCATGAACACTTTATACGAACAGGTTATATTATCTATGATACGAACAGCACAGAACCAACAGACAAAATACAAATTTGTTAAACAAAAAAGACAAACAATATGGCCGTTTCCTGGGTTACCATACAAACGATTTGATTTAATGGAATTTAGGTTTTTTTGCAGGAAATTTTTTTGTATGAATGGCATAAGAATTTCGGTTGTAGGAAAAGTATTGTGTGCATCACTTGTTTGTAGGTATTTATTATAAAATGGTTTAGTACGAATTAGAATAATTAGATGATAAATTGTTGAAAAGAAATCCTGAGAGACTCCATATGCAGTGCTTATACTGCGTAAATAGTACCTACTTCAGTGCGTAACTTGTGTTAAAATTGAACCATGTTTTGCTGGAATGATGTTACAAAGCAAATGCTTGAAATTTCTTAAGTTACAATTTGTTTTCATTACGCCTATATGTTATTAAGATACCCAACGGAAGGCAAAGGCGCAAAGGATTAAAATTTAATATAAGCAGAAAATTTTAATTTCCGTTTCGACATTAATCTTAACGCATTTGCGATACCTACTGCTATTTAACAAAGTGGGGTGTATCAGATATACATATACCTAATACAATGTCAAGATACAATGTAACCAAAGCAATTCATTTAAATAACACATTAGCCTTTTATTTTTTAATATAAAAATAATAATAGGTAAATGGTAATGGTTCGATAAATTTCATCATCGATAGGTAATTTCTTGAAAATTAGTAGTAGGTATCTATCAATAAATAGATCACGTAGAACATTTATGAGAAAACCAAAGCATTTGTCTGTACCTATTCTATACAATGGGAATTTGAAAAACAGGGGTCAGGTTGTGCTTGTGCATAGCATAACACAATTTAAAACGGTCCTTTTTTTAACATCCTTCACATGTTATGTTTTTGCTAGTAAAATTTCAGTTTTTGTGGTGGTCAGGTAGGATTAGTGAAGCAGGAAATATAGTGCTAAACCAATACAACTTCTAGTTCAATCAAAGAGTCTGCATGAGGAATTTCATTTTTGCTGAGAAACCTTCGTTTTAGACTTCGACTTTCGGTTTTAGTTATTTATGTACAACATTTATGTAAACAAAAAATTGACAACAAAAATTGTGTCGAAACTTATTTGAAATAAAAACAAATCATCTATCTAGGAAATAGCAAAACACCCAGCATGGAACACAAGCCTTCTGCTTTCCTTAATTTCTAATCTTTCTTGGGAAGGTTTTGTCCATAGTCCAAGATTTAGTAGGAGAATCGTTTTTGTAAATTCGGGTTTCATTAATGTAATGTATTTAAACATAACCTAAAGTCCGTTTTTTTTTAAAGATCCACCACCTGTTGATTTCAGTTGGTATAATAAAAAAATTGAAATTTTTAGTAATTTTTGTCAATATAATTATGGTAACATTGATTCAAAGATCAATCAAAATGTTCTGTCAATTTATGCGTGCGCATCACTACATTTCAAATTTAAATTATTTAAAATGTTAATTAAAACATAAAGAAGACTAGGTACTCTAATATAAATTTATTTTTATTGACGAAACCCCGATTTACAAAAACGATTCTGCTACTAAATCTTGGACTATTGACAATAACCTTCCCAAGAAAGATTAGAAATTAGGGAAAGCAGGTTTACAGTGCTTCATCCTGGGTGTGTTGAGGTTTCTTAGATGAATGTAGTTTGCTTTTAAGACCCACAAACAATGATCGGGATTATCACAAAACGATGAATAGTCAGCTATTTAAAGAGTGGATTAATCAATTAATTCCAGCTCTACCATCTGATGGTTTTAAAACTGTTATTATTTTTGACAATGCCCCATGTCATTCTGTCCGTTTGGAGAGACCTCCAATACCTACATTATTCCAACAAAACTGCAATGGGACATTATTTAATAAAGTGTAACGTTCCATTTTAACTTACATGTACAAAAGTTCAATCATGGCAGCTGATAAATAATTTAGGACAAATGGACAACTTTATGCTCAAAATATACCGCCAATCGTAACATATCAAGGTGAAGATTCGGATACAGATTCAATTTTGAACCATATCTCTCATATGATGATTCAAAATTTGAAACACCCCAATCTGATTCTGAAAATAATCCCAATTATTTTAATCCTGAATACATTTTTTCTATTCTTACCTCGAATTATTTATATATTAATTATTATAAAACTATAATACTTCTTATTAAATCGAGCAAATTTACATAAACTCAGCATATATCCACATAAATCAAGAATATTTAACAAAATATCTGAAAATATTTCTTGTGAAAAGCACCTGTCAAAATTGACCATTAAATTTATTAGTCCTAACCCTACTTTAAAAATTACTAAAAAATTTCACCAGCAACGTTGCCAAACATACTTTCGAGAGAAATTGCGAGGTTGGTGGATCTTTAAAAAAAAATAGACTGTATATTTGATGAACAGATATTGTAGAGATCTATGTTATCGACCGAAAACGGAAGTGGAACAATGCATGCTGGGTTCTCCCTGCTTTTTCAATATAAAAAATAAAGTGGAGTTATTAAGAATTAAAATGATTTTATTTTCGACGTTTAACACAGTTTAAGATATTACAATTAATAAGAATATATCTTATATTGGAGTAATCTTTTTCATATTTTAATTATGATTTTAAATTTAAATTTGAAATGTAGCGATCCGCACGCATAAATTGACAGAACATCTTGATTGACGTTTGAATCAATGTTGCCATATATGTTATAGTTAAACAGAAGTTACCAAACATTAATTTGTTATACCAACTTAAAGCAACTGGTGGTGGATCTTTAAAAAACCGGATTTTAGGGGCTTCGACAAAGTATCTGAAAACTTTTGCGGTTGTTTCTCAAATAGATGTAACAGTTCCTTAGCAGTTTCATACCGTACTGTTATTAACATTTTAGAACGTTGGTTGTCGAGAATACAAGTAGCGCACAGATGTGAAAACTGGCGATGCGTTCAACTAGAAGACTGAGTTGAGAAACTTTGTTCCAAGCTATGCAAACGGTGTATAAAATACCTATACATGTTTTAAAAAGATTTCTGCAACTGCTAGAAATGGAATATGCACTGAGGCATAAAAGGCGAGAATTGCTTTCTTATTACCAGTGGCGACACGTGACAATTTCTGGGGGGAGGGCTGAGTTCAAAATACAAAAACGTATACTATATACTATTATGTAAATGTATAATAATCTAAGTAGTATGCAACAAAAAAGTCATTATTTTCTAGTTTGCTAAATTATTAATTAGATTATTTTTCTGTTAGTTAATTAAATAATTGTTTGCTGCAATTTTTCTAGGGAGGGCGCAGCCCGGTAGCTCTCCCATACAAACCGCCATTGCTTATTACACTGCCTAGCTTTCATCACCAAAAGAAATGTACATATAATTTTCGAGTTATTTGACCCCATTTTAGTAGGTAGGTACACTGAAAACAATTTAAGTCAGGCTCAGATACTAGCACTAAGTGGGGATTCACAATGGCCGTAAGCATAAGAAATACATAAATCTATATATTTTATTTAAACATAGTATAACCGTAAAATATTACGTGTTCACAATGTCCCTAAAAAATACGCAAAATTAAACACAAACCACAACCTACTCATCGCAATTGATATCATCTGTCATCTCATCATCTGCATGCGTTTACTATGAGTGAAATGCAGAAAAACAGTTATTAGTGTTATTGTTACTGAAACGAAGATAAGGGCAACGACAGACTGCAAGTTTGTCAAAACCAAAATAGAACAGACGTTGGAGGGTTCGTCCAATAAACAGAAATCGAGAGAAAAAAGGAGAATTCCGAAGGTTGATAATTATTGAAATGCGACTACACGACACCGAATAGTTTTTTGCATACACAAGAATGATACCAACGTTGTTTGAAGAACTGGTAGCATTACTTTATTCAAAGTTAATAGTTATCAAAGTACAACGTCAAACAACAGCGCACCGCGGCCACTACGATTCGCCACAAATATATTTATTTAGTAAGATTTACGTAAAAAGTTAAAATAATCCAACTTTTTATGTAGTCCTTATGGAAAAGTATGTATACCCGTAAACATAACATAAAAAAACTTGCATTGTGAACAACTACATTAGAAAACATAGTATCCAACTTTATGTGATTCTTATAAATTACGTATTTCTTATGCTTACGGCCATTGTGAATCCCCACTAACTAAGAATTTTAAAACTAGATGAAGAAAATTGTAATAGGTACTTATTTCATTTACCGTTTGTCAATCGAATTCTGGTTCTCTATTAAGGGTTTACTGAGAGTATTGAAATGAAAGAATCTGAAGAATTGTTGAAGTTTGGAACGTAACTCTGTCACCGATTTGTAGGGTGTCACAGGAACTTTTTCAATTATATTCCTATCACATCGTGACTATTGGCGATGTCCAATAACTTCTTTCACAGCATAAAGAATGAAATTACTTTAGAAAAATTTCATTTGTACAGATTAGATTTCTTTTGGTGTTACCTACTGTTCGTAAACAATATAGGAAAGTGTTTTCTTAAGTTTTTGTCGTTTGGGCAATTTAGTTTATTTTTACTTGTATATCTTATAATTATATGATTATAGTACCTAAGTATAATAAAAAATATCCATAATATGAACGCTGATTTTATTTTGAATTTCCTGCCACGGCAAAGTGCACATCATGACGGCTCCATAGGGAGAAGTTTTTTTAAACACTAACGGCAGTTCATCTTAAATATAAGTTCCTGGTAACAACACACTAATTAAAGTCCGTTTTTTTAAAGATCCACCACCTGTTGCTTTCAGTTGGTATAAAAAAAAATTGAAATTTTTAGTAATTTTTGTCTATATATCATATATGGTCACATTGATTCAAAGATCAATCAAAATGTTCTGTCAATTTATACGTGCGCATCGCTACATTTCAAATTTAAATTATTTAAAATGCTAATTAAAACATAAAGAAGACTAGGTACTCTAATATAAGATTTATTTTTATTAATGAAACCCCGATTTACAAAAACGATTCTGCTACTTGGACTATTGACAACCGTCCCAAGAAACATTAGAAATTAAGGAAAGCAGGTTTACAGTGGTAGATGGATGTAGTTTGCTTTTAAGATTCAGAAATAATGATCGGGATTATCACAAAACGATTAATCAATTAATTTCAGCTCTACCATTTAATGGTTTTAAAACTGTTATTATTTTTGACAATGCCCCATGCCATTCTGTCCGTTTGGATAAACCTCCAACACATTATTCCAACAAAACTGCAATGGGAAATTATTTAATAAACTGTAACGTTCCATTTTAACTTACATACATGTACAAAAGTTCAATTATGGCAGCTGATAACTAATTTAGGATAAATCGACAATTTTATGTTCAAAATATACCGCCAATCGTAATATATCAAGGTGAAGAATCGGATACAGATTCAATTTTGAACCATATCTCTGATTCATATGATGATTCAGAGTTTGAACCGCTGGAATCTGATTCTGAAAATAATCCCAATTCTAATTTGTCTGAATACATTTTTTCTATTCTTACCTCTAATTATTTATATATTAATTATTATGAAACTATAATACTTCATATTAAATCGAGCGAATTTACATAAACTCAGCATACCTATATCCACATAAATCAACAATACAATATTGTAGGTAAAATGATGTGTTTATGTCATATAAGCCGTGAGTATAATGCGATGTTTTATTTAAATTGTGATGTGTTTGTTGGATATTTAGGACAATATATCATCTGTGTTATACTAGTCATTCAGAACCCAATATACAGTGTGTCCGCGTAAGTTGGCTACATATGGAAAACTTTGTTATTATTGATTTTATGAAAAAAAGTTATTCTTCATAAAAAGTTCTGCATGTTCTAAAACCCAAAATTCAACCATCAGATATTAAATTATATCAGTCGTATCATAATAAAAATAATTATATCATTTTTGTTCAAGAGTAAAGTGGCTTCATTTTTAACCATATCGAAAAATTTTTATAAGAAAAGATGTTATGGATTAAAAATAATTTTTAAATATTCAATATTGTTTATTTACAATTAAAAAATATTATTTTTACATTTTCTCTGCGATAACATTGAAATTTTAAGTTTGAAGATTAATACATTACATTTTATAATTCATTAATTGATTAACATTATTTTTTAATTATAAATAAACAATATTGAATATTTAAAAATTATTTTTAATCCATAACATATTTTCTTATAAAAAATTTTCGATATGGTCAAAAATGAAGGTACTTTACTCTTGAACAAAAATTATATAATTATTATTATTATGATACGACTGATATAATTTAATATCTGATGGTTGAATTTTGGGTTTTAGAACATGCAGAACTTTTTATGAAGAATAACTATTTTTCATAAAATCAATAATAACAAAGTTTTCCATATGTAGCCAACTTACGCGGACACACTGTATAATAATGAATAAGTAAAAAGCCCTGTTTTCCTAGCTGCGTAATGCGTATGACGTATTACGCGTGCGTAGCACGCTTTCAAATGCCGCAACGTGATGGTGTTTTCCTACCTGCGCGATTCAAGATGTAACGCAACGTCTTTTTAAATCAGTTGGGTGCAAAGAAGTTCATAGGGCAGACATGTTCCCATAATGGCTTCATGTAAAAAGGAGAAATTAAAAATGTTAGTGGATCTGGAGGAGAAGGAAGATGAAAACTTATTACTATTCGTTTCTTCGTCGCGAGAGAAAAGACACGGTGAAAACGAACGTTTCCAAACAGAGAAGTCAGAAGATTACTTCAAACTGTCAATCTTCCATAGATCAAAACTGGTGTAGTGGTCTATCCAAGGGTCTATCACGCACTGCGTCGCGTCATTGACTGCTCTCGAAGCAGTGCCTGCGTAATGCGCTGACGGAACACGTTGGACTCGGCGTAATACGCATTGTAGGAAAACAGGTGCATTTAAATAACCCTAGACGGGTACTAACACTGCGTATAACGCCGGCGTAACACGTCGTGCGTATCACGCAGCTAGGAAAACGGGGCTTAACTCGAAGGCATATGATGAAAAAATTTGTTTAAGAGATTAATTGAAACTAATAAGGTTTTGAAATTTTTTTCAGTATTAGCTGATGGAGGATTTCACTACTTCTGATTGATTATAGATAGTGTTAATATATATTTTCTTCATCTCTAAATTAAACAGAATAGCGTCTGTAGGTTCGCAAGGATAGTTTTACCTACAAGCGATTTTCAATGTATTCCTACGCCGAGTATGACGTCACGTGCACGCGATGTATTGATTTTAAATATATATATTATAAATATTGCATAGGAATATATTTTTTATTTCATGGCAAACTTTCTTCAAATTTATTGTGATATATTTTAATATTAGCAACGTTACTTGTGGCATACAGTAGTGTGTGTTGCCTACTCTGAAGAGTTAAGCCTTTAAAGCACGTGATGATGAGTTCAAAAGCACGTCACGAAGCTGAGTGCTGTTAACGTCTCTAGTGCTTTAAAGGTACTTATAGTACAGTATACCCATTTGATCGTGTCATAACTTAGCATATCCAGCTGCCAATATAATCCAAGGAACCCTAGTACTAACTACTTAAAATTGAACAATGATACAATCACCAAATTAGTAGGTACGTACATCAAAGTCGTATTATAGAATATCCCCTGGAATATCCGATCCTTGACATGTTTACAGTAACCATCAGAATTACCATTTTTTAAAGGGTTAACAAAATAGAACGCGAACAATTTCAGTTTGATGATGAATATGCGAATGCAAAAACTAATCAAGTGTAAACAAATGTTTTTACAGTCACTTCATGAATATGAAACATTTTGTGTTTCATTAGTCATGACACCGCACTGTATTCAATCAATTTTATAGCTTTAAATTTTTGTAAATTTGAATTTAGTGAATTTAAAATTTTAACATTTTTATAGAATGATATTAAACGTAAAGTTGAAAAGTTGTTACTTTACGAAGTTGAGATGTATATGCACTTTTTATTTTCTATCGTTTCACCACCAGCTTTCATTACTGGTTGTAATATGTCACTGTCAGCAAAGCAACAACATCCATTTTACCATTCACGTTGCGCACTTTAGAATTATATGAAATTCGTGTAGCTTAGTATTGTATAGAATAAAGTGTAATTTTGTTAAAATACAAGACTCACAGCGAAAAAAGCAGTTCGTCAAAACTCTAAAGCAAAAAAATGTACTATTCAGAAACTTTTAGTTTCAGTTCAGGTTTACCTAAAATTATTCATTGTAGCTTTTCCACTAAACGATAAGACACGGAAAACACAAACAATTAAGAGGCAAACAAATTCACAATTCTGTGCTCACCAAACGGACAGCGTTTACTTTGACTTGTATTTTTGTTTTTGGTATTTTTTAATCGGCGTTGAAGTCAAAAGATTGTTTTAAAACAATTTTACTATAAAATGAACATGTACCGATATAGGAAAGAAGATTTTGAAGATTTGGTTTGTGATTGGTTTGTGCTGCCCGCAACAGGCGTTGCATTTAAGAATTTCATTCGGTTGTTAACTATTTTCAGTTTTTCAGGATGGAAGAAATACAATTTTATTCTACCTAACAAATATAGGCTGCATGAGTTTTAATTATACAGGGTGAGTCTGATATCTTCGTTATCTGAAGTATTAAAAAAATTCTGCTTGGGTAGGCTATAATAGCCAACTACACGCACAGTCAAGTTATTTTTAGGCTTTTCCGACCAGATGTAATGCATTTTCCAGTTACCTCGATAACTTTTAAATTAACATTTTTAGCGAGGATTATCTACCGTTTGCCATATGTTTCTCTTTAACGCTGCATTTTTAAAAACGTGATTAGTGAAGCGATTAGTTAAGAAAAATAAAAAAAAATTGTTAGTACCCACACCTGTAAATATGAACAAACAGCGATCCATCGCAGTCTATACTATTTCAAAAGAAAATGCTGGTTCATATCTGATCTTGTTCCTGTGGTGTAGGTGCAACCACAATTTTTTTTTTAAAATGAAATGGCCAGACAACATAGTTAATTATTTTAAAATAAATCTATTATTTTGTCTTCTATCCCACGAACTTATATTTCTACCACAGACTTGTATCATATTTGAAATTTTAAATTATCACCTGCACTAGAAATTATTAAAGGATAGTTGAAAGATCAACGAATGTGAAATTTCAACTAATTGCTTGTATGCAATCTTTTTTCCTGTTTGTTTATGTTCATTTACATTTGATTGTGTTCATTTCTGTTTGTTGGCATTCGTTTGTGTGCGTCATCGAATGTGGACTCACAGATCACAGGGCTGGTCAAAGTTATTACTTATTAACGAAAAATTTCAGTTCGGACTTTGATAAGTCTATATCTTACATATTTTTAACATAATTAATTATTATGGGTGTTAGGTAAACATGCGGCAAAATTCAAGGGGCTATTCCTCGGCCTATTCTAAGAATATTGTGTCCTATGTTAATTTCTGAAAAACCCCTTTATTTCGAAGATACAGGGTGAACAAAATTTGCGACAACCATATACCTATTCGATATTTGTTGAATCGGTCGCAGTTGTTTACATTGGTCGAGGTGGGCCACACGCATGGCCTACTCGATCCCCAGATTTAAAGAGAATTTGGGCGAGTTGCGAAATCGGATAATTGCTGGGTGTAACTCAATTAGAAACAACCCTGGGTGTGTTTGAGAGAGTTCGGCACTCTATGACGAGAAGATTGAATGCTTGTATCCAGGCTGGAGGAAGTCATTTCGAACATTTATTGATTGAGCAATTTTACATGACTTTTTGATACTAAAAATATATTGTTACTGTCGCAAATTTTGTTCATCCTGTATCTTTAAAACAAAGGGGTTTTTCAGAAATCATCATAGGACAAAATATTCTTATAATAGGCCAAGGAATAACCCCTTGAATTGTTACCGCATGTTTACCTAACACCCTGTATAGCGTGTCTAAAAATGCTAGACAGACGGAGGAATAATATAGGAATACTGCCATTCTCTATTTAAAAAATTGAGAAAGAAAACACCAAGTCTGATCCCACGAAATATTATTGAAATTGAAAAATTGTTAAATTATAAATTATTAACGTTTTCGCCAGAGCAACTCTGGCATCCTCAGATAAAACAACTAGGTCACAATGTAAAAATAACCATAATAGGTAAAAAAGCTGAACATTAAACAGCGTGAAGTAAAAAATTAATGAATGAAATTGGTGAAAATCAGAAAAAACATTGAGTTAAATTACAGCACAAACTATGATTTACTTATAAATTCAAAACTACATAGTTAACTCTTGAATTTAAAATGCAAAAAGCCCATCCCTAATAAAAGGGTCATGGGAGAAAAGAGTAAAAACTCGTAAAATTAAAAATGAAGCTTTCGCAATTACATACGAAAGTTTTTTTTTTTCACTTTCGTATGTAGTTGCGAAAGCTTCATTTTTAATTTTACGAGTTTTTACTCTTTTCTCTCATGACCCTTTTATTCTCGCTTTTATTAGGGATGGGCTTTTTGCATTTTAAATTCAAGAGTTCATAGTTAGTGCTATAATTTAACTCATTCATTAATTTTTTACTTCACGCTGTTTAATGTTCAGATTTTTTACCTATTATGGTTATTTTTACATTGTGACCTAGTTGTTTTATCTGAGGATGCCAGAGTTGCTCTGGCGAAACCGTTAATAATTTATAATTTAACAATTAATAATATTTCGTGGGATCAGACTTGGTGTTTTCTTTCTCAATTTTTTATTACTTCGGTTCCCACTTGGAGAATGGACGTTAATCAATTTATTCTCCATTTATTTGTCCTGCTCGAGAATATGCCCAAATAATAAAAATGTTTACTTGCACTGTGTACATTTTGTATTGTAGTATTAGTAAAATAATATTTTATAATTAAACCCATTGAAGTGAATATTGTTTTATTGACAATTCATTAATGACTGTTCTGGACAAGGCAACACCAATCTATAAATAGTGGCACATAAAAATTTACATGCAAAAAAATTTCACAGGTAACTAGATGTCTTTCATTTTTAGACAAACTGTAGTTTAGTGTTTACGAAATATATTAAACAATAATTATAGCGAGATAAAATAATAATTCTTTTCCAGAAATGTATATAGATACATTTCTGTAGGTATATTATGTTCTTTTCGGTTTACATGTTTATTCCTGTGGCTTTTATGGATGTCGCATGCACAGTATGTATAATACTACAGTATGGATAAATTTCATTAAATCTGTTCATTATTTTCAATAAACCTGCTTATTTACTTCCGTCTCGATTGTAATTCAATTTAAGAAATTGTCATGAAGAAATACTATGTTTCAAGATATTGTAGAATACGTTTCAATTTCAGTTACTCTTAGATACTACGTTTTTTATCAAATAATAGACGATTAAAGTTCACTTTAGAAAATTTGACAACAACGGTGAGTGCGTGTTTATTTCTTTGTTTATAAACGACAACCTTGGCAAATAAAACCCGTATTGAACCAATAAAACGAATAAGCTTCCATCGAGAATTAATTGATTAGTGTTATATTTATTAGCGACCCTTTTAATGACGACGAACAATTAATGACAATGGAAAGCTCGCTTTTTTTATTTCTAATGTAATTGTAATAGGTACAGTCTGCGACAAATGTTTTTACCGGTATTATACTACTGTAACTCGCTTCACTGAAAAGCATAAGAGACCTTGCATAACATCGCATTTATTGTTTCACATAGGCATGTTAGTAACGCCGAACAAGAAATCAAACAAATCAAACAGGAAAGGAGACACTTTAGAGTGGTAGAGCTTATTCCATTCTGCTGTCTTAACTATTGTAAAAATTGTACTGCTTGTGCGTACGCCAATGAATATAGTAGAATAGTACTCAAGGGCGGAGTTACCGACAAAAGTGACTTTTTCTGACCGTTCTTTCGCCAGCCAGAATGGAATAAGCTCTATAATATTGGTCTACTACTGGTCACACATAGTATGTAGCGACCGAAGCTAACTTGATTCGATTTTTTTTTGGTATTTTAAAAATACACGTCCTTTTTCAAAACTTTTAACTACGTATAGCTTTTTAAAAAATAGTTTTTGCTTTACCAAAGTGGTTTTCATGTAAACAGTAATGAGAACATCGGTCCGATTGATTCAAGTTTGGAGTATACAGGGTGTAGAATTGGATTACACACCATAGGGATTTCAATGCAAACATTTGTTTTCTCCCCTAATTATTTTAGAGCTAAACTGTTCAGAAGTTTTTTTGTGGAGAAAGAAATACTCAATCGGGCGTTCTATTGTTTTGGTTTTATATTTTAGTTTTACAGAAAAAAAATTGCAGTAATTGATCGTCAATAATTATGTTTGCAATATGTGTTAGAAATCCCTTAATTCATCAATCTTCTAGAAATTCTTTTAAATAAAGTGCGCGATATTCAAATTATGACCTTCAATTTTTGCAATTTGTTTCTTTCTGTAGAATTAAAATTCAAAACTATTAGAACATCCGGATTTAGTATTTCTTTTTCCATAAAAAATCTTCAGAACTGTTTAGCTCTAAAATAATTAGAGGAGAAAATAAATGTTTGCATTTAAATCCCTATGGTGCGTAATCCAATTCTACACCCTATATAAACAATTTGTCCCTTTTCTTCATTATTAGTGCTGAACAGCTATGAGTTCGGTTAAAACACAAAAATGTATCCTTACCTATTGTAGTGATAACAGTAGTTGAAAAGAATAACGATTGTCCAAAGCTCCAATTTGGTTCACCCGAAACATTTCGAGCAGCAGACACTCCTCTGTTACTAGCACGAACAACTTCGCTAATAAGTGTCTCCAGGGCATCATCTGAAAAAGAACGTGCAAACTTAGCAGAAACTCAAAAGGAAAATGCAATTTACTAACTGGGTAACATGTTATAAGGAGGGAACTACATGTATTTTGTCTGTAAAATTGTTTCAGTTGGGGTTTTTATTGTTTTGCATTCACACACCAGCACATCTTCCAAGATCACATCACGGAAGAAGTCCTTAAAAACCACTCAAATAGTTAAGTAAATTGAATATCAAACGTGATAGCTAAAAAAGAGCATAAAAGAAACATTAATTTGTAGGATACCTACTCAGATTATTCCTGAACTACTTAATAAGAACATTATGAGCACATTCATAAAATACGTTTAGTGTTTTTTTTAAACCAACTTAATAAACAATTTTGTTCATGAGAAAGCGAAGTTCTACCTTTAATGTATCTATAAATCTAATTTTAGTTACATGGCGGGAAACTATGTAAACGCAGTATTATATCAATTTTACTATTCTCAAAGGAAATAAAAGATCGAGAGGTAAGTGTTCAATATAAAATTTTCATGAAAACTTGTGACTAGTTGCAGTGGGAATTAAAGACCCTCTTGATAAAACCCTGACAGGAATTTTTTTCTGCATAAAACTTCAAAACATCAGGAAAATAAAAAAGTCTTGACATTTTATTTAGAGGTGATGTGTTTGGTATTATTTTGTACATTCGTTTCAGGGAGATATGTAGGAGAAAATAGCATCAAACCCTTAGTGACTATGTGTTAAGAAAACAACAATGATATGAGAACGTAAACAATGTCAAAATAAAGATATCAAAGAAAGGTCTTCCCAAACAGAATATAATATTTAAACTAAGTCCGATTAAAACATATTTTATTTCGAAATTCTTGAAAGGTTTTACATATTGCGGGTTGGAAAGTTTTAGTAACATTATGAGCCTCTAAACATGTGCCATTGAAGTGAATTAGTAACCGCACGGAAGTTTGGCAAGTTTTGGAGAACTTCATCGTGATTAACACTAGTTAAGGCCTTCTAGTGTGTTCAGATCACATTTACTTGAGCCTTATCGTTAACTGTAGTAGGTATACTATGCTGTTTAAATAGATTTACTAAACTTCGATACTTGATTGCATTAGCTTGATTAATTCTTGATAAAAAAGCATTCAAAAACTTAATGAATCTTGAAAAGAATACATCAACCAATTTTAACTCTTTGGAATACATGTTGCTTCATTGAATGACTTTTTCGTTAGTTGGTATAGGCTTACATCCTGAAGAATGATTATTATATATTTTTCGCAGAACTAAATGCAATGACCTTTACTAAAAAAACTCGAATATTCCTAAAGATATCAAATCTCTCAAAAAATGATGTTCAGTGTACCAGATAAATTAGAGGATGATAAGAATTGAACTTCAAAAGATAGTTTAGTACTTAATAAACCTTGATCTCGATTACGAATAAAAGTCATAAATAATTACAATGTAATTAATTACTATCTACATAATACCACATATAATTATTATTAAAGTATAAGATAAGGAAATGTCACCGGGTGTTTCACAAGATCTATACATTTTTGTGATTAGCAAGGTCGAGCCTAATTTTATTATATTTATCTGAACTTGTAAAATACACTCAAAGTAAATCATTGTTTCAAACTGATGTTATACGTATACGTTTGTCCCAGTAAATAATCTATCAATTGTTGATGCGTTTGGTCAATGATAATGCTATTCATAATACGCTATCATGATTTATATAGCCAGAAATTAAGTTCACATATTATCTGGGGATACAGTGATTACATGTTGCAGCTTTATATAAATCATCACAGTCTACCCCAAATGAAGTTCTTTTTGAGGGCACACAGGGTCGGTTTACCAATCCGTATAAAATTGTCGTGTATACAATTGGGTCTATTGCATATCATAATCGTTAACTTACGACAGTCGTTATCGTTTATAAATGAAGTACATTATTAAGAATATTGCTCGTATCGCGTGTATTCCGGTATTGGTGTACTGTAATAACATATCCAACATATCATAAGGTCAACGGTTTAAAGTTTTGACATGAAAGTCATTTTTGGCAGAATATAAACGATAATAAATGTCGTTAAATAAATGATTTTGGTACGCAATAGACCTGAATCAGTAGGGGCGAAAGAGGGCCATAGCAGTTATGTCTGCATAAAATTCATCCTTATAGGGATACGAGTAGTAACTTAAAAATAGTTTGCGCTCACTGTCATTCGTAAATCAAGCTGATTTGAGAGTAATCAATTTCGTTAATAGAAATGTTATTTCTGTAAGAATATCCTTTTATTTCTAACGTGTAATATTATTATAAAATATCTGAGATACAAGATAACCCGACCTAAGTCAAATAAATGAATATAAAATCCAATGATCTGTAACCTTTTAGACTTAAAATCCGGAATTTGATATAATAAGGCTGAGGTTACATTAAATGCGTATGCGTGCGATTTTATAGTCGTACGCGGACGTACGACCACTGCAACGAAAACAAACCTATTCATTTCAATATGTATGGTTACATTGTACGCGATTGAGAGTGACGCGCGCGCACGTGAACGTACGTGTATCAACTCCAAACAAACTGGTTTGTTTTTACCGCGCTAAACGTGCGATATTAGGTACTGAAAAACAAAAGTAAATAGATATTTAAAGCTAATTATTAAATATTTTAACAAAAATGGATGTTGAAAAACTTATTTTGTGTATTGAATCAAAAAGGCCCTTGTGGGACCAAAAATGTAAAGAGTATCACAATATTGTCTTTTTTGGTCTAGAATCATGTATTTTAAGATACTATTCTCGAATAAATATACATTTAATATTTCTTGGTTCATCATAATTGCACTGTCCACAACTGCGGCTGTCGCGTCGTCCTACGATGAACGGAAACAATGTAACCAGAAGTTGAACGACAAAAAGTCGTACGCGCACGCACGACTTTTTGTCGTTCAACTTCTGGTTACATTGTTTCCGTTCATCGTATGATCGTAGGACGACGCGACAGCCGCAGTTGTGGACAGTGCAATTATGATGAACCAAGAAATATTAAATGTATATTTATTCGAGAAGAATGTCTTAAAATACATGATTCTAGACCAAAAAAGGCAATATTGTGATACTCTTTACATTTTTGGTCCCACAAGGGACTTTTTGATACAATACACAAAATAAGTTTTTTAACATCCATTTTTGTTAAAATATTTAATAATTAGCTTGAAATATCTGTTTACTTTTGTTTTTCAGTACCTAATATCGCACGTTTAGCGCGGTAAAAACAAATCAGTTTGTTTCGAGTTGATACACGTACGTTCACGTGCGCGCGCGTCACTCTCAATCGCGTACAATGTAACCATACATATTGAAATGAATAGGTTTGTTTTCGTTGCAGTGGTCGTACGTCCGCGTACGACTATAAAATCGCACGCATACGCATTTAATGTAACCTCAGCCTAAGACATGCGTGATTTATCTCATCGCCAAAGAAGTATTTGTGACTTAGGTACCTACATATAAAGAATAAAGTGAAAAATGTTAAATATTTACTTAAAACAGTAAATATGACATAATTCTGCAAAATAAACTTAGAGATTTAAAAAGTTTGCATTAAGAGAAAAGAGCAAAATCAAAATTACAACTGAAAATGCATAGAATTTCGTGTTAAAGTTTTTAAGAAACTTGAAGTAAGTATTATAATAAAAAAAATATTAAAGCAAATAAGGCTGGTTGGCAATTTTAAAAATGTGTCAGAAAAAGCCCATCCTCAAACTAATATTCTCAAGCTGACACATGTAGGAGATAAGATATAGTGGTTCCATGATCAGATAACACAATCTCTGACTACGGTCGTAGAAATGTAACGGTTTGGTTCAGTTTACATAAGAGTCATTAGTCAAACCATAAAATATCCCTAGGTATGATTTCAAGAAGTAAATAGTATCGTATTTACTTTAATAAATTAAAGTACATATACAGGGTGTAACACAACTTATCCGAAAAAATTTAACCATACATGCACTTTTAAATAAGAAATCGATTTGTTAATATATTTTTTAATAAAAGTCCAACACAAAACGAGTTAAAAATTGTTAAAGTTACAAATTAATGAAAAAAAAAAACACAACTTATCCGAAAAAAATTAACCATACATGCACTTTTATCTCGTTTCTGTTGGAGTTTTATTAAAAATTTTTTTAACAAATCGATTTGTTATTTAAAAGTGCATGTATATGGTTAAACTTTTTCGGATAAGTGTATATGGTGGTTAATCAAAGTGAAAAATTCTACTAGCACGTTGGCGTTGGTGTGTGATTTGTTTAAGATCGCCTAATCACTGAATTTGATAGCAAGAAAAAGTCTAAATAGAATAATATTATTTGTTCATATAGGTATATCTAATGGAAAAGAACGTCCTTTCTCGATAAAAAGTGCTAAAAAACTTTTCTATATTTTCTTATTTAAACACTTCCAACGACAAGACTTGTCATATGTTTTGTTATCAATTTACCATGTTATCAACACATATTTTGATTAAATTTTGTCCGGAAAAAAATATCAAAAAGCACTGGCCCTCTCAAGCATACTACAAGAAAATCGTTGTAATAATAATTAAGTTTAATTTATAAAGTGTTATTTCAGCGATTTTCATACTCGTATACAATATAACAAGTGCAAGTTATGTGTTACCGAAAATTTTTTCGCGCTGTCGCACAAGTGTTTGTTTTCAAGGGGCAACAAACACGCTTGCGACAGCTAAGGAAAATTTTTAAGTAATATGCTTTGCTCGAGGTGTATTTGTTCAGACTATCGCATGAACCAAATAAGTTTAATTATACTAATTATATGTTAAAAACAAAGCCAGTCGATTATTTCTTCTAAAGTACCGACACGAAGTTTTTTACGGAGGCAAGAAATATGCCGTAACTGGCCGCAAGGGGAGCTTCTGACGTGTCAAATTTAATTTTAAAATATCACATTTACCGCTCTTTTTTAATATTTAAAGTAATAGCTATGTCAACAATTACAGTTAAAGTGACCATCGCATTCACCTGTCACGTGACAGACGTCGACCAATGAAAGTTACGCATTTGTCCCATAACAGCCAATCAAATCACAATTACTTGAAAATTTTGACACAGCGAATATTGCACAAGTGCTGATATTCGGTAATCACCCGCGATGGCGACTAGATGAAACACAATTCAATTAATGACAGTTATACAACAAATAAATTTTAAATTATAATGAAACGTTCAATTAGTATAATTAAATTTATTTGGTTCCTGCGATAGTCTGAACAAATACACCTCGAGCAAGGCATATTACTTACAATTTTTCCTTTCCTGTCGCACGCGTGTTTGTTGCCCCTTGAAAACTGCCCTCTCGCTTCGCGATCCGGCAGTTTTCATGGCAACAAACACTTGTGCGACAGCGCGAAAAATTTTTCGGTAATATGCCTTGCACTTGTTGTATTGTACTTATATGACTATTAATAAGTTTATGTCAAATTGGAAATGAAATATAGCATGACAGCAGAACCGTCGACGAAGCCATTATCTGCTAGTAGCAGAAATGTCAAAGTGAAAAACTGCTATATCCCTACTTTTTTATTTCCCCTTAAAATTGCGAAGGTATTAAAACCGAGTTTAGTGAATAGTATATCTGTTCGTTACAAAAAATGTTGTACAAACCTTATGGGAGAAAGCGTTATCCGTGCATTTACATATTAAAAAATTCTCTCGCATTCGCTCGCCCATTCTTCAAACCGCACTCATGCAGTCACATCGCTTTGCCGTATTTGGTATGTAAATTACTAATTCCATGCTTATGAAAAAATTAAAACACTTAAGTACTTTTCGTAACTTATAGAACAATCTGCTATTATTTACAGTGTAAGTGGTAATAACTTTTGAGCATTAAAAAATGTTTGAAACATTATCTCAAGGTTTAGTATTTTGGTTAAATGTATTTTATTTTTATATTGAATGATTGTTGTTTTAGCAACCAATATTATCATGGGTTTAGGTGTCTGTAAACATTTATTAATTAATCAGTTGAAAGTCTTGAAGTGTCTAACTAATACTGCTTCCATCAAAATCTAGATATCGAATTGTCGAGATCGTTTAAAACAGATATATTAATAGTTGTGGACTTTCCAAACCGCAAATATCCGTTTAACGCTAGGTAGGTGTTAGGTACTTATTGAACAATACGGTCCATCATGTCTGTTGCTGTTGCAGGGCTTAAGCATAGTTAGGTTAGACATGCCAAAAAAGTACATTTTAATCTGCTATTGTTCAGTAATTTTCTACCTACCTATCGTTAAGCGGATATTTGAGGTTTGGAAAGTTCACAACTATAATATACACAGTACGTACAGTGGTATCTACTCAAATCTATTTAATCAGGGAGACAGATTGCTGGTTAGGTAGTATCTAGATTTAATTTAATGAAGCTATCTATACATTTAACATGGCTTTTATTCAACGTAAGTAGATATCGAGGAAATGGCTTTGGGTTATTTTAGGGATACTAATATAATAGAGTTTTTGAGCACTATAGAGAGTTTTAGAGCACTATACGGTAGAGTACGCTAACGCTAACGGTAACGTCTTTGCTAGGCAACATACTCCTTTGCTAAGCAACATATTAGGTCTGTTCGTTTGTGCTGCACTGAACCTGCACTATCTACACCTACTCTAGAGTAGGTGCAGAAAGTGCATGGATGACGCCACTTCAGTGCAGTTAGTACAGTTTAGTGCAACACAAACGAACAGACCTATTGTTTGGCTTAGCAAAGACGTTAGTGTTAGCGTTACCGTACTCTTAGCGTACGGTGCTCAAAAACTCTCTAATATAAAAAAAATACACGCGTAATAAACGTGCACCTTTAATTGAATACTTATTGATTTTCTTGATCACTTCTGTTGAACACAGTTTTATTGCACGTGTATCAGTAATTGGAGATTTAATCTACCCCTCTAAACAATTTTAAACTTTGTTCAATTTAAAAAGTTCAAAGTTCACCAATACAGACCTTTTACAGCGAAATACAAATTATCTAGTAAAGGACTGGTTTATTAATAGAATTAATTATTAATTTATTTACAGTAAATCAGAAGGCGTAACAAATTAAACGAAAAACATAACAGGTACAGAATATGATATAAAAGACATATAATCAATGATTTAATGCAATTACTGTAGGACGCAGCAAAAGTTTTTTTGTTAGTACTTAAAAGATTAACAGATTTACAATTTCGTATTTCTTACAGTTACTATACGTCTTTTATAAATTATACAAATTAAATTTCCGTTCTTTCCTCCTCCTTTCGTTGTTATTTTGGAAATTTAAAATACTCTTAAACATATCATTTCCTGTATAGTCGTACAGAATGTTTTCATGGTTATAATTTCCATAGCCTATAAATAGGTAAGCTGAAGTTTTGTATTAAAGTGAATTTTATACTAGGTATAGTTTATTCATAAAATAATTAAGAATCTTTAAAATTATGTTCCAATAAATTGAATTTTACGAAAGAGATAGCAATTTTTAAAATTAAAGTTTAATTTGAGAAGACTAGATTACGCACCTGTGACACCAGGATGGGCTGCTAAGAAATTTTGCCTCACAGTTTTTATTCTAAGAATTAAATCTTCCTCCTCTGGGGTTTCCAGGGCATTAAATACTGCTGCTCCAGATATTAAGAAAATTGCATAGCAAATTAAGAACAGGCAGAATAATAACGAAGATCTACAAACTCCGAAGCAAGTCTCTCGGTTATAATTCTTGGTGGAATTAGGACACAGTGGGGTTTTTTCACTGACATTTAACGATTGAGTTTTTAAACTATGTTGAACACTTTGGTAATACCTGTACACCATTTTATTTTAATATTTAAAATTAGTGAGAGTACAAGAAGCTTAAAATAAATTTAGGTCTTATTGTATTTTATTGGTATGTGTGATAATTTAAGGCTGTCACTGTCGAATGTTGGATGAACTCTGCGAAGAGTCATCGTTAATTTTTATAATCATAATGTTGCTTTTTCATTATCACAGACCGTTTCCTCCGTAATTAAATTCGTCCCGAGATTTCTATTATCACAATTAAATTATAAAAACGTTTAATCACTTTATTAATTAAAATGCTAATTTTCGTTGCAACCTCGATTGCTGTCAATAAATAATAGTCGTACTGTGCGTTCTGAACATTTAGCTCCGATACAACATATCTAAAAATTTATCTGAGAATATATATTTATATCATTTCAGATTAAAACCCTGTGTCTGATAAAATTAATTATGTTAGAATTAAATGACAAACGGTAGAGTTCCATGTACTTGTAGAGTTTCTCGACTACTTCTGAATTTGGTTTGACGTCAATTGCTATCGTTGTTTAAATATTTTTTGAGAATGTACAATAGTGTACTACTATCGATTGGTATATTTTTACACCTACGTAAATAAGTGCTCAGTCACGTAAATGTTTTCATTTCCTATTGCATGGGTAGGAATGTAGGCTACTACGCATACTATAAATATTGTTATCAACGTCTTCTTCTTTTTAAAAAAGAGATAGAAAATGTCTTACTACAGATCATGCTGATTAACTTGTAATCGAAAATAACAGGAGCTTTAAAATATTTATACCTATTGTTTAGCGGGAATTGATATTCCACAATGATTCTTAAAGTAGAATATGGATATGGAATTTCCATGTACTTCAATGTTTAATTTGTAAAGATCGATTAATTTAGATATTCTATTTATTATTAGCAAGTGCTACTCTAGTCTTGTTTGTCATTACAATAGCAAACTGATGCTTGGTATTATTTATTTTATTTTTAAGGCAATTATTAATCATGGTACCTATATTATGTTACCAGTGACGTAAATAGAATTTTCTGCAAGCGAAATAAAGTCGAGGGTGGTAATTTTCTCGATCCTCAGAAGGTGATTTGCGACGACTGAAAATTTATGGATGGAATATTCATGGAAAAGTATACTTTTTCCACGATCTTGTTTATTTCATATATAGGGTGTCCAAGAAACGATGACATACATGAGTATCACAGCTACCTAAAAAGATGCGAAGTCAAATATGCATAATTGTATGCCCCCTAGAAAAGATATCTATTTTCAAAATATCTGCAAGCGCTTCTGAAATATCCTGAAGAAATTTAAATTTGTCTTTTTCGAAAATCTCGTCTTTTAGTCTTTTATTATTAAGGTTTATGCACTCGGTATTCTTACATAAGCGGATACGAGGAATTCAATTCAACTCCGCCAATTGAAATTTTCTAAAGATATTATTTCCAGAGATACTATAGTCAACTTTCTTATTTCTTATGGGCGCTATATTTGATTTTTAATTTTTTAAATAGAGCTAGTTTTATAGTTGAAAAAAATATGCTACAAGTAAAGAAGTTCTAAATTTATCAGGCACGCTATAGTCAGATTTATCGCTAAAACCGGGGTTGTTATATTCTGCTTTTACATGCATTTATATACAATTAATTATTAAAACCAACTCTAATATTTTCTCATTATATTCATTTGTAATTGTTTGATTTACTGTTCTAGTTTTGCTTCTTCTTTGTGATGTGTATTTATCTACCGATTTTCGACTATGATTAAAATAATGTTTTTCGAAAATGCTATAAAGTATAATGACTTTATGTTTTCCATGCTGTGTGATGATACATGTAACCAAATAGTGATTTATTGTTATTAAGGTTATCTAAGTTTAAAGAACGAAATAATACTGACCTGCTTTACACGTCGGTCAATAGCTTGAGTTATGATTATGGCTTCGTTTTATAAACAAGGTGATAAAATAATGAATGTTTGTTATAAATAATACGATAGTAGCATTAATTATTATTTAACAAAAGTTGTTAAGAATCTTAATTTTAGACATTGAAAGCATATGTGATGCTAATTTTCTACTTCAAATTGGTGATATCAAAAGAGTGTTTTGACAAAAATCTATAGTGCCTTGGAGCCGACTTGCGACAACTGCCATTCAATGTTTGCTCTCTTTAGCCCAGTCAAATTAGCCAAAACAGAAGAAAAAAATCCCGAAGTTTTGAAATTTGGCACAGTTGTTCATTCGAGTGTCCTGCATAACATACTAAAAGTCCCCGAGGGTGGGGGGTGAACGCGAGGCAGGAGGGGGCCTAAAGGTCCCATTTTTAACTTTTCCTTAAATATCTCGGAAAATATTGAGTTTAGCGAAAAACTAGCCTTACACAAAATTATACTAGAGTTATTATAGTAGAGTTATAAAGAGTGGGGGAAGTTTTGAAAAAAATCAAATATCGTGTTTTAGGGTTCTATTCGGGTTTTATTTGTTGAAATCAATCATAAAATATACATACAGGGTGGTGACTTGAGCAACGCAACATAGGGATTTCAATGATAAATTCTTAATGTTTAATTATTGGCTCCCCTAATTATTTATGAGCAAAAGTGTGTTGAGGTTTTTTGTAGAGAAAACAATTCTGCATCTGTTCATACTATTATTTATAATTTTCTATTTTCCGGAAGCGTAGAAATAGAAGAAATTAAAAATGGTCTTTTTAAACAAATCAGTGATGAAAAGGTAAAAAGACCTCAAAAAAGAAAAATACGTCACTGATCATCAAATGCTAAAAACGCGAAATGAAGAAGGAGAATTTTCGGACACTCTATAAGGAACTTGTTGACGACGAAACGAAGTTCTTTAAATATTACCAAATGTCTTTCAGAATTTCGTCTTTCTCTGAAGTAAATTTCGTCCTCTTCTGATGCTTCATCATGAAAGAATGACCAAATGGCTGTGGCTTGCCCGCTGCTTGTATTCACACTTCACGAGTTTTGTCTAACGCGGGCTTGGCTCGGCTCGTGGCGAGACCGGGCCCGGCCAATGTGAATACACATCGTTAAAACGCATAAGAGTAAAGGCCGATTCTCACTTGTGTGACAGGCCCGGGATCGGCAAGCGCTCGGCCCGGTCCAGGCAAGATTTCTTTTTCATTACTCTTATGCGTTTTAACGATGTGTATTCACACTGGCCGGGCCCGGTCCGAGCCAAGCCCGCGTTTTTTCTCTATAGAATATTTGGCATGGCCCAAGCCGAGCGCTTGCCGAGCCCGGGCCTGGCACGCATAGTGAGAATCGACCTTAATGAAAAAGAAATCTTGCCTGGACCGTGCCGAGCGCTTGCCGATCCCGAGCCTTGCACACAAGTGAGAATCGGCCTTTACTCTGTTTATATTTATTTATTGTTTCTCAAAACGTCGTAGTCTAACTACGTAGTAATTTTAATTTGTACTACCGACGTTTGGTACTACCTATTTCTTATCCTCATCTCTTTCCAGCACATCCTAAGAAACTTACCCTACATCTTGTTTAACATGTCATGTACCTACTATTTAATAATACTTAAATATTTATTACCAATAATGCACAAACTGTCAAAATGTCGAAATATTTATGTTCAAGAGATTTGATGTAGGTACTTATTAAAACGTATTTTCCGCATTTAATGGTCGGTTCCTTGGTTGAAATAAATGTTTGTATAATGCACGCATCCAAGCTTCCCTAAATTATACTATTATTATGAAATCTTATTTATTTAACTTTGGTATCAGCGAGTCTGTTCCAGCGTCCACGCTAGGGAATAAGATAATCCCACATCCTGAAATTTTGTAGAATAACTGGCATAGAAAAAACGGTGATATTCTGTAAAACTCTTTACAGCTTTGTGGAAGATGGCAGATGTTACTTGTCACTGCTGAAAGTTTTGTTTGATTTCTTATCTTAGTTGCTGGTGTAGGGTGTCTTGAATATATTGTTTGTGGTAGCAAACACAGAAATGCAATTTTGTTATTTGCATTTTTTTTCTCAAATGACATTTTTATGTAACTTGTTTTCAGGGAACAGTCAAACATTACTGACAGCTGTTTTGTATATCTTTTAGCAACGGTAAAGTGCACCATTGTAGTAGATAGCTGACAATCACATGTCAATCATTACTTGACATTACTTCAACTCCGCCTTTATGTGACTGAAGTGCGGCTTTAAAGTAAAAGCGGCAGTGAAGTGAATGCGGCCGAAAAAGTAGCGATTCACAAACGCTATCTAAACAAAATTGATTTTATTAATAAAATTTGTGATATTCCCCTAAAAAACGTTCAAAGCTTTTTCGTCCTTGCTTGTTTTCTGGTCTCGGCGTTGTCTAGACATGATCAGACTCGGAAAAAAACGATTAACTTTTTAACCTTGATATGTAATGGAATTAATCATTACTCACGGATTTAATGTAATTAATTATCAATGCCGCAAAAATTTTCTTTATAGGTGACACTGACCAGTATGATATGAAGGACCAAATTACAATGATAAAAAATGAACAAAAACCGAGTATTAGATTATGGCTAGTGTTTCCATTTCTTTGTCGCAATACTCGCAATTCTTTTACGTTAATAAAATATAAATTGATAATAAAATTATAATGAAAATTAATACGAAACAACATTAGATTCAAATAATTAAGCTGTAGAAAGTGGTTATTGTATTACGAAGGTGAATATTCAATTTTTGAAATCATTTTTTCCACTACTAGATTTAGAAGCTACCATTATTTAGTTTATTTTCAGGGCAAGAAGTTGATTTTCTCAGCTAGTGGTCACTAATTTTTTATTATTGACCACTGGTCAATAATAGAAACAATTGATCTAGCACACTAGCCTGATGCCTTTAAAATTATGTCAAATATCGAATATTATTCACCTTCATAATACAACAACCACTTTCTAAAGCTTATTTATTTCAATCTAGTATTGTTTCTTATTAATTTTAATTATAATTATTTGTTAAAAATGAGAAATAAATATTTTATGTTTTAGATAAACATCAAATTTTACACAAATGTCAGTTGAAATGTTTTCAGGCAATGAGCATTGATGATGAATTTTCGATATACCCCTTTCATTTCAAATTTCATGAAAATCGGTTCACTAGTTTCGCACACACGCACCTACACCCACACACATAATTTTTGTTTTTGCATTCATTTTTTATTAAAATTAATTCGTGTTTTTTGCTGCCCCCAAAAGACTGTCGCCTAATGGATAAGTCAGCCCTGGTTAAATATAGCAAACTTTGTCATTTGTTGTTTTATCAATAAACAATTAATTTTGTTGACAAAGTTTAACCAAAGATAAAAATAGTCAAGGTTATTCCCAGATTTTATGCAATTTGAAATTACATAATTTAAAATAATATTTCTTCAGCAAATATTATTTTCCCAGTTATAATTAGGACCATCTGCATCAACTATACAAAGATGTTTGACTAGGGTAATAATTGAGAACAATCTTCAAATAATATTATATTCATTTATTTGATAATAATTAGATACCAAAATGTAACTACAAACGCCATAGACGAATTATCTGAATATAAATCAAGTTCAATTACCTTATGACTGTTTGTTTCATGTGTATTGGTAGACGTTGCCTCTTGAGAAAAGCTGTATTAACAAATTACTTATATTTATTTGTTGTTTAACTAATAAATACACTACACCTACTTGCATTTCCTTGCCGTTCTACATAATATAGAATCACAGGGTGTCTCTAAAATACACATATAGCTTTTAAACACAAATTGCTGACGTTAAATAGGACCGATTCAACCAAACATACCATAGCACAGAAGCGCTTCTTTAAGAAGTTGGGACGTCTTAAAGAAGAAAAAAGTATTTTTAACATTGAGTATATTTTGAAAACGAGATGAGGGGCGGCTCAAGCTGTAAATTGGTACACATTACACATCCACTTGAGGGGAAGCCGAAATTCTCAAGTTTTAGTAATTTTCAATAACAATTAGGAACATCAGATTTGGACATTTACAGCAAAGAAGATGCTACTGACATTGGCATTATTACCACCAGAACAGTATTGCTAATTGTTTTGTCAATAGAATACAACAGTTTAGACACACATTATCCTAAATATATTTAATTATTAGCAATTGTTATTTATTATACCGAGTGGGTACTTTCAAAGCCGAACAGAGGGGAATTGCATTGTAATTGATCTTTACTCGTATATAGATTCCTGCTCGCCATTTAAACTCACAAGGATATGGTACTGTCTTTTATTATAAAAACCCTCTGCTCTACTGAATACTCGTTATTATTCATATTATTTGATATTAATAACAGAAACATCGACTGATTTCAAATAATTTAATTGACAGATAAAAAAAAAGTTGACAATCATAGCAACCTATATTATTTCAAAATAGCATTATTTTATAATTTTTTTTACAGAAAAAGATAACTAAGTACTAACATTTATTGGTACCATCAGATGCGCTGTATTTTTGTCGTTCTATTCATACCATTACCATCCTTGTGGGTTTAAATGGCGAGCAGGAATCTATATAAAGGTTAGTTACAATGTAATTCCCCTATGTTCGGTTTTGAAAGTACCCAGACGGTATAATTAATAGGAAAGACGAAACATAACATTAATATTTAATAATTTTTTCTCTACAGAGGTTATTTACGGTTTAGCTCTAACAAATAATTAAAAGGATGCAAATTAATGAATATAACGATTATAAAACACAAAGCCACGGAATTAAATCAATATCAAACATACGTAATAATGCTGACGTGTTTTTGTTCAAGAAAATTCTGGTAAACAGGTTATAAAGCATAAAACACCATGATGTATTATTAGATTAGGTTTTCAAATATATTTTTTCTAATATTACTTCAGGATAGTGACCTTCTTATTTAATTTTGAATTATGGAACAACTATATACTGTGCGAGAATAGTATATTCTGTAACTAGTTTGGAATATGGCAAATTCCGCGTGAGTGGGCAGTTTGTCACACTCGCCTTTGACTCGTGTTATGATTCCATATTCATGCATTTTTTTTCTTCTGGGGCAATAATAATAATTATACAGGGTGTAGAATTGAATGACGCAACATAGGGATTTCAATGGTAAAATTTTAAAACTCAAATATTAGCTTCCCTAATTATTTTAGAAAAAATGTTCATGAAGATTTTTTGTAGAGAAAAAAATTCTGCGTCTACTCATGTATTTATTATTAGCTTTTAGTTTTAATTTTAATTCACCGTCTGTCTTGATCTGTCACTGTCGGTTCTGTCGTTTTTATAAAGTCTGTCAAAGTTTAAGTACAAAGCAATAAAAATGTCAACTAGGAGCGCTAAGATCCCGGAATAATAGCCGGGCATAAGGAAATTATAATTTGAGGTTTTAAAACCGGATGCACGCTTTTTATTTTCTTCTATCACCATTTCCCATTTCAAACCAAAGCCATTGGAATATTTTGAAACTACTACATAATTAAAGTAGTATACAGGGTGTTTCTTAAATCGCGGACACGGAGCACAGTACTACATTCCCCTCCAGATACCAATTGGAAAAATATAATACAATAATGCCCGTTCTTCGCTAGGTTCAGAGTTATTCTCAGTCAAAGATTGAGATTCAATTCCTTTATGCTTTGGAAAAACGGGTAAATTTTAACCGTTTCGCATTGTTCATCAATCAAATATTAAATCTTAATAAATTTGGAATTTTTTATACGTTGTATTCCTTCCTCCGCAGACATTCTTTCTGATAAATATCTGTTGTTAAACTTTTTTTCAATATGTTGCAACAGTGCATTGTAGGTATGCGGTTATTACCTAGGAAACTTGTTCATACTGCCTTATTAAAACACCAAACGTTTAAAACAAAGTCCGTGCAAGCATGCGCAATGTTGTCAAATTTAAAATTTCTAAAATGCGAATAACTCGGAAACTAAATACATTAGGACAAAATCGCCTATACTTTTTCAACTCAGTTTAAAGATGAGAATCGCGTAGTGCTCTCCGTGTCCGCCATTTAAGAAACACCCTGTATTATTATATACATAAGTGTAATAAGAGGGTCCATTCCAGCATAGAGCGAATACTACAATGCCTCTTATTAAACGAGTGTAATATACCTACCTACCATTTTTTCTACTTTGCGAAATTTAATTAACAAAAATTTGAATTTTTTAATGAATTTACTATTCAGGGAGTTTCGATTAAAACAAGTGGTAACACTGCGCCCAGCTACTCTCAAAACTGTAAAAATTGACAATTTAGGTTATAATAAACTTTTTAAAAGAAATATTTGTTCTGTGAGTTGTTTTCATTATTGAAAATCAAATAAAAGTTCAGGTATTTATAATTTCTGTGTTTATTGTAAACTCTCTGTAGAAGAGGAACTGCATGCCATGGATATTTGATGTTGGAGACGTTTGATAATATGACACATGAAGCAAATGCCACCTACCACTTTTCAGAACTGCAATTTTATCAAAAACAGTTTCACAATAGCCTCTATTGTGAAACTGTTTGGTGCAGTTTTCAGTGTCACAATGGAGCTATTATGAATGTGAAGTAGAAATTAATGTGTATTTTATTGTTAAATGTATTTTAAAAGGCCCATTATAAACCACTATCAAAGTCAGACCATTATTCATACCTAGCGGCTCTATAGCGATTTCTATTAAATTACTGATTGACATACCTACATGTAAACGTGTAGATTGGATTTGGGTGGCTAAATTTTATTGAAATCTATCGCGTATTTCCTTAAGGCGCGTCCACATTAGTAAGAATATGCGTTGTATGTTTCATTCGCCACAAATTTGTGTGTGAGTTATAAAATTACGCAAATGTAGACGTGTTCGCCGCATCCGAACGCACGCAAAACTTTTCGCCAAATTCAGCACACGCGATCCATTCCTTGTCGGTTTTTGTCAATACATCAAAGAGATTTGCGCTGCAATGTCGTTCTAGTGTGGACGTATTTTTCGTGAACCCAGTGATTGTGACGTATTTTGTCAGTGGGAGTTAATTTAAATCATACTTTGTTAACCCAAGTAGGTAGGTAACGGCTAAAACATGTCTGATACATTAATAATAATGAAAAGGAAATGTGCTGCTTTCATTGTTATGCATCATCTTATTATGAAGAAAAAAGAAATTTAAAAAAACAGACGCTATTGGATTAAACATCTGTATCAAAATAAAAAACAGAATGGTTGCAGCAGATTATTGAATGTACTATCATTGGATGAAAGTACAGATCATTTCAAAAATTAATAATAACAAACCATCACACACGTGTTGAGCGTGAACGCACGGCGCACGCCGTAAATATTTATGCACCGCCTTTGCGGCGCAAATATTTGTGCCTGATTCTACATTCAACACACAACGTATATTTTTACTAGTGTGGACGCGCCTTTACATACCTTTCAGAGTTTAGTACGTCCCTTAACAATTGAAATTGCGATAAATAAAAAATACGTATACCCTAACAATTTTCGGTGGACAACAAGTTACTTACGCTTGTTATAAATCACCCTGTACATTCTAAGTACCTAAGTACAGATTTTATAAACACGACAGTGAAAGATCAACACAAACGCGACGTTTAATCCTTTATTTTACTTTTAACGTAATAATTTCATATTTAAAAGATATCATCAATAATTAATTGAAGGCATCAATGCAAAAACCGCGAGTATCTCCATTATTTTCTTTTGTGGTTTGAGCAGGCATAAAATGTTTTCAAATAGATGTCTATATTTTTTAGTTATATTGAATTGAGTTTATAGAATGTAGTCAAAATTTTAAACATTTAAGACCATATGTAAATTAAACGTTTTTTGAGTCCCTGTAAAATTAGTATAACTGGAGACTTTGATGGCTACATTATTTGCACCTATTGCTTACTAATAACGATCTCCACGTTTTAATTATTTGTATCTAGGCAAATTTGGTCTGAAAATTTGTTGTAGGCATAAAATATATAACGTTGTAGGTAATTTAAATTATGAAACTATTGTTAAATGAACAAATAATTTTTTATGAGGGCGTATACTTCTTGCTTGTGTTCGTTGCGTTAAGTATTGATTTTGTTTGTAATTCTTTGTTTTACTGCTTTTAAAAAAACATACAGTTTAAAGAAAACCCACGTAATACCTTTAAGGGATTAAACATGCTACAATTAAGACGCTGTTCATTAATAATTTCTAAAAAATATAAAGACGCTCTGCTCTGTTTAAGAAATACATTAAATGATAAAATGTATTTTAAAATGAAATTGTCATTGCCATTAAATTTTCTTGAAATTATGTCTTTTTCTTAGCATATTCTCAATAAATTTTTTTACATATTATTTTATGAAGGTGCATGAAAAAAGTATTTTATGTTGAAATGTTAGTCGGCAAGTCGTGTTTAGTGCAAAGCGTGTATTATAATCAGTTTATGTAAATATGCTGGCGGAAGTGTAAAAAACTGCACAAAATAGAATTTCAAAGCGAATTTTATTTAACCTTTCTGCGCTTCGTTTCAATTTGTTTGTTACATTTCTCCCTTAATCGCGACATTCAATAGATGTACCTATGTGATCTCCGCTCCAAACGATTGGCGTGAATGTCACGTCAATATGTTATGTATTCGATGCACGGAAATTTTAAAATATGATGTTCCTTTGATAGGTAAAAAACTGAGATGTATATTCAGTTGTATTTTGCACAGAATACACTTAATGGATAGACCATGTTTATATGCGGTTGCTGATACCTATTGTTATATCAAAAATCGGCAATTCATAAAAACCATTAATTCACTGTGCTTTCCACAGTTGTTATTTTAAATAAAACACCCTGTATATGATTATATAATTGCATGCAAAATTTAATTGTAGTATAAGGTATAGCTAAAATGTACGGTTGATAAGGATTTCGTTAATTTTAACCGGGTTGTGTAAAGCCTTGGTCTATCTTATGCGGACTCCGCATCTATTACTTCTGTGTTTTTAAATACAAGCGTAAAAGCGTTCTATGTTCAGCGGACTGCGCTAGCGCACCATAAACGTCCGCAGCGGACGAGCGCAGCTATTGCTCTGGGAGCAACTGGTCCGCAGCAGTCGTGCGTAAATATTAGGTGTTGTATGACCGATTTCTTGAAATGGCCAAAGAAAAAGCAGATATGGGTTGTTTTATGAATGTATTTGGCAATTTTTCAATTTTCTAAATCCAACACTTCTTGAAACTGTGCTCGACTAAGTCTAAAATATTCCTTAAATTTTATTTCGTTATCTTTCAAACGGTTTAGGATTAACACTTTGTAGGTGCCTTCGGTTTGTCGCTTTTTCACCAAAGCGCTGCTTTCACTTCTTTCGTCTAACGTTGAAATTAAAAGTAAATCTTCAACATCTTCTTCGTTTTCTAACAGCAGAGCCAACGCAATATTTCTCTTTCGGGTGTCCATTGCAAAAAACTGCACAGAAGTCCCAATATGAAACTGCACTAAAGGTAAAAACGCAGTGCGTCTAGGTCTAGAAGATAGACCACATGAGGATGCGCAGTCCGCATGCGGATCGGCGATGCGGACTACGCAAGCGGAGTGCGCGTTAAGATAGACCGTAGCTTAAGATTTAGCTTGGACTCTTGACAGAAACGCATAGTCGCGTCGCGTCGCATCGGTCGGTAGCGATCCTCCGGTTTCGCCAGATGTAATTACAAGGTGAGTCCCGGTTTATTATTATTTAATACTACAGAATACAGATGCGTGTCTTTCTTCTGTATCTACATATCGAACCCGTACATTATAGTTTCGTTTTTCTCGCTACGCATTCAAATGATTTCCAGGATCTGCCTCGCGAACTATATTGTGAATACTAAAACCGAAATGCTTATTTTTAGTATGGGAAATTCCAGGGGAGGTGTGCACCTCCACTTTTTACTATTCTTTCTTCTGTGATTCTGTTGATATGCTTATTTCAGTCTTGATTTATTTTATGCACCCATTCATTAACATTTTCCACGTTGCACTGTTGCCTGATATTTTCGCTGCTTTCCCTATGCAGTAATGTTTTCCCGTAGAGTTTTCGCTTGGTTTTAGGTGTCTCGAGTCCGGTTTCGGCCGTATACCTATGCCATACCCTTTACTTAGGCACGGTTTATTCACCTACCAGTAAAGTCCCCAGTAACTACTTGACAATTAACTTTATAGGTTACCAGTAAATTTTCAGTCTTTTCACTTGCTGACAAGTAATTCTATCATATAAGTAGCAACTTGTATGAAACAAATGTTTTTAAATAGATAGTCATGTTTCATGTAAATAGAAGGAAATAGCGCTATACGTTTTGTAATGTGATAAAGTGAAAACTATCAACTGTCAACTAACTAAGCATTAAATTTTACTTGGCAGAAAAAGTACCCTATAAGTTAATCTGCCCATCAGTAATGCATTTATAGGTGACAAGTAGTTTATTACTCCTGTTACCCGGGTAACCTATAAAGTTAATTGTCAAGTAGCTACTGGGGACTTTACTGGTAGGTGAATAAACCGGGGGCCTTAGTCTAATAGTGGCTTTGTAGATTTTATTTTTGGTGTCTTTTCTGATATACTTGTTCCGCCAGATGGTGTCATTTATAGGACGAACAAATTAAATGATCACTTGAAATGTAACAGCCTAGCCTATTATTATGCTATTACACAATCCTAAGGAAATTGCACTAAGTTTATAATTAATTTAGGTTGGTATTGCTATTGTAAGTATTTAAGACCCAATTGCACCAGTTACAATTAAATAATAAGCATCACTTTTTTAATTGACGCTTAAGTGTCGTTTAATTGCCATGGATACAATTCTTAGTGACAATTGTATCCATGGCAATTCAAATTTTAAGCCACGCTTATAATTAAAGGCCGATTCTCACTTGTGTGCCAGGCCCGGGATCGGCAAGCGCTCGGCCCGGTCCAGGCAAGATTTCTTTTTCATTACTCTTATGCGTTTTAACGATGTGTATTCACACTGGCCGGGCCCGGTCTCAGCACGAGCCGAGCCAAGCCCGCGTGCTTTCTCTGAAAGAATATTTTGCATGGCCCAGGCCGAGCACGTTAGATAAAACTCGTGAAGTGTGAATACAAGCGGCGGGCAAGCCACAGCCATTTGGTCATTCTTTCATGATGAAGCGTCAGAAGAGGACGAAATTTACTTCGGAGAAACACGAAATTCTGAAAGACATTTGGTAATATTTAAAGAACTTCGTTTCGTCGTCAACAAGTTCCTTATTGAGTGTCGAAAATTCTCCTTCTTCATTACGCGTTTTTAGCATTTGATGTACATCAGTAACGTCTTTTTCTATTTTGAGGTCTTTTTACCTTTTCTTCCTCCTCGTCCAATATTAGCGCAATTTTTATTAATGTGGTAGTCGAAAACATCTTTGTCACTGTCCGTCTAAAAAGCTGAGCACGATTGAAACCCGCTAGTAACCTGCCACAGTGTGAATACTCCGTAAAATCCTTGCCCACGCCGAGCGCTTGCCGAGCCCGTGCCTTGCACGCATAGTGAGAATCGGCCTTTAAGTGTAACCGGTGCAATTGGGCCTAAGGACCGAATTTCGTAAGCGAAAATATTTGAATTTCTGAAAGACATTACGATATGCCACAGCGTCAAATTGGTGTATAACAATAATATTACTGCAAGTATTTACTTTAATCTTTAAAGATGTCGGAAACTGGTCGGTTTGGTACGGGGTTCAAAACGAACGTGAATTAAGGGTTCGAGTAAAGTCTCTAAATCCGTAAAATCAGTCTCGTTCATATATGGAATAATAATTGTGCTATTCATGTTAGATGGGAGTTACATAATATGTCCCTGGCACTTGGTGTCCTCCATAAAAGTGGACTGAATTTAAAAATAGCATTGGAAACGTGGAAAGCCTAGCACGAAAATGAAAGAGAATAACTGATGCGAACATCACCGTCACAGTTTATAATTACCTATAAATAAAACAGAACTTTAATGTCATAAACATACAATGATGCATTGACGAATGCAGATATATGTCAATATCATTCAAGGCACCCTACTCTAGTCTAGAATGTTGAATTGGTAAAACACTAATTTTTGTTTGAAAATCAGTCGTTAATTACGAATATAAGACATACTATGCTTTCTCTATTAATAATAAATTAGTTTTTCTATTTCGGATGTGATGAATTGGGGGAAAAACGTAAACAAACAAAAAAAGTCTACTGTCATGTTAGAGCTTCACAAAAGGGGTGATCGGGGATGATTGAAAATACACCGTCGTCAAAACAACCAATGACTGAGGTGAATTATGTATTAAATTTATTATTATTGGGAAAATAATTTCACAGGAAAACTGGAAAAAGATGTAGTAATTTATTTAAGTAAAAAATACGAAGTAAATTTCAGTATGTGAAAATATTTTATTATCGTTTCGAACTTCTATCGATGTTTCAGAAATTTATTCCGTGGAGATATGTTGGTCTGATGTCGAACTTAAGTTTTCTCTCTATTTAGAGTTAGAAAGAGACTGTGAGTTTTACTTCTCATGGGAAAAGCCCTACTCGTAGCCTAACACTATTACCCATTAACAGTAGGATGTCTGGACACCAAGAACACAAGAACGAAAACACGGTAAAGGAATATATGAGACAAACAGTTTTAATACGATTTAGTGTAAAAGTAAAGTAATAAGTAAAAGCTAAAATTATTTTAGCAGAAAAATAACAACGTGAATGAAGACTTGGAATACAGATGTATAAGGCGGCAATTTAGGTACGGAAACCATCAGGCGATGATGTTAAACGCGAAAAATGGTTGTGTAATAATATTAATACCTGGCCGGGGGGGGGGGGGAATTAACCATATTAACCCCCCCCCCCCCAACGGTAGATCTGAGCTTGTTCTGTAGGTTTCGCTTCCCTACCAAATGCCTCTCTGTCTCTAAATAACGATTCCAAACTGTGGACACAACAGAACGCCAAGTTCTTTTGCAACTTGTTAATGTTAGGATTTTTACAATTTGGACAAATAAAATCGTAAAATCTACAGCTACTTGATATTGAAAAGATTGCTTTACTTACAATAAATATAAAACTTAAGTGCTGAAGTGCGTAAACTAGACGAATTATACAATTTACGTAGGTGCCTAAGAGGCTTTTGCACAATAGATGCATATGAAAAGAAATTCAAAATTCAATTATTTGAACATTGTTCAACTTTCTACTCTACTCTTGGATCACAAAAATGTCAAGAAGTTCAAGATTATTGAACCCAAGCGAAACTAGGCCGTATGTACAGAGCTAAAATCGCTTATCCGATCGATTATTGTTGATTCTGCCACCAAATTGATAAGTATTTTATATCTTAATTCTCATAACTAAATCTTTGTTTTATGTGTAAGCAATATAGGTGCCATACTGGTTATAACTAATTAAGAGAATAGGGATTATGGACAACAGATTTATTAGCAACAATCTAAAAAATGTTCGTTTTATTTCACAGTTTTTGTTTGTATAGTTCCTGATCTACCCTCCTTTTAGCTCGTACAATTTTAGATAGAATGTAGAAAGAACTCCCCTTTGCTTTCTTATTTGCTGCCAATAAGAAATTGTAGCGCCGTTTTATTTCTTCGGGATCTAACTTTGTTACGTTCAGAATTTTCATTGCCTCTTCTAGTTCTAAACCGTATTTCTGTTGGTTGTTTCCACTTTCCAATGAACGACTCCTACTATATCTAATTTTTGCTGCTTGTTTGCTTATTTCAATTTCTTGATTAATGGCTTTGTAAACAGCATTCCACACAATTTTTGTACCGCCAACGACAATCTTGAGTAATGGTGCCAAAACGCGATTTGTCATGTTCAGTGATGTATGTAATAAACAATTTAATCCATCAATTGCTACTACAAGAAGTAGAATGAGATACTTTTTATTTAATGGAATTCCAAAAGTTGCAGCGCCCTAATAAACTTCATAATTTTGCATTTTAAAGTTTTCTAAAATTTTTGACATGAATTTTCACTAAATTTTTTTGACATTTTAGCCTTGTATTCAAAAAACCTTGACTACTAAATTTAACAATTTACTGACGTAGGTATATTACATCGTCGTCTGCGTTGATCCAAATTAGAAGTTTAGTAATTTCGATATTTAGCGAGACCCCGCCCGACCCATTACAATTACAATTAAAATAAAATACTGTTTTAAGTTTTAAACTATAATTTACGAAAATTTACAAGATACGAAACAATTACTAAGTAAAACTGATTAGCCAAGTTTGTCTTGCGACACCTTAAAATAGTACTTCGGATATACGTGCAAAACAACAACAAACTGTTTTCGATAATCCGTTCAGATACCTATTTGATATCAAAACCGTTACAGGTAAAATGCTCAACAATTTTCTATGTGAGTAACCAACGTTCAAAACATGCAGTACCTACTTATAATCAAGGACATCGAGGCGTCCCCAATTATTACATATCTCTAATTATTTATCTTAAGTTATCTTAATTACATGTTTACTCATTTTCTGTTACCCTAATGCATATGAATATTTCAAAGTGTTTGTTTTTATCTACTTTTTACTGTTTCATTTTCAATCTGTACAGCTTTGTTAATTTTTAATCTCATTTACTTTTAACATCCGCGGTAACTTTTATTTTGAGTTGTTAATTATATTTTGATAATAAGTGCGGGAAGACGGCGATTGTTGAATGCATGGGTTATCGAAACGAACGAAGTCAGTTTCCAGTTTCGGTATCTGCATTGATTTCGGAATTATTGTTCTTCCCGCAAATATTATGATGCTTATGAACAACGTTTTTCTACAATCGTATAGAATTGTCTTATATTACTGGATTTTTTTTATTTGCACTTCTACTGTGAGAGTAGAAGTGGTATAATACTGGTGACAACATTTGTCACTGACTGTACATTTCACCGTAATCGATAAAATAATGAATAATACAACTTATGTATGCGGCTGTGGGCGTATGTTTATTGATATTGAAAGTAATTTTATCGGATAACAAAGGGGTTCGTCCGAGAAGCAATTGCATAAAAGAAATGGTGCAATACAATTACTTCCTAGCAGAGAATAGTATATTGATTTATTAGGATCAGAAGTGCGACTTTTTGAGGTGCGTCTGTAAGGTGTAGCGCCAACGAGCTCAAACGAAACCCAAAAAAGCACTTCTGATCCGCATAAAGCATGCTATTTTTTCTTAAAACGTAGAAAATGCATTTGTAATTTAAAAACTATTATGCCCGTTTTACATTGAGCAATTGCAACCAGGAACTGCAGCTTGCAAGTACCTATTGCTTGCAATTGATAGCAAAAATAAATTGCAGACGCATTTTTTTTGGTTTTACACTCAGCAACACACAAGTGCAATATAATACGTAATTTTCTAAAGTCCGTTTTTTTTAAAGATCCACCACCTGTTGATTTCAGTTGGTATAATAAAAAAATTGAAATTTTTAGTAATTTTTGTCAATATATGGTAACATTCATTCAAAGTTCAATCAAAATGTTCTGTCAATTTATGCGTGCGCATCACTACATTTCAAATTTAAATTATTTAAAAATGTTAATTAAAACATAAAGAAGACTAGGTACTCTAATATAAGATTTATTTTTATTGATGAAACCCCGATTTACAAAAACGATTCTGCTACTAAATCTTGGACTATTGACAACCTTCCCAAGAAAGATTAGAAATTAAGGAAATCAGGTTTACAGTGCTCCATCCTGGGTGTGTTGGAGTTTCTTAGATGGATGTAGTTTGCTTTCAAGACCCAGAAACAATGATCGGGACTATCACAAAACGATGAATAGTCAGCTATTTAAAGAGTGGATTAATCAATTATCAATTCCAGCTCTACCATCTGATGGTTTTAAAACTGTTATTATTTTTGACAATGCAATGCCCCATGTCATTCTGTCCGTTTGGAGAGCGGACCCGGACATTAGGGCGCCGCCTTTAGGGCGCGGCCGTTCGGGCGCGGCCGTCCGGGCGCGGGCCATAAGGGCGCGGGGACAGTCGGGCGCGGGACACTCGGACGCGAAGACGTTCGGGCGCGAGGACACTCGGGCGCGGGCCATTAGGGCGCGGGACACTAGGGCGCGAAAGCTGTCTAATATTTTCAACGTTACTCTTCTTGTCAAAATAATTCTTGCTGATTGCACATACTTACTATACAGATTGGTGTCCGTTAATGTGAACATAGAGAGACAAATGCATACGCGCTTTGCATGTACCGACACCTTGATTATGCATTATTTTTAAAATTGTGTTCTGTAAGTTAACAATTAAGGAGGCTGCTATGGTTTTAAACTAGACGCCTTCTTGGGTTTTATTCGAACTAATACATACAATTTTAAAAATAATGCATAATCAAGGTGTCGATATCAGCAAAGCGCGTAAGCATTTGTCTCTCTATGTTCACAATAACGGCCACCAATCTGTATAACGTAATGTAAAGAAGTATTTACATCTAAGTTTAAGTGTGAAGAGCTAAATAAATTAGAGATTCAATTGTATTCTATATTGTATTGTAATAATTCTATTAAATTGTGAAAGTAGTGCATTAATAGTATATTTAAAAAACAAGTTTCATAAGGCAAGTTTTTATCGGAAGAGTTCAAGAACGGTTGCGATAAAAAGCCTTATGAAACGTGTATTTTATAATTTCAAATTTATATTACTAGTTCTTGGAGCAAACAGATTTTTTTTTAAATTGAAATATGTATTAAAATGTCACATCATTTAAAAGTAAATCTAAAATTACAGGATTTATATCTTTGCCCAGCATTTTTTGTAATTTATTTCCCTCTTCATACTTAAACTTAGATGTCAATACTCCTTTACATTACGTTATATACGTAGTACCTATGTGAAATCAGAACGAATTATTTTGACTAGAAGAGTCACGTTGAAAATATTAGACAGCTTTCGCGCCGTAGTGTCCCGCGCCCGAACGGCTTCGCGTCCGAGTGTGCAGCGCCCGAGTGTCCCCGCGCCCTTACGGCCCGCGTCCATACGGCCGCGCCCGAACGGCCGCGCCCTAACGGCGGCGCCCTAATGTCCTAGACCGGTTTGGAGAGACCTCCAATACATTATTCCAACAAAACTGCAATGGGAAATTATTTAATAAACTGTAACGTTCCATTTTAACTTACATGTACAAAAGTTCAATTATGGCAGCTGATAAATAATTTAGGACAAATCGACAACTTTATGTTCAAAATATACCGCCAATCGTAATATATCAAGGTGAAGATTCGGATACAGATTCAATAATCAATTTTGAACCATATCTCTCATACGATAATTCAGAATTTGAAACACCCGAATCTGATTCTGAAAATAATCCCAATTATTCTAATTCTGAATACTTTTTTCTATTCTTACCTCGAATTATTTATATATTAATTATTATAAAACTATAATACTTCTTATTAAATCGAGCAAATTTACATGAACTCAGCATATATCCACATAAATCAACAATATTTAACAAAATAAGTATATGAAAATACTTCTTGTCAAAATTAACCATTAAATTTATTAGTCCTAACCCTACTTTAAAAATTACTAAAAAATTTCACCAGAAGCGTTGCCAAACATACTTTCGAGAGAAATTGCAAGGTTGGTGGATCTTTAAAAAAAAACAGACTTTTAGTTTATGTTCAAATTAGTAACTAAAGTCCGTTTTTATCCATCACCTGTTGCTTTAATAAATTGGAATACATTTTTTTTTAATTGTTAATAATTTCTGTTTAACTATATAAGGTGTTTCACGAGGAAATGGAAATATTTTAAGGAGATGTTTAGGAAACCAAAATAAGCAAAATAAGCTAATATGTTCAAGTCCGATTTTCACTTGTTTCAGAGATACTTTAATTAATTGTAATTTAAAAACTAAAGACAAATTTATTATAAAATTCATTACAAAAATAAACAAATACCAATAATTTACAACAAACCACCACCACCACCATCCATTTCCTACATATGTCCTTAAAATATTTTCATTTCCTCGCAAAACACCCTGTATATGCTATCATTGATTCAAACGTCAATCAAAATGTTCTATCTATCTATGCGTGCGCTTTGCTACATTTCAAGTTTGGCTGTGGCTTATAAGTAAAGAATTCCATGGCCAACGTTTATCAGAAATTTTGTTGATCGTATTGTATCAAAGTTGAAAAGAGCTGAGAACTGAGCGGCAAGAGTAGGTACATTCCGAACAAGGTGGAAAATTTGATCTGACGATTCGGAAGTAAAAATGATTAGTTATTATATTAAACAGTACCAGAGATAGTACGAAGTACTTTTTATGGGTTTAACTGGTTTAACAATGTGACAGTTCGAATAATATTTAAGCAAAGTAAGTTAAATAAAAAAAAAATGATTTGCCGGTAGTTAGGTAATGAAAAATTATTAATCTGAGGTGGAGAATAGCTGTTTGTAATTACCATAGCCAGCTTCGTCGCTTCCATTGCGTCCGTTCAGTTCAGTTCAGTTTAGTTCAGTCCTCGACGGAAAGGTTGTTATACAAGCTAATAAATTACCCTCCCATTGCATCCGTTCATTTCAGTTGCAGATGTTTACATACCTCTCCATTCAGTTAGGTTTGCTTTGACTAGCGAAGTTAGACTGAAGACGGACGTGCATATCCAACAAAGTTAAAAGTTTTCAATGTTCGATATGAGTTTGATTAACGAAGAATTATTGATTGAAGCCGTAAGAAGACATACCTATTTGTATGATTAGTCAGATAAGAATTATCATCTGACCATGACAAAAAATGCATGGAACGCAATCGCAAAAGTGATGGAGAATTGCAGCGACAATAACTTTTTCTTCCTCATCAAATGAATTAGATATATAGTTATTAAATGGCAAATTGATAAGCTTACAATCTTTGGTTTGGTACGTCTTCAATAGAAACTAAAATTGAACTAAACGGAACGAGACGGATCCAATGTGCGACAAAACCCCGGAAGGAGAAGGAGAGGGAGGTAACTAAACTGAACTAAACGGACGCAATGGGTGCGCTGCGCTGCGCTTAACGAGTTGTATATATGGCTTGTTCCATTTTTGATTTTGAAGGTCCTCTCTGTGGTGCCTTCTCGGGCACATACATAACATAATTGTTGATTATTATCTAATAGATGGCACCACAGAGTGGCCGTCCCAATTCGATTGAAACGTCAAACATGCACTTACAGATTCGTCCCTTATATGGCGCCCTCTATACAGGTAAAATGGGTACCATGTTTTGAAATTTAAATGTTGAAATTCCCATAAATACCATGAATATCTCAAATTTAAAGTTTGAATTAAATTATTATATATACATTCTAATTCTACATTCATTTGACAGTTTTCAGTTTCACTAGTTTGGTCGAAACGGTAAAAATGTGTTTCGCTTGTGGAAATCCAAGTAAAACTTTCTTCCAATTTCCAAGTGAAACTCAAGCTCGCACTGAATGGTTTAAAGCAGTCGAAAAATTATATAGTATTTCCAAATATTAATCTCGCTCCAAACACACGTTTGATTAACCATTCTTACATAATATATAGGTACTTCTAAAGTTACAGAATATACTCTTTAATATGCGGAAAACACTTCGAATCGCAATGTTTTAACAATTGCAGCAAAAGAATTCGTTTAGCTAAAACAGCTGTATCTTCTATATTTATACCTACAGTCAGCGACAAATGTTTTCACCAGTATGATACCACTGAACACGTTTTTCTGAGAAATATAAGAGGTACCATAACGTCGTTCTTATTGTTTTATATAGGTATCTTGGTAACACTGTTAACAAGATGAAATGAAATATAGAAATATGTTATACTTCTCAGTAAAGCGGGTTACAGTGGTACAAGACTGGTGAAAACATTTGTCGCTGACTGTACATAATGTTATTGCTTATATTTAAAGTTTATAGCACCTAGCACATCGTTTCTGAGGCAAAAGAAAAAAATTGGGTACCTAATCATTAAAAGATACTTATTGTACATATTGTTGGCACTTTCACAGAAGAAGTTTTGATTTTACTTGGTTCTGTTTAGTCGCTGACAGTCATGATAGTGACAACTGACGTTTAAATTTCAAAAAGTTGTACCCATTCTACCCGTATAGAGGGCGCCATATAAGGGACGAATCTGTAAAATATATGTTTGACGTTTCAATCGAATTGGGACGGCCATATATCAAAATTGGAACGGCCATATAACTCGTAAGAGTTAGGAGAATGAAGTTGGCCATGGTATTACAAGGAAGAAAAGTGTACAGACAATGATAGTAAAGTTCATCAGCGCTATTGAGGTAAAATTTGCCACAATTAAATCCAAAACCTACCAAATCTAGGCAAAAATTCGAAAATGGGATATTCATAAAATAGGTAACAATCAACAACGTCAAACAGATAGATGACAATGTAATTTTGGTTTATTGTTTTTTTGCTAGTAAAAATTTCCAGTTGTCGACTCTTTGTTATGTTCATGAATTATCCTAACAGATAAATATAAAATAATTAAATAAAATACATGTTAAATATGTAAATTAAATTCTAATTTTGGCTTATTTCTGTTTACAAATATTTCATCACCAGAAAGTGTTATGTAAAATTGACCGAGTTCAAGTAAATAAGTAAATGCTGTTACTGAGGGAATTACCCAAGAGATGTTCGTACTACCTTCCCTAATGAATTAATTGTTTAGAACCTCGCTAATCAATTATAAGATGATGTCACGGTTCACAGGCACGTAATAATTAAACAAACAAAACTACTGGGATATAGTACATATGCGACGTAAAAAGTATAAATATCGGATAATTTCCAACGCAGCTGAATTCATTTAGAATGATTATGGATATTATACCTACTGTTTCAAATAATCAGCTACCTAAATTCAATAGATTTTTAGTTTAAATTCATTTTTAATTTGTCTTGTCCTCTCTGATGAATGTTTGATAAATTAAAAGTAATAATTAGGTACACTATAAACCAGCTGTAGCATAATTAATTAATGCGTCTTATTAAATACATCTGATGCCTTAATTTCGTTTAAATAGCGTACAGAAATTAGGAAATGACAGTTACGCCACCCTTATTAATTTCAGCGCCGTGGAAGTCTGTATATTTTATTATGTAAATTTTATAAGGTAAAATTATAATTCAATACAGCTTGGTGTAAAATGAATTTTCACGCGTCCTATAGGCTAAAGTAAATATTTGCTTTTATTCAAAACAATAATTAATTTGAAGGTTGCTTGTGATCTATTTGAATAAAAAATTTACTCACTGCTCTCCTAAGGTACCGATAAATGTATTTGCGGGGTTTGTTGAAGACTCTTGAAAAATTGTATCCTGATTTCATCATCCAACAAACTGAAAAGCTTTATCATGTATGAACTTAGAATGCTGGGTTCATACTAAAATGCCAAATGCTTCTTTATAAATATTCAAACAGTGAAAAATTATCTTCCCAAAAAACCACTACGTCGAAAAAAGAACGAACGAGAAAAATTTGAAATTCAAATGTACTGAAACGGAAGTTTAATACTGTTTTCGATCACATTACAGATGCCGTGTTGTGTTATAACCTTATAACAAAATAAATCTGTGGATATTGCAACATTCTTGTGTTACTACTATATTTATAGATAGATATATTTAAGTTTTAAGAATTAAGCACATTAACTTTAGAACATATTGGGACATACTTGGGACAAGAAATTCCAACAAACGTATGGTAAGCGGTTGCATCCATAATGATGCCAAACGGGCACCTAACACTGACATGAAAAATTGTACTTCGTTTTTAGAGTTTTCTATCATTAGATTATGCTCTCCTATACAAGGTGAATTATTTTATATTGTGTTATGGTTAAGGATAATTGTCATTAACAGATGATGACAAATAATGAAAATACAATTTTTTTGTAGGTACGGCGGCGCCCAGGCAGAAAAGAACGTTCCTGGAACATCTGGAACGTTCCAGAAACGTTTCATTCTTGTCCCCATTGGAACGTTTCCAAGGGACGTTCCAGGAACGTTTCATTCTTGTCCCCAGTGGAACGTTTTTAAGGGACATTCCAGGAACGTTTCATTCTTGTCCTCAGTGGAACGTTTCCAAGGGACGTTCCAGAAACGTTCCACGCGGAACTTTCCAGTTGGAACCTTTTTGGAACATAACAAGTGGCCGAGTCCGTAATATCAGATGAATCCGTTAAAACGTTTTGCGTACGTGTTTCATACTAATATTTTTTTTATAAGATCTCCAACTTGGAAATTAGTATCTAGAACGCAAGAAAAGTACTCTTCGCAAACAGTCGGAAAACGTAGCTTTTTCAATAAAAGTATAACTTTAAAATTTGATGTATGGGATTATTAATCATTTGCGACTTCAAAATAATCGTTGCGCACTCCCCTGGTCTTTTCTTCTCTTTTTTATCATCAACAAACGATTTCCCGTGCCAAATTTGCCCATCTAATTTCAGTGGTGATTAAATTATAGTAATAATAAAAGTAAGTAAGTAAGTAATAATAAAAGTACACATTTTGGGGGCCCCTTCAAAGGGCCGTAGCTCCCTTAGAAAGTATTTCCGTACTCGATCATAACAACTTTTCTTCATATTTTTGATGTAGAATCACCTCCCGAAGTAACCTACCGTTGTTTCCGGACACACTGTATATTCTTGTGTCAAAATAATTGTTGACCAGATTTGCAAGTCAGTTAATCTTAATGACATTAATTTGTTCCCAAAGTCGGCGTTGGTCTTATGGAGACCGGTATTGCCAAACCTACTCCTCACTTGGGTTTTGAGCATCCAAGAGAAGGGATTACGTATACTGTTTACCTGTACCATTGCAATATACCTGTTAAGTTCTTTCAACAAGAACCTCCGGGTAAAGAAAAGTGGCAACGCCGTGTACTACATCACCTATACATTGACTATAGATCAAAATCATTTTCGACCATGCTTTAGTTTCGATAGTGCTTTTTTGTATTTCACGAAAAAAAAAGATATCCTTTCTAGGTCATGTTTTTCAATGATCATTAAAGAGACTGAAAAAAGGAATCAGAATTTGCCAAATAAATATAGACGTGTCATCTAATAAAATTCAAGATTGGGGGACAGTGTACCCGCAAGGTTATTCTTGTGGAGCGCCATGGAAAAATGAAACGACTGCACAGAATTAATCATAGAGCATCAGGTACCAGTAAAAGTTTTTCGAGAAAATTTTTGGCTTGCGTAAAAGGTAATATGTACCTACATTTATAGAAAGAACGTGGATACAACTAACAATTACTGTTGACTCACCTTGTACATTTAATACTTTTCTGATATTATTTCGTAAATTGAATGCAAACATAATTAATATATTATGCTCAAGTGTTGTAAGTATTATTCACTAGTCGAGAATCGGCTTGTGCCCGAGCGCTAGCGCCAAGGGTGCATCTACACATCAATTGCATTTTCTGGTAATTTTGTAGTACTAATCTTGAACCAGTAGAAAACTGTATATTTTATTGTGAATTACGTATTAAAAGTATGTTTGTTATAAGCCTATAGAATGTTATTTTACAGTTATTATTTTTATTAATTAGTTGTATTCATATTATTCCTGCAAAAAATAAAAACGTGTAAGTAGGTACTTAGTATTTTTTTCGTCCTAGAAGTTTCAAGCACATGATCGTTGTTGTTTTTTTTATTGTGTTTATATTGCTCAGACGTCACTTTGACAGTTTGAGCGACAGATTAAAGCAAACGACGTTTTGAGAAACAACAAATAAATATAAACAGACTACAGAGTAATTCAGACGTCATTATGGACGCCATTAAAAAATTGATGACGTAGATGCACCCTTAGCGTGCCCCAACTATAATACTACGTTAAGTTTTACCCACTTTATACTCTTTGGTTTTACATTCAAGAATAACACATTCGACAAAGACAGGATTTAGTTTAATTATAAGGTAATGTAACGTCGCTTTTGTTATTTAACTTTTAGCTTCTGCGGTTGTTTTGTATTCACATTGACCAGGTATCGATTTTGTATGTTGCCAAGTTCGAAAGTTCTATACTTACTACTTAGTTATAATAAAAGTATTGAACGTTATCTTACATGTTATATTTACATTAGATTTTGATGTTTGGACACGTACCTTTGGTTTCTTGAAGGTGTATAAGTATCTAAAATTTTCCATAATTTCAATTAATTAATAATAATTTATTGTGATATTCATTTTTAACTTGTAGATCCAAAACATATTGTTACGCATCGATTATGAAAGAATACTGAAAACTAGTAGAACTTGATTCTATTCGATATACCTCTACCAATAATAACTGTATAATATGTTCCCAAAATAGTAAAGAATGTATTATTCGTATGTAACTACTACAAATTATTTATCAGATAATTCATGCTCCACTTGTCTGACTGGACAGGTATAATTTATATTTCAGTGTTTCCTGTATTTTTCATTGCTTTCGCTGTTTCGGACTTTTTTAAGAGACCTTTACTCAACCAAATAACAAAAGTTTTAAGCCTATTCTAAATTAATAAATACGAAAAAGTTAAAAAGTTAAATTTTATGATTTAACGGAAAATTTACTTTTACCTAACTAGTGAAATAATTTGTTAGAATTGATAGGAGGTTTAGCCTACATTATTATATAGGTAATTTTATTCTACATTTCATTCTACATTTAGTAGCACTCAGTTTTAATCGCACCGTAAAGAATTCACTGAATAACGAAATCAGTTAATTCAAAATACTACTTAGGTACATATTTGTTACTTAATTGACAAATATTTTATGATACGAGCACATGCTATTCAACAAACCTTATTATTTCAGAGTTGGGTAAAAAGATTTGAATTCGCAATGCGTGTAGTCGAAATCTAGAATTCAAGTCAGTCCTCACTCCTCAGTATTACATTGATGAATTATTTAAACTAAATTCAGCAAGCGATGGTTTAATATTTTTTAAGAGCTAGTGTATAAATCATTTGATACTAAATAAATCATGAATTGTCTAAATCTTCTTTGTGTTGTGTGGAACATTAAACTATACTACAGCATGTTGAAAATGGTATTTGGTAAACTACTAGCCTAAAAACCCACAATAACATATCTCTGATACGAGAAATTGTTTTCTGTATTTCAGATTAATAATTATCTCCATTTCAGATCAATAATTTTCGTAGTCAACGGCAGTGGACTTTATAAACTCGCTCACCCTGTCAGTTTAATAGAATATAGCAATCAAGATAAAATCCTTGGAGACTGTGGTTTGGAAAATAACATAACTAAAATCCTAGAACCACAAAAACTTTAGTAAGTGTAACCGCGTTTCGGGAACTACGTTCCCATGTTCAGCAGACTGAAATCTAATGTTAAATCTAAAATACGCTAATTTATACTAAACCATTTTATTTTTAACAAATTATGTAATCACGAATTAGGAATAGGGCCATTATCTGAATGCATTAAGTTGTATTTGTTTTTGAAAATATGTATACTTTCGTATGCATTTAGTTCATTTGTTGAAGAGAATGCCTTTAACAATTTTAAATCTTCTGTCTTAATGCTATGTTCCGTTTCATAAATATGTTGTTGAGCAACGCTAGATTTCTCAAAACGATGGAATTCAAAGTATGCTATACAGGGTGATTTCTAACGTACGGAGGAAACTGAAAGGACAAGTAGAGGGGACCAAAACATAGTTTTTTTTACAATAAACTTTTGATCAAAATCGAATAACAAGAAAGTTACAGCGATTTAAAGTTCTTATAATTTAACGCCCACGTTTTGAGTACCGCTGAGCTTATTGTATTCGGTTTTACATCAGAAATTTTGACTTACCTACATGATCAGATTATATAAATCAGCGGCTGTCAATAAACAAACACCTATATAACTGAATATTTTAAAGAACACTTTAAATAGCCATAACTTTCGTCTCATAAACATGTTTACTAAATTTTGTTTAATTAATTTACAAATATACAAAAGTTGAATTCAAAACGTAAATAATTACCGTATTTCATTAAAAAAATCCTCAAGTTTATAAGAACTTTAAACTGTTGTAACTTTCTTGTTATTCCATTTTGATCAAAAGTTTATTGTAAAAAAAACTGTGTTTTGGTTCCCTCTACTTGTCCTTTCAGTTTCCTCCGTACGTTAGAAATCACCCTGTATGTGTACTTTGAACCTATTTTCTATTCCGCGCCCAGTTTGCCCAATATATTTTTTATTACAATGGGAGCAATTGATTTCGTAAATCCCCGATTTACACAATGTGTTAACTTTATCTTTTGGATTTATGAATTTTTGTTTAAATGTTTCGGCATATTGGATAAAGTTGTAGAATTACGAATATCAAATTTAAACCTACGTCTCCTAATTAAATTATCTATTATTTTAGGAGAGAAACCACTGTCGACAGTTACGTGATTTATATTTTATTTTTTCTTATCCATAGATTACTTACCAAAACGAATTGATGTTAGATTTCAGTGTACTGAAGATGGGAACGTAGTTCCCGAAACGCGTTTAGGGTTACTAAATTTTTGTGGTTCTAAGGTTATAATTCTCTTACGAATAAAGATGCTAGAAAGAGAGAAGTGTAACCAGTTAACCGGTTCCGTGATTCTTACTGCGAAGGACCAGCTGCAAAATAAGATAGAATTCGACTATAGATACTATTTATTATAAAAACTAGAGCGCCATGCATGATTTTTGATATTTGTAGAAAGTTTTTGTTCAGTTATACAGGGTGATCAAAAATGATTGAAGGTCACATGACCGCTAGTCGGTCCAATTACTATCAAAAATGCATTCCGTTTTGTCAAACAGTCTGTTGTTTATCAATACTTACATCTGTTCAGTGTCTTGCGCATTATTTTCCATCTGTCATTTAAATTACAATGTCTACACCACTGAAATTACCAAGGTTATTTAAGTACCGACAGCAGCAGTAAGCGGACAACAAAAAATCAGTATGAAGCGGCACGTTCAATCATTTTTGATCACCCTGTACTAGATACTTACATTATGTGTATGGGAACCGATGTAAACATGATACTAAAACGTCATTCCCGAAGACCGCGACTATCATGTAAACAAAACCACGTGATACATGGCCGTAGTAGGATCTGTGATTGGTTGCTTGCTTGCGCGGGCTGCATGTAACCAATCACAGATCCCATGTGTCATGTTCAACAACATTTGTAATTTTTTACTTAACATAAACTCGGAGTGATTATTTTTAGTCGCTTGTAGCAATGAAGAATACACGTACCCCTTTTATTGTTTACTTTCTCTTTATAGTATAACCTCCAACATGTACAATACAAACATATGTCTAGATTTTTTCTTTACGTCACGGCGACATCGGTTAAGTTGGTCCTGTACGGTGGCGAACGAAGCAGGTAGATGTGATTGACAGAAAGTTGCTGTTGGGATAGCGATTCGGGTTCCCAACAGCAGCGGTTCCCAACATGTTCTGATTTTATGACCAATATTTTTATTAATATTCAAATAGATAGCTTAAAACTGTTTTGGTATCGCTGGTGCAAAACAGTAGAAGGTCTCGAATTACAGCGAGCCGAGTTAACTTACTTCATACCACAGTCTGGACTTTGGACCCGACAAATAATAGTCACTTCTACTTTACAAAATTAAAAATTTAAGTTAAAACTAATTCGTATCGTGTATCTTCGGCTACTGGCGTACTGTAGCTAAAGACACGCGGGTACGGCATGTGGCACTAAATTCTTAATATGAACTGAATTTTTGATGTTAAGTACTAAACGTAAATAAATATTACGATATGCAATAATAGAGTGAAATATTTCAGCGTATGTTTGTATCAAAGGTGCAATCTTTAAATATTTAAAGCATACCCTAATATTATAACATTATTAAAATATAATATGACACTTTGTATCGATCGAATTGGTAACAGCAACCTTTGTCGTTTTTAGTTGCAATCTTTTACAGTGAACTTCTGAACTTCTTTATCGAAAAGTTAGTTTCACGCCTTGAATAAAGTGAAAGGATTTGGATTTGGATGTGTTGAGCTTTATTAACTCCCTTCCTACCCTTTGATGACGAACTTTCGTGTTATGAGTTTAAACTTCAGGTTTAATTTAAACTGATTCTGATTAGTTAAACATAGCTAACGCTAAAGCCGCGCCCCGTGCCGTCGTATTTTGGTTTCTAATTTTAGTTTTAAATGTACAAGAGAAAACAAATAGTTAAAGTATAATTCCTGGTTTTATACTTGAACGAGAAATAATTTTTTGTTATTTCCTTTCATAATAAAAACATTCAAGCATTACGCCATGCTGAAACTAAATGCATGTGTATGTATGGGACGCCTCTAGCACAAAAACTGGGGAACCCATTTTGATGAAATTTTAAATGCAGGGGTATATCGAAAAATCATCGACAAAATAAGCTTTTAAAAAAATCCGAAACCGGAAGCGGAAGTTAAACATGTTTTTTTGGTAGCATGTTTTTCAGAAGCGGAATTTTGAAAATCTGAATAGGGGATATGAAAGAAGACCATAATTCAAGGGAAACAGTTTTTTACCGGACTCTCTAACTTCAAAATGGCGGTCGTTATGAATTTTTAAATTTCGAATTTAACGCCCCATAACTCAAAATCCAGTTATCTGATCAGGTTTCGCAACAACTTGTGTGAAAGCCCATTGGCTGTACTACACCACGAAAAATTATTTAGTAGGGGAACGAAGGGTAATGACGCTCAGCGGCCAATACCGCTCACGATATTTTGCAGCTTCTGTGGGATGTACCGAATTCAGAACCCCGTGCGCCATCTACTAATATTTAGTAGAAGTACCCGCTAAAACGCCATGTTGCTTGGAGGATCAGTGCTAGAGTTACCACCAGTTACATGTTGTGTGCGTCTGAGTAATAAATTTTGAGATATTTTAAATAACGGTAAGCAAACTAATTTTTAATAATTTCACGATTCCAAGTATTGTAGTTAAGAATGTGGGATATGTAATTCCATTAGGTATAGGCGTTTTGTAATATAAATTTTGATTTAGAGGTTAAACAATGTTGTTTATTGTTTAGTGTAAGAACGGATAATGGCGCTCAAAGTGAGCGCTATTACCCAACTATATTACATGATATTATTAATTAATTATTAGGTAATATAATACCCAACTATATAGTATTACATGTTATTTATTACTGTAGATGCCAAAAATAATAGAACGAAAGACTAATAAAGCCTCTTGGAGTGAGGAATCCATGCGATCTGCGATTAGGGCAGTAAAGGAAGGAAATAAAATTAGAGCAACATGTAGAAAATATGAAGTGCCCTATAGTAGCCTCCGTGACAGGCTGAAAGAAGGATACTATGGAGCTAGATTAGGAAGAAAGTCAGTATTTACCAGAGAGCAAGAAACAGAAATCTGTGAGCAACTTCTCAACCTGTCGAAGATGTTTTTTGGTCTCACACCTCTCCAGTTACGTAGAGCCGTCTTTGAATTTGCAGAGACAAACCAAATCCCAAATCGTTTCAATAAAGATACAAGAACCGCAGGAAAAGACTGGTTGTACTCGTTTATGTCCAGACAGCCCAATTTGAGTTTTAGAAAGCCAGAAGCAACCTCCCTAAACAGGGTTACCGCATTTAACAAACAAGAAGTCTCGAGGTTTTTCGAAAACTTGGAAGAAGTGATGTCTAAATACAATTTTGACCCTATAAGAATCTACAATATGGACGAGACAGGAATCACAGCTGTTCATAAGCCAGCTAAAATCGTGGGTCCAAAAGGGCAGAAACAAGTAGGCGCAATTACAAGTTTAGAAAGAGGAAAGACTATTACAGTGTGCTGTTCGATGAGCGCAGCTGGTTCATTCGTGCCACCTATGTTCATTTATCCACGGGTTAGGATGACTTCTGCGTTGGAAAGGAATGGTCCTCCAGGCTCCATATATCGGTGCTCTAAGAATGGATGGATAAACGAAGAGTTATTTAGAGTCTGGTTGGAGCATTTCGTAAAATCCACAAATGCTAGCAAAGATAATCCAGTGCTTCTGGTCATTGACAATCATTCAAGCCACTCGTCACTGGCTATTTACCACTTTTGTCGAGATATCGGCATTGTTATGTTAAGTATTCCTCCGCATAGTTCTCACAGGCTGCAACCTCTAGACTTAACTTTCTTTGGTCCTCTGAAGAAATCTTACAGTTTTGAATGCGAACTGTTTATGAAAACGAATCCCTATTTGAGAATAACAAACACTGATGTTCCAGGTTTGTTTACAAAAGCATATTTAAAAGTAGCGGTGGCAGAAAAAGCAGTAAATGGATTTCGTACGGCAGGTATTTTTCCAATGAATCCAGGTGTATTCGATGAATACGATTTTGCTCCCGAAACGCCAAATGGTGGTTTGGACGTTGATGGAACCAACGAGTCGAGCAATGGAGATACTCGTAGACCACTAGCAGAAAAACAGATAATTCCTGCAGACATCCAACCAACAATTAGGCCTGTTTCAGCACCAAGAACGGTTGAACCAACAGCGGGATGTTCCGGTATTCAATGGAAAAAGAATATGAAACCAACAGATAAAAAAGATATCAACATATCATTTTCACAAATTTCTCCTAGTCCATCAGCACCGGAAAAGAAGAAAATCATTCGGCGAAAGAAACAAAGGTCCCAAATCCTGACGTCAACCCCTATGAAAGAAGAGTTAGAAATACTAGAAATGAAAAGAAAGAAAAGGTTGGAGGCACAAGCCACAGGCAAAGGAAAGGACAAAGGTAAATGTTCTAAATCTGGGAAGGAAAAGATGACCAAAAGAAAAGTTTTCGATGATTCTTCAGATGAAGAGAACGTTGACCTTCAGGATATTGTTGACGATGATGAACTTGATGATGTAGAGATGTCGGACAACGAAATTGGTGAGAAATAAATAAAAATAGCAACATAAAGTTTGAAATTCCTACACAGTTTTTATTTTCAGCTGGAATGGAGCACAGAGTAGAGCACGGCGAGCTGTGCATGATCTGTCAGGAACCTGGCAAGAATGAATTATGGTTCCGCTGCACTCTCTGTGGAAAGTGGGCCCACGCGGACTGCACTGGTGCTGACCGCCCTCACGGATATATTTGCGACTTCTGTATGCCATAGTTCAAGTGTCGTTTTTATTATTTTTGATTTTTTTTCCTTCAATCACAGTTGGTATTGACTTTTTTATGTTACCTTTTATAGATTTGTTATTTTGGTATTGCTTACGTTTATAATAAAAAATATATTTTAACAATGGAATGTTCTTATTTTTTTCTATTAGCGTAGCAAATAGATTAGAGAGGTGCCAGTGTTTTGGTGAGCGTCATTGCACTCTGCTTGAGCGGAATTTCCCTACCGAGTCGGGTAATGCCGCGATTGCAATATGACAATACATTATTTTTTTTTTTCTTTTTGGGCGGTTTTGTTAATAAATAATATACATCCATAAACTTGCAACATATCGAGACTCCTTTACAAAAAATCACGATTCCTTAGCACACACGCTTTCATAGAAATCTCAAATTTTCCTTAAGTGAGCGCCATTCACCTTCGTTCCCCTAACTCCAAAAACGGTCGCAACGCCGCTCTTCCAAAAATTTTGAAATTTTTGAAAAATTATTACAAAAGAACTGCCCACACGATTTTGTTTAAATTTTGTTTACTTATGCAGCTTGGTATTGACAACATTTTTATTTTTTGATTAACGCCTGAATTTAACTGTGTGTGAGAAATTCGTGAATTTTGAATATTATGTTGGACTCTGACAGAAACGGCTCGTGCATCGGTCGGTAGTGATTGTCCGGCTTCGCCAGCTGTAATTTCTAGCCGGTAGCTACAGATAGATGGGTGTCTTTCTTCTGTTCATATCGAATCCGTATACTCTCGTTTTTCTCGCTAGGCATTCAAATGCTTATCAGAGTCTGCCTCGCAAACTATACTGTTGAATACCAAAACGTTTATTTTTAGTATGGGAAAGTCCAGGGGGGGTTTGCACCTCCACTTTTTTTCTGCACAAACTGTGCACCTGGGAACAGATCCTTTAAATTTTGAGAGGGTTGTGTTTCCGCAACCTAAAATACTTGTAATAAGATATTTTAATTTAAATATCCTCCTAATGTATTAGTAAGTATTTTTGAGCAGGTGTTTCCAAAACGGAACTTAATATTATGACTAGTGGTGGGCGATATTGAAAATTTAATATCGGTTATCGATAACAAATTTCTATCGATATTATCGATATATCGATATTATCGATATATCGATATATTTTTTTAAATTATCGATAATATCGATATATCGATATATTTTTTTTAATTATCGGTGACCGATATTATGAATAATATCGATATTATCGATATATCCATAAATATTCCTAACACTAGTAAGAATCGGTGCTTTTTGATTTAAAGTAAATAATAAGGGGAACCCCGAACCACCCAAAGTAGCAACGTTATTATTGAAAATAAGGATGCAGGGATTTTTCCCATTTGTAGGCTAGTTTTTTGTTTTAAATGTAAACATCTTTTGTTCCGTTTTACGGTAAACTTATATTACTATACACATTCGCACTGTTGTTAATTTTGTAATTGCGCTATAAATTCGAATACGTACTATTTAATTATTAAATATTAATTGCAAACTCTTGCAAAATTATATAGAAATTTCTATCGATATATCTATAATGTCGATAATATCGATAATATCGATAATATCGATAATATCGATAATATCGATAATATCGATATATCGATATTTTTTTTTAAATTATCGGTCACCGATATTATCGATAATATCGATATTATCGATATATCGATAAATATTCCCAGCACTAATTATGACTCTTTTTTATTGAACATTAACATTTTATTTTTTTAAATTGTCCTTACATTTGAATACATGTAATCAATTATTTTGTAAAAATAACAATAGCTTTATTATTTTATCATTATAAAGAGTTCTGCCACTGAAACAAGCAGTAAATTTTGCGATAAAAGTTTTTAGCCGGGTGTAGTAAAATGTGTTTTATGTCAAATTTTCTTGAAGTTATTTCTAAATTTAACTTTCTTTAACGGATTGATGTTTGATAAATAAAATCCACTTTACTGGTGTATAACTAAACTTGGAGTTTCGGATATTAGTTTACGGAACAAGAAAGAAAAATAGCGTATAGGCTGGGAGGCAGATTCATTTTTCATGAGAAAACATTCTTTACAGGTACTACATTTGGCTGCGTTAACTCTGCCAATGAATTATCTGACAAAACGTTAGCTATAATGTGAACTGACTATTAAGAAAGTCTTATTTAATTTATAAATTCTTCCTAAATTCTATTTTCTATACAGGGTGTGTAAAAATGGTCGTGCAAGCTTCAGGTAAAGTTATTCCTTGGACAAAAATAAGGCAAAAAGCTTATTTGAAAAAAGTTCTTAGGCGCATGGCTACCCCTCACCATAACAAATTAAGAAATGTAAATTTGGCAACCTTGTATTTTAAAACTACAAATATCAACCAGTGCATGGACCTTGTTTTATTAAACTACTAGACTATATTTTAGTTTACAACAAGGTGGGCTATCATTATTAATTTGCAATATTGCCAAGCGTATTTTTTACGCATTTACAAAAATTATATGATTGGAAATAATGAAAATGATTAATATCCTATTACTTTTAAACGATCAATAGCAATAAATTCTAGTTATTATCACTAAAAGTACGCATCAAGTAACTTCATTTTGCAAAATAGCTTTCTTTTAGTGTTACCAATTTCTAACTTTGAAGACCCGGCGTAGCTTGAGGAACCCTTTGCGAGCTTTTTTGCAATAAGCTTTTTGCTTTATTTTTGTCCAACGAATAACTTTACCTGAAGCTTGCACGGCCATTTTTACACACCCTGTATATTCAGTTTGCAGTTACTTACTACAAACGGAATTAGAAATTGATACTAGTATACAGTGAAGTCCATTTAGTATGCAATATAGGCATGTTGCAAGTTAATTGGTGTACGCACTTTACCATTGGAATATAGGCAACCCATTATACACTGCTAACCTCTCTTGCCCCTGCCTACTGATGAATTTAAATTTTCAATTATAATAATAATAAATTTATTTAACGAAGCAGGGATGGCAGGAATGTATTATTATTATTGTTTTGTTACCTATTAAATTTTTTTTAACTAAGAACATGTTTTATTTTGAGATTAAACTTTCATGTGTTGCTGATTTCGGTTAGATCATAGATGGTTAGAAAAAAACTAGCTAACTGTATAATGGGTTGCCTATATTCCAATGGTAAAGTGCGTACACCAATTAACTTGCAACATGCCTATATTGCATAATAAATGGACTTCACTGTATTTTAATTTGTACATTAAAATGTAGAAAATATGCTTAAGTATGCCAAAGTATGCTAAAAAATTAAAAACCACATTTTTCTAAGAATTTGTGTTATTTGAATTTAATTCTATCTCATGAGGTGACAAATCCCTTTAAGTGATGTTCACGTTATTTTAGGCAATGTCACAATCGGCGTTTAGGACCGTTTTTAGAGAAACGCTGAAAATTAGGCATAAGATAAGTATTTAAAATAAATACTATAAGTACTATATAGATTTCGGGGCTTCGCGCCAACACAAAAACCACACAAGATGGCGACATGTACATAAAAAAATGTCTTAACCAGCAGCGGCGGTAACTTTTGAAATTGTAGGTACTTGATTGAGAAACTAAACTTTAGTTGAATAAGTAAGTTCAAAAATGCAAGTTTGATACCTTGAAGGTCAATACGTTCTAAGGCTTGATTCACACTATAGTGCCGGGCACGGCAGACGCTCGTCAAATAATTTTTCACGAAATCTATGACCAGGACCACCGTCTCGGTAAATATGGTCCGCATCTATCGCCACGTGCAATCATTGTCGTTTGCCGCGTCGATGACTATGCCCGCATAGATTTCGTGATAAATAATTTGGCGAACCCATGCCGACCGTGCCCGTGCCTTGCTACGAAGCCATAGAAGGACCACTATTGTTCTACCAGAACTTACTTGAATTTCACATGGATTCAGACGGTTGGCAATAATTATACCTCATCCTCATAGAACAAACGATATAGAGACAAAGACAGAGATATAGTCATAGGTAGAGCTATGTTGGTCAAAATAACTGATTGAATACAGACCAAGAACAGGCAGAATAATATAGAACGGCAGCAAATGAAAAGAACATGGATCACGAAGGCTCTAGGGCAGAGAAAAAGTAAAAACGCGGCACTACATTCGCTGGAAATTACTCGTGTCCGGTTTTTGGAACCAAATTTATGAAACCCTTAAGTTATGGGTTTCATAAATTCGGTTCCAAAAACCATATGTATTCGATAAACAAACAATAAGGCAGTCCATGACGTATCACGTGACCCCCGTGGAAGACGCTTATTGGCTTATGATGTAGTTTAATCACGTGATCAAAGTCATTGGACTTATCGATTGTTTATCGAATACATAAATAAATTATCGGTTACTTAAATTTGCTTCTAGAATCTGATCATAATGTTGTAATCACTTTTTTCTTTTAATGTATAGTAAAGTAAAAGGTCTTAATTGATTGCTTACTGTACGAGACGATGTAGTGAAGAGCCCGTTTCCAACCGCCACTTTCCTCGTATCGTCCTTTTGATTCAACGCTTACACATAAAGAGCTCAATGGGCAATTTTTAGACAAATGTGTAGACAAAGGTGAAAATAGCAAAAAGTCTATGTCTAACGATGAATCGAAACATAGGCTCATCTATAATTCTAAATATTCTCCACATTAAATGGTTGAAATTTGTCTTTGTATATTCTATAGGAGCTGAACTTTTTGGAATATATTACTTTCTGCATTAGTTCATAGTGTTGTTGAATGTCTAATTTTCAAAGGTAGTAGATATGTGTGTATGTGTCATATAACCTTTCATTGGGTTACGCCTCCCAATTTAAATAATTTTATTCAGAGAAGCTAAGAAATAATAGCACGTTCAAGTGCTAAATCGTTTATTAAATTGTATTACTTTATATTCAAAGCCTAGCTAGAGGTATCTGTAATTTAAATTCTGATTAAAATTTTTAATCGTCACTTCGAGGGGCGGCCCGTAACTGGCTTTTTTCAGTTAATTGTACTACTGTCATTTCTACTTATAGGTACTATAGATACGAATTAAAATATCCAACCTGTTTCTCAGCGCATTACAGATACTTTTATTGTGTTTTCATACCAACATTTTTTTAATAATATTTTGATATTGTACTAACGCGCGCAGCACCCTTGTATTTTTCTATACACGAAATTATTTTACAGAATAAACTTCTATAAATAATACACCCATATAAATGTAAAACGCGCCCAGTAAAGTTAATTGAAGTGACCATTCACATCAATGTCTCGATAATTTTGCAAGTACCTATATATTTTAGGAAGGATGCATGTGTTTTTTTCTGATAGGAAAAGCACAATGTATAACCTCTCCATTAGAATCAAAATATCATAGGTCACGATTGTCGTCAAACGATCAAACGAATGACTATTGAAAGGGTCAGTGGCGTGCGGTGTGGTTCATGGAAGCGATGGAAGCACCGCTTCCCCTGCTTTCATCAGGCGACACAATTTGATTCCTAAATTTTATTTTGATTCCGCGCTATTAAAAATCTTAGTACGACGCGCCGCAGAATCCAGGAAGTATCGTAGTTGTCCCGAGCTTATCGGGGATGCTTAAGCGCACAGTTTCTAGAGCATCATTCTGTGATTCATGCGTACCTGTCTCAAGATCTTAGCTCAGCAATCGCGTGGCTCTGTTTAGACTGTATCGTTTAGCCAGTTAGCCACCAAACAAGCGCCGATTGGGGGCGGTTATTCATGTTTATATCGTGTATTTTCAGATATTTAATTATAGTTTTGTTATCAATAAATTATCGCTTGTAATGCAGCAAATAGATACAGCATCCTCATCGCTTTCGGAAAATACACAATCTAACTACAATTAGTTAGGTTGCTTATTTTCTGTACAATTACCTACATTGTGTGCAGAATATTAGAAAAAGGATTTTCTCGGTGCAGTTTTCAAGAAACATGTGATATTATTTTCTCAGGTAGGCAAATGCCATCCATAAATTTGGATTAAAAGTTGAACAGTCGGTTAAAATATTCATAAGACACTTTAAAATGGACTTTTAGGATAAATATAAATGGTTAACAGGTTAACTGGATGCAGCACAATTACAAAATTATTTTGCTGGGCTTGTTTACTTAAAATATGTATGATCTAAGGTTTACTTTTTAATATGAGTGAAAACATTCCGTGGAACTGAGGTGTTTTTTCGGACCTAAATAACTTCCACAAAACTGTCAAAAGACACGCTAACAGTAAAGGACATTTAACTTCCTTACTTAAAGAAAAAACATTCCGAAAAACTCGTATTGAGCATAGTTTGAACAATCAATTAAAAATTAATCATAGACTACACAAGGAATTACTGACCAACAATAGAAACATTTTGATACGGTTGATAGACGTTGCGTGCTTTCTTGGTAGGTACCCATGAACTGAGTTTTAGGGGACACCAGGAAGACAGGGACTCCACAAATCGGGGAAACTATATTGGCTTGATTGAATTATTTGGACAATATAACGAATCTTTGAAAACCCATTTAAAAGATTCAACACAAAAATAAAATATATAATTATTTTTTGACGCGCTTCCCCATATAAATATCTCACCGCACGCCACTGGAAATGGATTGAGTTAGTATTATTCAGTTGTTTGTGCTATTATTTATTATTGTACTAAATATAATCGAAACAGAAAGAAATTATTATTAGTTATTCTTTTTTAATCCAGGGGAAGGAGTTGCTGTATATTTCATTTACTACTAGAAGATATAAATTAATATTAGAAATTAATGTTATATCTACTATCCAGTTCTTTCATTACACCCATTACCGACCACCCGGTATTATGTTGCGGTGTAATTTCATTCCTGAAAGCACAAGAATACAACACTGTTCAGCGATGCCTAACCTTGTCTGACAAGATCACTACCTACTCGAATACCACTATAAGCATAACCGACAGAAAACCAATATCTTCATTTACGAAATTTCTCTCAGTTCCGAGATATTAATTGTTAGTTATAAGCTTTTCATCATTACAGTACCAAAACATTTGAGTCGTTATTTATTACAAACCGCATTTTCCAAATAACTCATGAAATAGTATTGATTTCTCAATTATAATGGATAATTCAAACTAGCATAAAATAATATAAAATTAAATATGCTGTTTCTTAAGAAACGGCTTGACTAATTACTTCGTTATTTTAAATTTTAGACCCCACAAACTTGTATACGTAATTATAAATGGTAAGACAAAAGCTATATATCTTTCGAGGTTGCAAGTGTATATATTTGACTGATTTACATTATTGATTTTTATATGTAAAAATATACAGAGTGTTCTATTTAAAATAAACAAGTTGAACATCGTGGTGGCAGAAGATAGATTTTGGTTTATAGGGTGTAAAATTTAAAATACCGAAGTTATAGCTCGAAGAGTTTTCTAGGAAAAAACCTGTAGTATGTCTTTCACTTAAATTTTGAAATGATTTAATCGTTATTACAATTATTAATATCACAGATTTACATGTGTGTTATTGCTTACCAGTTATACATGGATGATCTTCCAAAAATTTAGACCGCATAGCTCGTAAATCTTGAACTTTTTGGAACTCCTCTGGTTCTTCGATGGCAGAAAACACAGATGCTCCCAGAATCAAGAAAAACATGTAGCCAGCGAGAAAGAGGGCCAGTCTTACTACCCCGCGACTAGCGAAAGCCATTTTGATTTCGTCTTGCACCTAAGAAATTTGTAAAAACATCTTAGTTATATTACATTTAAACTAAAAAATATTTCTTTTCAGTAATTAATTTATTTGCTTTAAATTTACTTCAGGTTAAATGAAACAAAGGAATTTTAAAACAGACATAATTCAAATATCTTTAGAACAAACGCAGCTTGTCTGTCTCTCCAAAGGACTGAAAGCAGAATAATTGAGTTGCGCCAGCACTTTCCAGAAACGAACGGAAAATTTTATTTAAACAAACTTTATTAAAGAAACTTTCTTCAACATACTTAGTCAATAGTCAATAAAAAGCTTCTTCGTCTTATAAAAATTCTGAAAAATGTAATTAACAGAAAAGAAACCTTTCTCAGCTTTTTTATACATAGTATTCTAAATTCAAATTTTTTTACAATAAGGCATACGTGGTAAATAATAAATTATGTGCTGTTCAATACTAAAGAATTGTCAAATCAAAGCAAATCAAAAGAACATTAATGGAATTTGTTAGATCTGTTAGTTGTAACTGTTTTCTATGTTATACATCAGCGATATTGGTTATAAAGTTGTAAGGATCGGCAGCGTGTATGTTGCCAAGGCCAAAACTAGATTTTGAATTTTTCTGTGGGCGCATAAAGCACACATAATAAATAATACATACAGGGTGTTAATAAAAAAACTTTACACACTTTGGTAGGCGATAATAGAGATCAATACAAGAAAAAAATTCTAATATACCGTGGTCCAATACTCAATGGTTTTCGCGATATGGAATTTTTAAATTTTTATTTACTCCTTCAAATTTGAATACGATGTCGCGTTATCTAAATGAACGCGATAAAAAAACAATCGCAGCAACAATAGATGTAATGTTGTGTCAACGGTGGGATTAATTGTTGCTATTGAAGCAAGTTTATTTTCGCAATGGTTACATTTACATCAGCGGAATACGGCGATATGCATTTATGTTATGACGAAGATCGTCTAAATTCGCATGAAGCTAGACGAATTTACCAGCAGAGATATCCTTTGAGGCATATTCCTTCTCATCCAACTTTTCAAGAAGTGCGCTAACTGTTTTGTTTATTGAAGATATCTTTAGAGTAGGCTAAATGCGTTGTTTATTTTATATGTAAAGATTTTGTAAGAACCATATCACGAAATCCATTGAGTATTGGACCACGGTGTATTAGAATTTTTTTCTTGTATTGATCTCTATTATCGCCTACCAAAGTGTGTAAAGTTTTTTTATTAACACCCTGTATACTCATATAATTATTTAGTTAAGGAATACAATAGATTATGGGGTAAAAATATAGGAAAAACAAAAAATGATGATAAGATATAAGTTAGAGTAGCTTATTAGTGGGCACTGGGCACGTGAGTACATAAATAATAAATATTAATTAAAATATCAAATTCAAGTGTAAATAATTGTTTTTTTTTGCTTTATACGTAATATTTACATGCTATTGAAAATGACGCATTGTTGTCGAAATATGTATAAAGCAAATAAATCGAAATGTTTACATTTGAAATTGATATTTATTATTAATATATTTGTCAATAACATACAAAATGGGCTGACGGTCGTGGGGTTGGTTTGACGAATCCTGAGTTACAATATTTGAATACTGAAAATATGTTAGAAAATAAGGCTATAGCGCTATGCAATTTGTATCAAAGGTAATGAAGAAGTTGATCAAAAAGTTAAAAACGTGATCAAAAAACAGAAATATACGACATAAAGGTAACAAAAAGCGTTTTTAGAACCTGGTAGGCAAAAGAAAAAGATATGAAATAAATGAAAATTAATTTTATCCTAATTAACAATATTAAACTGAGAATTATTACGAAAATATAGACCAGTTGGTCCCGAAAATGCACGTTAACCGAAGACAATTCTCGCTATATCTGGACTACGAATAGAACACTCAAAAATATCTCAAAACTATCTCCTGCAAAGCATCCTGATAAATATAGTTCATATAATATGGGAATGTGATATACTGCGCAGAGAGAAAATTTGAAACTAGCACATCAAAAATGTGGTTTTAGACTTTGGAATTACAGGAATATTCGATCAATAAAGGCAAAGGAAAAAGCACCAAAACCTTGCAGTTAGGATAGGAGGCTACTTATCATAATACAAATTAATAAAAAAAATAAATCGTTTACTTTATGCTCTAATCTTTAATTCACTTGTTGAAAATTTGATAAAAAAAGGAAACCATAATTACTAGGTTTCCAATTCTAATTTGTTGAAAAAAAATTTAAAAATGTTACGTTTTTTCAATGGTTCTATGTAAACGATGATGTTTTGCTTTGAAGGTGCTGTGGGTATATTTTTGAACGTACACTACTCTTTCATGGAACGAGCATACCGCTTGAAATTGGCTTAAAGAAGATAGACAAGGACAAACATACAGGGTGATTCAAAAATGGCGCATAAGCTCTTCAGTACGTTGTTGGGAATAATAATTGAAGTGTAGGAAAAATAGTAAAAAAATTCTTAGCCGCTAATTTGCTGAGAAATGAAGAAGTTAAGTTGAGAACTCAACTTTGAATTCATGTGGATTTTGAAACTTCTCATCATTTCATATAAATAATTTAAGTATTTTTAATAGTGGGTAATAAATAAAATGCTCATAACACCTCATTATCCTGAAATATTAGCTTTCAAAATTGATATTTTCCTATCAAGTTGTTTTAAAAAAATATGTGGCAACGATGTTTGAAACTTTTAATAAGCTCACTATGTAAATGAAACGAAATAAAAGCCACTCATATACTACATAGCTGCACCCGTGTTGCCAAATCTACAACTTACTTCTTCGTTGTTAACTACAAAAATGTAGCAGCTAAATTTTTTTTATGATTTTTCCACAGTTCAAATAACCGTCCCCTACAACGTACTGAAGAGCTTATGCGCCATTTTTGAATCACCCTGTATAATAGGAACTAGTATTTACTGTGCATGCGCGCAATAATAGAAGTGCGGTAATTGGCCACTTCTTAAAACAAAAAAAGGGTGAGTAAACAACGCAACAATGTATTAGTTCTTCTTATCTGTTTATCCTTGTTGCACTTTCTACAAATTGTATTGTCCGTTTATGTTGATCTTCTTTGAACCATCAGTTGTGCAGCTAGGGGATATGCAGTGTGTTATAATTTATTGTGAATTGATGACAGGTTAAAGTTAAATGTGAAACAGTAGTAACATTCGTGTATGAAATTAAAGCAGCCGTGGTTACTATAGAAAGCGTATAAAATTTAGACGACATTGAGCCAATGAAGTGCAATATCATTTTTGTTTTAGCAGTGCAATAAAGTATCACGTTTTGAATTGCAAAATTAGTAAATAATGACCCACACTCCTTGTACGATGGAAAAAATATATATTATCATAGTAGTCAGGTATTAAGCCAGGGAAAGTTAACTTTCTTCGTTCAAAATGTTTCAGCAATGGATAAAATACGACTAAAATTATATACAGGGTGCGTTCAGAGTTTCAAATATAGGAAAATTAATATTGGGAAATGGTGTAGAAATCAATTAAGGCTATGAGATATAGGTATTGTACAAAACAAGTAATTTGAAAGAAATTATGTAGAGATCAACTAAGGCTATAAGATATAAATTGCACAAAACAAAATATGTTAAAAAACTAAACGTCGGTGGAGGTGTTGATCCATTATGTTACCACAGTAATAAGTTATTATCAGTTGAACATGAGTTGAACTGCGTACTGTTAATTATTAATAACATTACTATCAGTACGCACACAGTAATAGTTGATACTTATATAATTTTCTAATGTTTACTTTCCTATGTCTAAATGATCCCTGAGATACACGAACCATGTACAGAAATATAAGAGGTAACATAACGCCCTTTTTTATTGTTTTACATACGTATGCAAAATGAAATCAAATAGAGAAACGTGTTATACTTCTGCGAGTTATACTTTGTTTAACCAACATATGCCACTAGGCTCCGCCCCATAAACGCTGTCAATAGTTATAAAATAATTATAATATATATATATATATATATTATTATATAATAAATATAATTTTTCAATTGGTCGTATTTTTAAAACCCATAACACGCAACTGCGCTAATTTTCAGTGACGCTTACGAACCACTTCCGGTTGTTTCTTATCAGTCTTGTCAGAATGTTTCCGAGCTGAAAGATATTCTTTAAAATAATTAAATCTCATATACTGACACTAGAAGTGTTATCATTTAAAATAAAAAAAAATTAAATTAAAAATGAATAGTTTTTGAATTTCCCGCTTTTAAGTATTTGTACCATGTACCAAGTAAAACTGGCTTTAGTGTCCATCACGTTCAAGGGGCGGAGCCTAGTGGCATATCTTGGTTAGCCTAAACAAAGTATACAGTGATATAAGACTGGTGAAAACATTTGTGACTGACTGTACCTATCCATGATTTATTTTCACCATAGAATTCCCCCGTCAATAAATACTATTAGTTATATTCAAAAGCCGATCTTCTCTACAATTTAATTTGCCAAATAGATACCTATCTCATCTCAATTAGATTTATAAGATCCATCAGTTAGTAATCCACAAAGGACGCAACCATTTATCAGTCTGTAAACCAGAGGTAAATCAACAACTAAATTTGGTTAAGGAATCATTTATTTAGTTATTTTGAACCTATCCAGAGATTTTTAAGAATATGAAATTTGTTTCTATTATTATAATAATAAATGGAACTACGTAATAAATACATTTGTAACTATTATTACTCCTAGTATTTTTCATCTGTAGTTTATATTTTTATTGTGAATAATATAAAATGAAGCTAAATTTCCAGCATAAATTTTCAGATAATGCTGTAAAATGACAGTAGATATAAACCAGATTTATTGTTATATAAAGGATTTACTTGAAGAAAGAGGATAAATCTTTTGCTATATTCATTCTCCTTGATGAAAGCGGCTAAAGTGAGGGTGTTTTTGTAAGGGAACTATGTTGACAAATCGTCGACGCAGGGCTTTCAATCAATTCCTTGCGGGAATCTTATTTGCCACCAGATTGCTATGCTAAAATCGAGGCTAAATCTAAATTCTTGTGTGCATTACGTGCTGATTAATATTTATTAGGTTGACTATCTAATAACTTTGTTAGAACTCCCATTCGCATATTCTGTAGGATAACGTGAATCGATAATTAAATTATACATTTTTTACCACTGTTTATGATAATTTTGCTGGTTTTATTACAATAATCTAATTCTCAAATTCGGCCGCGGATCAAGAAACATCGATTCGTCCAGGGGTTTTCTGCCTTAGATTAAATGTTAAATGCAGGGGGACATGGATATATAACTGTAGCAGCTGGCGCCACCCGTAGTCCATTTTTTATCAAAAATAACGTAAATCATCTAAAGATGCGTACAGACTGCAACAAAACAACGAACCGAAAGCCTGCGCGGAAAGCAAGCTGTAACGCAACAACGCCGCGAACAATTTCGCGAACACTGTAACATCTTCGCGTTCCTCTGGTTGTCGGTTTTTGCGGTCTTATCAAAAGAAATATTGCACAATCACGTTCGCTGTTTTGTTTCTTGTAAGGACGCAGCTAATCGCGTTCAGGTTGTCAGTTGCCTGTTTGCTTCAGCAAACACAGAGTAGGGTATATAAGTTTTGCTCTCTTGCAGTCATAAAATAATCAACTTTATTATCGCAACGGTGTTATGTTCGCCGCAATGTTCGCCGCACTGTTCGCGACAATGTAAGCGCCACTCTCTTCTTCAAAGAATATCTCCTTGTTGGTCACTGGTTGGCCACGAGGTTTGCACCGATGTTCGGGACGAGGTTTAGTTGCAAGTCTGTAGTATTGACCTTTAGGTATCGAGATCATTCTGCAATAACAAACAACAACGCTGTTGAAGGAGCTTACAACAATTTTTCCACGTTCGTTTTTATGTTACTACAAAAATTATTTTAGGGATTGCGTTAAACATAGATTAGGAAATATGTGCGTTAATGAAGGAAAGTACTTGTTTTTGTTTTCAGCCATTTTTAAACAGAACATATAAATATTACTAAGTTCACCAGACTCCATTGAAAATGAACAGGGGTAGGTTTTCTTTTGATTGGGCTGAAATAACAAATAAAAGAAAAAACGTATAGGTACCATAAAAGTCTAAGAACCCTACCTAAAGAAAACTTTCTAAACTTTTTGTGGTATACAGTTTTTCTTGCCCTGTCCTGTTCATTTTGATTGAAGGCGGGTGTACATCCTTTTTGCATAAAAAATATGTGGAGGTTCTAGATTGCTTTGTATTACGTGCCTCGTCGTGTAGTGTGGTATACGTCTACGATCTACTATGTTGTAATAATAGTAATCAGTTGCCACGTATGCGCGCATATGTAAATCCTAGTAAGCGACACGTACATAATATGTTTGTGTAGGCACACAAAATACCCGAGTTTGCAAAGTCATTAAGGGCAAGAAAATAACCATGGAAAATATGGCTTATCTGAGAATAATTCACAATTTAATAATTTGCAACTGATTGTCATTAAAACTTTAAAACACTGTGGCATAAAAAATAGTTCTTTTATCGTCGTTACAGCAAGTTATGGAAATGATGAAAATCTAAGTGAAATTTTTTTATTTTCTGTAAAATCGTCAAAATTAATTTCAATAGAGTAACTTCATGTATTGAGGGGCAGCGTAATCGGAGATCGATATATATTGTATTTTAAGCTGTTGGGTGCTGTTGGTTATATAAAAATATGCTGTTTGGAGTTATTTGTTTATTAAAATGGGATATTTAAGTTGTCGTACCCTTGAACACTGTTAGTGGTTTCTGGCCCTTCTTGTACATCCGAATCCGAATCAATCATTAATTTTCTTTAGGTTATCACCCTATCGCATCTGTTACCGTCATTTACAGTACCCACGTGATGAAACATTCTTCCAATAAGTTCATTACGACTTGCTACAGGAATGTTGTATACTTTATCTTTTAAATAAGCCCACAGAAAAAGTCTGATCGGACGATCTTGGAGGCCACGCTACTAAGCCACCACGACCTATGCACCGCCCCAGAAATGCTTCATTTATCCAGTTTCTGGCCTCCACAGCAAAATGTGGGGGAGCTCCATGCTGCTGAAACCACATTATTGCTCTAGTCGCCAGTGGAACATCTTCCAAAAGATTATTTAAATTGTTTTGTAAAAAGTTGGTAGAATTGTCTCCGTTTAATCTATTGGGAAGAATAAACGGCTCATTAAAAGATTGTTAATTATTCCAGCCCATATATTAATGGAAAATCTTTCTTGATGGTGTGTTTCCAGTTTAGCATGTGGAGTTTTAAGAGCCCACTCGTGTTTATTATATCTTTTGAAGACCTCATCTCTTGCCTCGTCTGTCCTTAAAAAAATTTTAGAAAAATCTTCATTTTGATGTTGCTCATGCAGTAATAATTTGCAACAAATCAGACACGAAGAATAGTTCGCAGGTTGCAACGCTTGTACCTTAGCAAAATGGTAGGGATGCAGGATGCAGACCGTTTTCTTTTACAATTCGGCAAACTTATTACCCCTGGTTTCATAATCAGATTTAAATATAAAGGCAGCTTCAAAGTAGAAAATCTGTTTCTACGCATATATTTTATAAGGAGGTTAAAGATAAAATGGACTTAAGTTAAAGTCAACTTGAAGTCATATTATGAAACCGGGACCCCAAACCTCGTGCAATTCCTCGTGTGCTGCTACCAGGTTCATTTTCTACAACTTGTTCGTCTATCTCCGGCGGTCTTATTTGGGAGTCTAACATCTAATACTGGTGCAGGTGCTAGTCGTCCTGTTTCCCTCAGGCGTTGATCCAATCTTCGGAAAACATTAGTCGTAGGATGATTCCTGTTCAGATATCTGTCTTCGTACAGCCTTGCTGCAGCTAAAGCATTGCCTCTACATTTACCAAAAATCATGTATTCCGCAAAAGTGTACATTGAAAAAAATTAAATAGAAACTGCTAAAGTACTTGAAAAAACACAAACATACGAACAAAAGTAAAACAAACAACTGGAAAGTTCTTTAAAATAATTAACTGAACAAAGAACAAAACGGAATCTTGGAATTAGTAACCAAAACGAATGTACTTTTACGAAAAAACACTAATTACTTAATTGTCAATTACTTCAAAATTATTTGATGCCGACATTCAAACAAAAATAATTTCGAAAAAACAACCTACGTATGCTCGTACGTTGTTGCCACATAGTTTTCAGGCCATTATCAGCAAACTTTGAATGCTTAAGAAAAGGTAACAGGTAGTACCTACTCTAATATCAAAAAAAATACATCTAAAGAGAAAAAGGGTCTCTCTTCTAATATTGAAGTAAAGGCAGTTTTTCGATAACGCAGTAAATAAAAAAGATATTATAGATATGTTAATTCTTGCCTTTGGAGGATTATTACAAGAAAACTATCGACAGTAGAAAAAAAAGTTACTTAAGTTTTACATTTGTAGTAGGCTATAGAACAACGTACCATCGTTTTTGTGCGGTCGGTTTGAAACACCCTGTATAATATTATATTTCTGCAAGAGGCGCAATTGCCGAAATCTAACCGTTGCTTTACAAATTTAATGGGTGACTTATTTATTTCATACATTCTAAAATGTGTTTTCATAATCCCTGATTGCACTCACGTGTTACATGTATGTATAGAACGTATACGTAATATGAAAATCAATAGTCACGCATGTGTAACTTCACTTTCTTTGAATATTTTATTGAATGCCGGGGACTTACTTTAGATATAACTGATTTCAGATATAGTTCCGTAAGCTACAACAGCAAGCGGAAAAATTCATTTGAAAGAAAACTTTCCTAGTATAATATCTAAGGTGGGCATAAATATCAGTTATATCAATATAGCCATGTTCTACAAATTCATGAATCCAATTATTTTATTTAAAGCTTACAAATGCTCCGGAAAATATGTCAACTAAATTTTAAAAGACAAAGCGCGACAATACGTTAACCAATAGCAAACAATCCTACCCAAAGGAACATTCCCTGGAAAAAATCAATTGATGTTAGAAATTTTAATAATTTCAGTGTTTGTCAGATTGCTTTGACGTTTAAAATCTGTTAAGTATGAATGTTAAATAGAGGAAGATAATTCATTCTGAAGCCAGAAATATCATTAGAAAGGTCATCGAATTCTTCGAATGAAAAGTATTTACAATTATTTAAATTTGCTGCCTAATTGTTTTTTTAGGCGACTACGATAAAAACAGCTGTTTTACGTATCTTTTGACAGTCGTAAAGTGTCAATTTGTTAGTGCTGCCGCCGAGAACGAGAAATTTCTCGTATCGTCTCGTCTCGTCTCGAATTTTCGAGACGAGAGTGTCTTCTTTTCTCGTCTCGCTTTTTCGAGACGAGACGAGAAATGGGGTGCCGAGAAACGAGACGAGACGAGAAATTCTGGCGAGACTCTCGCCATTTTAAGGATGTTCAATGTGCGGTAAAGTCATTGTGGCATATGAAAAACCTAACGTTAAAAAGGTAGCTGCTATCATTAAATACTTTGTAATTTCGGCAATTAGTTTTTAATTCTCGCAAAGGTCTGCGATCCTAAATGCTTTTTTACCTTACCATCTGGCAAAGTATCTTTATTTGTTTTAGTAAAGCAGTAAAATGAAGTAACTATAATATTATACTCTGTGGTTTGCCAATAATTTCACTTCCACTTGTTTGAGTTTTTTTACTTACACGAGTTACACGCTACTGATTATTTTACATTTCTGCATTACAGAGTGATCTCTAAAATTTTCCAAATACGAATAATTTCATTTTTTCTTGAATTAACAAAACACTACAAACTGGTTATCGATAACACTTCGAGAGCGCGAGAAATTTCGAGACTCTCGCGCGAGAAACGAGACGAGACGAGAAGTTGATACCGCGAGACGAGAGGGACTCAATTTCTTGTCTCGAAATTTCGAGACGAGACGAGAGTCATGTTATTTCTCGTCTCGTCTCGTCTCGCGGCAACACTACAATTTGTAGTAGGCATTTGTCAATTTCTATTTTATGGCCGCAAATACTTTACGGCCGGTGTTTTTCGGCCGCTTTTACTTTTTCGGCCGCTGATTTATAATTTTTTAGTCGACTATGATAAAAACAGCTATGACGTTTCAGGGTGGTCACGTGACCAAATGTCATTGGAATATTTAGATAAAAATTTAAATTTGTTAATAAAAATTGTAATATTCGCCTAAAAAATGTTGTTTGCACTTCTGCCAAAAAGTGCTTTTTCGTCCTTTGGCTTTGCCTCGACCAGAAAATCAGTCGCGGCCGAAAAAGATTTACTTTTTGGCCATGATACAAAAATAACTATTATTTTAACTGTACTTTGAAAAACTATATCAACGCCGGACACGCCCCCTTTCAAGTTTGTAAGCTTGGTCGATCTGTATAAGTGCAGTGGTATCAGTGGTCGCTTTAACAAAAATAACACATCCAAGGTACCTATTTGTGACATCACAGTTTGGTAATTCATGAAGCCAACATACACATTTTTAAAATCTTTTAATTAGAATTTACACATTAAAGTGGTCTGGTGTTTCATTCTCGAAAAGTTTTGTTTATGTACACCTCTTCGTTTACATTACATACCGACAACTTCTTCATTAATTTACCTGTGAGGATTAAAAGAATTCTGATTATTTTGGAAAGTCTCAATTTCAGTACTACACTGCTCCTTAAACCCACCCTTCTTTAGCTTTTGCTTGTAGATTGTTGTACACTGCACAATAAAATTAATCTGATTGTTGGTGTTGGTGGGTATAACTTAATGATAAATGATAAGTCACGAAATTATTAGCATAGCCAATATAACGTGCTAAAGCATACAGTGAAGTCCATTTATTATGCAATATAGGCATGTTGCAAGTTAATTGGTGTACGCACTTTACCATTGGAATATAGGCAACCCATTATACAGTTAGCTAGTTTTTTTTTTATCTAACCATCTATGATCTAACCGAAACAGCAACACATGAAAGTTTAACCTCAAAATAAAACATGTTCTCAGTTCAAAAAAGATTATTTAATATTGAAAATGAAACAAATAGGATCAACAGCAAGCAATTACGAGTATTATAAGTATAACAAATGTTCGAAGTGCCCACCTTGCATTTCCAAACAGAAGGCTAAACGATTGTTAATTTCGAAATTAACAGGTATGTTTCGACATTCATTAATGCAGGGGCAAGAGTGCTTAGCAGTGTATAGTGGGTTGCCTATATTCCAATGGTAAAGTGCTCACACCATTTCACTTGCAATATGCCTATATTGCATAATAAATGGACTTCACTGTATACATACAAAAAAAATTTCATTTTATTACAGGCTGAATATACCTACCTACAACGCGACGGTAATATGTTGAAGAAATTATACACCTTGCTTAGAGAATTTTATAGTGCATCCAAACAGTTGAAGGCCAGCTTAAATATTACGGCTATAATGTAAATTAGATTATTATAATGAATGAATAAACGGTCTTTGTTAATCCGCGAATATCCTGTAGTAGAGGTGTTGTATTATCTTACGGTCTCGGATGGCGTAGTAATAAATCGCTAGAGAACCGTGATACTAACATAACCTAAAAACATTAGTTTTGGCGGTTTTCACGTGTGACATTAGGTGCGTTTTGACGGAATATTCGCGTTTACTTCCCACGTCCTTCACCTCGCTCGTATGTATTGTTTACCCGTATTGTTTTTTCTAATTTCCTTCATAAGTTCCTTCGTATTTACAACAAAAATAGTCTTCCTCAAGACTGTTGTAAAGTGTTTTCATAGTGACAACATAGCTTTACATATTTTTCTTTATGCTACTTGCAAAATTAATAAAAATGGTTATTTACAGAATTTCAACCTAATATTTCAACATGAATCCCGAATGCCCAATGTTTTTAGGTTCCACTAGCTGCTATGGTTCCACTCTTTACTTTTTACTCGCATACTCCGCGATTTCCCCGAGCATTTCCGAGACCGTAACATAATACAACACCCCTACCTACTAAACATATTATACTCTTTCAACATTAGAATTCTGGGGCGGATTGGGCTGGATTGGCCCGACCCGGTGGCTCCGGTCGCAGAAAATGCAAATTGAAAATTTTTGACTTTTTTTTGTCTCCTCGCAGAGTCCTGTATATGCTATTCTTTGCCAATATGATTAAAATTATGTTCTTGGTCCGACAGATTATTCGACCGACCGACGCTACGCCGACGTCGAAATTCAAACTTCGAACAGCTTTTTTGACAAATTTTTTTTAAGCAGCTTTTGGATGTCTTATTTTTGTTTTGTTTTCATTTTCGATGAAGTGTTAACGAACTTACCGGAGTTTTCATACTTTGCAATCTGATTGTAAAAATGTTTAATGACTACCTCGATTCCTTCGATGCAAGCAAAATCCTTACCAAAAGAAAAAAGAAATATACAAATATTGCAATAATACAAGGTGTCCGAGATTTTTCCTAGCAGGTTTTAAACTCCAAAATCTGGGGTTTTCGAGCTTCTTGTCTTGGTTTAAAGATTTTACAGACGGGAACCCCAGGATACACTTGATACAAATGCCGCGTCGCGCGCCGGTACGTCTTGGCTGATCGTGATTAATGATTATCCATGTTGGGTGACGTTATGAACAAATAATTTTACAGGGCAAATAGAAATTGGATTTATTTTGTAAGCTACGGCACTGGATAGCTTTTACCGTTAGCCATCGACAGGGCACGTCGAGCATCGTTGCGTATACATCTGCGTTATACTTTTAGGAACATAAAGCCAGGGAATGGACTGTATATCGATGTCGTGTTTCCCGATTAATTCAATTACGATTAGAATTTAGAAAAAATATATTTCGACCAAACAAATTTCTGATTTTTGGCCTTCAGCTGTCGGCCTGTTGGCCTAGGTGGCGATCACCACCTAGCCGCACCCTATCCAGTCCAGTGCCTGCTAGAATTAACACCTTTATGCTCAGATTTAATATAATTTCCTTTTTAGTATGTAGAGTTAATGTTTTCAGTGAAATTTATAGGATCGTTTAAATTCGTGGTACGAAATAGGTAGGTATTTGCTTTAACATAAGAATATCCACATGACTCTCTCTGAAATAACGTAACTTTAGGATTTTCAAAAGTTTCGTTGCAGTGAATTTTTAGCATTTATTATACATTTTTAGAAAACCCGTAGTTTTCATTAATCTATAAGTTGATCAACTAGGAAGCATTGAATAATGTTGAACATTTATCCGCTGTTTTTTAGAAATTTGATATTTTTTATTTCAGCAGAGGACGTTTCGATGTAGTGTCGTTTAATTGTACCTATTCGGTAGGTTACTTAAAATCCCGGCCATAATTAAAAAGTAAGAAGTAGAAATTTGAGGGAAATTGAACATTAAATGTTGTATATTCCTATACGTATAGGTAACGAAAGTTAATTATTCTGGCGGAGCAGAAGGTCTGGAGGCGTGACAGCGCAAACTTTACGCTTATTTGTTGGAAAATTACAATATTTCGGTGCAAATTCATTTTTTGGTGAATTACCCGAACAACCTAACGTGTTACTTTTAAATAAGGTATAGTACCTAGGTATAACAATCGGAAAAGGGATTTTAAAAGTTCAGTGGATAAACGTTGTTGCTGAAATACTAAAATAGACATAGACTGCTGTAGTAAAATATGTATACATACCTACATATTATGTGAGCTAAAAAATGAAATACCGATTCGTAATGTCATGTGCAGGACCTTCTTGATTTTCAAGTCTGAAACTCGAAAATCAAGAAGGTCGTGGCCATGTGTATTGAATAATTATTATGAATAATTATTAAGTGCTGCATCCATATCTAACTTAGCCATTATTATTTTAAAAGTTATATTTAAATAGATAATAGGTATTATAAAAAGAAAAATTAATGTATACGACGTTTTCGTTTGACAAAGCAGTAAAATAATGTAAACGGAAAAATTTGAGAATACCGATAGAGAGACTAAGGTGTTGAAATGATTGTATGGGGTTGTTGTATCTGTCGTGGAAGCAGTGGCGCATCGTGGTAGTTTGTAGAGTCAGGTATTTTGACGAAAAAAGGCGCCATTTGCCTGGAGGACATTTAATTTTTTGATAAAAATATGATGTATATTACAACATGGAAAAATAGGACAACTAGGTGTAAATGCCAAAATAAATGTCGTCTGTCTTTATTGGGAAATGAAAACCAAATGCCTTCTGCCTAATAGATGTAAATAATCTGAAATAGTGAGTTAGATAGTGCATGTGTTATTAGCTTTGATTTGTAACGATAACGAGCGTTGCCTGTACCGTATCTTACAAGTGAACCCCGCATTTTACTTGTCAGGTTTGGACCTCGATTTGGACATACAACCTGGGTATCCATGATTGCGTTACTGATGTAATGGATCAACTTTAAATCTTTATGAAGTTTTGTTGATTTTCTTTGCAAAGAACATTTTTATAATTTAATAAGTTTATTACATTTATTTAAGTTTGAGATGTCTCTTAATTGAATAGAAAAATAAATGTGTAGGTATCACACCAGAATTGAGATGCAGGTCCTACTAAGGATGGTCGATCCTTTTTACACACACCGCAAGATAGGCGTGAGGTGGCTATTCCCAATGTTTAGAAAAACAACACATAGCTAACTATCCTCTTGACTAATCCTGGATATTTAGTTACCAAAGAACATATAGGTATCTATAAATTACATTGTGGCGGTCATCGGCACCTTTTAGCAAGGGTTGTGTGCTATCCAGCAAACTGGCCGTTTACAATATAAACCAGCATATTACACTGGCAAGGGTTACATGTGTATGTGGCCAAAAAATGTAGCAAACCGTGGGAGTGCCAATATTTTGTATAAATATTTTAAAAACAAAAAATCTGAAGGCGATTAACCGATTAATAAAAATTGGTCAATCATATGTTTACAGTAGGAACTTGTAAAAAAAGGAGTTTTTAAAACTGTAGACGAAAAAATCCTTTTCAGGTTAAACGGGACCACATATCGAGTGTCATTTAAATTTCAGCTCTAATTATCCATGGAAAAAAATTAAATCATGACTTTGAATAATTCACACACACGAAATTAATTGAAATGTCCAATTTATGAAATGTCAGCAGTAAACATTCGTGTATGTGAATTAATCAAAGTCATGACTTAAATTTCCATGGATAACTATAAAAGCTAAACTGGACTGGAATTTAAATGGATCACTCGGTACTTTGTTTTAAAAAACTACAAACTCCGATTATTAAAAAGGGAGTGACAGTTCAAAAGGAGAAACTACGTATTGGTAAAATTTGTAGTTGTAACTTAAGTTATGAAAACCCCAATTATTTAAATATCTCAAGGGTTTGAGATCTTTGATCTTACTTTCTAAATTACAACAAAAACACCACGAACCAGGAAACATCAAATCTTGCTCAATTTTGCAGTTTACTCTGCCATTTTACATAAATTACTACTCGTATGTCTCAAACGTCCTATACATGAACTGATCACGGACCCGGACATTAGGGCGACGTCGTTAGGGCGCGGCCGTTCGGGCGCGGGCCGCAAGGGCGCGGGGACACTCGGGCGCGAGGACACTCGGGCGCGAGCCATTAGGGCGCGGGACACTAGGGCGCGAAAGCTGTCTAATAATCAACGTGACTCTTCTTGTCGAAATAATTCGTTCTGGTTGCACATACTACTATATAACGTAATGTAAAGGAGTATTGACATCTAAGTGTATGAAGAGGGAAATAAATTACAAAAAATGCTGGGCAAAGATATAAATCTATAAGTCTAATATTTTCAACGTTACTCTTCTTATCAAAATAATTCTTTCTAATTGCACATACTACTTATATAACGTAATGTAAAGAGTATTTACATCTAAGTTTAAGTGTGAAGAGCTGAATAAATTACAGATTCAATTGTATTCTATATTGTATTGTAATAATTCTATTAAGTTGTGAAAGTAGTGCATTAATAGTATACTTAAAAAACAAGTTTCATAAGGCAAGCTTTTATCGGAAGAGTTCAAGAGCGATTGCGATAAAAAGTCTTATAAAACGTGTATTTTATAATTTCAAATTTATATTACTAGTTCTTGGAGCAAACAGAATCTTTTTTAAATTGAAATATATATTAAAATGTCACATCATTTAAAAGTAAATCTAAAATTACAGGATTTATATCTTTGCCCAGCATTTTTTGTAATTTATTTCCCTCTTCATACACTTAGATGTCAATACTCCTTTACATTACGTTATATAGTAGTATGTGCAACCAGAACGAATTATTTCGACAAGAAGAGTCACGTTGATTATTAGACAGCTTTCGCGCCCTAGTGTCCCGCGCCCGAGTGTCCTCGCGCCCGAACGGCTTCGCGCCCGAGTGTCCACGCGCCCTTACGGCCCACGCCCTTACGGCCGCGCCCTAACGGCGCGCGGCGGCGCCCGAATGTCCTAGACCGGAACTGATCATTCGTTCTTCGTCTAGAAAAAAAGTTTTATTATATGTTACACACACCCATTGAGAAATTCGTTCTATGGTTCGTTTGTCTTTCGATTTTATAATATTCATTCATAAATTAAGTATAGGTTATTCTAAATGAAAAAAAAAATCAAATGGTCGGATAAAAGCTTTACGCTATTAGAAGTATAACGTGGATCAGAATGTGAGTACTCACGTTTTTAAATTAAAACAGTTGGATTTAGTTGATTTAATAAACAAGAGCGATACACTTTATAAATTAATTTTATTTATCAAGTAAATAATATGTAATTAGTTAATATTTGATAATAAAATGTGAAAATCAATAGGAGTGTTAAAATAAAACAATAAGTATTGAATATGAATTTCACAAATTCATCCGTATTTTATATAGGTAGGTACTACAGGAAAACGTTTTGCACACTTCGAGGGGTGTTCGTGTTAGTAGTGATCAAAACTAGAAACAAATTCTAATAAACTCAGGTAGAAAAGTACTTCAAAATTATTTTTAACATTGAGTATATTTCAGAAACAACATGGCGGATCAAGCTGAAAATTTGTACACGTTCACTTCGGGACAAGACGAACATTCTGAAAGAATCATGAATTATTGCATATTGTAGAAGGCGTTGTCGACAGATTTTGTTTGTACGTCTTTGAACATAACTTTTTTGTTATTAACGTTTTTATTCTTATGGGTAAAATTTATAACAAGGGAGTTATTTTTACATCAAGAAGGTGTTGATAAAATGTGGATAAAATGTTTTTCTTGAAAACGCACCTAAGCATTTTGGCGATGCGAACTAACATTTTTTATTATGTTACTATTTGTCCTACATACTTTACAATAATACAACAATATTTTACTCAGTTTAGCGAGAGATGTCAGTATAGAGATAATAAACCCAAGTCCAAAACTCAACCGTAAATGAATAAATAATAATTTATTTATTCATTTACGGTTGAGTATTGGACCTGGGTTCCTGTAGTCTCCGAATTTGACTTCATGTGATTTCAGAAAAAATATATATGTCAAAAAAGTTTCATTACCTGGCTTGTCAGTAAAGCATCATTTTCATGACTTGTATGTAATATATCTACTATTAAAGTCCAGAACTGACGGTGTCGATGTAGCTGTTGGGGGTTGAGAACTCGTAATGTTGGGATCTATGGTACCAATGTGTATAGTTATGTTTACAATAGGAGGGTCATATACTCTGGAAGCCACAAAGATAAAATAAAACGGCAGAGCTTTTATGTGTGAACATAAAAAACAAAGACCTAGCGCAACCGTTTTTGAATTGCCACGTTATTTATTGTTTGCAACGGGAAATTTTTCAGGTAATTTTTAGGTTTTCATGCGATCTTACGATTTTAGTCTCATTAGGGGCACACGTATGAGAATTCCTTGCGGGAGTTTATAGAAACGTCTTGATTACATCCGTAAAGTGGCTGCAAAAAATTGTGTTCCACTGTTGTTTGTACAAGAATATGCAGGCACTTCGGTTGTTTCTTTTTCTATTTATATTTAATATTAATAAGGAATTTACTTAAAGAATTAAAATACAGACCAATGGGAAGAATTTGCAAACATTGTAATGTATTCAATAAAATAACGCACTCTCGTTACTTTTCATCCTGGAAACACCGAGCGAAATAATAACGCGTATGTTTGGTGAAACGCAACGCATTACTATACCATGCGTTTTAGGTTTAGATGTTTCGATGTTGTAGAGAGTAGCCTGTATTTTGAATTGAAACAACTTGATTGACCCTGAGAATTTTATTACTTCCAACAAAATCCTTAGATCGCACAGAGCTCAAACTGTATTGAAGGCCCATAAAGGGCTTTAAATGAATTCTCTTCTTCTTCCCCCACTTTATGTGGATTTGGATCCTATCGGAAATGTCTGGGAAATTCTCAAGAGACGTCTGAACAACTATTCAACAACACGGTCTGGCAGTTGAGATAAATTTTGTCGGTATACTATATACTACTATAGAATAAGATTTGTTAACAGGTCACCAATAATTGCCGGTCTATTGATATTAAATATTTTACATTTACTATATAACTATAGAGATACGGACTGTCAGGAAAAAATTATGAAAGAGCCAATCAATGTCGCCTTTTCGTAACCTTTAACCTTTTTTCTTATTTTAGAAGATAGAACAAATTATTGCTTACTTGTGTTCAAATAATGATTCGTCACCTTCAAAAATCAAAGCCACCTGCGATACCAAAATAAATTTGTTTGCGCTTTGACAATTTTATTCCAAGTTATTGTTGTAGATATTCCTAATTTGTGAATAAATGTTTGTAGTCGTAACAATATTGATTAATAGAATTCTTTAGAACTGAAAAAATACTTAAGTCTTACTGTGGTTATTATCGAGTAATTCCTTAGTAATCCCTCTTCTTTCCTAATAATTTTTCATTTCTGACACAGCCCCATCAGATTTTCTTGTAGTACATGTAATTACAGGTAATAAACAAACAAGAGTGTAGACTTTTAAAAGCATTTCCCTAGACGTTTTAAGAAATAAAAAATCGTTTTCCATCAATCATGATTACAGCAAGTATAACGAATTCGATAGGAAAAGGAAGTGAGACACAGCACAACGAATTCATTGATTTTGTCGTTTCATTCTTCATCTTATCTAAAGGTACAGGACGTGTTTCGTCTAGACCGCAGTGATTTTCAGAAGGGAAATTTCAGTAAATTCTTCTGAATTTTGGAGAAAACGAGAATTGGTGAATCAGGACTGAGGAGAGATATATTTGTAGTAGTATAGCTTCTGTTAAATTTCTGCTTTTAAAAGCAGTAATCTGGATATAACGTCAAAAACTCATTATTTTTAATTCAAACTTTTATATTTTATACAATTATAATATATTCCGGCAGGTATATTAATTTACATATATCTTAATTTACTTATCTTATTATGGTTGCCCTTCTCGAATAAAGTATTTTCTTAGCGTTAAAATTAAATAATTGTTCAGAAATTTTGTATTTCATATAGAAATATATTTTTACTTATAATACTTGTTTATTTCTGGTACCTACTAAAGTTTAATGTTTCTTTCAAGAGCGTTATCTCGGACAGTAATTTTTTTAAAATATCATGACTAATCTTATTGCTAATTTTGAATTTTTTGCAACTTATATTTCCGGGAATAAATACCTAGGACAAGTGCGCGACAAATACACGTAGGTATAGTCAAGTCGGCGTGCGGCAATAGCTACAATATTATGAACATGGACGTAAAATCTTGCATAAATAACCGCTTTTTTCGTCTTATTTTAAAAAGTACTTACATTTTTTTTTATTTCTATAGACTGTTGCCAATAACTTTAAGATTCATAAATATGAATAATTACAGATACTTAACTAATTCTTTGGAGTTATTTTCATTAATCTCTTATATACAGGGTGTCCGGAAACAACGTTCCGTAACTTCGGGAGATGATTCTACATCCAAAAATATGAAGAAAAGTTCTCATGAACAGGGGTCCGGAAAAGCTTTCTAACGGAGCTACGGCTCTTTGAAGAGGGGCCTCAAAATGTGTTGTTTTATTAATTAGTTAATCAATACTGAAACGAGATTGATAAAATTTGGTACCCAGGGTATATTTGGTACGGGAAATAGTTTGGTAATGTTAAAAATGCAAAAAATGCCAGGGGCGTGCGTAACGGGTAGGGTGTATTGATTAAATAATTAATAAAACAATACATTTTGAGGCCCCTCTTCAAAGAGCCGTAGCTCCGTTAGAAAGCTTTTCCGGACCCCTGTTCATGAGAACTTTTCTTCATATTTTTGGATGTAGAATCATCTCCCGAAGTTACGGAACGTTGTTTCCGGACACCCTGTATATATTGTTAAAATGACGGCTCGTATAATATAGGTGCTTTTAAAATACATCAACCATTGGAAATAATCAATGTATCACCTAAAGCCTTCTGTGCTAATTTCATCTAATTATTGCATATCTCGCGTCTATTTGTCTTGCGTGAGGTTGTCCCTGTGCCCAACTATTTCGTACATACTGTACTGTGTCTAGTTGGCCGCGTCCATCTGTCGTTTATTGTTATTCAAAAATATAACTACGACTGAAATAGGAGGCAAACGAATGTAGGGCAGCGAATAGAGGCAGTAGATAAGTTGGCTGTTTACTATGACAAAGCACAATCACGGAAGGTCATAATTAGATAATGATGGACTTACGGCTAGTTTTATAAAGTCTGGTTCACCAATGGTTGACTAAACCACGATCAATTGTCATGGATACGATTTTTAAAAACAATCGTTTCCATAACAATTGAGCGTGGTTGAACCAACCGTCGGTCAACAAGACTTTATAAAACAGGGCCTTATAATAGTCGTGCGATAAAAGCTCTGCTACAGATGGTAGAGGTTCTGTTCTAGATAACAGGTGCTGTTCTAGATAACAGGTGGATAACGAGGTGGATAGCGAGGACCGTACTTTTTCCACTGTTTTTGTGACGTCACTCACGAGTCACCGTATTTTATGGCTGTTCAAAAACGGCACCGACAGCTCTGAATGGCTGTAAAATACGGTGAGTGACGTCACGAAAAACGGTGTCGTGTATAAAAAGCAAAGTGATTTCCAAAGAGTGGCAGCGCACACCGAACGTATTAGAGCGGTGGGCAGGTATGGTACGAATCAGTTTAGCCATGTTTTTGTGTATATTGTGTATATGGTCTTCAGATTTTACACTACTCACTACTGCTGCTACAGCCGTACCGTTTCTGTGACGTTACTCATCCTATTTTACGGACGTTCAAAAACGGCACCGTTTTTCTAAAATGCTAGTAAACTTTATTACGAAATGTGTATTTTCCATCAAAATCAAAATTTTTGACAAAACGTCCCTGCGCCAAGCCCTCCCTATGCCAAAATGGCAACTTCTCGTCCCGAGATGGACATTATGATGCTGACAGTGCATGGAGAAAAAAATGTTAGTGAAGATGATCATCTATCACAGTTTGTGTCCCTGATATAATGAATGTAAAACATGGAAATTTTTCAATCGTCGGCGTCGGTGAAAACTTAACGCAGACGACGATTTTACTAAATACGAAAATATATTCCTAAGCATCTTCAGATAATAGAGCTGGCGTGGTTGACTTATATAGTTGTTTTTATAATTGAGCTCGTATAGCACAAAAGACTATGGTGTAAACAAATCGTAACAACTAATTTATTTTTCTTAGCAGCTTTTTTAAATTTTAATGTAATTTTAATTTTATCATTTAAACTGTTGTTCATGATTAGTTGATGGAGTTTCGTGTTTGCTGTGAAACTTGTGTTATTTATGTTTAATGTAAAAAATTAACGGACCGATAGACGTTTTGTAGATATAAAAGTAGATGCCTATGTTTAACTTCATTAAGATTCGTGTTTAGTATAAAATAGTGATTGATCGAAGTTACTAAATATACCTTGAGACTTGAACAAGTTTTGTGGGAAGTAATATAATACTCTGTTATCTATAAACTCTCAACCTTAACTACTTTATCCTCCAGAACAAGCAATATTCTCTATTTTGTTGCATGGTCTTATTAGATCATCGTACGATGTACTACTCCAATTTGAACCCACTTATGTTCTCCACTTGACTAATATTGTTAAATGGTTTCCACAAGGAAGTGCCATTTAAGTTATACTAATAACCATTATTTAATTGTAAAGGTATTCGTTAAAGTAAATATCTTTCCTCGTTAGGACGGGGACAACTGAATCCGGACGTTCTATTGGTGTCCATAACCCTTTGATTGATTGAAGTGAAGTAGGTAGTATACCATGAGCAACATTCATGAAATATTACCAAAAATTCAAAATATAAATAAGTTAGAATGGTAAACATTACTAATGGGGTATAAGCGTGGCTTATGTTTAAGTCCTCATGCACACATAAAAGTGTTTGTTTGAATCCAAGAAAAAAAATGTTTTGACTTACTTTATTTCAGTAGAACAATAAGTAGTTTGGATTGAGATTATATAATTACTACAAGAAACATCATCGTTTTGAATACAGAAAAATATTTCTTTAATTTTTATGTTTAAGTGAAAATATAACAATTTGATTTAAGATTCAGATCAGCATTCAATCAAATACATTTGATTCCTTGTTTCAAGTAGTTCAGTAGAATTGAAATAAAAGTGGAAATGTTTAACTTAAAGCATTTGTAGATTACTTGAAATGAACTCCTAGGTATGTTCATATCAAGAAACTATTTTTCTTCTCTGAAAATGAGAAACTAAATATTAATATGAAGCGAATATATGTTCTAATCAAACAAATATTTACTTGATGGCTTCCCGGTAAAAGCTACAAAAGCGCTGACTTTGTAAAATGCAAGTAGCTACTTGCGTCCAATGATGCTCATAGTGCTCTTAGTGTTTTCGAAGGTGAATTGTTTGGTGTCATAATTATTAATTTGTGTTGTTCCCTTGTACAAGAAACGCGTAATGGAAGATTTGCTAACCGATTGGGGATTTGAAAAGTTAATTCAGCATTTCAAAGGTAGGTATGATACGTTATTACGTCCTGAACTAACGAGTTTACAATATTCTGTAGGCCAGCCATTCTGTAAATATTTTAATTTAGGTACTGCTCTTTTGTTTAATATAACTAAAGGCTTAGCTATGAATAATAGTAATTACAATTCCTTTGTATTTATAATTTCTAAAAACTGAATTTGCACTTACTAAATTTGATCATCGTTGGGTTTTTGCAGAAAACGATGTCACTGTGGAAAATATCTTCAAATTAAATGATGAAATGATGATTAAAGAATTGATTCCGTCAGTAGGTCTGCGTGTAAATTTTTTAGAAAAAATTAAGAAGGTCATACCGGAAGGTTCTGAAGTGAGTGAAGTTTCCTATAATTTTGCAAACAAATTTCTCCTTTCTGTATGTAGATTGTAACATTATAAGTGTTTTTTTACATGTAATGCTGTAATACTATTGAAATAAATGTTTTCTTTAATTTAAAAATGCTGCTTCTTTGAATTAAATAAATTTAATAAGATTATTTCAAGAAGGTATATTTAAAATGAAGATATCATATGTTTTACAACAAAAATACGTATGTTTAGAACAAAGAAACAATGTTTTGGTGAAAGCATATCACAATTTTTTATCAAAGATATTAAATTTTGATATAAATCGATATATTTATTTGGTTGAAGATCATGGATTTTTTTTTAAAAATATTAAATTGTTGAAACCAATAAACACATATACTTGAATAAAGAGAATTATTTCTTTCATATTAACAAATATTGCAAGAATGTTTTTTTCTTGTCATAAGAAAATATCCTCTTGCGTATATATGAAGAAACGATTTGTTTGAACTGATGCAATTTTATTTAAAGGAAACGAATTATTTTTTGTGTGTGCGAACCAATTCGTCTCTTAAGACGAAAGCAATTAAGATGCATTAAGAGGGTGGGGAACAAACTCGAGTTCACCGACTTGTTAGGTTACTCACCTGTTTACACATTTTAGGGGTAAAAATAGTAATTTAATAATTCTACTAATAAACTTGTGACGGTTGGCTTACCAGACTTTATAAAACCGGCTCTGTAGCTTTGATTATTTTAGTGAACTATCATGTCGGGAGGAAAGGTGTATATTAAACAAATCTTAATATAAATATAAATACGTACTGGGAAAGTAGTATAAAAAACGAAATACGTCGGGAAAGTTCTTCGTCAGGTTTTAAAAGTGGAAATATAAAACAAACAGCAAGCATATGTGACAATTTTGAGAAGAAAAGAAAGTACAACTGGTCTTCATAGACCCGCTAAGTAGATATGATACGAGATCAGGAAACGAGGTAAGGAAGACATGTATTAAGAATCAGTGACGAAACAACAGCAAAAAGGAAACTAAAAACAATCGATAAGGAAAACTTGAAGGCAGGAAAAATATGGAAGACTGAGGCAAACAGTAGACGTAAGAAGTATCAATTGGAGCGAGGAAAGAATTGTGGTCCAATAAAGGAAGACACAAAAACCATTGAGCACTAAGTCTATGAAAGCCAGCTCAACTCTGAATAATGAGTCTAGAACGTCGTCAATATTGAACTATGAACAATAGCAATTTTCATTGTGTTAGTTCTACCTTTAAAAGTAAATCGATTTTTATAATTTGTATGTTTCGTACAAACCACGCCGCCGCCGTATTCTAATAATACAGTAATAACTAACATTCGAAAAATCTTTGAAAGTATTTTATCCCTCACTTATTATGTAAGAAAATTGAGAAAACCGATATTAAAATAAGAGTGTGGCAACCCTTTAAAGGACGTCAACCGCTAGAAGATAGCGGACGTAACCTTCTTTGACATATCATTTAATATAGCTCGGCTTTGGTAAACTGATCAAAATCAATGATATCGTAGTGCCCTTTTTACTGTACCAACTAAACATGTTCAAATCGCATTTAATTACGTACCAATTAAGCCAACCAAAACATTCCATAATTTTATTCTGATTAATTAATATTATTCGAGAATAATAAATATTAACATTTAATTATTTACTACCCAACTGCATTTTTTAAAATTTCAGAATTTTTTGGTTTAAGTACTTATCCGTTTTCTAAATTTGTTTTTGTTAATCGTTAATTTCCGTATTTTTTTGCTGCATGTGTTTCAGTTTTAGTTAGAAAGGTGATTATTATTTAATTCTTTTCTGAAATATGAGGGAAGTTATTTATCATAAAATATCGTAATTAAGGAATTAAGAAAACAAAGTAAACTCCCAAAAGTTATTATATTCAAACAAATCTAGTCTTGTCTTCTAATATTTATGAGCTTTGTTGCGCGCATGCATACATAATTTAAAACGTTAAAAAAACGTGACTTGTCTGATCGTCATAAAATAATATTTCAGCAAACATACCTGATCTACATTGCAAATACAATATTTTCTGCCTTATTGCACCCAACGATAAAATTTTCTAAAGCCATTTTCGAAAGGTTTTATTCTGCTACCGAGCTCGCCGACGCTGATGTTCTAGCGCCACATAACAGATGTGTAAACTGTGGCTATTCGACCGCGCCTGACATGCAACCAGTCGCACATCAATGCCATGCGTTCTATTCGCGCTTGCTCTCACAGCTGCGCACACAAAACTTAAACTAGATGTCTGATTAAGTTTTAAACCACAAATTCGTCAAAGTTTTGTGGAGGTAGAGAGCCACTCGAGAGCAATAAAATTAACTTTCGAATTATCCCTAAATTTCTTTACGTTCTTTTTGAGCGCTCTCTTACTTTTATATTTGATGAGATTCCCACGTTGAAACCAAGGACCGGGTAGGTAGTAAGTTTGAATCGACCGAATAAATTTGCATTTTATAGGCAATTACATTTTATTTTATACTGTGTTTGCAGAGCTTAATATAATCACGTCAATGGCCCGAAAGGGCAAAAAGAATGATGTTCATTTCATTATCCAATGAGAGTTAAAAAAAGTGGAGGTGCAAACCTCCCCTGGACTTTCCCATACTAAAAATAAACATTTTGTTTTTGCTATTCAACAGTAGTTCGCGAGGCAGCATTGGAAATCATTTGAATGCCTCGCGAGAAAAACGAGACTATACAGGTTCGATATGAACGAAAGAAAGACACCAAAATACGCATCTACCTGTACTCAACGCTGCCAAGCAAGTTGAGCTACGACGTTCCTTTCTCGTACGGATCAGATCGGCTAACATCGGGTTTCGCTCATAACTCTCTTATCCTTTGAGCTACGATGCTGAAACTCGATAGGTAGACTGTTGACGTCTCCGCCTTTCCAACGCCGTCGAGCAATTTAAGCTACGACGTGCCGTTCTCGTTCGGATCAGATCGGCTAACATCGGGTTTCGCTCATAACTCCCTTATCCTTGGAGCTACGATGCTGAAACTCGGTAGGTAGACTATTGACGTCTCCGTCTTTTCAACGCCGTCGAGCAATTTAAGCTACGACGTGCCGTTCTCGTTCGGATCAGATCGCCTAACATCGGGTTTCGCTCATAACTCCCTTATCCTTGGAGCTACGATGCTGAAACTCGGTAGGTAGACTATTGACGTCTCCGTCTTTTCAACGCCGTCGACCAATTTAAGCTACCACGTGCCGTTCTCGTTCGGATCAGATCGGCTAACATCGGGTTTCGCTCATAACTCCCTTTTCCTTTGAGCTACGATGCTGAAACTCGGTAGGTAGACTATTGACGTCTCCGTCTTTCCAACGCCTGTACTCAACGCTGCCAAGCAAGTTGAGCTACGACGTTCCTTTCTCGTACGGATCAGATCGGCTAACATCGGGTTTCGCTCATAACTCTCTTATCCTTTGAGCTACGATGCTGAAACTCGATAGGTAGACTGTTGACGTCTCCGCCTTTCCAACGCCGTCGAGCAATTTAAGCTACGACGTGCCGTTCTCGTTCGGATCAGATCGGCTAACATCGGGTTTCGCTCATAACTCCCTTATCCTTGGAGCTACGATGCTGAAACTCGGTAGGTAGACTATTGACGTCTCCGTCTTTTCAACGCCGTCGAGCAATTTAAGCTACGACGTGCCGTTCTCGTTCGGATCAGATCGCCTAACATCGGGTTTCGCTCATAACTCCCTTATCCTTGGAGCTACGATGCTGAAACTCGGTAGGTAGACTATTGACGTCTCCGTCTTTTCAACGCCGGCGACCAATTTAAGCTACCACGTGCCGTTCTCGTTCGGATCAGATCGGCTAACATCGGGTTTCGCTCATAACTCCCTTTTCCTTTGAGCTACGATGCTGAAACTCGGTAGGTAGACTATTGACGTCTCCGTCTTTCCAACACCGTCGAGCAATTTAAGCTACGACGTGCCGTTTGGTAACTCGCTTGTTCTTTGACATAGGGGCCGGAAACAAAGTTTTTCTGACTCGGCAAGGCACGCCCTTTCCAACGCTGCCAAGCAAGTTGAGCTACGACGTTCCTTTCTCGTACGGATCAGATCGGCTAACATCGGGTTTCGCTCATAACTCTCTTATCCTTTGAGCTACGATGCTGAAACTCGATAGGTAGACTGTTGACGTCTCCGCCTTTCCAACGCCGTCGAGCAATTTAAGCTACGACGTGCCGTTCTCGTTCGGATCAGATCGGCTAACATCGGGTTTCGCTCATAACTCCCTTATCCTTGGAGCTACGATGCTGAAACTCGGTAGGTAGACTATTGACGTCTCCGTCTTTTCAACGCCGTCGACCAATTTAAGCTACGACGTGCCGTTCTCGTTCGGATCAGATCGGCTAACATCGGGTTTCGCTCATAACTCCCTTATCCTTGGAGCTACGATGCTGAAACTCGGTAGGTAGACTATTGACGTCTCCGTCTTTTCAACGCCGTCGACCAATTTAAGCTACGACGTGCCGTTCTCGTTCGGATCAGATCGGCTAACATCGGGTTTCGCTCATAACTCCCTTATCCTTGGAGCTACGATGCTGAAACTCGGTAGGTAGACTATTGACGTCTCCGTCTTTTCAACGCCGTCGACCAATTTAAGCTACGACGTGCCGTTCTCGTTCGGATCAGATCGGCTAACATCGGGTTTCGCTCATAACTCCCTTATCCTTGGAGCTACGATGCTGAAACTCGGTAGGTAGACTATTGACGTCTCCGTCTTTTCAACGCCGTCGAGCAATTTAAGCTACGACGTGCCGTTCTCGTTCGGATCAGATCGGCTAACATCGGGTTTCGCTCATAACTCCCTTATCCTTGGAGCTACGATGCTGAAACTCGGTAGGTAGACTATTGACGTCTCCGTCTTTTCAACGCCGTCGACCAATTTAAGCTACGACGTGCCGTTCTCGTTCGGATCAGATCGGCTAACATCGGGTTTCGCTCATAACTCCCTTATCCTTGGAGCTACGATGCTGAAACTCGGTAGGTAGACTATTGACGTCTCCGTCTTTTCAACGCCGTCGACCAATTTAAGCTACGACGTGCCGTTCTCGTTCGGATCAGATCGGCTAACATCGGGTTTCGCTCATAACTCCCTTATCCTTGGAGCTACGATGCTGAAACTCGGTAGGTAGACTATTGACGTCTCCGTCTTTTCAACGCCGTCGACCAATTTAAGCTACGACGTGCCGTTCTCGTTCGGATCAGATCGGCTAACATCGGGTTTCGCTCATAACTCCCTTATCCTTGCAGCTACGATGCTGAAACTCGGTAGGTAGACTATTGACGTCTCCGTCTTTTCAACGCCGTCGACCAATTTAAGCTACGACGTGCCGTTCTCGTTCGGATCAGATCGGCTAACATCGGGTTTCGCTCATAACTCCCTTATCCTTGGAGCTACGATGCTGAAACTCGGTAGGTAGACTATTGACGTCTCCGTCTTTTCAACGCCGTCGACCAATTTAAGCTACGACGTGCCGTTCTCGTTCGGATCAGATCGGCTAACATCGGGTTTCGCTCATAACTCCCTTATCCTTGGAGCTACGATGCTGAAACTCGGTAGGTAGACTATTGACGTCTCCGTCTTTTCAACGCCGTCGAGCAATTTAAGCTACGACGTGCCGTTCTCGTTCGGATCAGATCGGCTAACATCGGGTTTCGCTCATAACTCCCTTATCCTTGCAGCTACGATGCTGAAACTCGGTAGGTAGACTATTGACGTCTCCGTCTTTTCAACGCCGTCGACCAATTTAAGCTACGACGTGCCGTTCTCGTTCGGATCAGATCGGCTAACATCGGGTTTCGCTCATAACTCCCTTATCCTTGCAGCTACGATGCTGAAACTCGGTAGGTAGACTATTGACGTCTCCGTCTTTTCAACGCCGTCGACCAATTTAAGCTACGACGTGCCGTTCTCGTTCGGATCAGATCGGCTAACATCGGGTTTCGCTCATAACTCCCTTATCCTTGGAGCTACGATGCTGAAACTCGGTAGGTAGACTATTGACGTCTCCGTCTTTTCAACGCCGTCGACCAATTTAAGCTACGACGTGCCGTTCTCGTTCGGATCAGATCGGCTAACATCGGGTTTCGCTCATAACTCCCTTATCCTTGGAGCTACGATGCTGAAACTCGGTAGGTAGACTATTGACGTCTTCGTCTTTTCAACGCCGTCGACCAATTTAAGCTACGACGTGCCGTTCTCGTTCGGATCAGATCGGCTAACATCGGGTTTCGCTCATAACTCCCTTATCCTTGGAGCTACGATGCTGAAACTCGGTAGGTAGACTATTGAGGTATCCGTCTATCCAACGCCGTCGAGCAATTTAAGCTACGACTGTTTTCCAACACTTCTTTTCAAGACGTTTCAGACAATTCTAAAAATGGGGCTTTTCGAAAATTTTTCTAAGCCCGTGCAAGAAAACGTTTTTCATGTCCGAACCTAACCTAACCGGCAAGGCGGCAACAAAGTTTTTCTTACTCGCCAAGCCACGCCCTTTCCAACGACGCCAAGCAATTTGAGCTACGACGCTCGATCCGTTTCCATCAACAGTTCAACATAAATATTCAAAATCCACGAATTTTTCATTAACCGTACATTTTAGCCATATGAACACCTTATACTATGTGATAGACAATTAAATTCTGCATTCAACTATGTATATAATAATATATAGGGTGTTTCAATTAAAATAACAAAGTTGTTTATTGTACTGTGGAAAGCAAACGCCCTGTATACGTGATATACATTGAAGAGAATGCAGAATTATATACTAAATAACTTTTATATTTAAACTTCTTTCATATTTTCACTACTAATAAAGGCGCTATAATAGGAACATCAATTTTCGATTTTAAAAACCTCGTAGAGGGCGCCACAGTGGAATTATGGCGTTCATCAAAAAACAAAAATGTAGCTAATACCAAGCTGCATAAGTATAGAAAATTTAAACAAATTCCTTAGACCAGTTTTTTTGTAATAATTGTTCAAAAATTTCAAAATTTTTGGAAGAGCGCCGTTGCGACCGTTTTTGGATTTAGTAAATAATTTTTTTTCTTGGTGTAGTACAGCCAAAGGGCTTTCAAACAAGTTGTTGCGGAACCTGATCAGATAACTGGTTTTTGAGTTACGGGGCGTTAAAGTCGAAATTTTGAAAAATTCATGGCGACCGCCATTTTGAAGTTAGAGAGTCCGGTAAAAAACTGTTTCCCTTGAATTATGCCCTTCTTTCATATCCCCTACTCAGATTTTCAAAATTCCGCTTCTGAAAAAAATGATACCAAAAAAACATGTCTAACTTCCGCTTCCGGTTTCGGATCTTTTTGAAAAGCTTATTTTGTCGATGAATTTTCGATATACCCCTTCATTTAAAATTTCATCAAAATCGGTTCACTAGTTTTTGCGTTAGAGGCGTTACATACCCTCCCACGCACCCACGCACCCACCCACCCACCCACCCACCCACCCACAGACAGACATTTTTTCTAGACCACTTTTTTGGGATCCTGGAGGTCCAAAAGACGTATTTCCGTGAAAATCTCGATTTCGAAAATTTTCATGATATCAATACTTCCCATATACCAGTGGTGGTATGGGAAAGTAAAAAGGAAGTAATCATCAGCGGCGTCAGTTTTTATGGACAAGAAGGAGTATTTTTGCTTGGCTGCAAAGTTTAAAAGTAAAGTAGGATACGGCATTAACCATTTTTATTTATTAGTTTTAATCAATTTATTATGTTTTCCGTAAATAATCTGTATTATTTATAAATAACTTACCCTCTGGAACCCAAATACAATGAACATATGAATTGAAGAACTTGCTTTTTATGGTTCCTGTCAGGCATACTACTTTGACTTGCTTATACCCTTTCAGCTATAATTTCTGTTTGGTTTGTATAATAAATATAGTCCTATCCTATATTACTTACCTGTTTTAACGTTTTAAAATTACTCTTAAAATACAAGAACGAAAAAAAGGGAGAAATGCCATCAGTGTACGTTTTTGTTTTTATAATTACATCGCAGCAGGTACAAAATAATGTATTTTATGACGGAAAAAATAACTATTTTACATGACGAATGGGATATGGGTGTTAACAACTAAAATCATTATTCATCAGAAAGAATCGTGTCTACACACTCTTTTTCCTATTCATCTGTATCTATACCTATAAAACGCTGAGATATTGACATTTAGAATTGCGATATCCAAATTAAGTACTACTGAAAAATCTATCGTGTCGTGTTGATGGATGTAAATTCAAGATTTACAAATTGTGTTGCATATACATTCCAACATCCTTATTATATTTATTTTTGTTCTCGTTCACACGGATTTAAGTGATTTAACAAACTGGCAAGCTGTTGGAGCAAGTTATCAACTTTTTAAGTAACCAGTCTCGTGTAGGGAGTTTGATTTTCTGGTAGAATGAAGCCGCCTTTCTTCATGTCCGCAGTTGTTATGGCCGCATTTCCGTGATATAAACGCGGTCTTGCAATAAATACGGCCGGTAAGTCGCTTCAAAAATGAGTTATAATCTACGTGAAGATATAGCTACCTATATAAATATTTTTGGTGAAAATTCGCGTATTCAAGATTTAACTTTTAAGAAAATGTGAATGTTGAAATGAAACTGTATTTCGCAGTTTCGCAACAAATATTAAACTGAAAACAAAGACCTGTGTTGTAGATCCACCGGAGTAAATGAACGGGGTAAGCGTGTAAAAGCTTACCAAGCTGCGAAAACTTTTGATGTATGAATTATCGCTAATGAGAAATTCAACGGCTGTATAAACAAGTTGAAAATTCAAAATATTGTTTTGCGTGACAAATATTTATTTTATGTGACAACATGGATTATGAGTTAATTAAATAGTATAATAAGGGCATATTTAAATATCAAAATTATTAATGTAATATAAAATGCTTGTCAGATTGAATTATAGATATATATCGATAAGAATATTGTACAACATTTTCCCTACTTTCATAAAGTAGAATATTAAATATTTTCATGACTTTTTACTTTCCCATACCACCACTGGTATATGCATGGGAAGTATTGATATCATGAAAATTTTCGAAGTCGAGATTTTCGAGGAAATACGTGTTTTGGACCTCCAGGACCCCAAAAAAGTGGTCTAGAAAAAATGTCTGTCTGTGGGTTCGTGGGTGGGTGGGTGGGTATGTATGTATGTAACGCCTGTAACGCAAAAACTAGTGAACCGATTTTGATGAAATTTTAAATGAAGGGGTATATCGAAAATTCATCGACAAAATAAGCTTTTCAAAAAAATCCGAAACCGGAAGCGGAAGTTAGACATGTTTTTTTGGTATCATTTTTTTCAGAAGCGGAATTTTGAAATTGATTTTGAAAATCTGAGTAGGGGATATGAAAGAAGGGCATAATTCAAGGGAAACAGTTTTTACCCGGACTCTCTAACTTCAAAATGGCGGTCGCTATAAATTTTTCAAAATTTCGACTTTAACGCCCCGTAACTCAAAAACCAGTTATCTGATCAGGTACCGTAACAACTTGTTTGAAAGCGCGTTGGCTGTACTACACCAAGAAAAAAAATTATTTACTAAATCCAAAAACGGTCGCAACGGAGCTCTTCCAAAAATTTTGAAATTTTTGAAAAATTATTACAAAAAAACTGATCTAAGGAATTTGTTTAAATTTTCTATACTTATGTAGCTTGGTATTAACTACATTTTTGTCTTTTGATGAACGCCATAATTCCACTGTGGCGCCCTCTACGAGGTTTTGAAAATCGAAAATTGATGCTCCTATAGCGCCTTTATTAGTCAAAATATGAAAGAAGTTTAAATACAAAAGTTGTTCAGTATATAGATTTGCATTTTTCTAAATTTATATCACGTATACAGGGTGTTTGGTTTTCACAGTACAATAAGCAACTTTGTTATTTTAAATGAAACACCCTATATATTACTATATAATTGAATGCATAATTGAATTGTCTATCACATAGTATAAGGTGTTCATATGGCTAAAATATACGGTTAATGAGAAATTCGTGAATTTTTAATATTTAGGTTGGACTCTGAATCTGGTTGGACTCGGAAACTGATCGTCGGTCGGTAGCGATCGTCCGGCTTCGCCAGTTGTAATTTTTAGCGGGTGCCTACTACAGAGTACAGATAGATGCGTATCTTGGTGTCTTTCTTTTGTGCATATCGAACCCGTATAGTCTCATTTTTCTCGCGAGGCATTCAAATGATTTTCAATGCTGCCTCGCGAACTACTGTTGAATAGCAAAAACAAAATGTTTATTTTTAGTATGGGAAAGTCCAGGGGAGGTTTGCACCTCCACTTTTTCTATATTTCTTCAAACAAGAGTAGGCTGATTCAGTTTACACCGAAATGAAGCTTGTTTTTGAAGTAGTAAGTACTAAGTAACGAAATCTATAACGAAACTAGTATCGTAAAAACTTTGTTACTGTATGAAAGTAGATAAAGAACTGATCACAATTTCTGGTTGCTGTCTATGTTTTATGTACAAATTCAAAATGTAAATTATTGCATTAAAATCTACCCTGAAAATAACACGCATCACTGGTGGTGAAATCGATATTATTATAGTTGTGTATAACAAGTAATCCAAATTAAACCTAATATTGTGACTTATAGCCTCTTGATCAATCCAAAATGCACCACGTTGGTATATTTGGAATAGTATTCAAAGCGCCATCAATGTGACCATTTAACACATTAAATGTCACGGGAGGTTTCTGAATGTATTATATCTACGTTACCGTTTATATTTCTCAAAAAAAGCAGGTTCAGTAGTATAATACTGGTGAAAACATTTCTCACTGACTGGACCTGTACCTACAGTGATAACCATTTGAATAAATTAATTTTTCATATAAAAAAGGTTTCCTGAAGTAATTTTATAAAATTCCCCGGACATGTGCAGTAGGTGTAGCTGATCGTATTTATGTCGCCGAATTAATGACGTCACCCCTTGACAAGACGTAATGCCGTGGATTTAGTGTCAAAATTATATCCACGTTAGCCGTGGAGCTAGCAACGGCCTTAACTTTTAACTATGAAAAAATCACTCATACAATAGTTACTAAGCAACACCCGAAACGGCAGCTAATAGGAATAGCAATAAGTCACCATACTTCCCGAGTTGCTAATTTTGCCCTCATGGAATCACACTTACGATGTGGTGTTGGATTCTGAGGTGCAACAACGTAAAATAGTCAACATGCTATATGCTCTGCAAAAGAGGGGGACAATTAGATATGTGTTTGCGGCGCAGGTGCACGTGATCATTGTAAACCACTTTTCAAAAAAACTAAAAATTCTAACAGTAACATGTTTTTGTTTCTTGGAAATAGTTTGCTTAATTTTTTAAAATAAATCATCGCGATACTTACTTCATATGTCTATTAAAAGATCTGATGTATCAAAAATTTATTTACCACACCTAAATTCACAGTTAACTAAAAATGCAATTACTCTGCAACGGGGAAAAAATCTTTAATTTTTTGCCTACCAACTTAAAAAATTACCCAAACCTAAGCATATGCACTTATGCAAATTATCGAAACTATATTGTTGTATATTATTGTTACTTGTTACTTTGTTAGTATTGTATTTTAAAGATTCCTACTTGTATAAATTTAAATTTCTTATATTTGTAATTGACCTACGCCAAGCTTTGGTTTCTTGGAATAATAGGTAATAAAAAATACTTACGTACCAAGTGGTTGAAACCGTTTAAGCAGGCATTTCGAAATAGCTCATTTAATTTCTAATATCTCCTTCTGGGGTTTACATTGGTAAATGCCATTTGAAAAAATAAATTAGTTTGTGATTTTTTCGCAGGATGAATTAGGAAATATGATACTAGTATTCTGTCCTCCATAACTATTTGTTTTTCCGTATTCTCTTATACTTTGACTAAATAATTAAATTTGCACATTATTTTACAAAAAAACAGTAGTTATAATATTACAGAAAAACATAACTGATGTAAAGATTGTCATGTCATATTAGAAATTAATAATTCCACACATTATTGTAACCTATTGTTAATTGTATATTCACATGTTGTATATTTTCTGTTTTTTTATTAAAACACTACAATCCTTGCTTTAGGTTTATGTGTTTCGGTGTAAACAAGTGATTTTCTAGAAGATTATTAACTTAGGAAAGATTGAATCATTTCTAACTGAATTCTCTTCGTCCACAAATTCTCGAAGAACAGGGAGAAATTAAATTCCCATGCTGGAGATAACTTAATAAGGGAGTTAAGGAAACTCAAATATTTGGACGTTAATTGAATTTACTTATTGCTAAACATCTTATATAGAAATGTAAACTTTCGACAATAACGGTGAGACATAGAATACTGTCGAAAATAAACAACAGAAGCTTATAATTTGTGTTTTCGGTTACAGTATATGCATTATACATATTGTTTGTTTATTCTTAAAGACTTAAACAGTGTGCTGTCAAAGTTATTATACATCGTCGCATTCTCATAGAACGATATTATTTTAAGGCTGCATGTAGTAGGTACACCATTCCACTTATCCTTTGCTAGTTTATGTTAATTGAAAGTTAATTGTATGCTAAAAAAAATTCATTAAAAAAGGTGATTATGGAAAGTCAGTCTAACGAGTTTTCTCCTTGTTTACTCAGACAGGGTGGACTAACATTTCAACCGGTCTTGTTTTAGAGGGTAAGTTTATTCGTTGTTCCCGATTATCAACACCGTTAGTAATTACAAAACATGCTAATAGATGAAAGTAATATTTCTTCAAATAAAACCAAGTTCGATTATGGACAGAAAGTACTAAAGAAGAAAAAGTGTTAAGTTATTGTAATATAGATTTGAAGGAATATACTACGCAAAATCTAACGGCTTTCCTGCAGAAAAATTAAATAAAAATAATCTACCATCGTCATGTAGTCCCATAATAAACTACTTGAATCAGTTGGTCCAACTTTGCATTCGCTAGGAAATATTTAAGTTACTTGGCCCAACTCGGAATCGTCCAATAAAGGAATGTCCAGGATAATCAGTTGATGACACATGATATAATTCTCTTAGGGAAGATAAAATAATGACAGGAGCATATTCAAAATCACCTAAATACATAAAATGGTAGATTTAAAGGAAATATGACCTAGTGACAGTGAATATTTGTTTTCAATGCTTATATTGTGGAAGAAGAAAAAAAGGTCCTAGACGAAGTCGTCGATTGTTGAGCTTCAAATAATAGCGACACGTCAACAGCATCCACTACTATGTATTAACGCGAATATTGAGTCTTGTGTAGAAAAATATGCTTGAGCAAAATATTTTAGTTTAATTGTAAACAAGCAACTACTAAGATTTTGCTGGCAAATCCGAATGATTATACCTGCGAACAATAGATGCTAGTAAGTTAGAATGTGGGGCTTTACCACCAGGAAAATATTGTGCTATTTGTGCAAATGTAGATTTTTTATATAGATATTTTGTTTGTAAATTTTACTCCATTTGATGACTATAGATACTACAGTTGACACGTGTAAACACATTCTCTAGAATGAATTAAAGACATTATTCAAAATTTCTAAATCCATATCGAGAAAACCAACACGCCCTGTTACATATCATTATAATACATTCAGAAAACTCCCGTGACGTTTAATGTGTCAAATGAAAAATTTAGTTGGCTAATATAAAAATCGCTATTAATTTTTGAAAATGGGGCTTTGATTCCTAATGGCTAGTAGGGATTTTTTTTGTTAATCAACTGAATTTTGCATTTGACACATAAAACGTCACGGGAGTTTTCTGAATGTATTATATATGGCGATGGATGACTTATTAAATACAGGGTGTTTCTTAAATCGCGGACACGGAGCACAGTACTACATTCCCCTCCAGATACCAATTGGAAAAATATAATACAATAATGCCCGTTCTTCGCTAGTTTCAGAGTTATTCTCAGTCAAAGATTGAGATTCAATTCCTTTATGCTTTGGAAAAACGGGTAAATTTTAACCGTTCCGCATTGTTCATCAATCAAATATTAAATCTTAATAAATTTGGAATTTTTTATATGTTGTATTCCTTCCTCCGAAGACATTTTTTCTGATAAATATCTGTTGTTAAACTTTTTTTCAATATGTTGCAACAGTGCATTGTAGCTATGAGGTTATTACCTAGGAAACTTGTTCATACTGCCTTATTAAAACCACGACCTTCTTGATTTCCGAGACTTGACGTCTCTATCCGGCCTGGGCATATCTTCAATTTTCCATATAAATCGTGATTCCGCAAAAACGCAAATTTTCACCGTTTTGGCGCTAGTTACCCACAATGACATTCGATGACATTCAGTCGCGATTGAGGTTACGTTATGGTTACATTAATATTTTTTTAATAACAATTTATAATTTCAATAAGTCCTTTCACGAATTTCCTTCGAATAATGTCTCCAGACAAAAATGGTTTGAAAATTTACACTTAGATCCAAGTAAGTACGTTACTCTATGGAAAATATAATTCTACATTTAATGAATTTAACTTAATTATACTACTATTTTAGGTATACAAAATATCGAATAAAACTTGAGAAATGTGTAATATAGCTTCCTATATCTAGGTACTACTAATATACCCGGTAGAGCAATTATTTGTAGTTTACATTTTAAAAATAATGCCTACAAAAAGACTTCTGGGAGAAGAATTGTTACTCGTGATGCTGTTCCAACACTTCATTTGGTAGTACTTTCGATGTTTGTTCTGAGAGTTTCGTTTACTTATATTTAATAATTTTATTGTAGTCAGTCCCTCCAAGCATTCTCAGAGCTATAGGAATCCCTACCGAGTATAAAAATCACACGACTAAAGAAACAGAATGCGCAGTTATACAGAATACAGTGACAGAACAGGGCGAGGCAATAAATAATTCTATTTTTGAAAGAGTTAAAAATATTGAACAACATGCAAATATTAATAACAACTTATAGGCAACATTTTTACTAGATCTAATATTGAGTTATGGAAATGTAAAGCCCAGATTCTGCGAAACAACTATTCGGAACGGTATTATGTGGAGAACATCTTCACCTAAGGGATATGAGTATTGCAGATCCACCTTACTAAAACTACCATCTCGAACTACGCTTCTACGGTATAGTGGTACTCGTGCCGATGTTTCATAGCTTATGTCAAGGTTGAAGGCAGAAGCAAAGGCATTGCAGCCTATTGAACGTGTCTGTAGCTTTATAATAGACGACATGTCAATTAAAGAAGAATTACTGTATAGTAGAACTGAGGATAAATTTTATGGCTTGGAAAGTACTGGGAAGAATTCTGAAAGAATTGGTAGGAAACCCGTTTTGGCCAACAAAATATTATGCTTTGTGATTCAAGTTCTTTCCACTAAATTTACCATACCAGCAGCATATTATTTTCACAGAGGACTTCTTTCATTTGAATTTTATGAATTAACTTTCAAAGTTTTACAACAGCTACATGAATGTGGATTTGTGTTTTACGAATAATTACAGATAACCATAAATCTAAAGTAGCACTGTTCAAAGCATTTGGTAATGGTAAGCTATGTACAAATGTTGACCATCTAGTAACTCCAAGCATATCCTTCTTCAGCTTTGATTATTGTCACTTAATAAAAAATGGAAGAAACATATTTCTAGATCATGATATGAAAAGTGCACAAGGTGTTGTATCCTCTGATTATTTAGTAACTCTGTATAAATTGCAACATTTAGTAATAAAACCGGTAAAATTTTTAAAAAGAAAAATTTATATCCCAGTAACTTTTTAAATTTTTAAAATTTGCGGTCTTTCAACGTTGTAGATTCCGTCTTTTACCGGCATTTTGTGTGCGCACGCCATCTAAAGTACTATTCGTTACTACAGTGTTATACAGCTCCCTATACTCTATTTGGGTAACTAGCGCCATGCGGGGCACGGTTGAACTTAGAATATGCCCAGGCCGGATAAAAGACGTCAAGTCTTGGAAATCAAGCAGGTCGTGATTAAAACACAACGTTTAAAACAAAGTCCGTGCAAGCATGCGCAATGTTGTCAAATTTAAAATTTTTAAAATGCGAATAACTCGGAAACTAAATACATTAGGACAAAATCGCCTATACTTTTTCAACTCAGTCTTAAGATGAGAATCGCGTAGTGCTCTCCGTGTCCGCCATTTAAGAAACACCCTGTATATGCAGAAGACAGAAACCTATTCAAACACGCCTTTTAACAATCGTGGTTTTGGTAATATATATTCAACGGTTTCAGACATAGGTAGTAAACATAAAAATCAATTGTTTTAAAAGTTCACTTAAGTTCATTTGCCATTTCTTAATGGCATGAAAGTGTAATAGCGTGAATTGTCATATTAAATTAATGCGGTTTATGTTATCAGGTTTTTGCTTTTTTCTAATAGCTGTCTGGTTTTCTTTATTTATCAGCGACGTTTTAAATTACTCTAGAAAGTGAATGTTGTTATGTATAGTACCGTTAATTGAAGGAGTACGAACTATGTATAATATCTTGGGATATACCACAAAACAATATTAGAAATTTCACAAATGGTTTAGATACTTTGATATTTACTACCCCTTGGCAACATCTCCATTTTCAGTAAACGTAGTGAAGCAAAACGAGTTTCCCTGCAGCTTTTTTGTTTTCTTTAAATCTTTAATGAACGACCTTTTCAATGAGGACTATGATGCTGAAACAAAAGATGCGCTAATTAAACATAATGTTTAAAAGACCTTTTCTAAAGAATTGTACCGTATAATAAAGTGCAGGATTTATTTTTGATGAATATACATTGGTATAACTAACAGAAAATGTAAGTTATCGATTCATTGAACATCTACCATTACGCCCACTATCAGCAAGAATATTTGAAAGGTTCCATGATAAACTTCTATTGGAACCATTCTCGGATAAATTCAGGTATTCAAAATCAGCACTCATTTAATAATTTATGAAACGAAATAAAACTTAGCGTACAAAATACAAATTGAATGATGTGAAATTGATTCCAGAACGGGTTATCTTGAAGATATTGTTTCCTACCTTAACAAACTTAACCTTTCTTTTCTAGGGAAAAACTGCAAATATTTTCAAAACACAAAATAAAACAGCTAAAATTAGGATCAAATTAAAATTTTGAGCAGACTGTATTTCGAAAGAATATTCTAAATTCTGAAATTCCATGAATATTTCAGGTTTTCCGCTTGAAATTGGTTCAAAGAAGATTGACAAGAACAGACATATATTAGGAACTAGTATTTTCTGCCAATGCGCTCGGAAATTTGGAGTGCGGCAATTGTTCACTTTATAAAATAAAAACGGGATAAGCAAACAACGCAATAATGCATTAGTTCCTGTTAACTGTTTATCCTTCTACAAATTGTATTGTCGTTTCTGTCAATCTTTCTGTCAATCCTTCTATAGAGGAGCACTGTTTGATTGAAGGTACACATCCACTTCAAGGGAAGCCAAACATACTCCAGGTAGATCTGAATTATTGCATATTGTATAGGACGCTGTCGACAGATTTGTTTCGTATGTCTTTGATTATACCTTTTTCACGTTTTTGTTTGTATGGGTAAAATTTATCATAAAGGAGTTATTTTTACATCAAAAAAGTGTTCTTTCATGTCGATAAAATGTGCCGTTTTCAAGAAATCCATTTCGGCGCCGCGATCAAGCTATCACTTGCCACACTAATATGAATGTACTATCCGTGGCCATAGTTCAACCACAGATTTCTGGTAACAAACTATCACTCAACTTGTCTATATCTAAAAGCGGTTCGTTAAGATAGTATCCTCATTTAAAGTTCTTTCAAAAATAATTAATTTGAAAGAGAATACTGTTTTAACAAACCAAGTGGAAATAGAGGAAGCTATATAGTAAGAGAAGACGATGGCTGTTACAGAATAATCGGAAAAAGAAGAAGGCTTTCTTCAGTTTGATATTTCTCTAGATATATCATGCTGAATAACAAATATGAAAAAAACCCTTTAAAATCACAAAAAGTTTAGGAAACCTAAACTCTTTCGGGATGTACGTTCCCATCTTCAGTAGACTCAAAACTGAAATTATATTGAAAGTAGGTACCTCTAATTTATACTAAACTACTAAAGGTGGGGCTAAGTTAAGTTAAGTAATTGGACCGTTTTAAACTTTCAACTCTGAATTAGGAATACCGCCATTAGTATCTGCATTCATTAAGTTGTTTTTTTTTCCTGAAAATATGTATACTTTTGGACACCGATACTTTTGTATTGGTTGCGGTCTTTCGCACTGTAAAACATCTTTTTTGTGTTCATCTTTCCACAACGAGAATGGAACTTGCAATAAAACAAAAATTATATCTATAACAGGTTCCATTTCATATAAATTATAATTGTACAAAGTATCAACTACTACTTTATTCTTTAAAAATTATTTTTAATTTAATTTATTTAAATTAAATTAAATTTTTTTAAATTTAAATTATAATACGGTACAGCCGGGATCCCCTGCGTGCAGTTTCGGCAGTACCTCTGGGTGGCTATTCTGTAATTATAGTGAACGTGAACATTTTTCGGGCGAAGGGAACGTTCACATCACGTTCACTTCGCTAACGCAAAAATACGCTATTCTACAACTATTGTGAACGTTTAGTAAACGTGATGTGATCCTAGCGGTGTTGTCAGTTGTGTCTGATATTTTGAACCAATGAGAAGGGCGCATAGTCGTCGTGAGAAGCACGTGGGGTTTGAAAATAAAAATGAAAGTGTACCCACTTTTCAAATATTTCATTCTGCAACATAGCAGAAGAAAATTCATTCAAAGCACGACTTACTGACGCTTGGCTTACAGTTATAACTACATACTATTGCTACCAGTAATTTCTTGGTAGGAACCAAAAACCAAAAATCGAAGCGCCATAAGAACCTTGCGCTCGATGGAAATTCCTAAATATCTTCAGGCTTGCATAAATGGCTTAACGACTTCAATAAATTATATCTCGGGCAACATCTTTGTTTACCCGGAATCTTTTTACAAATGCAGGATCTGTTAAGGTGAAATGATCTTTCATTTGTAAAACTTGGCGTTCCCCCTTAACATCTTGTTCAGCTTCTTTGAAGTTTCTCAAAATCTCATTTGAAACAAGCAAATTACCTATATCCATGTTAATTTCTATAAAGTGGAAAACACAGCACTGAATCGACTTGAATCAAACATTCAAACCTCACAAATGAACAAATGTCAAAAACGCGAGGTTAAAATCCAACTTTCACGGCGTGAACAATTTGATTCCCCGAAAATTTACTAGGCGAAGCAAGTTCACTCATTTTTGGCGGTATGTGAGCGTTCCCAGAATTCAAGAATACATAGTTTTAGTTTTAGCGTGAACTCCGCCCACTTCACAGGTGAAACACGCGTTCACGTTTTTCAAGAATAGCTACCCTGGGTGGCTATTCTGTAATTATAGTGAACGTGAACATTTTTCGGGCGAAGGGAACGTTCACATCACGTTCACTTCGCTAACGCAAAAATACGCTATTCTACAACTATTGTGAACGTTTAGTAAACGTGATGTGATCCTAGCGGTGTTGTCAGTTGTGTCTGATATTTTGAACCAATGAGAAGGGCGCATAGTCGTCGTGAGAAGCACGTGGGGTTTGAAAATAAAAATGAAAATGTACCCACTTTTCAAATATTTCATTCTGCAACATAGCAGAAGAAAATTCATTCAAAGCACGACCTACTGACGCTTGGCTTACAGTTATAACTACATACTATTGCTACCAGTAATTTCTTGGTAGGAACCAAAAACCAAAAATCGAAGCGCCATAAGAACCTTGCGCTCGATGGAAATTCCTAAATATCTTCAGGCTTGCATAAATGGCTTAACGACTTCAATAAATTATATCTCGGGCAACATCTTTGTTTACCCGGAATCTTTTTACAAATGCAGGATCTGTTAAGGTGAAATGATCTTTCATTTGTAAAACTTGGCGTTCCCCCTTAACATCTTGTTCAGCTTCTTTGAAGTTTCTCAAAATCTCATTTGAAACAAGCAAATTACCTATATCCATGTTAATTTCTATAAAGTGGAAAACACAGCACTGAATCGACTTGAATCAAACATTCAAACCTCACAAATGAACAAATGTCAAAAACGCGAGGTTAGAATCCAACTTTCACGGCGTGAACAATTTGATTCCCCGAAAATTTACTAGGCGAAGCAAGTTCACTCATTTTTGGCGGTATGTGAGCGTTCCCAGAATTCAAGAATACATAGTTTTAGTTTTAGGGTGAACTCCGCCCACTTCACAGGTGAAACACGCGTTCACGTTTTTCAAGAATAGCTACCCTGACGTCACCAGTCATTGATAACCAAATCAAACGTGCAGTTGCCATGGTAACGTATGTATACTTTTAGCAAGCTATTGCAGCCAGAAAACGAATTAGCCAACTCGGCTGTACTGAGCTGTGTAGCGCGCGCATTACACAGTTTTGTGCGATGCTCGGCGACGTTTTAAGGCTTTTATAATTATGTCATAATATGTGTTAATTATTTTTAACATTTTGACAAGAATTTCCATGCTACGTATAGCATAAGTCTTCTGATTTATATTGAAATAAATTACTTCACGCAATGTAACATGAAAATGTATTTGCGAAAATGATGGTACAGTCGGGCTGTACCTGCTGCACCTGAATAGCCGCCACTGAGTCTAGTAGTAATAAATCTGTAACAATGGTTTCTTTTCTAAAAATATCAAATTCTAACTTATTCATCTTTCTTATAACTAATGTATCTAAAAATGGTAATTGCGTTATTTTCGGTTTCGTAGGTAAATTTGATTGTCGGAAATTTAGAATTAAATGCCGTAGTCATGGCAAAAACGCTTGTCCTAAAAATAAGGTGCTAATAAAATGAGGTTCAGGTTCGTTTCATCGAACAGTTCTGAACGGTTCTGAAATTACTTCACATGCGCAATAGAGAAAATGTGTTTCATCAAACTTCAGAACTAAACAAGGCGTTCATGGAATTTAAAATTCTCTGTTTCATCTAGTACGTGAACCGTAGTGAACCGTTCTTCACAGTTCAAAAACGATTCCACGTCGCGAGCAAGAACTAACGAGAACTATTCCCATTCCTAACCTAAAAGCTGGGCGCGAGCATAACATTTGTTGAAAAATAGTAATATAAATACGTACAACAATCACTATAATCACTCATTTTTTTAAATGTGTATTTTCAAATCACCCCAAAACACTTTCCACCTCCTTCACTGTTCGAATTTGAGGTTAGAGTTAGGGATAACCCCGTTTCATCTAGTCTATGTATGAACCGTTATGGAACTGTTCTTGTTGGTTCTTAGAATCGTTTATTTGACGGATGCTTGTAGAAGAATTCGGAATCGGTTCTAAACAATAATAGAATGGTTCCACATTGCATCAATGAAACGAACCTAATATATTATTATACAAGTGTAATAAGAGAAGAAGATTATTTAGGGACGTTCGGTTGTTTTACTTTTTCTATTTGATTCTCTCCATTTTCATGGATTGATCAAGTTTTTTCTTTGGTATATTTAGTGGTGCAAGAACTAAAGTCCTCGAGTTACCATACTATCTACAAAACAGTGGCGGATCCAGAATTTTCTTGAGGGGGGGGTGGAAATCACTGACCGACGGTTCACAATTTAAAGCGCTAAATTGGGTATTTTATGAAATTTCTTGAAATTTGAAAATAAATTAGAAATTAAGGAAATTTATCCACCTCGACCCGAGTTAATTATTGAACAAACGAACGTTAAACAGGGAAAATCTTACGTTAGGAAATTTAATAAAATAATGTATGAATAAGTCGCGCCGTGGTTGTGCGGGTGTAATATTGCGAACGCATTTTTTTGTTTCTCATGGCTGTTAATAATGGACTCTCGTACGAGTGACAGATTATGTGCTCCATCGAAAAACAACTCGTACAAAATACAAATTATTAAATGAGTTAGTTATGGAACATTTTGTGGGCCAAAAGCAAAGGCGAATGAATTTTGTTTCTAAAACTTATCACTTAAAAAGTGAGTATTGTTTTTGTTATCGCTCTCCCACTGTTGTTACCCACGAGCCGCCACTGTATTTAACAACTTGCAAGCTACATAAAAATTCTTCTAAAAAAGAAAAACGTTTTCTTTATTCTTTTGTTAGGCTATACATTTCTATTCACTTGTTAGATTTGTATGAGTAAATTATGAGTTGCGTAACGATTAATTATCTACCTAAATATAGTAGGTAATACCATAAAGGACAGTTTTACTAAAATATCTGTATTCAAATATCTACTGTCTGAAACATTGAACGAACTTCTTAACAAAAATATTTCTAGAAAACGTCGCTATTGTTACTTTAAAGAGGCTTAAAATTTTACATAATCTTTTGAGTAGGTACATACAAAGTACTACATTTTAACCGCTGAATGAATCATCATTCATTACCTGCCGTCTCTTCAAAAAGTAGTGAAAATAAACCGCCACTGTCACTGCTAATCTAAATCCCTGAAATTTCCCCAAATTTTACATAACTATCTGATGTGATAAAATGATACGTTATTATGCCCAGGGGGGGGCGAGTGCCCCCCGCGCCCCCCCCTGGATCCGCCACTGCTACAAAAGAGCCGTAGGTCACAGCTACTTTGTTATTTAAAACATGGTGTTATTCCTATTCAGGACGGAACCACTTACAAAATACATAAACCATTTGGTTTATTTATTAAGAAACATACAGCGATGTATTTTGCTGGCTGTTTTTTTCCGTTATCACTTCTATTTGATTTTTCGTTTTCCGGTTATGCATACCAGTACAAGTATTCTTATGTGGTAAATACCAACCGAAACTGGAGTTCACAATGGCATCAAAACACCAGAAGCAGTCAACATTAAATAATCACATGGAAGTCCAATAATTGTGTTGGTTACGTACTTTAATTAAATTAGATTGCTACGTCGCGGTCGTCTTGTTTTAGTTCTTTCTTTTTTTTATCTTAAGGTTACAGCTTGTTAATTACCTGTTATCTACAGATTCTAGGAGCCTTAATTAAATAATACGAACCTATCTTGAACAGAAGTTTAACCTAATTAGGTAAAAAGGAAAGAAAAATTTATTCTACTACGTGGTTTATGGTTTATTTTAAAGTTGAAAACCATGAATGGCTCGGCCCTCGCTCAATGTGCCTGCGGAAGCACAGTTGGTATCGTAAGAATTAAGATGGGGGGTAGAGAACTGTAGTTCTCAAATTTTCAGTTGGTTAATGGCTTGTTTACTCTTTTATTTTGATATCATTCTGGTGTCTATTCAATTTTGCTATATTAAAGAAAAGGCTTGGGTTTTGCTTGTTATTTTTATTTTCATATACTGTTTCACACTAACAAGGAACTTTTTATTGTAAAAAATTGTGTTTCCTAAAGTTTTTACGTTCATTTCATTCATTCGCTTGGAAACTACGAATAGGATATAGTTGCAATTAAATTTATGCGGCTGTTCCACATTAGATAGAACTTTTGTTTTATTATTTCATAATTTAGAGGTTTTTATAATTATAACAGTAATATTATGCCAACATATTTACGTTTAAAATTTAAGGTAACCATTAAAAATTTATAGAAGAGAAATGGGGGAAAAATTAGGATAAAAAATTACGATAGTGTGACAACCTACTCTAAATTTAAATACAAAAAATAAAACTTTATAAAATTTAAAAAAAATGAAATTTTCCCGCTACTTTCTTTCTTTTTGAATAGGTACATGTAAAACTTCCCTAGAATTCTAGAATTATTTCCTGTATATGACCATGTTTTCAACAAAATGTGTTTGTGACAACTTTTAAATGTTCTACACCTTTATAACCATTTTTTCATTTTTAATTGTAAAAACTGTAGGTACCACATAAAAAAATGTTTTTTTTTTCAATTAATTCATTTTTAATACATTTTCATTAATGGATTTCACATTTGCAACTGGTAAGTCTTTTCTTAAAAAAAAAAAAAAATTACAAATGCTATTCCCTATCCTAGTAGGTAGATATTAATTTTTTCTTACAGCTTTTTAAATCAGAAATCTTAACTTTTACTGAAATTTACCCTTTCCCACAATCATCTTTTAACATGTTACTTTTATAAAATATAAAAAATTTCTGAGTAGCGCAAAATAGTATATTAAGTATTAAGAACGGTAAGGACATTTTACCGATCGAAGACAATAGGTTGGAGGAGGAGCGCAGTGACGACTCCAATTATTGTCTGAGATCGGTAGTCCTTAACGTTCGTGATGCTTATGACGTTTTTTGCGCTACTGAATCCGGTAAAAAGAATTTTTAATAAATTAATAATTAATACAGATTCAAATGCGATAATTGTCAGTCTCCGCATCACGTTGCCGTATTGTCGATTGATATATTACGTTTCTATAGCAATCTGTAAACAGTTACCGCCATTGTAGTTTTTTGTTGTTTGTGGTTTTTTGTGAAAATTATTTGGAGTTCCGTGCTAAAAATTAATGAAAATGATTCCGAAAACGAAATAGAAGAAGCTTGGAATGTGGGGTGTTCGGCTCTCATTCCTGATAAGTCTAGAGAGACGCTACGAAGGTACCTACAATCATTTTAAAAATTGGTGTACCAAGAAAAGTACAAATATTGATGAAAAATCTTTGCTGGCGTACTTTGTTACAAGAAATGAGAAATTAAAAGCTCCAGGATTTGTTTTACATTGGAAATTGCATTCATTTTATTTAACCAAACTGACACTAGTGACTGACATTAATTTATCAAATTACATGGCACATTCGTTTTGAGTAAATTTACTTACCGTTCTAGAACCCCAAAGTATTTTACCGACGACTTTATCCTTAGCAACTAGTAAACATAACTTACTGTCTTGGAAACAGCCGCGGTAAACAATGAAATAGAGCACAGTAGCGCAAAAAAATACATTTTTGCGCTACTGTGCTCTATTTCATTGTTTACCGCGGCTGTTTCCAAGACAGTAAGTTATGTTTACTAGTTGCTAAGGATAAAGTCGTCGGTAAAATACTTTGGGGTTCTAGAACGGTAAGTAAATTTACTCAAAACGAATGTGCCATGTAATTTGATAAATTATAATGTCAGTCACAAATGTCAGTTTAGTTAAATAAAATGAATGCAATTTCCAATGTTAGTTAAAACAAATCCTGGAGCTTTTAATTTCTCATTTCTTGTAACAAAGTACGCCAGCAAAGATTTTTCATCAATATTTGTACTTTTCTTGGTACACCAATTTTTAAAATTATTGTAGGTACCTTCGTAGCGTCTCTCTAGACTTATCAGGAAGGAGAACCGAACACACCCCACATTCCAACCTTCTTCTATTTCGTTTTCGGAATCATTTTCATTAATTTTTAGCACGGAACTCCAAATAATTTTCACAAAAAACTGCAATGGCGGTAACTGTTTACAGATTGCTATAGAAACGCAATATATCAATCGACAATACGGCAACGTGATGCCGAGATTGACAATTATCGCATTTGAATCTGTATTAATTATTAATTTATTAAAAATTCTTTTTACCGGATTCAGTAGCGCAAAAAACGTCATAAGCATCACGAACGTTAAGGTCTACCGATCTCAGACAATAATTGGAGTCGTCGCTGCGCTCCTCCTCCAAACTATTGTCTTCGATCGGTAAAATGTCCTTACCGTTCTTAATACTTAATATACTATTTGATCCCCTACTATTGTATTTTTTTATTCTAATTTTTCCCCTATTTCTCCTCTCTATTTTATCTTTATTTTTAATGTTTTTTTATATTATACCCTAAAAATTTAATTTTTTATAATTGACTGACTAAAACCAATTTAAACTTAAATATCTCCTCTCAGCCGTTGTTGATTATAAAGCTTACTACTAAATTACCAACATATTTCTCGCAAAAGTATAGTTGGATGCATTTTCCCATTCTATTCGTTTTTTGTTAAAAAACGAAGAATAATATTCGAAAACCATAGACGTTCACAATAGCTCCATTGTGACACTGAAAACTGCACAACTGCACAAAACTAAAACTTTTTGGTTCTTAAAAGTGGTAGGATTTGCTTCATGTGTCAAACTATCAAACGTCATCAACGTCTTTTCTACAGAGGTTAAAACAAACAGAGAAATTACAAATTCCTGAATTTTTAGTTGATTTTGAGTAGGTAATGAAAACAATTCCCAGATTAAATATTTCTTTTAAAACGTTTATTATAACCTAAATTGTCAATTTTGACAGTTTTGATAACAGCCTGGCGCAGTGTTACCATTTGTTTCAATCGAAACTCCCTATTAGATAGTAAATTCGTTTAAAAATTCAAAATGTTGTTAAATAAATTCTGTAAAGTTGAAAAAATGGTATATTATACTCGTTTAATAGGAGGCATTGTAGCATTTGCTCCAGTGGAGCAATCTTCGCTACGTTCGCATTGCTCCAAACTCACCCACACTACATTGCAAAAACCAGCGTTATTTAAAATTAAAACAATTCATCCACATACTGATCATACAGAAAATACCACGTTATGCACAATATTTCTATAACTTTTAACAGAAAAATAACTCCTTTATAAGGAAACATTCCTTGATAAATTTATTTCAATAGAATTGGAATAAGAAATTCGATGCTAAGACGTTATAATGTAATTGCGAAATTGTTAACATACTTCATAGAATAATTTATTTATTCAGGATGAACAAGTGGACAGTTAAATGCACTTGACGTGTCAAATCATCCATTGGAAATGTCAACTGAATTGACACTAACTGTGCGTGTAGGTAGATCAATATTAGGGTCTGGCGTCGCGACGCATGCGTTCCCGCAAAATCGATCCTAATGATACTTTTCTACTTAGATATACACCCTTCAAGTTAGTGGGTGATTTGTGTCCAAATATTGTTATTAGTACAGGTTTTTGCATTGAAAACAAGGTAGGTTGACCTCACTTCCTGTACCGGTTGCATATTGGTGTATTGTTTTATGTTGCTTATTGTAAAACTTCTGATTATTCTCTAATTTTGACGTAAACTGGTATAATGTTTTGTTTTAAATCTAGAACAGCATGCGATAATTTCTATTTCTGTAATATTTTATAAAACTACACTTTTTTGTTTTGTATTTCAACTGAACCGTAGCAGATACAGATTTCTAATAATTGTATACATCGAGAATTTCTGTTCATTTATTGTCCGACTGTTTACGAGAATAACTTTGGTCATGATTAAGGTACACTACTATGGACAAATGTATGATTTTTTTCTTTACATTATCTTACTGTCAGGGGGTTATCGAAGCCGCCAAATTAAGAAAGAAGGAACGTTTGGACAAAAAATAAAAAAAAGGGTTAGCTTTAACAACAATTTTTGTTTAATAAAGAAAAATAAAACAATTTTAATTTTGGTAAATATTTACAGTGAATGAAAGCATCGATAAAATTATCTGAAACAAATTTAGACATTTAATTTTTTTAGTATCGAGGGCATTTCTTCCTATTCTAAAATAAGTATATCATCAATATATAAATTCTAATAATAATTTATTTATACCTCATTTCAAGTACATATTTGTACCTATATTATTACGTATAGCTTTAAATTTTCCTGTTTTAGAAATATTAACTTAGCTGTAATTACTAAAATTATTTAAATTAATGAAATTTATTGGAAACATGTCAAAGTAACATGAATGTAGAAGCTATGGCTTCCTAATCAATAAATTATATTATAATATTAATTGTCAATAGCCAAAATAATCGAATAGACATATTGGTAGGTATAACAAGTTTTGAACGGCTTTAGTCTTACCTAATCCATCTGCTTGGTTTGTTTTTATTAAAATCTAAATATTTGTTTACTACTGCAATATGTTTTTTGATGAACTCGAAATCACTCTTTGACCTTAAGCAATTACCAATAAAAGTTAATTGGTTTGGTGTTTTGTTATTTAATGTTCTATGAGTATCTTTTATTGATATGTTTGTTTAATAGCTTTTACGTTCAGGAGCAGGCATATACAAATCGTATTTATTTTTTTTAATTTAAACAACAGCTACTCTTATATTAACAATTTTTTCTCAAGTGTCAAATTTGCGGGATAAATCTATCTTTTAGGCAGTTACAAATTACAAAGCGTAATACAAATATTTGGTAATTAACGCACATTTCCCTTTTAAAAACCAATGAAATTACCTATTTTACACAATCCTAAATTAAGAAGACTTACATTTAATTAGATTGCATAACTACGTTCTGATAAACAATAACCTTACACTTCTTGCCAAACATTAAGATTTCAAATTAAACATCACACAAAGATAAAAAAGTAGGTAGGTACTTTGTGGTTAGCTTTTAATTAAAATCTTGTAAATTTTACAAGACATTGTCTACTTGACTTATAACCTTTTGTAATGTGTGTCAAATTATGCTGCCTGTAGGGCACATCAAAATAATGGGTTGTTTTGGAGAATGCTGGGACGCGGGGCCTCCGCCTGATAGCATTTTATTTATTCCACCTCCACCAGCTCCAGCATTTCTTCAACCATCTCTACCAGATTTATTACTGAATACCACACCCTGCTCATCAGCGCAAGTTTGCGAAGCTTGGGTTAATCATATACAGGGAAATAATCCAGGGTCAGGAGCAGGTAGTGGTGACTATGTGGAATTACCTCGCAAAGGTGAGAAATTCGTATGTTGATATATTTTTAAAGTTCCGAAAGTTATGTCTCTATCTATTAGTTGAGGACTGGTTTGTGCCCGAGCGCAAGCGAGGATAACAAAAGTCCGAGACTTGGTAAATTTACTCTCATCTCGAGTTAACATTGTTTCCATTCCTACAATCCATATAACTACTGCTGGAAGAATTTTAACCAAATTATGTTAATTGCCATTTTGACAATCGTCTTATAAATATAAATTTAAAACAAAAATTTTCATTTTTATTTAAATTGTGAAATATCAGATCGCATTCGAACAAATATCACATGTTATAAAAAATTGTCGAAACTAACACAAACGTTCGTGTTTTTGTTCGATAAAGGAAATCTGCGGAACAACCTCTTAATGATTGTTTTGCCCTTTTCGCCAAATGCAAAACAAAACACATCAGTGTAGCCGTTGCAGTGATTATGAATTTTGCTGAATTTTACCAAATCAATGGTTTACATTTTAGCTGGGAAAGCCGATATTATATTAAATTACGGTGCCGAAAATTAATGTAAGCCGTGGGGTGGCGCGCGAGGAGCGATAGAATGGTCAGCAAGATTTCCAGATTTAATAATGCCTCTCAAATTTTTCTGTGAGGATATTTAACAGCAACTATTTTTAAGACAGTCCCGGAAAATTGAAGACTCCTAACATAGAATAATTTAAGTCAGGGACGGCTTCAGGGCCGGCCGAACGGGAGAGGTGCTAACTTGGGAGCCAAATTGTTTTTATTTTTATTATTACTACCGTGAATAAAAATGTAACACAACCATATAATATCATCGATTTAATAGCTACTTACTACTCTTTTGTTTCACTATTTCAGCTAATCTTAGTCGAAAATGTGTACCTCTACAGAAATTATCTATACTTTAATAAAGCGCTTGAAATATCGTTTTTTTTGTGTTTTGTAATAACTGCGAAAAAACTGGCGATAAAAGTGATAAAAAAGATAAAATGCTTCACTTTCAGGGGATTTACTAAGTACTACCTACATATTACCTAATTACGAAAAAATACAATTTTCTACTCCAATTTGTTAAAAAAAAAAGAAAGTAGGTACACCTAATTATGAATTTAGAAATTTTAGAAGTTTAAGTCCTTGTTCACAATGAAGGTAAACATAAAAAATACGCAAGACGTAAAATATACCAAACGTAAAATTTTGTTTGCGTTCAGAATAGCCGTAAACTCTAACGTAAAATTTGGAAGTAAACATGAGAATACCTTTAAAGAAAGTTGTAGCCCATTATCTATAATTTTACTATAATTATTGTATAATAAATATATTATTATTTTATAGTATTATCTCTTGTAAACATATAGAAATGTAATTCAATCGATAAACGATAAATTAGTAGCGGCGATAAAATTACAATTTATTCAGATTACATCAAAAATCCAAAAAACCAAGAAGTACAGGGGGATCGGACATGTAAATAATTCTTTTTCATTTTTCATAATTAATCCTAATGTTAAACCAAATTATAAGTTAATGGATCATATTCCTAAACGAAAGTGTTTATAAATTTCGTAAATTCAATAAAATATCGAGCTGTTTTCAGTAATTTTTAAAAATTTTGTAATATCGCAAGTGCTGCCCTCTATTCATAACCAAACGAATTTCACATAATAACATAACCTGAGCAGTTGTGTTTTTAACGCAATTTTATAAATCTTATACTAAATTTTTACTTAAAAAATACGTAAAGTTGAGTTTATTTCAACTTTACGTTCACGTTACGAACATCCGTAATACTGACGTAAACATAAGGAATACGTACCAGCATTGTGGACAGTAACTAGGTTTTTCGTATATTTTAACTTTACGAATTACGTTAGTCTAACGTATTTTTTATGTTTACGTTCATTGTGAACAAGGACTAACCAAATTTGAATTAGCAAATGTACCTACTTGATCCTAGTCGACCTAGTCCTATAGCAAGCGGCATAGCTGCGCCAATCTCCGGAACTTTGAAAATATTTTATTTATTAAACGGATGTTCGTCTTTTATTTACAAACATAAACAAAACACTGTGTACTAATTTTTTAGTTAATTTCAGAAAAATTGTATGCTGTGGATGTTACAAAATCAAAACATTCAATGTTCTTCTCTTTGTTCTCAATTTCTGCAAATGTTCTAACCGCCTCGTATAATAATTTTTGTTGTGCTTAGGGAGGTGTGTACTGATTATTTGATATATTTGATATATTTTAATGTAGGATTTTGTTTGAAAATTTGTCGGAACATCTACAAACGCTAATAGAGGTATATGAGGATACGCGGTATAAAAATTTTCCCATTTGCGAATGTTATAATTATAAATGTCCTGCAACTTTAAATTAAATTATTCACACTCGACAGGTTCTGAATGAATAATTTTGAAAGGTGTTTCTGTGATATAGTACCTACTTAGTTCAATTTCTTAAAATTTAGCAACCTCATTAGTATATTATTTAAGTGAATTACATAACTTGTCCTGATAAGATGCTGGGCGGAGTTGTCCCATACAATCCATACTACATTTTATTAAACAAATAATCCAAAAGGATTATCTAAGGTATTTCGGCGCAGTCGTCCCCTGCCCATACCAAATTTTAGCAGTTTTGGCACAATTGTAAACACTAAAAACCGAAATTTGAAGCACCCCTTTAATGGGCTGCATTTTGCGGATCCATATTTTCTAGGATTTTTTTTTGTTTTCGCTTGGTGAGTAAAAAGTAATAATAATCGCATGAATAGTTTTACACTTGAGTGCGCCCCGTCCGTGAAATTACCGAGGTTGTCAATGAAAGGGATAGGCGCGCCAAAAATCCAGTCCGTCAGGGTGAAAAATGTATCTTGGGCCATCCCTGGTTTGCGTAGTCCATTCCGCAACAGGTTTTTCAAAATCTTAGAGTGGGGTTTGGATAGGCTCTTTCAGTGTTTATCCGAAAGTTGAGGAAAACATTTAAAACAGATTATTTTATATTATGTATAATTTGCAATCAATAGAAGCTTACGTTAAACCATCAAGCACAAAAAACTAGAAACAATATTATGGAAACCATGATTAGTACTAGATAATAATTATTGTAAAAGCACCATCAATGATTATCTCACGAAATGGAGGTCATGCGTGTGGTTTGTTCAGATTAGACTCCTTCCGCTTATAGTCTTCGGATTAAAATTTCCGTTTATAGTCCTCGAACCCTGTACCCTAAGAAGTTACCTGGTTTGGGTATGTAAAAAGTGATAAAAAGAAAGTAACTTTCCCGTGTTTGTAAATTTAAAGTAGTTTCGATTTCTAAATACAACCGTTTTTGCGCAATTTTTGTCTTCTATCTACCCAGAGTACCCAGTCCTCTCTTAAATCTCTTTTTTCCATTGTGTCATCTTTCCAGGTTTATCCAGGTGCTTCCTTTTAGTTTATAGTTTATATTCCCATACTTTCTTCGGTCAGCACTTGTCTACTATTTTTCTCACTTGCATCATACCGTTATATTTTTTAACCAATAATCAATCATCTTGATGGATGAGAACGGGATGAAGCCCCATTATACTTTAATTTTTCTTGATAAAATGAGTGATCTCTAAATTTTATGTTTATTAATTTCGTAAATTGAATTTCAAAATACTTTGAATTGATAATTTCATCAATATGAATCAGATTTTAAAGTTTTAATTCAAATATTAAGATACTATTTCCATTAGATGTGCTAAGTCAATAAGTTGTGAAGCGAATAAAATTTAATTTAGTAGCTTTATTGGAACACGAAGTTGAAGTACTAATTGTAATCTCCTCATTTCTTGAAGTTTCGAAATTATTCTTGAATTAGATCCTTTAAAATCAATAATTTGTTAGGGATAACTTAATCAGCGATTTAAATTCTTTACACTTTATTACACAGCGGAAAATGATTTGAAATGGTACACAATAACTACTTCTTGAAATTATTACAAAATATTTTTTATTAACTTCTATAAGCCAAAAATTGCAATAGGCCAAAGTCTAAATTCATAGCTTTAGCAGATATATAAAGTTTTTAATGTTTTTTTACTACAATAAGTGGTTGTAATATTTATTATACTCGATATAACGGGTGGCGCAAGACCCTGGAACACCCCTGATATTTTTTAAATTTTGTAATCCATTTAAATTAATTTTTTATGCGTTATAGTATACACGTAAAGACCTCATAATTTTAACTCAATGTTACTAATATTTCACTTCTGGTTTCGCCGGAAATAAACCCACTTTTTTATTTCAAATCTAACTATACATATTTCAACTCGGGATTAAATTCTACGTATAACAGTGGACACTCTCGAATTAAACCGTATTTTTGAAATTAAAAAGTTCTCAAAACTTTAATACTATCTTGACACGATTATGTGCAGAATCTAATCTAGAGTTGAAATGTTTAAAAATATACAGGATGTTGTATTTAAAATAAAAAAATTGAAGTCATTTCCGGTGAAACCAGAAGTGAGATTATTAACAGTTAGTTCAAATTATGAGCTCTTACGTTTATACTATAGCGCATACAAAAATTAATTTAGATCGGTTAAATAATAAAAAAAATAACAGAAGTGTCCCGAGGTCCTGTGACTCCCGGTATTTATTTGCGGTTCGGTTAGGTATTTGATAATTTACATACAGGGTGGTGACTTGAGCAACGCAACATAGGGATTTCAATGGTAAATTCTTAATGTTTAATTATTGGCTCCCCTAATTATTTAAGAGCAAAAGTGTGTTGAGGTTTTTTGTAGAGAAAAAAATTCTGCATCTGTTCATACTATTATTTGTAATTTTCCATTTTCCGGAAGCGTAAAAATAGAAGAAATTGAAAATGGTCTTTTTAAACAAATCAGTGATGCCTTGGAATTATCTAAACAATCAACATTCGCATTTACATCTGTCATTACGGTTTGAAGTTTATAACCGATTATTAAAATCTATTATTTTTTAAATGTGCTCAACGAAAGAAAAAGTAGAAATAATAAAGTGCCTTGTTTAGCGTAAAATATGTTCCTATTACCTACTCGTTTTATTGCTTTAAAAAGAAAAAAAAATGTAATGAGACAGAAATGTCAGTGTGTTTGTTTGATTTTATAATTCCATGGCATCAGTGATTTTTTAAAAAGACCATTTTGAATTTCTTCTAATTCTACGCTTCCGGAAAATGGAAAATTGTAAATAATAGTATAAAAAGATGCAGAATTCATGTCTCTACAAAAAACCTAAACACACTTTTGCTCTAAAATAATTAGGGGAGCCAATAATTGAACATTAAGAATTTTCCATTGAAATCCCTATGTTGGGTCGCTCAAGTCACCACCCGGTATACATAACAGAATTTCGCCTCACGTGTGAAACATAATACGTGGATACGTGCTTCCACATATTTGTCTGTTTAAATACTTCATATAGGGGATGCTTATAAATATGTTAACCTGTTCTAGTAGGCACATTTATATTCCAAGGAATTTCTAATGGATTTCAGTGTACTACTGAAATTCCTGTGGGTTTGTTGTTTACGAGGAAAAGCACACCGTACAGCACAGTGTTCTTACAATATTAAAGTGTTTTTACATTTTCTAGATTTAGAAACAACATGGTCCGTATCCAACATAGACGATACATGGCTCTTGGTTTTAGTGGCATCTTCCATAGGTGTTCTTTTATTGGGCGCCCTTCTGGCCATGTTTTTACTGAAATGCAGAGAGTAAGTATTTTTTGAAAATATAATTAAGTATAGGCAAGTTGTAAAATCGGAATTTTAGTTAATAATTGGTTATGGTAGAAAATTAGAAATATAAACTTTATCAAAATTCATTTATTGTTTTGTAGTACAATTGTTAGTCTGTAAACCATCGTTCACGATACAATGCTAATAGTTAAAATATTAAATTTTGTAAGATAACTTTTGGGAAGTGGTAACTATATTGGCAATCAAATTCAATGATGATGAATTTTTTTTATTTTCCTATTACTAGTGGCAGTCCGCTCCTTGATGGTTATCTCTTATCTCACTGTATCTATTCTAATACTTGTTGCCGTTACATTTTGATTTATGAAGTTAAGAAATTAATTTAACTACACCTATACTAAATCAAGTATTAATTCTATTAACGTAAACAAATATGACACTAGGTATAAGGTCAATTACCCTCCATTTGAATTGTTGTAGTAGATGAACTCATAAATTTTCAAATGGGTTTTTAACAAAACTGCAAGTTTAAGAAATTCTTAATTTGCGGATGTCATCCTTTGGTTAATAGGATAATGAGTAAGCAAATCAATTTTTCAATTTAGAGAAACTCATTTTTTCATTTAACATTAACCAGTCCGTTTGTATTCAGACATCGAATAAAAGGGTAAAGTTCTTATAATTATTTGCATGTCCCATAACAATTATTATACAGTAGGTACATTGTTGGAGTCGGTTGGAGTTATCTGATTTTTTATCGGAAGAAAATATGGGCTCTGTTTTGCGGAGCATTCTAAAGTAATTTATTATACGAATGTGTTACCTAAAATGTCCATGTAGCTCTACTAAACATGAGTAGATATACACAATTATACAACATTTAAAAATTAATGGTATAACATGGGCTATTCCTGCCACATTTCTGTACCTATACGGTAGCAGTGATCAGAGATCTTTATTATACGATCCTATCCAAAAAGAAGGCGTATCGAAAATCGATAAAAAATTTATTCGTATAAAAATTCAAAAATTTAATCATTCGAATAACTGCTAATACTTCGAATAAGTTTATTCGAATAACCAGCTATTAGAGTAAATAATTATTCGAATAAATAATCATTTAACTAAATTTATTTAAATGGGGAATAAATAATTATTCCAATAAATTTATTCCAATATCAAATAAATAGTTATAAGAATAAATGCTTATTGGTTTGAATAAATACAGGGTAGCTATTAAAGATTGGACCAAAGCTGGCTGGCGCTCAAACGCTTTGAGATTTTAATTTGAAATCTGGAACACAAAAAACAAAATAAACAAACAATGAAGAAACAAGGTACCTACTAAAATTAAACAAACAATTCTAAAAGTTGAAAAACAAATACCATATTGTGATTGTTAAAAGTATGGCATCAAAAAACTGCTGAAATTCAGGAAGATGTTAAAAACTGTTTTCTGTCACTATACCTACCTAATCAGTTTTTGTCAACCAATCCACGTTTAACAAAATTCAGATTGTTAAATTTCTACGAAAAGTATGATAATGTACCTACTGTCATCTACTAAACAATTATTGATTGTTTTTTTGTTTAATTTTGAAGCTCTGTTAAAGCAAAGCCACCTAGAATTAAAGCATACAAAAATAGCCACCTGAGCGTACGGCAAATTGTTTTCTAATTTTTCTCCATTATTTTCTTATGTAACCCCATAATAATTTACGACAGTTAGAAAGAGAAAACATTAAGCTTTCTAATGATGTATTGCGTTACCCCTATTACCGTTTAAGAAAATTCAAGATGGCGACCGGGCTCCGAAAGTATGAGTCAAAGAAAAATTTTCAGTAGGTACTATAAAACTGTCCTGCTAAGCTGAAAGGTCCTATCTGACAATAACAAGGTTTTGAGTTATTTGCATTTTTCTGTAGTGTAATATGCCATTCATGTCAGATTGGACAAACTTAACATGAAAATTAACATGATTTAGAATGCAGATAGGGCATTCTAGTTTGGAATAGAAGTTAAAATACAGTCTACTTTACCAGATACTGATGTTAGGACAAAAACTCAAATTTTGTCAGATAGGACCTTTCAGCTTAGCAGGGCAGAAAATATACGAAGTAATGTCGTATTGCAGTGTTCCAAATTTCAAATTAATATCTCAAAGCGTTTGAACGCTACGACGCTGGTCCAATCTTTAATAGCTACCCTGTATACTTCCATATACCAAAGTGACATGCAACTTCGAAAAAAATCTGTTTAAGGATTATTCATAAAATAAGGTGTTTCATAACGAATGGGATACTGTTGAGGTATAACTTCCTTAAGTCAATATAAAGCGATTAAGCCAAATACTTTAATAAAATGTGCTTCCCCATTGTTCATCCATTGGTTGTAGCTGAGTAAGTTTGTAGCACGACGATGCTACAATGCCTCGTATAATATACTAGTTTTTCTACTTTGCGAAATTTATTTAACAAAAATTTGATTTTTTTATTGAATTTACGATCTAGGGAGTTTCCATTGAAACAAGTGTTAACACTGCCGCAAGCTGTTTTTAAAACTGTCAAAATTGACAATTCAGGTTATAATAAACTTTTTAAAAGAAATATTTATTCTGTGAGTTGTTTTCATTATTCAAAATCAAATAAAAGTTCAGCTGTTTATAATTTCTGTGTTTATTTTAATCTCTCTGTAGAAAAGGAACTGCATGCCATTGATATTTGATGTTGATGACGTTTGATAATTTGACACCTAAAGCAAATGCTACCACTTTTAAGAACTAAAATTTTACCACAAACAGTTTCACAATAGCCTCTATTGTGAAACGGTTTTGTGCAGTTTTCAGTGCCACAATGGAGCTATTGTGAACGCGAAATAGAATGAAATGTTTTATTAGAATTTTACGCGCCTGCTAGACTCCTTCCTGCTGGTTTAATGCTGACTTGCATGCATTATTTATTAAACACATGCGTTTGCTAAAGAGACAAAGCTAATTGTATAAAAGTAAATTGCAACTTGCAAATTTATTACAACTATTGAAACCTTTTAAAGTTATCTAGGATTCGTTATATTTGTCGTCTTGGTCTTTTTAGTTTGTAATTACACATGCTCTATGGGGGCGCCAATTACTAAGGTCATATATGTCCCCCCATATACGCAAGATAAACACGCATGACCCATGACGAGACCGGGATACGAACCTCTGACCTTTTGATTGTGTAGCCTGTGCGACCTGCTTTTTCTTTTATTATTATCTTACAAATAAACATACTTTTCGTAACTGATTGTAGCATAATTTGTTGAAAAATTCCTTTAAATTAGCGAATATCCGAGATAATAAATCTAAGTTTTATGTTCAAATTTTCAGGATAACCAATGAAAGTGCATAAATTTTCTCTGAGAGAGGGTCACCCGGACACAGCAATAAAAGATCACCAATGGCTTACATAACATTTGCTTTTAACGTACATGCTTGCAAATAACGTAATCATTGTAATGTAATCATGATTTAATTAAATTTAGTAATTAGCATCCGTATAAACCTTAGCTGAACCTTAACATCACCATATAAATCATTTTTTATTAATTATTAATATATTTATTCTTTCACTTGTAGTAAGCTTGCGTTTAGTAGGCAATAATAAAAAAAGAAAAAATTAAAAAGGCACAGCTAGCTGTGTACATACCATACTCTATTTGGAGAATTAACATACAGGGTGTAGAATAGAATCACGCAACATAGGGATTTGAGTGGCAAAATTTCGATATTCTATATCTTCCTTAATTATTTTAGGAAAAAGTCCGTGAAGGTTTTTTGTAAAGAAAAAAAATCTGCGTCTACGCATGTATTATTCATTTTTTAATTTCGAATTGTCAAAGACTGAGAAAATAGAAAATAGAAAGGCAAAAAATTTCGTGCCGGTGGAGTTGGTTATGACAACAACTGCCGTTTGGTGATTCCTTCCTTCATGGGTATTGGCAGAATAATCCCATTTTATCGTGTTTAGTTTTTCTTCCAATAAAAACATAATAATAAAAAACCTAAAGTACAGTTTTTCTGTAAAATAATTACGAAAGATAATATTTGATTTTTAAAATTTGGTCATCCAAATTCCTGTGTACATCATTCAATTCTACACTCTGTATACATAATATGTACATAGTATAAAAAAAATAAGGCTGTTCTCACCTGTTGAGGTAAACAGTACAGTAACATATCTAAATGTATTGTAATGCGTTAAATTGGAAACTTGAAAGCAAAAGGAAGAAAGGAAGCAAGAAAATCCTTTGCTTGGATCCAGTGCACCAAAAAGTTTTCAAAATTTATTTTGTAAAGTGCGCTAATGAAGTTACATTCTTATTCACTTTCATTCAAAACCAATTTTAGGGAATTTGCTGCAGGTAATTTAGTAAACTAATACAATTGAATTGTTTCATACTTTACTTAAGTTTGGGTTGCTTTTAGGGACCAAAGTACATACAGGGTGTCTCTAAAATATGGTGCCATAGCTTAACCATAGATTTCGGGGATCAAAATAAGACGATTTAACGCAACTTACCTTTATCCGAAATTCCTTCGTTAAAGCGCTATCCAACACCAAAGACCTTCAAAAAATTTCTATTTTTTTTAAATAACAAAAGATTGTTTTTAGCGATTAGGATGAAGGTGTTTTTTGACATCATTTTTTTGTTCAGGAGGGTCACGTAAGTTCTTAAATTCTGAAAGAAAAACTACCGGCTATTAATTTATACAGTTACGTGGACAATAGACATATCAAAGACAAATCAGAAATTAAAAATACTTGGAAAAGCTTTTTAATAATTAAGTATGAAAAAGGTTGACTGATTTGCTCGTTTTTACTTTCAACCATGTACTTTCAGTGTTCGCGAACGAATATACGAGAAAGATAAGTGTAGCATGATACAAAGTGAAAATTCAATCCTCCAATTTTAAAATATATGGGATTGGTTAATATATTCGCAAATACCCCATGGAAAAAGTAAAATTAACCGACCTTTTGTACTGTAAAGTATAAAAGGCATTGGCATATACATAAAGTAGGTTAATTCGCATTTCAAACCACTTTATTCATCAACGATGCTGTTTTCTATAGACCAATTTGTGTATGTTTAAAATGCTTGATAAAGGGAGATTTGGTTATTGGAAATGTCTGCGTTGATTGTTTTACCTTACAATTTTGATATAAAAGCTACTTTGATTACTGATCTTTTAAACATATTTCGCTTGGTCGTTTAAAACCTCGTAAAATATATAGTTGTAGATATGTATCTCTTGCACGTAAGCTATAAATCCTTATAATCGTGAACATATTCAGTATGTCATGATCCCAAAGGACTAACTTTTGCGGGAGTATAGTGCAGGCGTCAACAATTTATCATCAGTTACCTTTTAATACCTTTTATGTGAGAATGCCGATAGCAACATGATAAAATTTATATAGCCCACCCATTTAGAAATTAAAAATTATTAGACTTCTTTCAATATGGAGCTCATTCTATTTAACCGATGAACCATTCCGATAAAAAATTTTATATCAAATTTAGAATGCTTGTGAATAGTTTTCTTATTTACTGTGCATAATTATATATTTCCAAGGAAAATAAAAAGCAACGACACTTGTCATATATTAGGTAGCAACAAGGATTGTCGGTCACTAGGTACTTAAAAATATTAATGTTTGCTAAATATTTACAGAGTGTATACCAATAAATTATTTTTTTAATTGCTACTGTACTGATTATACTTTATCTGTTACAATTAACAAATGGGAAATTGAAAACCGTCTGTCTGTCAACAAGATCAAACATCTGCTGACCCTAAAATGGGAAAAAACACCAATAATTCATCAACAACATTGTCACAGCTATTCCCCACAGTATGCGAAAATGCTTTTGAACAACAACGTAATTTGGTAATTAATTAAAAGGTCACCAAAACCAATGTGGGTTTTGATTTAAAACATTGAAATCAATACCGAAGGTATAAATGAATTAAGACCTCTCCAGAATACCTCAAATACAGTACGATGAGATATTAAACCACTCGCGGTAGTTATAGGTTGTAGCTCTCCATGAAAATTCATGCTGAAACTTTCTTGGAATATTAATTTAGATTTAAATTTTAAATTGGTCCAACTAATTTAAATTAGAATCTTAGTGATTCTAAAACGGTTTAATTTACTAATTATTATGCTAATATGAGAATTTGAAAACACTGATATCACAAACAAAAATACTTTTCATGCAATTTTATAGAAATGGAACTACATTTACAATAAATTGTCATTTATTTGCCTAATAAACAAAGAAATGGTTATTTTGCAAGTTTTTGTAAAAAAAGTCTTTTATACTATTGTTTTGAGTGATGTTAGTGGACTGTATCTAAATTCTTTACGGAGTAGAAATAACAATACACGATGTATTTTTGTGGAGCATTTTATTTCGTTGTTCATGCTTCACATGTCGAACAAAGACTTCTGCTCGCTTTTTATGCCACGCCCTCGGCAAAGGCGAAACGTGGCGAGCACCAAAAACGCGCCAAACATTTAAAATACAAAAATGTTAAAAAACACAATACAATGTAATCAAACCTGAACATACCGCCCGCCTTGAAATCGGTACGGTTTCAAACGTAAACATAAATGTAATTAATAATTATATAAAAAACATGGTAAAGTAGCAAACAATTCAAAAAATTGTAAACGAAGCTAAATAGGTTATCATAAGCACATAAAATAAAGTATAGTACTAGTAATAAAACAAGAGGTTCACTTTAAACGTGAAAATTAAATTGCACATAACTGCGTTAAAAATTCACCAAACACTTTACTGTGAGTTGGTCTCTTCTATGGGAAGAGGGCATATTTTGGAGAATGCCCTTTTGAGAATCCCATTTGAAACCTTGATGGTAGCAACACGATTCACACCATCCTTGCCAGGATGGACTTGCAGAATTCTACCAAGTTTCCAAGATAATGGTGGAAGGTTGTCCTCTCGTATGAGTACCATTGCACCTTCCAATAAAGCACCATGTTGTGAACGCCATTTTGTACGCTGTTGGAGTTCTGCTATGTATTCTTTATTCCATCTTCTCCAAAAATGTTGATGGAGCTGTTGTATCTTCTGATACTGGTTAAGCCTTGATTCAGGGATGGCCAAGACATTCGGATCCGGTACTGCGACTAAACTTCTTCCTACCAAGAAGTGAGCGGGAGTCAGAGGATTGAGGTCATTAGGATCAGATGACAACGGATACAACGGTCTAGAATTAAGGACAGCTTCAATCTGTACTAACAAACTATACATTTCCTCATAAGTTAAAGACGCATTACCTGCAACTCTTTTTAGATGGTGTTTGCATGAACGAACACCCGATTCCCACAGGCCTCCAAAATGAGGCGATCGTGGGGGAATAAATTTCCAATTAATACCTTCGTTAGTCATAAAATCTGTTATGTCAGACTGATTTCCTTGAAGAAATTTTCCTAACTCTTTTAATTGAGATTGTGCTCCCACAAAGCAGGTACCGTTATCTGAGTACATTTGCCTAGGTTTACTTCTGCGCGATACAAAACGTCGTAGTGCCAGTATGAATGATTCAGTTGATAAATCTACGACTAATTCTAAATGCACTGCTTTCGTGACAAAGCAGATAAAAAGACATATATAGCATTTCATTTTCTTGCACCCACGACCTTTGCGGTCCCTTATAGTTAAGGGGCCGGCATAATCAACTCCGGTAGTATCAAATGGTTGAGAGGGCTGAATTCTGGCTAAAGGTAAATCTCCCATTATTGGTGAAATATGATTAGGAGATGCACGGAAACATTTCAGACACTGATGTACAATTTTCTTTGCTAGATTTCTACCGGCTATGGCCCAGTATCGTTCACGTATAGAAGCAAGTAAGGACTGGGGTCCGGCATGCAATAAACGTAAATGTTCGCGCGCAAATATAAGTGTTGTTAATTCGTGTTTCGCAGAAAGCAGTATAGGATGACATTTATCAAATTTGAAATGGGAATTTTTTAATCTTCCCCCAACGCGAATTAAACCATTTGAATCTATGAAAGGACTTAGTCCTTGAATTTGAGTATTAGATATTATAGTTTTTCCTTGCTGAAGCTGCTTAAGTTCACCAGCAAAGGATTCAGCTTGCGCAATTTTTAATAAGCACGTGTGAGCATTCCTTATTTCATCAAGTGTTAAAGATCCAAAATACCTTTCACCCTTTGGTTTCATAGAATTATTTTTAAACCTGAGACAATACGCTACTGCCCTTTCTAATAAATTTAGATTGGAATAGTTTTTAAATTTTATTACTTCAACCTTTATTGACGAGATCAAGCTTGTATTTTCATTTTTAAGTTCGTGTATGACTGGGCAATTGAGGTTTGACATAGGCCAAGAAGAGCAATCATCTTGCAACCACAAGGGACCATGCCACCAAAGTCTCGAATTTAGCATTTCCATTGGCGTGATTCCTCTAGATAGAAGATCCGCAGGGTTTGATTTTGTTGAAACGTGGCGCCATTGATCATGTTGTGTGCTCTCTTGAATTTCTGCCACACGATTGCAGACAAAGGTCTTTAACAAATTGGGCGGAGTTTTTAGCCAACCTAGCACAATTGTTGAATCACACCAGAATGTACAAGAGTCTAATTTTACACCAAAATATTTTCGAACTTGAGTCGCAAGCCTTGACAATATAAGAGCCCCACATAATTCTAGTCTAGGTATAGTATTTTGTTTTACTGGAGCTACTTTCGTTTTGGCACATAATAAATTTACAAAAATCTTATCGCTTTCGTCGATTGACCGTATATAAATACACGCACCATAAGCAGATGTGGATGCATCGGAAAATCCATGCATTTCTATTTTCTTATGGTTTGAACAAATAACCTGTCTTTTGATATTTAAGCTATTCAAAGAGGGGAGTTTTGTTCTAAAATTTAGCCATTTTTCATGTATGGAGCTAGGGAGAGATTCGTCCCAATCTAATTTTTCGCGCCATAGATCCTGAATCATGATTTTTGCTGAGATCGTGCAAGGGCTTAACAGGCCCAAAGGATCAAAGATTTGAGCAATTTCGGATAACATTATTCTTTTAGTTATTTGGTGACAAGCTGGTTTTGATATTAAATATACCAAATGATCAGATTTGCTAGACCAGGTTAATCCAAGAGTTTTTGTGAACTCATGTTCGCCAAATTCAAGAAGATTGGGGTGCTTGTCAGCTTCCTTTATATTTGCCAGTACCTTAGGCTCGTTCGAAATCCACTTGCAGATTTTAAAACATCCAGTTGCCAAAATTGCGGGCAAATTTTTACAGATATGTTGTGCTTGCTCTAGAGTATCCACGCTAGTCAATAGATCGTCAACATAAAAGTCACATTTTATAATGTTGGCAATTTCAGGGTTAGAGAACTCAACGTCTAAACCTATCTGATACAAACTTCGAATTGCTAAGAATGATGCACAAGCTGTACCGTAAGTAACAGTGTTTAAATTATATGCCTTTATTGGTTGATTTTTATTTGACCTCCACAGAATTCTTTGTAGATGCCTCTCTTCGGGTTTAATCAATATCTGTCTGTACATTTTTTCTAGATCAGCAGATATAGCATACTTCCCTTTTCTAAAACGTAACAAAATTGCAAATAAATCTTGTTGTATGGTAGGACCGACCATTTGTAGATTATTAATAGAGTACCCCGATGTACTTTGAGCCGACCCATCAAACACCACCCTTAATTTTGTGGAAACACTTTCTTCCTTTAAAACGCCGTGGTGAGGTAAATAAAATTCAATTTCGCCACGATTCGGATTAACTATACACATGTGATTCAAAATTTCATATTCTAGCATAAATTTATGGTAGCGTTCTCGTATGAAATCATTTGCTTGCAATTTGCGTTCCAAGGCCAAAAACCTCTTTTCCGCTTGCTGACGGGAATCCCCCAATTTTTCAATAGATTCTTTTAATGGCAATGAAACAATAAACCGTCCGTCTGGGGCACGTGTTGTATTTTTTACATAATGAGCTTCGCAGGCTTTCTCTTCTATAGAAAGTGAGCGGGGTTCTGGTCCCTGCTCTATTTCCCAAAATCTAGCTAATTGAACCTGCACGTCAATTTGACTTAAATTACACTGTACCCTATTTAAACAATGGGATGAAATCGGTCCAGACACCAACCAACCAAATCTACATTTTTGTAGTGTGGGCATATTTGTCCCTAAAACTATTTGACCGATGCAAAGTAACTCACAGAAATGTTGGGCGCCAATAAGTAGGTCTATATTACCCGGTTTATAGAAGGAGGGATCAGCTAATTTGAGTTCCTTGGGTATTCTTACACTGGACATATTTATTTGGAAATTTGGCAGAGTGCCAGTTATATTATCAATAACTAAACAAGAAGTTTTTAAAATGAAGTTGTTATGATGAGCACGCAATTCTACGTCACATTTGGATTGCACCTTACTTGCTGAATGACTTATTCCTACAACCGTCATGTCAATTTTCGTTGCTTTCAACATTAATTTTTCGCATAAGTTTGTAGTGATGAAATTGGATTGAGATCCAGAATCTAAGAGTACGCGAGCAGTGTGCCAGCTTCCATTCAAACCCAATATTTTTACAGATGCAGTTGATAATAAAACTTGAGACGTGCTTGAAGCAAGTGAGGTCACCGTTTGATGAGTCTCAACAATTGGCGCATTTTTAGCATCATCGTGTAAAAGAATGTTGTGCCTTTTTTTACATTTGCTGCATGCATACCTTGATTTGCAATTTCCTATGAAATGCCCCCTTTTTAGGCATAGTATACATAATTTCATCCCCTTAACCTTTTCTAATCTCTCCGGACATGAAAGTGTTTGAAAATCTTTACATGACCAAATCGCATGATCGTCTTGACATACTGGACAACTATTGACATTGCTAGTAGCAACAAAAGATTTGCTAGTTTTATTTTTTTCAAAGTTTTGATTTTTAGCTTGTTTGGATTCTAGTGTTTCCAGCAAATCTGCTCTTGATTTCAAAAACGTTTTTAGATCTCCGAAAGTTGGGAGGTCTTTTCCACTTATGGTCTCCTCCCACTCGCGCATAGTAATCGAATCTAATTTTGATGTAATTAAAAACACTATTAATGTTTCACCAAAGCCTTCGTCTGAAGTTAGTGATTTTACTGAGCGCATATGCTTCGACACTGAATCCAACAAGTGGCGCAATTTTGAAGACGACTCTTTATTAATTTGCTCTAATTGAAATAAAGACTTCACGTGATTGTGAACTAAAACCCTAGTGCTATTAAATCTTTCCTTTAGAGTGTCCCATGCTAACAAGTAATTTTCCGAGCAAAAATCTATTGCTTTGATAATTTGGGCGGCATCACCTTCAAGGCTGGCCCTTAGATAATGAAATTTTAAAGTTGAATCCAAACTATCGTTTTCGTGGATAAGGCTGACAAAGAGATCTCTAAATTCTAACCAGTTTTCACTTTGACCTGAAAATTTTGGTAATTGTATTGTGGGTAGCTTAACTGAATTTTGACTAAAAAAACCAGATCTTACAGAAATTGCGTCATCTCCTTGTGATGGTAATCTATCATCAGCTTCACCCCTAACTATAGGATTTTCAAAATATTTGTCACATAAAATAGATTCGGCTTTAGCCGTTGCATCGAAATATTTGCTTTCAAAATCATTAAACTCATCGAAATCTGTTGGGTTATTATCTGGGTCGACTTGCATTTGTGTTAGAATATTTTCAAATTGACCCAGTAAAGGTTCTGTAAGATTTAATCTACGTTGAACATTGATAGTATCAGTGTTCTTTAATGTTTCACCTGCATCCAACTTTGTTATAAGTTTATTTATATGATTTGCAAAACTAGTTAACTTGGACTTTAGCACAGAACGTTGCTTTTTTAACTCTTCCATTGTGATAATAACGATATGATTTTTATTTATCAACTGAGCCACTGAACTGTACCTACTAACACTCTGAATGTAATATTTGTTTACAAAATATCGATAATTATTACAAACTGATTAAATAACTCAGACAGCGTCACCTTAATTATACCTTACGCAATTAAAATAATAACACATATAATTTGCGTACTAAATTTTACTATTTTTTTGACACGCAAAATGTTTGTTTGTACTAGATTGAAACAGTTTATTGTGGGATAGGAAACAAAAAGAAATAGGAAACTCACCCTTGGTTAATTGTTTTACACGGAACCGTCGCTATTTTTCTTCCCAACTTCGTTCTAGCGATGGATCGGGCGAGACTGTTTTCTACATTAACGGCGAGGCCATTATGGAAGTACTCCGTGACTTTTTCTTCATGTAGAAAATTGATATGTTTTCAGTCTTCCTTCGAAATACCTATGCGGTTCGAAAGGACCAATGTTTTGAGTGATGTTAGTGGACTGTATCTAAATTCTTTACGGAGTAGAAATAACAATACACGATGTATTTTTGTGGAGCATTTTATTTCGTTGTTCATGCTTCACATGTCGAACAAAGACTTCTGCTCGCTTTTTATGCCACGCCCTCGGCAAAGGCGAAACGTGGCGAGCACCAAAAACGCGCCAAACATTTAAAATACAAAAATGTTAAAAAACACAATACAATGTAATCAAACCTGAACAACTATAATTACAGTCTCGCAGCAATAACATATAGTTACGTAAAGTTTAATGACCGCTTAACAAAGAAATCAAAATGATAAGGAGAATTATTCCACAAACACATGACTGTGTCATAAATTTTTTATATCTATTTCTATACAATTTTATATAGTTACAGTAGTTCTAAAAAGGGTGCAAATAGAATAGAAATAAAAACAAGGGTTGGATTTTTTCGCACTTTAAAATAGTACATCACAATAGCTTTAAAAAGAAATGAATACACATTAAAAAAACAGTTTAAACTTTTTAGAAAAGTAATGCACGCAAAATAATACATATATTTTTTTAATGGTATTGAAGACAAACGGATAGCCCTGGGTAAAAAGAATTTACAAACTGCAATTAACCTAAAGCAAAGACCTTGCAAAGACTAGTGGGGCACTGACTTTAGATTAGTTGCAGTTTGAGAATTATTTTTCACAAACCCAGTGGACTTGTGTATATACGCTCAGCTGTTGGCAGCCGAACTGTGAGGGCTATCCGCTTGTGTATTGAAGCATAAAAAGATATTTCACACTTGACAAAAAAAGAATGCACCCAAAGCGGATAGCGACAGAGGCTACCCTGTCCTAGCAGTTTAGCGTATCTATTCAAGTCCACTGGGCTTGTAAAAAATAATTCTCAAACTGCAACTTACCTAAAGTCAGTGGGGCTCCCCAGTGGACTTGTGAATACAAATACAAAGCTGTTGGGACAGTGTAGGAGTAGGGTCTGTCGCTATTCACTTTTAAAGTTTGGATATACTTCGGATATACTTTATCCAAAGTGCGAATCTGCCGTTTTATAGTTTGTTGGTCCAAAGTTTGGAGCATTTTTTTAAAGCGCAATAATATATTTCCCTAAAAAAGGCAACCATCGTGATATACTTATTATAACAGAATGGCTAACAACAGATTTGTTTTATCCTCCATTATTTTGGCTGCCCGCACAAATAATAGACGGCTAACACAGGTTAGTATTCTTTGCCTGGATCATGTATGTGGCACAAAACTTAAACCTTTGAAGGTATCCGAAAATTTTCTCAAGCTGTAATACCTACAAGCGTTTGTTGCAATAAAAACTTCCCAAGCGCGTAGCGCACAACCATATTTCATGGGACAACAAACACGCATCTATAACAGGGAAAGAAAATTTAAAAGGGTATATGTATGCCCGATCAAGGGGTATTTTCTAAGACAATTGCTTGAACCATTTGAATTAGAGTGTCCCCTAGTTTGAATAAATTAAAATTAAAGTTAAAAAATATCAGATATTTTTTATTCGTTGTTGTAGTAACGAATCAACATTTTTATTAGTTGACTGTTATCACAGGAAATTCACGCGAAATCAGGCGATTTGTTTTTTTTAGTTGCTATGGTTATTAATGAACAGAAAAAATTTCGATCAATTCGTATCTGATTGGCTCATTTCGAAAAAATGTGTCATTTTGATTGGTCAAATTTTCTAAACTAACAGGTGGAGGTTTCATGAATGTCTAATATTCCCAATTTGAATTCCCCATTGTTCATGATAAAATCTTTACGTTCACCTTTTCTTCCTAAGGAAACAATGTCTTATGCATTTTTAACTACAAATGAGAAGGGTTAATATTTGCGTAGATAGTAGGTTTTTGTCAATTAGTGAAAGCTAGGTACTATTCCTTATGGGCTTATATCTACTAAAATGTTACGTTTATTGTATTTAGATATACCTACCTATCAGAGCAGCTAAAATCTTGCTAATATTAATATCAATTGTTTCTAGAATGAATATCTTCGGAAGCAATGAATGCTCAATGGTGCACAGTAGAGATCATCGCCAGATCAAAAACCATGAACCACGAGAATGTACTGCTATCAACAGTATGAATAATACAAACAAGTTAGTGCATCCTTCAGAAGCGGTCCTATATACAGGACCGTCTAACATGCAGGATAATCGAATGGTATGGGCGGCCTTAACACCAAGGGGCACTCAGCACTTCATATCAGAAAACTACCCCCGAAATTTAATAGATTACGCGGAAAACGAAGACCATTACGAAACTATCGATAACTTGAACATACAACCTGTTCCCACAGTTACGTACAACACGTGCCAAAAAGGTTTGGAATTGAAATTAGCTAGAGAAAATAAAGGTATTGATAATTCTGGGTTCGTAGATTATGACTATGAAGACCCAACCCCTCTGATTGAGAGTTATCAGCTGAACGATATCGAAAACAGAGACGATTCCCCTTACTACGCTTCTTTAGGAAATACTGACATGCGATGTGCCAGTTTGGGAAGTTCATTCAGAAGGGGTATTCCTCTCAACTTGCCGTTGAGACCTCGTGTATCTTCTCCAACTCGCATAGAACATCCAAACTTACCACCGCTAAATCTTTATCCTCACAAGGGAGCAAATATGACCATGACTTTGAAGAGAAATAATTTAACTTATAGAAAACCTGACAACATTGCGTATCGTAATAATGATAACCTCTTGCCCAAATATGGCTGTTAATTTTGAATGTCCTTAAGTTTTTTTATTTATTTGCGCGATACCAGGTATCCATTTCCCGCCCAAATTCATACTCATGCTCATTTGACAACCGTCTTTATCATAATCATTTATTAGAGTCGTCCTTAATAAGACTTAGATGTTGGATGCCTCAGATGAACACGTCATGTAATAATGCCTCTTTCACGATGATTAATTTGCCATGTTATTTTGTGATAATTTTTAAATGTTCCTCATAGACATTTGTTGTATTAATCTGTGTATATGCACGTATTTATTATGTAATTTATTAAAATAAATTATTCGTGTAAAAATGGGAGTTCTGTTGACTATTGAATCTATTTTATTATGACAAACATACTTGTTGGGAAGATTAATCGACATAACACCTATTTAGTAGATAACAGTTCAGTACACATACAGGATGATTCTAAAATGGCGCATTTCCTTTGGGGTAGTTGTAGGGGACCGTTAATGCAGCCTGGGAAAGTGTTTTACAAAATCTTAAAGTCTTTCGTTATAATTCACTGAGTTTTAAGAGGGTAAATATAAGAACTCAACTTCTTTATTCTTATGAATATAATTTTTATTTTTAAAATCAAAATATCTTCGTCAAGGTTTCTGATGCGGTGACATACCTTACCTATATATTATGGTTGTTAGAAACAGTGAACAATGTAAGTACTTGTTGCAAAGAGATTTACAACCACTGTTTGTATTCATGTTGCCAAATTTACCTTTATCGTCGGCCTAAGATGCAAATGGCCTAAGTCCATTTTTATCAGAAATTGGGTTTGAATGCCATCTGATGAAATATAAGTTAACTGATATAATGGCAATTGGCTTAACTACCGTTTAAACCTAAATTACGCAAAATCCAACAAGTAGCAACTTGCTTAAGTCCAAGGCTGCTGAGATATAAAAGCAAACTGCCTAAGTACCTTTGTTTGCATTGTGAAATGCATGGTGCAACACGTGTGTAATTGTTCATCACAAACGAACCCTTATTAAATATCGGTCTCCTGTAAAATTGTGTTGATGCGAGTTAGGCCATTTGCATCTTAGGCCGACGTTTTAGTTCTTTGCTCCTAACTATGAATCAAAAGCACGTAAGTAGGTTTTTTAAACAATTTTTCAGCCTGCATTAACGGTTTCCTACAACTGCCCCAAAGGAAATGCGCCATTTTGGACTTACCCTGTACACACCATTATAATTTTCGACTTTTCTCTTGCCCTTCTCTGTCTCTGTCATTAATAGGTAATATTTAATAGTTTCCAAAGTGTGTTGTGAAATTCCTACTAAACTGGTCATAAAGTTAAGGGTCACGCTATTATTATACAATATTTCATATTAGTTAATAAATATAATACGAATATACAAGGTAGTTACGCCAGTGGAGAAGGAAAAAACTAACTCATATGGTCCACTTATAGCAAATGTAGATAGGTAGGTACATACATATTGCTTACGTTTTAAAATTTAATTCCTAATCATTTCCGAATAAACGAAAAAAGATCGATTTTTTTACAACCTTCAACACTCTGTATATCGGTAACGAAGCATTTGCGGGCCCATGTTATAGGAGCGTTTCCTCTTATTTTCATGAAAGGGACATGCCCTTAACAGGATGCCGTTTCTTTTTGAGACACCGTGGATAATACGAAAACTATTATAGAAAAATTGAAGAAAATCATGCAAAATGCTAACTGGAAAGTCAACTGGAAGAGTAAAATTTATAAACTACATACTATTACCTTATAAGCTAAGACTACTAATAGGTAATATGTTCAAATAAAAATAATGCAAAATTTTATCTTTAGGTATTTTCTTAGAAAATTCCTTTCAGTTAGCAATGCATTACGACGCAACCTGCGCTTACAATTGATAATTCAAAACAATTTGGATCAAAATCCCCTTTAACTTTTATCGACAAACAGGAACTTATCGCCAAATTAGAAAAACAAAGTTTAATTACTAATACAAAAGAAAACGAAATTATGGAGTTAAAAGAAGACATGACAATAAATTTTAAAACCAAGTTGTCATAATGCCGAAACAATTTAAAAGCATTACACTGGAATTTATTTAACTCAAATCAAGTAGTAAAATGGATTACTCTTCACCAGTAATTAAAAAAAGTACCTAATTGAAGTAGGTACCTACTTATCTTGTTATAAGGTCACCAAACGTAGCTTGGCACTCGGCAAAAATCGGAACTAATCATAGGATCTAGTAATTTCCAAGTTTCGTATTGGTAACATTTAGACAACTATCATCTTGACAATAAATTGTTAACGTTATTTACGTTAATGAAAGAAAATAAACCTGTGGCGTACCAAAAATTGCCAATTCAGTGAAATCAAATATGATCACAGCGCCTTTCATAGCCTACTTGGAGTGCCATGCTACGTTTAGTGAGCTGTACATTATATTATCCTAGGAAATAAAACCTCCGGGAATAAAAACCCCCCGTTTAAAAAAAAAAGTCGTTCCTAACGTCGGCTGCCTTCGGTCGTTCTTCAAACTATTCCCAATGTATTAATAAAGTATCGAGGGTAGGTAGCAGATATTATAACTGTTAAATAATACTAATTCATTATAATTTATCTCTTTAGAACTTTTTCAGTTTTGAATACGGATACCAAATAATTTTTAATGGGTTAGATTATAAGTTTTGTATTTACATTATTGATTTATCAATAAAGTCAACAAATTGACATTCTTATGATTTATGAATAATAATTATGTACGATAACCCAGTTTAACCTATTTGTCTAGAAATTCAGTTCCTATGCAGTGTATTTCGGGAGGAATAGTAAATATATAAGGTCGTGGTACGAGTAATGAAACCTGCGTTAAATTTTCAATGAATGCGGAGATATAGTACCTGTTTGGATTACATATAAAACGTCTCAGAAGTGGAATTAAGGAAAAGCAAATGGCAATTTTAAAATTGTTTAAAGTTATTGTTCAAAATCCCACCCCTGACTTTATGCACTTTTTTCAGTTTCTTTTTAAGCGTGTGATTCTTTGTAAACTTCACTTTTCAACAATCCCCACAGGTAAAAATCTAAAGGAGTAAGGTCTGGAGACCTTGATCGAATGTCATTTGAAGAATGGTAGATTTAAATGATATGCCACAAGTCACATGACCCTGACGGTTACAATGTGCAGGAACTTCATTATGGAGGGCGAATATGTAGCCAAAGGAACCTCCTACAATCGAAGCTCATACATTTGTCGATCATACATTTAAAGATTGGTGATGTTGAAAATTTATTTGTACAATGGTATGTGCATGTGAAACCGTCAGCGTGCGTCGCGCCGCCGCGCCGGTAAGTTATGACGGTCATTGATAGGTACCAGAGTTTCGAGTGCTTGCCCTTTTGCTCGAAATAGTCCATCCTATCTTCTAATATATTTACTGTTCTCCCTGCATCACTCTGTATATTATATTTCCCTCAAAAACCCAATAGCTTGAACGAAAAGCATTAGTTCCAAATTCTTAAAGGTTCATAAAAAAAATGTATAAGTACTAGGTACATTATGGACCTTGCAATATATTTAAGTATAAAACACGAAGTTTATAAAAACAAATTAATTTGTTCATATTATAAATTTTATTATATGTTTACATGCCCTTATCATACCACGAGCTGTAGAAATCAGTACTGACACAAAAATCTAAAACATGTGTTTATAGATACAGATACAGCTTATTATTTTATTTTTTAAGAAAAAATGCTACTTTGTATAAATCGAAGTATGAAAGATAGTGTTGAGTATTTAGCTCAGTATTTATATAAAACTGTAACCTTTTATCAAATGGTATCCCCCGTCAAGCTCAAAGTAAATACCAAAATAGATATTTCACATTGTTTGAAAGTTTTGTTAGCCTTATTTAAATAATGATAATAAAAACAAAGATACACTTTAATCTTCATGCCTCTAGCATTTGTCAAATTAATAGTCAAATATTGGGAATTTGCAGTTATTATAGTTGTGATCATTGTACCTAGTACATCAATAATGAAATTTCACATGTTTCTGAAAATTAACAATATTATGGTAGTAATTTAGTAAATATTACCTATATGTTATTCAGAAGCTATAAAATCAACGCCTAAGGTGAGATGCAACCCGATACAAATTCCAAAACTCAGGGAATAAATATTAACGATACGCCCTCTGGTGGTTAGAATAGTAACTAACCGTGTGACGTCAGAAGTGGGATGTTTGCTTGTTGTAAACAGAATCGAGAAGGTTAAGTGGCGAATAAAGAAAGGGAAATGTCAATGATGTCAATGCGATGTCAAAATCTTATCCGGTTTCTGACTGTCAAAAGTCGAGAAAAGTTCGTGTTCTGAATAAAGGTACCTATATATGATGAAAAAAAGTTGTCATAGAAATTCGAAACAAGATTTACTATGACTGTCCAAGGTATGACTGTCAACTTTTACATGTCAGAACAATCTTAGCAACCTATTATTTCAAAATAGTACTGTTTTACACATTTTGTAACACAAACAGGTAACAAAGTACCTACTAACTAACATTTATTGGTACCCTCCCATTGTACCTATGCGATGCATTTTTGTCGTTGTATTCATGCCATTACCGGGCATTATCACCAATCTTGAGGATTTAAATAATGGTGAACAGGAATCTACATAAAACTTACAATACATTTCTCTTATGTTTCACTTTGAAACTCGGTATCAAGCGCTTCCCATTTGCACACGGGAGTAACTCCGAATAGCACTGTGTAATTGCCAGTAGCTCGCAGCTATCCAGCGTTGTCCCCACGTGCAAATGGAAAGCGCCTAGAGTTTCAAAGAAGACCGTCTTGAAAATACACAATCGGCTAAATGAAATAAAGTTGCGTAATATCCTGAAAAAACTGAAATATCCAGATTAAAATACGTAAATACCTGTTTATGTTAGCGGGCAGAAGGAATGGTGTACTTCCTATTTATACATGCTATGAGCTGAACAGCAGATATTGCCATCGCTGCTGGAACTCTCTCCGTGATCTGGTAACATGATCAACACCGTGTTTGATTTAACGGTTTCAGTTCCGGAATCGAACGAGCCATCTAACGGGTCCTTGTCTTTATTCTAGCAACCTCTTTAGACATCTATTATTAAATAATGTGGTTAGGTTATCATGATTACTTTGTGTAACGGTGTTTCGACCTTTGGTGCAACACTTCGCCACAAGACTTTTGTGTTATGTTTAAGTTGTGTATAGTAAATTGTGGATTAAAAAAAAGAATGTTGTTGAAAATCTTCTGTCCTGAGTATATTACTTTTCTACTTGTTTTTGATCATGTTATAGGCCTCTTAAATATTTAAATCTTATTTTTGAACATCCTGTATACCAAGGGTGCATATTTTATAACAGACCATTTGGACTAGAGACTATGGGGAATGCTTTGATTTTTTGGTTGGTACATTTTATGTTCCTAATTCTTATTCGGCAAATACGGAAATCTTTGTTAATCCTCCAAGAACTTAGAAATATCAAAGCGATCCGCCACCGCTATACGTAATTTCCGAAAAGTCACGGGTGATTTTCGTGCGAGTTGAATATTCATGGTGGTGGCTATTAATTTTATTATTACTATCGCGAGAGTACCTACTACTCTCACCTATCTAGTCAATGTAAATAGTATCAAGAGTCCTCTGATGACTATCAAATTGTCTCTCTACACAATGATAGTTTTCGCGATGGCTGCTATTATGACAACTACTGGGAAAATTTCACTGTGAAAACGAGGCTTAATCATCCTATCTTAAATGTTTAAACACACTGTATGAGATGTCAAAGATTTGTTTGAAGCTCATTTCCACTTTGATAGTGCGCAAGCAAAACATACCTATAACGATATTTGTGGACAGGAATGTACAAAGTTTGAAGTTTTATCTTCAAAAACTAATAATACCCGTTGCTGTTCAGTGTCTGTAAGCAACCAATCACAGATCCTACTACGGCCATGTGTGGTTTTGTTTACAGACTAGTCGCGGTCTCAGGGAATGAAGTTTAGATATACTAAGTACTACACCTTGGGTACTACTAATTCATTTTTAGACACGCTGCGCTGTAATTTAACTGAATTTGTATCTCTCATGTTTTCCAAGATCCTCATATTGATTGCAGTTTGTAGATGCTGAATATGTAAGAAGTAAGAACAACATTTTATTTTTAAAAGAACAATAAAACGACTGTATTTTCAACAAATGTATATTCATATCAACTTCTAACAGGTCATTCAATAAAATATCTTTGCATTGATATGTCTAGTTCAATGTAACGTACATATGCCACTACATTTTACTAATAATATTTTATACATTATGTACCTAATTTGTTAAATTATTGTCTATAGATATAAAACAATAACAATATATTAACAAACAATTATTACATACAAAAATATTTTATAAGACAAATGCCTCTTAAATTTGACAGTAGGTACTTAAAAACTAATACCTACTTAAATTAGAAAATGTATATACAATACAAGACAATTACCGTATATAATATAAAATTACAAAAGAAAAATAAATAAATGCAACATATTTGCTCAAAAATCAAATGTCAACGATATAACTAGCAGAATAAAAGCAAACTGTATAAATTACATTAAAATTAATTTCTAAAATTAATTGAAGTTATTGTCGATTATTTGGCTCTTCCTCAGGCCGGTCATCGACAGTGTCTGGAAAAATAGGAATTCAATATTAGCAATCTTAATGCAATGTTTAAACTGAAATTTTCAGGAATTCTGCTTGCCACATCGTTAATTGATTTTTTGAGATGAATTTTTTTTTCTTTTGTGCATCATCTGATCAAAAATAAGCAATTAATTCGCTTTTAAAATTAATATCATGCTTACTTCTAGAGAGATAAGATATTCATTAATAGATTATTCAATAAAGACTGTAAATATTTATGGAATGCTATATATTTAAAGACGTGACTTTTATTCCGAAAAAATCATTTATTTTAGTATACAAACTTTTTTTTATTTCCTTGGCCCTATAACTGACCGCGACTTTTAGATTAGCCTTGGCGTTCTGGCCGGCGCTAGTATTATGTAATAAAAGTAATCATGACTCACGTGGGGTTTGCAAGTAGTACTACGTTTTAGATAACCTCCACAATTTATAATGGTTGATTAAAAAGTCGTGATTTTAAACACTGAACGTGAACCCACATGCATAAAGATATGTGTGCTATTAAACCTTTAAAACAGCGTTTTCTAATTCTAAACCCACGTAGTAGTAACTAAATTACCTGATAACGCGATAACTGAACTACTGCTACAACATATAAATCATTCTTTTAGTCGTAGGTATTCAGAATAATATGTGTGTTAAATAGTTTATAATAATGTATAAAATTTTAGACGTATTTTCAGTTTGTCCATTTTATGCACCAACTTTAATTCTCAAAATATTACACAATTTCGTATATGGTTCTGTTACCCTACTTGCGTATAAATTAAACTATGTTAGACTATACATAAAAATATAATCTTCACAAGTCACAACCGTTATTTATTTCATTTTAATAATTTTCGAGTAGCATATGCAACATGAAGTAAAAACAGCTGTACAGTTGCAATTAATATTTGTAATAGGTATAGCTACCTAAACTGTGGATCGAATACCTACATCATTAAACTTAATTCCGAAATATTTTCACGTATTACATTACAGAAACATGATAAACAGTTTTTTTTGTTTTGATAATCTTAGTTTTTATCATTTCTCAAGTAATATTTTCTTTACTTTTAGTAGTAACTTTTAACTTTAAAGACTCAAGGAAAATTTATACAAAGATATACATCTACAGGAACCACTTCTTTGAATGCAAAATATATTATAAAAAAAAGTGGAAAGTATTAAACTTCGTAGACACTTTGAGAACCTCCCAATTTAAATAAAAGTTTTTCTAAATATACGTCTCAAGGTTTTCAGAATTCTTAAATTATCAGCGATACTTATTTCAATGCGGTTACCAGGAAATCGTCAAATTCATGTTTGAAGCAACATTTTTATTTTATATTTTTGTTTAACTTGGGTCAATTTCAGGTGCTTGGGTTAACACCCAATATTCATGAATCAAATACGATAGATACTATGTCTAGAAAATACATTCTTATTGTTGAGAAGCTGATTATTGTACATCTTTTGATATTTCTTATTCCTTCGTTAAAAAAGGAACGGTACGTTTCAAACGTTTTCAAATCCAACAATTACAAAAAAATATATTTTTTTGATAGTTTAGGAACAAAGTCGCCATTTACTAAATTCCACCACTGCTAAAAATAATCCTTCTCCCCATTTTTGTCATGTTGAAACCGCTGAAACCTAAACCGCCTTTCTGCATGCTCTAATTTCTTCAAAAGTGAATGTCCTATGCATCCCACTGTTCCTACATGTCTATTTATAAATGCAACATACAAAGAGAAGCCAAGAGTTGTTGCTCCAGCATAAGAATTCTGTGTCAACTGCATTTTGTTTTTATTGTTATCAAAATAGGATTCTTTGTGAAGAGAAAAATGCGTAAAAGGAACCACGTTTTAGTATTATACGCGGTATTATAAATACTACAACTCTGAATCACTACTACTAAACTAACAAAGAAATTATAGTTAGCAACGTGCCAAAAATTTGGATGCCAAAGTAACAAAAGATGCTATGGGCCAATTCTTTTTTAAATCTCTAGCGCCAGTTTTTGTACATTAATGAATATTTCCGTGTTTAAAAATAAATCCTGTACCTACAAATAATTATTTTTGTGAACAAGTAAAAGTTAATTTTATTAGCAGAAATTATGCTTCCTTTTTTAAAAGTAAAAAAAAATTGAATTTTTATTAAATTGAAACAATTTATATGAACGCGGGTGTGGTATGTGTGCGTTAGTTTGAAATAGTTTGTATAAACTGTTTCCTAATCACGCACATATTTTCGATAAAAATAGCTTTCTTATTTTTATCTTCGTTTCTAGGATGCATTGTCATCAGACGACTAACCCAGCAATTTCAGAAATTAGATAATTCGTTCTTGTCGTAGCATACATTTACAATGTAAATACAAATATTGTTGTGAAGTAAATTCATTCCATAATTGGTACCTATTTGAGCTGAAAACTCGATAATATTCGTCAGTTGTTTCGTCTTCTGCAAAGGGTTAGCAATTAGCATAGGTGCAGGAAATTTTATTTGGTTACGGATATTCTATTAACAATATCAAAGCTATTAAGAGTAAAAAAATAAATCATCGCTTAAAAATGCGTCATCTAAAATTACGCACCCAAACCAAGCACTCAAAATTAAATAATTGAATAAATTCGCGGCAGTACTGGATCATGCAAGATAAATTATTGCTTATTTTTGAGCACATAACAGATGATGTCTAGTCCCTACTTCATTAAATCAATTAACTTCAATTCAATTGACTGGCGCATAGACGAGACGTCTATTTCTACTTCGCCTAGCTAATTGAGTACTTTTTTTGAACAAAGGTTGCTCCACAGCCTAAGTACGTACGTTAGCTAACTGCATAGTACAATAGGAATTCAACTATAATGTGCAGTTTGACCTTTTATTTGATCATTGTACTACGCAATTGTCAATAAAGGATGTGCAGATCATCCCATCACAAACATATGTAGATAACAATATATCACTGCTTTGATAGGAAGTAAACAAGAATTGATAACTAAAACTCATTAATTATTGATTATTATGATTCTTTGAAACCCCTCATATTTTTACGAGTATTTTTATGACAGTGCTAATTATTTATAGATGTGGCTTAATTGTAATAAAATCTGATTTTGAGATTGAACGGTACTAATAGAAAATGCACTGATAGAAAAACGTTAGAAAAAGAAATGAAACAATATTTTTTAAATATACAGGCTGTTTCCTAAAAAACACCTCAACCCATTACTTCGATATTTTAAATCCCTCACAAATTAGAAATAATTTTAAATGGTAACACAGAAGCTATCTTCTCTATCATAAATATCTATCAACTGTTGTAAGCGGTTTTAAGCTTAAGAACACCCTGTATATTTTTACATATTTAAATTGAGGGTGAAATTCTGCATACAGCAGTGTGTTTGATTTGTTTTTTTGATACCCAGACATTTTTAACTTCAATACATGTAAGGCTGTCTTACGTTAGCTCGAATGTGCCGCGGAATTCAAGCGAAATGTTAAAATTTTATGGAAAATATACTGAATAAAACTACAAAAGTTATTTATAAACCAAATGCGGGAAGGTGATGTTCCTGCATGATCGCTGTTTGAAGAAGGAGCGAGCTAATTCTTCATTGCGCGAATACACGGATGACGCTTTCTCGCATAAGGTTTGCAGAATATTTTTTGTAACGAATAGAAATACTATTAACAAATTCAAAACTCGGTTTTAATACCTTTGAAATTTCAAGAGTAAATAAAAAAGTAGGGTTATAGCAGTTTTTGACTTTGACATTTCCGCTTCCAATAGATGGCGCTCACAAATGTTTTAACATATAGCTAGCGATTAATCTTTATTTCTAATTATCACTGGATAAAAATCGCGGAAATTGCACTTTATAAATTAAACTTGACTATTATTACAAGGATTTTCTTGTAGTATGCTTGAGAGGACCAATGTTTTTTTGCTATTTTTCCTGTCCTTGAGTAGGCCGGGAAATTGACATTTCGATTCGTCTGTAGCGTTCTTAACATGTTGCTTCCCAGGCAGTGAGTACAAAAAAAATCGTATTTACATGGTATTATTCAAATTTGTCGCCACTTGGTTGTTAACACAATGGGCGCATTCAGCCAACTCAATGTTGATACCACGAAATTGATTGGCCAATAAGAGCACTGAAAATCGACAAGCGTCCAATAGAATGCACCGCTGTCTCAACTGTTGAGTCAACGTCGAGTTGGCTGAATGCACCCAACCTGACGTTGCGTAGTTTTCATGGTAGCGCACAGCTGTCTAAATCCAGTGTTGAAAAAATGTTTAAAAAACTTCTGCATATTAAAAAAAAGAAATAAAACAGATTACTGTATGCAGAATTTCACCCTGAATTCAAATATGTAAAACTATACAGGGTGTTTTATTAAAAAAAAAAAAGTTGAACATCGTAGCTTAAAAACAGTTGATAGATATTTACGAAAGGGTGGTGTCAAAAGATAGCTTTTGTCTTACCATTTATATTTAAACTAGCTGGGTACCCGCAGCACATGCCGCGTTTACAGTAGGGTCGTATAAACGAATTTAATATCTATTGTAATCTCTACTATTTATTTGAATTGAAAATGTATAGTATTGGTTGTTACGATTTAAATTATATTCCGAAGTTAAAAATCGTAAAACGCTCCCCACGGTCGAGATTCAGGAGGACTCTCTCTGTAACTCCAGGAAAAAAATCTTGAAAATCGATAATTTTACATTATTTTCCGTAGTCCTCCTGGGGTTCTCTAGGTGCCCGCGGAGGAGGTGCCGTGCTATTGTTTTTCTAGGTAACCCGGGAGTCCGAACGTGTAAGCTTATGGACCTGGAGACCTTCTGCGTGGGGTTTCACATTCTTAAGTCTCCAGGTCGAATAGCGTGTAGAGCAAATTGCAAAAATTGATAATTTCCGAAAAGGGCAAAAGTATGAAAAACGCCAGAAGAACGGTTGTAGGGGAAGGTCCCCCCTAGGTCCCCACGGTCGAGATTCGGGAGGACTCTCTCTGTAACTCCAGAAAAAAAATCTTGAAAATCGATAATTTTACATTATTTTCCGAAGTCCTCCTGGGGTTCTCTAGTATTTAAATAGTTTGTGGGGTCTAAAATTTATAATACCGCAGTTATGGGTCGAGGCGTTTTTTAGGAAACAGCTTGTATTTAATAAACATCAGAGCATTTCCTAGTTCGTCCGTATCGTGTAATGATAATGAAAAATCTACCAATTCCATGTATTGTATGATTCTTAATAATACAATTGACAAACACCACATTATAATATTGAGGATTCTTAGTTCACAAATAAATCTAATAAGTAAATAATCTATTTACTCTGTCAAATAAAAAACTATATTTATTTATAAAAATATTACCAACTTTTTTTGTATCTATATCCCATAAAGTTATCACAGTGGTAGCTGTCTATTTTCCAATTTATAAAATGCAAATGTATTTGAATTAGTGATAAAAAAAGGTTATGCAATGAACTCTCGTATCGTAACTGACGTTAAGCTTTGTTTCACATGTTCTGATAATTTTGTGTATAATATTTTATTACCGATTTCATCCTATATTGTAATATTAATTGGAAAACGAAATCTGAGTAGGAATCTTTCATAACACGTGAAATATTTCATAAATTCAAATTACAAAATTAATCTCCAGTGATTGCCTGATAAATTTACGATATTAAATTTGTACTCTTATCTAGAGAGCAAAGTACATCATAGCGTGATCATGGCCTGTTAGAAATTAAACATAAGAACTATAAAATAAACAAATTGCAAAACTGATACTTATGACCAATAGGTTTATGAATATCTTTAGTTCGTTTCGTTATATGAAATCAAATAATAAAAACAATAAAAAAAAGTAATGATATGCTGGATAGTTTATCCATAGTCTTTATATTATAATATTAGAATTAGACATGAATATCTCATTAAAGTGCTTCTTTGGGTTATATATTTTCTGTATAATAGGGAAGTCTCAATTCAGTCTCAATAACAACTTCGTTGACTAATTAATTATATCAGAAAATCATGTATATGGCTCATTAATAAAATTAATTAATAAAATTACGTTGGACTTTGGAAGTCTTTGTACTCTGTATGTATCAAGAAATTAAAATTTGTTACTTTAAAATAATGATGTACGTGCAACATAGAAGAAAATTGAAATGTCGCAAATGGAAACAATTGAGTATGATATATGTATAAAATGAATACATATCACAGTTTTAGTTTTATCACATATTGTACAATAAATGTACTAATAAATGCACAAACAATGAAATTACCAAAATTTCATGACAAAATAATATCAAACGATAATTAAAGCGACAGTATAATAGGTGTACTTGCCACAAAAACATCATAATTTCACATTCCTATTTAAGAATGCCATTTCACGTATATTTTAGAACTTAAAGTATTGAGTAACTGTAGCATCGTTTATCAGTACAGTTCCCATTATCATCACACCAAATACACGAAGACTTAGCACTTTTAGTAAGAAGCCTACCTGAACTGCGAAGTTTTCCGTTGGTCTTGATATCAAGAGCATGAGTTCCCTTAAGGTGTTCATTATTAAGATTCTTCTGGTATTGCAGTGGTTGTTCACTGGGATCATTCGATACAATTCTAGGAGTTTTAACGCATTTTACTAAGAATAGAGCTATGGCACCTAATATAGGTGGAATGCCTGCGTATATAAAGGCTCTTTCATAGGAAGCTGTCTGATCATATAGCATTCCAGCTAGGAAAGGTCCTAGCGTTAATGGTAGAGAACAAAGTCCTAGTAAGAAACCTATGGCTTGAGTAGCGCCATCTTGACCACACAGTTCGAACGCGATAGGTCCCAATAAGGAAATAAAGCAACCGTCAAACAGTCCCATACACAAAGAAATTATAATCAGCCAGATAAATGAGCCTTCGCTGGCTGGCATTAGCATCGTTAATACTCCCATGCTTATAAATGATATTTGTTGTAAAAATATTCTATTGACTCCGGGCAAGTCCGCAATGTATCCAAATAACAAACGTCCCACAAGCGACGTTATTCCGATGCAGGTAACAGGTAACTTTCCATCAGCATCCTTGGAAAATCCAACTTCAACAAATTTGGGCATATGAACATAAGGCACAAAATATCCGAATAGAGAGAACGGGACCAATAATGCCCATATAACATATTTTTGATTCTTCCAAATAGAAATATTAAATGCACCACTGCATGAAACACCTTTCTTAGAACGAGGTTTTGTGTTAAGTGGTTTAAATAACAATGCACAGCCCATAATTCCTGCGACTAAAATCGCCAGCACCCTAAATGTCCAAGGTAGTTTAGCAGTTTTAAGTAACCAGTCAATGAGATAAGACATAATGACTGTAAAAGTTGAGCTTCCGGCGGTTACGATGCCATTCACGATTCCGAGATTTCTCTTAAAATAATGTCCCAAAATCGCTAAGGAAGGGGTGTACGCCAGCGCACCCCCTAAACCAAACATAATTCCGAAAGTAAAGTATAAGGCCTCAATGTTATAATCACAAAATGATGACAGGAATAGTCCTCCTGATGCTATTGCTCCCCCGAGAAATGTTGTTGTTCGAAGACCAATAGAATCTGTTAAAACGCCGGCTACTGGAGACACCATGAAAACGGTACCCATAATTAGAGATTCCACCAAGGCTGTAACAAAAAAAAAACATTAGGTTATAAATCTTTCCATAATGTCAACTTATTGGTGTTAGCTAACATTTGTGCCGGTATAGAACAAAAATTTGTATTTTCAAAGTGTCAAATTTTTATAATTTACGATGCCAAAAGTTTAAAATATATAAATAGGTATTCAGATTTGAACCGGAATTAAGATAAGCACACGTAAGATTTAGATGTTAGATTAAATTCTAGTAAGTGCTATGTATCATGATTAATTTAATAAGTGCTGTGCCCACAATGTCTTATCATTATGACGCCTCTTCTCAAGCATGAAGAGGTAGTAGTAACACGTATTTGAGTGTACTCATGATTTTACTGACGACAGAATCAACTAAACCATATCTTTCAATCTTTCGCAATTGTTATATGAAATTTAATTTCGACAAAACTTCTTGTAAGAGATATGACAACTCTACTTCCGTTACTTTGGAGTACTAGTTACGTGAAGCGTTTCATCATTAATAAAAATAAAAAGTGCTAAGCTTCTTATTATCCAAATTGTTATCAATGGGTAATATATTTACGTTGTACTTTTAGAAAATTGATTTCGAATGTGCAATTAAGATATAGCAATGATAAACTCAAGTAGTATGCGGTAATACTTTGGGGAAACTCATGTACGGCTAACAGGATATTAATATTTCAAAAAAAGAGCAGTGCGCTTGCTTACATCAAATGCTCTCTATTCAGTTCGGGAATTCCTGGACTGGACTGAATTTTTAAATTTTTTTCGTTTTTTCAAGCTTGAATTTTTGTGTAACGTATTACTGTTTGTATCATATGTTATGTACCTATTACTTTGACTTGTCCTATGTCTATTTATAGATCCGCTTGGATGAATAAATATTATAATTATTATTATTAAAAAGCTGACATTTTGTACCCGCAGAATTAAAGGGAAGTGTAGTATATTGAGAAATTTCTATAGTTATACTAATATGTCCATGAATGTTTACTTATTCTATCAAGGCACAATGTGTACCTAAACTGAGGTACATTATGTATACAAACTATCGGGAGTTTATTCAAGTTATCCAAATAAATGATTGGCGTTTGGAAAAACGTATCAACAATAAGTATTAAAAAAAATCGACCACTAACATTTTATTTTGTTGTAATATTTAAATGTATACATAACGTAATCGGATGTTAAAATTGATGTACTTCCTGAAAACTTCCTGTTTTCAGGCGATATTCCCAACAGGAAATTCATTATCTCTTGTGGTACCTGCACGACTATTTATTTAACTATAGAAGCAGTATCCAATGCAGAATGCCAAGTTGTGGATACTAGGACAAGACATTATAATATTCTCTTTTAATATTGTATTGACAAGTTTCTAACCCTAACCATACAATCTATAGGTAAATATTAATTAACATCTCGATATTTGTTTATGAGGGTATGTATGTCCGTATGGCGCAAAACGTATAAGACCATCTAAATGTAGACACTGTTGTTCAAAAAAGATGTTCTTCGCCTTATTTTGAATGGTAAACCTTTTTTTTATTGCTATATGATTCATCAACAGATAATAACAAATCGCACATGCTCTGCATTCCGGGCATATACATCTGGTCTTACTGGGATCTAACTCCACACAGTTTTATTCACAATAAGCATGTGCTTTGATATTGATTTTGCTTTAGATTTTCCTGATCAACCCTGATCGAAATGAAAATATTGGGTTGTTATTGATGGGTTGTATTTTCGCTACGGATACCTTTCAATCGAAGGATGTTACGGGTATATTGGTTGGGGGTTGGGAGGAATGTTTGTCGAAAATTATGCTCCCATATTAAGAAAGCCCTATAGAGGATGGTGGCTCTTGAAGACGCAGACCGGTAGATTCAAGAGGGACGTTCGAGTAAAAACATGAGGTTTCAGATAAGATGCGAATATAGTATTGTATAACATGTTGATGATACTAATGATATTGGATATGGGTGTGGAATTGTTATCATTTATGCAATAGGAAATTATACTTAAAAAATATTATTGCTAAAAGTGGTAATAATTTAAAAATATGTGGTAGTTATAGTGACTATGTTATTGCAAATCAGAAACACTTCATAACATTAAAAAAAAAATTGAATTGTTTGATTAAGTACCGGTCTTTCCACCTCCTATTAAACTTGCTATTAATTTTCCCTGAATATCTATTTGACAGATAATTTTATTTCTGCCAATCACCGACGCCGCGCCGCCGGTTTGAAACACGCGCTTCAGTTATTAGTCGAAAGGGTTCTGCTGAATACAGTTAACAGGAAGTTTAATATGAGGTGGAAAGACCGGACCTAAATCAACTAAGTATTCTCTCCCTCTAGCCGAAGAGGGTAAAATGTGGTGACTCTGTGAGTAAGCGGGTGTAAACTAATGCACTTCTCCATGCATGAACGGTTCCTAAGGCCAAACTATCAATGTTAGACATATGCTTTTCCAAATTTTCGTCTTCGGCTCGTGTGATAAACTATCCACTCATGCAGAATGTGCCATATATTATTCCAAACTGATTACAGAATTATACTATTTTGTCATGACAAATATATTGTTTGATAAGGCTCCTACAGGTAGTGGTCTAGCTAGGACAAATCGCCGAATGGACGAAACGACGAATTTTAACGTGGACAAATTACCTAAACTGTCCAAAACGCCGAATATTGTCGGTAAACGTCGCTAGAAAATTGCCAAATCGCCTAAAACGGACATTTCACATTCTGAATAATATGAATAGTACAGTTAGTACTATATTTTTTCAACGGGCTGTAGGTCTACAAAATTTCACTTTCTAAGCCTTTCCGGGGTTGTCCACGCTACCTAATTTGCGGTTTTGTTAGGATTCGAAAATTCGGACATTTTAAAATTTGATTCGCCTCCTATAATTTTACTTCACTCTGAAAGTTCAAAGAGAAAATTGCGTTAGACTAGGTGGGTTTATTTTTTTTGTCATTTTAATCGGGTTTTGCTATTGATTATAGTATATTATGATACTAGTTTAATAAGAAGGTCTATTGTACTACGAGTGTAATGGAACGAGTATAATGCCTCTTATTAAACGAGTATAATATACTATTTTTTCTACTTTGCATCATTTATTTAATAAAAATATTAAATGAACTTCCTGTAAGATTTAAAGATAATAATGTTGTTTTATTGGAACTAAAATACAGAACAATGTAAAAACTAGGTAAATGCAAATATACTGTAAACCGAGCGTCTAAACCGACTGCTGAGAGAGGACAGGACTGCCTGCACGTCAGCATCCGGAATCATCAGGCTGGCCTCGCAGGGACTTCCCCGAGTTGAGCAAAAGCCCCCCTATTATTTTGCGTCTTACATTCCTATGTAGGAATGATACCATTTGTAAGAACTACAATTTTACCAAAAACAGTTTCACAATTAATAGCCTCTAATATGAAACTGTTTTGTGGAGTTCCAGTGTCACAATAATAATAATAATAATAATAATAATAACAACTACTCTACCCGTAACCTGTTTCCAGGCCCCATAAGCTATTGTGAACGCGAAGTAGAAAAAAATTGTTTGTACTTTACTAAGTTGTTACAACAATACGAATCATAAACAAACTATGTTTGTATGAAGTTTATTATTGACTATGATTCACATCCGCATTTTTTAGGAAAAGTAGTATTTGCTGTTATTCATATAATTTAAATGAAAAAATAAATGTTGTTCGGGTGTCGACTATTTGCGCGCTGTATACTAATCCCTTTTTGAAAATCAGCTGAAAAATATGATAGACCATTAGTAAGCGCGGGATACTATCCGATTGTTTAAGTTAACTAGGTACATAAAAAATGTAGAAATTTACTATCAATGCAGATATTTTTCTAGGAATACTTTTATACAGGATGTTTTAGGACAGATCTGACAAACTTCAAGGGTGCATTCCTCTAGTACTTTTAAGCAAAAAAAATTAGGTGATTAACAGTGCGCACTCCAATTTCAAGGGTTTGCTATGAGATTATAGACACTTTTTCCAACTTTTTCTGTAATCTTAACCGAGCGCGCAAATAGTATATGCTCTGTTTCTCAACACATAATAAAATTAATCTCTCAGTGAAATGAGTTGTAATCTATTATTATGCAAATCCCAAAAAACGTTTACACCTACTACTAAACTGTTTAAATTTTTTTCCTCTACAAATTGCTATCTTCGTATTTACCGTTACATTTTAATTTATTTTTGTATTTGAAAAAAATAGCTAACACAATAGTACCTACATTACTAATTAATGAATGAACGAACGCACGTTTGATAGCACCGAATACCGTAATCGTACTACAAAACAAAACTACCTACACCGAAACCATGCTGCCGCTTGAATGATAAAATAATACCGCCAAAGGCACGTGCGTGTTTATAAAAATAAATTGCTCAATTATTTATTTTGCCAATCACAATACCTTCTAATAGCTAACACCAACATCGTATTTTATTTCGTCATTTTACTACTATTTCGTTTTCAAAATAGAGTTGACATTGAGGAAAATTGATTTCCAATAGTAAGAAGGTCTTACCTGCTTTGCGCGAAGCCTCTGTGTCATTCATTGCTTCTAAATGTTTGGAGAACTCTTTATGAAATACACCACTAGAATTAATAATTCCAAATAATATTCCATTGCAAAAAAATGAACAAATCATCACAATCCATGCTCTCGTACCACCGTCCGGGGGCACGAAACAGTCTTCGTTCTCCATAACCGATAATTTTTTAGGTTTAGTGCCGTTTTGAATATTTCTTATATCTACACTATGCGTGTTTACTAAATTATTTTGCGCGTCGTCCATTGTCAATTTTAAGGCACTATCTAAAAGGGACTTCCTACAATTCACGTGTCTTCTAACCTAAACTAAACTGTGCGACTCGCCCGGCATTTACAAATGCTAACGACCCGCGCTACTCCCGCTACATGATGGCTTTGAAACATTATCCGAAAAGACCGAACGTTGGCGGTGTCAACCGACTTAGCTTAATCCTATAAATTGCTCGGCTAAAATTTCGCAAAAACAGAGTAGCGTCGCTACGGCGTTAAAAGGGATATGAAGCTGAAGGGCCTAATTAACCAAAACATTTAATATCAGTTTCAGTTTGACACATCATTTCCAAATTTCAAAAACGTTGGTAGTTTGATATCCAATAAATTCAGCAAACATTCGGTCTGGGTCTCGTAGGTATTTTTCAAATAATACCTAACTACCTTTGTTTACCTTTATAGGATAAAGGATTAGCTGATTCGTCGGATAATTGAATATTTAATAAAATATTAAAAACTAAGCATTAACTCATTGAAATTATATTCTGTTGAAAGCGGTACCTACTATGTAGTGTAGTACTATGTAGTGTTTTGGCAAAAATTAATAAGAATTGTTTAGGTGTTACCTTGTTTAATTTTAATCCATCTACATAAGGACTGATACGTAACATATTTAATCTTTAGGGAACAAATGTAAATATTTAATTCCAAGGATTAAATTTTAAAATACCAGATTGTTTTTTGTCATTTTTGAAAGTAAGATATATGGATAATTTTTAAGTTGTCCATTGTCACTTTGAAAAGAGCATATTTAGAATGATTTAGTATTCAAAGAAATTATCTTTAATCCTTCGGGTGATTATTTATTTCCCTCGTTCGCTCCGCTCGCTTGTGAAATAACCCTTAGGGATTAAAAATATGATGTACTTCACTCTCTTGATATATTGTATGCTATAGTAGTATTAATACAAGGTAGTAAAGATGGGACCACAGTGGTAGCCCTCAAACCTATTACCAAATTAAGAAAATTGAAGATGACGGCGGGGCTCCCAAAGTATGAATATGCGAAGTAATGTCGTATTGAAGCGTTCCAAATTTCAAATTAATATCTCAAAGCGTTTGAGCGCTATGACTTTGGTCCCCATCTATAATAGCTACCCTGTATTAATTGTATACAGGGCTTTCATTTCAAAACTAGCCACCTTTAATTTAATAACTCTGAAAGTTTTGAAATTTCCAGTTTGAATAAAAACACGTCAACTTTAATATCGAGAGGGAAGTTTAAAACCGCCATTGAAGTAATTTTATAATTCACCCCCTCCACTCCAGCAACCCCCACTTTAAAATTTCAAATGGAACCACCTACTTTGTGATATATCATTTTACAGGTATAGTCGGGGCACGCTAAAGGTGCATCTACGTCATCAATTTTCTAATGGCGTCCATGACGTCATGAATTACTCCGTTTATATTTATTTATTGTTTCTCAAAACGTCGTTTGCTTTAATGTGTTTCTCAAACTGTCAGAGTGACATTTGAGCAATATACACACAATAAAAAAAACAACGATGATCATGTGCTTAAATAAAAACTTATAGGACGAAAAAAATACTAATTAATAAACGTTTTTATTTTTTGCAGGAATAATATGAATAAAACTAATTAATAAAAATAATAACTGTAAAAAAACATTCTATGGGCTTATAAAAAGCATACTTTTTATGCGTAATTCGCAAAAAAATTACAGTTTTACACTGTTTCAAGATTGGTACTATAAAATTACCAGAAAATGCGATTGATGACGTAGATGCACCTTTAGCGTGCCCCGACTATAATAAAATTCTCTATCTAACCATACTATTTTTTATTGCATCCATCATCCCCCTCAACCCCCCTTTTCTGAAATTTTTGACATTTCGAATGGGAAGTTTAAAACCACTATTGAAATAATTTTATAATTTCCCCCTTTTACTCCAGTAACCCCCCCCCCCTTTGAAATTTCAAATTTACCCCTACCTTGTGATATCTCATTTTACAGGTAAAAAAATTCTCTATCTAATCACATTATTTTATATTCCAACCCCTCAACCTCAACAACCCCCCTCTTTCTGAAATCATTGACATTTCCAATTTGAAAAAAAAAAGTTCGTTTTTATATCGAATTGGAAGGTTAAAACGACTATTGAAATGCTAAATAGTCATTTCAACCTTCCCATTCGATATAAAAATGAACTTTCTCTTTTCAAATTGGAAGTGTCAATGATTTCACAAAGAGGGGGTTGTTTAGGTTGAGGGGTTGGAATATAAAATAATGTGATTAGATAGAGAATTTTTTTACCTGTAAAATGATATATCACAAGGTAGGGTACCACAAATTATTAAAATTTCAAACGTCAATTGAATGTTTTCAGTGAATGTACTTGTGAGTATAATTGATTGCTATTGGTTGACATATTGTCACGCCTTATCTTTCAAAATTTAGTTGACATATTTTCCGGGGCATTTGTAAGCTTGGTGGAGCTTTATAGAACATGGCTTTCATGACTGGTTACGTAAATAACTATTGCTATTGATCGTTATACAGGCTCGCAATAGTCGCAATATCGAGATTTCCAAGCCCATATACGTGGTACATCATCTTATCCTGGGCAGCCTGTATATAAATATTTAAAGATTTATTCAAAATTTATAGTGATCGCCGCGAAATGATAAAATTTGCATATGATTTCAGTACAATCAGTTTAGAAAACCTAATAAGAACAGTATGATGATATCGAAATCAAACAACGAGGATCCCCAGACTTCTTTAGACTTACCTAATGCTGATTATCTATATTTGTCACTGCTTGCAACATTGCAAGTTAATTCTGTCGAGACTTATTTTAAATAGGCCACTCAAAATAGCTCTCTTAATAATTAACGTACCTACAGAAACTGTTTTCACTTTTTCAGACTACATACAAAGTTATCGTAAATTTTTACTTTTGCGCCCATTATTATATTATACTTATACCTAATAGTACCTACAGTATTTATATACTTTGGTATACATACAGTGAAGTCCATTTATTATGCAATATAGGCATGTTGCAAGTTAATTGGTGTACCCACTTTAGCATTGGAATATAGGCAACCCATTATACAGTTAGCTAGTTTTTTTATCTAACCATTATTGAATTGAACCCTTTAAATTCATTTTTGTATACAGGGTGTCTCTAAAATATGGTGCCATAGCTTAACCACAGATTCCGGGGATCAAAATAAGACGATTTAACGCAACTTACCTCTATCCGAAATTGCTTCGTTAAAGCGCTATTCAACGCCAAAGATCTTCAAAAAATTTTTATATTTTTAAATAACAAAAGATTGTTTTTAGCGATTAGGATGAGATTTGGGATGTGATTCTTTACTGGAAAAAGGTGTTTTTTGACATAATTTTTTTGTTCAGGAGGGTCACGTAAGTGGTCAAAGGTTGATCATCCACAGTCAAAGAAGCTCATATCTTTTTAACAGTTCGGCCAATAGTTTTCAAATTTTTGTTGCAAAGAGACATTCTTATTTCAAATATTTTTTGTCTCTTGTTTGATTTCGGTATCTGCCATAGTTTAGGCTGAAAAAATTATTTTGATTGGCTGCAGTGCATTTCTTAAAACGATGTAGTAATCTAGATGTCCCGTATCCTGAGAAATAAGTGACGAAGAGACAATTTTTTGCCTAGAATCAACTTTTGCATCCGGGAAAATAGTGGTCACATTGAGTATTTGCTGTAAATCTATTAATTTACCGGTGGTACAAAATAAGCTGAATCATTGATTCAGAAATGGTTCGGATTATTTTGCGCCACCCTTTACATACTTGCTAGTAATAAACTTCATATCAAATTGTCTCTTCGTGATTTATTTCTCAACATACGGGACAACTAGATTACTACATCTGTTTTCAGAAATGCACTGCAGCCAATCAAAATATTTTTTTCAGTCTAAACTATGGCAGATACCGAAATCAAACAAGAGACAAAAAATACTTGAAATAAAAATGTCTCTCTGTAAAAAAATTTTGAAAACTATTGGCCTAACTGTTAAAAAGATATGAGCTTCTTTGACTGTGGATGATCAACCTTTGACCACTTACGTGACCCTCCTGAACAAAAAATGATGCCAAAAAACACCTTTTTCCAGTAAAGAATCACATCCCAAATTTCATCCTAATCGCTAAAAACAATCTTTTGTTATTTAAAAATATAGAAATTTTTTGAAGATCTTTGGCGTTCGATAGCGCTTTAACGAAGCAATTTCGGATAGAGGTAAGTTGCGTTAAATCGTCTTATTTTGATCCCCGGAATCTGTGGTTAAGCTATGGCACCATATTTTAGAGACACCCTGTATATGCCTTCCCTAAACACCTCCACAAACTTCGTTCCAACAACCAACAACTTAGGTATATCTTTTCCTCCAGTGCTGATGATATAGTATTTTTCACATTTTAGAATTAGCGTCCTATCTTAAATACTACAACCAATGCATCTTTTATCTCTGTTTATATTGTGATCGTACTACGATGAAAAACAGAAACGTAAAACGATCATCTGTTACAAGTAACCTGCAATGCAGTGAGAAGAGACAGCATATTGTGTCGCGCTTCAGCCGTATGGAATATGTAGTTCAGGTGGTTATTTATTGAAGGCCGTTGCTAGCTCCACGGCTAACGTGGATATAATTCTGACTCAAAATCAACGGCATTACGTCACTGTCAAGGGCGAACACGAGCTGCACCTACTGCGCATTTTTGGGGACTTCACAAAATTATTCCATTATAAAAGTTTCAAACATTTTCATATTTTAAATTTATTTTTAATTAATTTGCAAGTTGAATATGACCAATTAAAATACTAGAGTAAAGTATCTCTAAGTCCGAGCGATTGATTTTGTTTGTAGTTAATAATTATTAATTATTATAATTAGATTTCTCAGAAACAGACTTTTACGCCTTGGGAGTAGGCAACCAATTGTACGCACCTCTGTCCCTATAATCTGAGGAAGCTGAAATAAGTCCCCAGGCATGCGCACGACGTAATGCCGTGGATTTAGTGTCAGAATTATATCCACGTTAGCCGTGGAGCTAGCAACGGCCTTATTGAACCGCACTAATCCGAAAACGGTAATGCTACGTGAAAAATACTATACCGACACTGAAAAAGTCATTGTTCTTATCCGTTTCTCTTTAGTCCCAAGGTAGGATTTAGAATTTGCGGGTAGTAAAACTATAAATTGCATAGAATTTTAAAATCAGTAGGTTATGATAGATAATGATTAGGTGAACAAAGTCTTGTCGTTACTATTTTTAACATCAATTAATTTTTTCAATTGAGTTATCAATATTGTTTGCATAAATATATTTATAAATAGGTATGAGAAAATTGATAAACAATGTCGAAGGCTTAAGACAGGCCTTTCACAGAACTACTGTATACAGTTTCATTCAAATAACTTATAGTATGTAATATAGGTATGACCGGCTAGTTACAAAGAATTCTCAGAGATTACCATTATCTTATAAAAACACACATTCATGTTGATAGTATATTCCTCTTTTAAACAGATGTAGAGCAAAATGAAAACAGCAATCAGTCAGTGTACTGGTGATTGATAACCCGTGAAATAATCTTTTTAAACACTAAACAGACCGTCAACGTCAAGTAATATCTGTTGATTTGTTCGCATCAGTGAGATTACTGTATGCATCAATTAACACGGTCTGCGCTGTAGGTGCGGTATAAGTCTTGATCAAGTTGGTTGTGAAGAAACTACTGACCAAGATTTATTTTAGATAATTCTATATTTTATACCCTACGTACACAACAGATATAGCTAAGCCCCTTCCCAATCCTACAAAAACGGACAATATTTGAATTGAATTTTTTCTATTGGTCGTATATTTCAAAAACCCACGAAACACCCAACGTCCCAACCACTGACATTTGACTTGATTTGCGTTTTTTAATATTTTTATGTTGTGGTGTGTAAAATTGGCTTTTGTTTACGATAAATACTACATACAGAGTGATTTGCCCTCCAGAATAACCAGTTTCCCTGAACAAACCCACAGAATGTTTCAAATATTTACAAACTGTTTGTTTTTATACGCAACTGTAGTAGGCATAAACCATTTTTACTAAAAATATTAAGGCCCAATTGTATCAAGTGGTTGAACTCCCAGTTGAGCTGATCCACGATCAATTGTCATGGACACGGTATATGGATATGTTTGTTATAACAATTGGTATCCATGACAATTGATCGGGGATCAGCTGAACTGAGAGTTCAATCACTTGATACAACTGAGCCTAAGATAAATTAATGTTTAATACTGACAGTTCATAAATTTCCATGGATAACTAGAGCTGAAATTTAAATTATCACTCTGTATTTTCTTACCGGCGCGGCGGGCGCCAAGTTATCATTTTTATCCGTTTCACCACCTACTTATTAATTACAATGTGGATTAGATTAACATGCTTTGTTTCTAAATTATTTATGTAATTTTAATTCGCGTATTTATTCTTTTTTCGTAAAACACGATCATCCCAAAATACCGTGGCAAATTTAAAATTTTAGCTAAAAAATGTTAAAGTCAATTTAGGGCATAAATAGCTTATACAAATTGTAAATATAAAAATGCCAATAAGTATTTTTTTCAATACCTTCATTGTAAGTTGATCATTATTAACAATTTTTTATTACTGTAAGGGCCGGTTTTACAATACAAGACGTATAAGTTATACCCACGACAATTGTCATGGTTACAATTGTTAAAAGAATTGTACCCATGGCAACTATCTGAGGTATAGCTTATTCCAGGTACTATATACTAGTATTATTTTAAGGTCTCGAGTGCTTAGGAAACCTCTGCCCTATATCAGCATTGTGCATAGCGAGCCTCGATATTGAATAACCCTTTTCATAATTCGAGAAATTTTTCCATGGCAACAATTTAAATTTACTATTTCTGTAAATAACACCAGTTTTTGGCAGTCGAAAGTCATCATGTCATACATCATTGAAAACACCATCAAAAATATAAACCTTGATCAAAAACTCTATCCGATTCTGTAAAAATCCAATATACCGCCACACAGTGGTCCCAATTCCAAAAAAGCTGGCCAAAATTCAAAAAATAAAAAGAAGTTTTCACTAATTTATACTAGAATCTATAATCTAGAGTTCGGTCTGCATATGTTTTTTGTTTTTAACATGTTTTTAACATTAGGACGTGTCATGGTAAAAAACAGTCAACTTGGCTTACCAGTCGCCTTGTCTCAATTACTCAAAAATTTAAAAACAGTGTCTCTTACGAAATACTGCATAGATATTCGAAAAATTGAGCTATTTTGATTTTGAAATATGGATTCAACTCGTGAAGGTATGTACAATGTACTCCTATTACTAAAAATTGAAATATATTGCACTGTCAGCTGTGAACAAACGTCAGATTTTGTAAAAATTATCTGGACGAAATTGGCAAAAAAAAAATGTTTACGTACTTATAGAAAAAGTTGATTGTTCTGCAGTGTTCTGTTATCAAACTTTTTTAACAGTATTATGTACACATTTGTGAATAAATATCCGAAAAGAACAGCTGCGAATATCTGTAAATTCAATTTTTACCTAAGTTTGAAGCATGTTTGAAGGAGCTGATCTTTTTCCCAGTTTTGATTTTCTTTGTACTTTTGTTTCTCAGAAACTACGTGTGATGCTGAAAAAAGTAAGTTCACAATTGAAACAGAAATGTTTCGAAAGTTGGGTACACCCTTCATGTTATCCAATCCAAACAAGGGGCTCGTACGAAAAATTCCTCACGAACTCAAAACAAGATGGCAACAAGCTGCTGGAAGAAAGATCTGTTAGGTACTTAAAAATAATCAAAACTGGTTCGGCAGCTCGGTTTTATTCACTATTGAAGATACCAAGGGGGTAAAAAGGACACCACAACTGTGCAGCAGGACGTCCGTCAAGCAGCTTCAATGACTGTAGTGAGCGTTCGAAACGCAGAAGAATAGAAGACACCCGTGAGAAAATTCCCAGCGAAGAACTCACTTACGCGGCACAAATGAGTTTGAGAACAACTGGTAAAGTGAATGATGCATACGTTTTAAAAGAGATTTCGATGGGTACTAGCCCTTCCAAATTTCTCAAATATAGGAAAGCTGTAAAACAAGTTCGCGAAACTCCTATGAGTCCTGACGAAGCGTTATCACTGATTATCGAGAGCAAGCTATCAAAAAATCATTACAACCTGATTCGAAATGTTAGTTTACAAAAAAAACAGTGTTTTGTATCCGTCCTATAAATACGTTTTGGAAGCTAAGAAAAATTGTTATCCTGATCAATCAAAATAACTATCACTGAAAGGGGGGCTAGTGTCAATTTGCAAGCACTATTAGATCACACATTACAAAGAATACTTGAGGTGCAATTACCGGTAATTAAGAGCTTGTCTGCTGGTAAAATTCAACTAAATTTAATTTGCAAATGGGGATGCGATGGCACATCTGGGCAGAGCAATTATAAACAAAAATTCAGTGACGCAGGAGCCTCTGACGACAACATTTTCTTCATGTCAGTCGTTCCTTTACAACTCAATTCTTCCAATGAAACAAGATATGCAAAATCAGTTATTTGGAAAAATCACCGTCCCTCTTCACCGAGATATTGTCGACCCATAAATATCCAATTTTTAAAAGAAACCCCAGAAACAACGCTTCCGCAAGTGAACTGTATTGAAGAAAAACAAAAAAGTTTGACAGTTTTTAAAACCGTGTTTCAAGGGATAGAAATCGAAGTAAATTATCAACTTTTTTCACAATGGTAGACGGAAAGGTTTGCAATTCGATGTCGAGCACATCATCAGCGATGCGCTGCTACCTATGCCATGCAACGTCGAAAGAATTCAAGGATCTCGAAAAAATTCTTCATAAACCAAGAGAACGAAGAGAATCTTTAATTCGGGATTTCGTCACTCCATGCGTGGATTCGTTTTTTTGAGTGCTGTTTACATATATCGTACAAATTAGAAATCAAAAAATGGCAAAACCGAGCAGCAAAGTAAACGTTGAGCAAAGAAAAAAACATTCAGCATTCGTGAACGATTGGGGCTTATCGTAGATAAATCGAAACCAGGTTTCGGTAGTACCAAATGACGGCAATACAGCTCGACGTTTTTTCGAAAATGCAGCAATCTCCGCGGAAATCACGGGTATTGATAACGGTTTGATTGAAAAGTTTCACGTGATTTTGCAAGCTATTTCTTCTGGTTTCGAAATTGATGTGAAAAAATTCGCAGATTATGCTTTAGAAACTGCACTAAAATTTGTCAACCTATATCCTTGGTACTACATGCCAACTTCAGTTCACAAAATATTAATTCATGGGCCAAAAATAATTGAGTCGTCGCTGCTTCCCATTGGACAAATGTCCGAAGAAGCCCAGGAAGCATGTAATAAATATATTAAAAGTTTCCGGGAAAAATTTTCACGTAAATGTAGTCGTGAAAAAAATATGGAGGACATATTTAATCGACTTTTAATTATGTCAGATCCTGTCATTTCGAGTTTGCGGAATTTTCCCGCAAAAACATTGAAAAGTTTCTCCCCTGAAATATTTAGCTTATTGTTATTAGTTCCACCTTCACTTACCGCTTTAGAAGATAATGACAAAGATAGCGACAACAACAATCATTATTCTGATGATGATTAATATGATGATAATGATGTCGACTATAATTAGTTCAATAGTTCAATTAATGCATAGGTAGTAGTTCTTATTCTTTTACGTTTTTACTTTTAAATTGCCAGGTTGGGGTTTTCCAACTTTTTGTCTTCATTAATTAGTATTCTTTATGATATTTATATTGCCAAGTTGGGTTTTCAATTGTTTTTCACTTTGTGATATGGGTTCTTAATAGTTATTTAAGTAACAAGGAATGTAAGGACGCTATAACGTGCGAGGCAGGTTAGATAAGCCGAGGCGGGACGCCGAGGCTTATATTACCTGCCGAGAATGTAAGACGTCTGTACATTCCGCGTTACTTATTATGTTTTTCCCGCTATCGCAGCAAATGATTTGTAAAATATTATTAATATTAAAAAATTTTAATTAATAATTTTCATTTTGAAGATTCCTATGTCCGTTGCTATGCTATTTACTATTTTAAACAAACAAACAATTACAAGTCACATTGAAAAACAACATTTATTTTGCGTGATCCAAAATTTCTGAGAAAAATGGAGATTGGAGAAGCAGCAAATATTGCTTGTTTAACATTATTACCTGAGAAATCACATAAACGGTATGAGTTTACATATGATTTTTTTAAAAAATGGTTTATAAAAAAAATTTGGAGGTTGTATTTGAAAACGTCATGCTTGCTTCTATAAACGTTATGCTTGCTTATGTAAACGTCATGCTTGCTTATATGGTCCAAATATCCCAGAAATTAACATCTGCGACCAGTTTATGGTGTGAGTATTCCATGCTGAAGACTACTATTTAATTAACCTAAACGAAAATATTGATATCTCAAAATTTCCTAAACTATAATTCAGTTGTTGAAAAAATATCAAATCTGCATGTCATTCATTAAGTTCCTAGGAATGTAATATGCAAGTAATTATTAAGTTGCACTGTCAATAGCAACCGAATCAACAAATGTTATGAGGCCCTTACACAGCTTGTAACCATGGATGTAAGAGCTACTTACATTGCAGGTAGCGGGAAAAAGAGTTTTTCCCGCTACCTGCAATCAATATTTTCGTTTAGGTTAATTAAATAGTAGTCTTCAGCATGGAATACTCACACCATAAACTGGTCGCAGATGTTAATTTCTGGGATATTTGGACCATATAAGCAAGCATGACGTTTACATAAGCAAGCATAACGTTTATAGAAGCAAGCATGACGTTTTCAAATACAACCTCCAAATTTTTTTTATAAACCATTTTTTAAAAAAATCATATGTAAACTCATACCGTTTATGTGATTTCTCAGGTAATAATGTTAAACAAGCAATATTTGCTGCTTCTCCAATCTCCATTTTTCTCAGAAATTTTGGATCACGCAAAATAAATGTTGTTTTTCAATGTGACTTGTAATTGTTTGTTTGTTTAAAATAGTAAATAGCATAGCAACGGACATAGGAATCTTCAAAATGAAAATTATTAATTAAAATTTTTTAATATTAATAATATTTTACAAATCATTTGCTGCGATAGCGGGAAAAACATAATAAGTAACGCGGAATGTACAGACGTCTTAACATTCTCGGCAGGTAATATAAGCCTCGGCGTCCCGCCTCGGCTTATCTAACCTGCCTCGCACGTTATTGCGTCCTTACATTCCTTGTTACTTAAATAACTATTTCCCGCTACCTGCAATGTAAGTACGTCTTACATCTATGGTTACAAGCTGTGTAAGGGCCTCATAACATTTGTTGATTCGGTTGCTATTGACAGTGCAACTTAATAATTACTTACATTCCTAGGAACTTAATGAATGACATGCAGTTTTGATATTTTTTCAACAACTGAATTATAGTTTAGGAAATTTTGAGATATCAATATTTTCGTTTGGGTTAATTAAATGGTAGTCTTTGTCTTCAACATGGAATACTCACACCATAAACTGGCCGCAGATTTTAATTTCTGGGATATTTGGGCCATAATAAGTAAGCATGACGTTTACATAAGCAAGCATGACGTTTATATAAGCAAGCATGATGTTTCAAATACAACCTCCAAATTTTTTTATAAACCATTTTTTAAAAAATTCATATGTAAACTCATCCGTTTACGTGATTTCTCAGGTAATAATGTTAAACAAGCAATATTTGCTGCTTCTCCAATCTCCATTTTTCTCAGAAATTTTGGATCACGCAAAATAAATGTTGTTTTTCAATGTGACTTGTAATTGTTTGTTTGTTTAAAATAGTAAATAGCATAGCAACGGACATAGGAATCTTCAAAATGAAAATTATTACTTAAAATTTTTTAATATTAATAATCTTTTACAAATCATTTGCTGCGGTAGCGGGAAAAACATAATAAGTAACGCGGAATGTACAGACGTCTTAACATTCTCGGCAGGTAATATAAGCCTCGGCGTCCCGCCTCGGCTTATCTAACCTGCCTCGCACGTTATAGCGTCCTTACATTCCTTGTTACTTAAATAACTATTAAGACAGAGATTAGACTGAGCGATCGGCGTCGGTCGTCCGCGAACGTCTTCGATCGATCAGTATCGGTTAGCAACGTTCTAAAAATGTAACATTAGACTGAGCGACCGGTGGCGGTATCTATGGGTGGCGGTCGGTGGCGGTAAAAAATTGTTTGTGGTCATTGCACTGAAGACTAGGAAAATACATTTTTTCTTTTAAATTCATTAAAAAATGTCCAGTTCAAGTGAAAAGGAACAAATGGTGACCGTTCAGTACTGTTATTAGTAGAAAAAACAAGGGCACTTTTAAAAAGTTGGGTTACGAATTACTTTTGAACGTTCGTGACCGATCAAAATTCTAATTTCAAACTGTTCGTTGCATAGCGATCGAGGCCGTTCGTGAACGACCGATCAATGTAACTTTGCCCATTAGAATACTTGTGTTGGAAATTTGGTCGACGGTGATCGTTCGCGGACGACCGACGCTGATCGCTCAGTCTAATCTCTGTCTTAATTAATTTTGTTTTTGTTGTAGTATAAAGATGCTGGGTTAACCTCAGCGAAAACGTTAATAAATTTTCCTTCAATTTTTCTACAATAAATTCGTGGTTTAGACAAGGATTTTCTGTAGCATAATCTAATCACATTTTGTCCATTTGGAGGATGGATCGCTACCAATAAGTTATTAGTTCAATAATTAGGATTCGTACTTATAAATTAACGTTTTTCTGACTAACATGTGTTTCTAAATTATTGAGAATATGGAAAACTTCAACTTCAGGTTTATTGTAATCAGCTCCCTCGAAAACCCCTTGTAGTAAATTTTGTGAAAATGAAATAATTTCTCAGGAACGTCTTCTGCCATTTTGGGGCCCCCCTTTTGTTTTTTTTTAAGTTTACTGCAGATTCGTGTTCAAGCACCTCGAAAACCAGCGTCTAGTGAATTCTATGAAAATCTTTCAAAAAATTCGTCAGCCATTTTGGGACCGCCATTTTGCCAGATTTGAAAAATTTTTAATAACAACCAACTTATGCCCAAAAAACAAAATTACCATTTTTCTGTTTTTTAGCCATAATAAAAAAACTAAGGTAGATATGTTAAATTTCTTTTTTAATTATTGATCAGCACTAAATATATAGAGCAACTTTGCCCCAATTTAACCGTCTTCCTATCTTTTACGGTTTCCGAGATCCCAATGAGGAGCCTCGAATTTGAATCACCCTGTATATTATTTTGATATCCTATCGATATACACGGTGTCGAATGGGTTGACGCATCATAGGCTTTTCTGTGGTAAAATGTTATATTCCCATTGTGTTAGAAAATAAGTCCATATGTTTTTTGTAGAAAAAAATTCTGTATACGAGCCCAGTCGCATATGAATTGGACCAAAAAAAATTTGCAACACAATTTAATTTTTTTAAATTAAAATTTATGTAATTTTAACAATTTCAACCGACGCAAGTTAGCTTATTTGATGCTATATGGCTTTAACAAATAATCAACAATATCTAATACTTGTATCAACTATAATAATTATAAAATACACAAAAAGGAGAAGTAATGTTTGGCGCATATTAATTGGACCATAACCCAATAAATATTAATTTACCTAGCAAAAATATCATAATATTTCTTTTGGCAAATATATTATCATGTATGCCTTGAAAAACAAATGATAGCATTATTTGAGTGGTTTAAGTTATTTACCTGTCAAAATGGTTCGCGGAAAGTCATTATCTAACGATATGCGAAATTCTATCGTTTCTGCCCATAAAAATGGACTTTCTGGGCATCAAATTGCAAAAAATTTAAGTATTGCCCAAGGAACAGTAAGAAACATAATTTCTCAATTTAAAAAGACCGGAAATATACAAACAAAAGTTAGAACTGGACGTGCTTCAAATATTACCAAAAGAGATGAGCGTGCTCTCCGGACACTGATTAAACAAGATCGTCGAGTTTCTTCGCGAGAATTAGCTGTAAAATGGGCAGATGCGATTGGCAGGCAAATTTCGAAAGATACCTGTTTGAGAAGAATGAAAAAGATGGGATATTGATTCTACAAGGTAAGTTTTTACAAACATAAAAAAGATACAAACTCATTATTTCAAAATAGGCGAGGGAGAAACCACTTCTCACACAAAAAAAAGCGGAACCGATATTTATGGGCAAAGGAGCATCAAAACTGGGTTCAACATCAATGGGACTCCATTATCTGGAGTGACGAATCTAGTTCGAGGTATGTGTTGGCGATTCACGAAGTAGAATTATTCGAACGCCAGGGGAGGAATATCACAAGGATTGCCTCAAAAGAAAAGTTAAGTTTCCGGCATCTGTGATGATATGGGGATGCATGTCTTCACAAGGAGTTGGACGTCTTCTTTTCATTGAAGGTACTGTCAATGCTGAAAAGTACAAGAAAATTTTGCAAGAGCAATTGTTGCCTTCCATTAATGAAATTCAACTGCCAGAAGGGGAATTTATATTCCAACAAGATGGCGCAGCCTGCCATACAGCGAAATCAGTAACATCCTATTGCAGGAAATGAATGTTCCCTATTTAAAATGGCCTTCAAGCAGCCCTCTATCGAGACTCTTTGGCATCAGATGAAAAAAACACTTCGTACCACACCAGTTCGCACAATTCCTAAATTAAAGAATAAAATTCAGGAAATTTGGAATAATTTTCAACCAGAGTAACTGCAAAACATTGGTAAGCACGATGCCAAAGAGAATTTATGCCGTTTTGAAACGAAAAGGTGACTGTACGCAGTGATAACTTAACTAATATTGTTCAAAAATCTTTGGTCCAATTAATATGCGCCAGATATAACTTTTTCTTTTTGTTTATTTTATAATTATTGTAGTTGATATTAGTATTAAATATTGTTAATGAATTGTTATAACCACATAGTACCAAATAAGCGTAATTGTCTCTGTTTAAATATAAAGATTAAATAAATTTTAATTCAAAAAAATTAAATTGTGTTGCAAATTTTTTTTGGTCCAATTCATATGCGACTGGGCTCGTACATACCCATGTATTTATTTTTAATTTTTAGTTTTTCAAAAACTGCGAAATGAGACCACCTGAATTAATATGTCTTTTGCAATAAACCGTTTTTTGTTGTTTTAATTAAAATTATTTTGATTCAGTAGATAACTTTTCATTGTTCAGAAATTGTTTAATTTAGTGTGATTTACGTCAAAGGGCTTATAGTTATTCTGAAAATTTTCCGTATCATGGAGCGGTTCGGTATTGCTCAACAGCCCATACCACGACCTTCTTGATTTCCAAGATACTTCAAGTCTCGGAAATCAAGAAGGTCGTGGCCCATACAACCTGAGACTGGAATGTACTAATGCAAGTTGGAGGCAGCCCAGGCCCACGTAAAATTTGTTTTAAATTTAAAAATAGCTTTTCTTCTTTGTTCATTGGTATTGGTACGTATAATAACATTTTGTTGATATATAATGGAAACAATGAGTTTACTAGATTTCTTTTCCCCGAACTGAACCATTCATCTCAGAATGGCCATCTTAAAAAACCGTTAACTACCATCCACTGTATCTAAATAACCACGTAAATAACTAACTAATATCATTATTTTTATAATTATTAATGTCATCAAGGAGTGCAATATTCCGTTAGTAGTACCAATAATACCTAAATAGCATGCGAATGGAACATGGCGTATTAATATTGGCCATGTGAATGCAAGGAATTGATGAATACACATTTCCTGTAAGAAAATGGATGATAACCTTTACGTTCTTTACAATAAATTATGAGAATATTCCTTCCTTATGATTATGTTGTTGTTGATTATGAGAAGGTCATAGTAACCATTTATATTCTTTGTTGTTGATAATAGAGGCTCTTTACACTTTAATTTTACGTTCCCCAAACATTTTTTAATGTTCAACAAAACGAACCTCAAGGGACTAGGGCTGGGCGATATTGAAAAAAAATATCGATATTTTCATTTTCTTAATACATTTATACGTACTATTACTACAAGTAAAAGATACGTACTTCGGCAAATTTATTATTATTATTTATATATTACGCGATTATAGAAAACGTAGGAATTACTTATTTTCTGAAATTATTTCTTCTACTGTTGGGATGGTAAGCGCAAGATCTACTTCTCCGAAGCAGATTCGCCGTCATCTTCGCCGCTAATTTCTTGAACTTGCTTATTAGTACAAATCACAGATTATAGTAGGTATGGCTTTGGTGCCTACCATTCGCCTCTGTTGAGCATATGTTTTGTCTGTTGTCATAATCGGGTCTCGTTCCCGCGAACCATGCTATGTTCTGGGAATTGTAGTATTGGGTACAATATTTTTAAGTTCTTAATTAAACTGATGGTTAAGTTGGTTAGGATCCCAATAAATCCCAATTCTGATTCAATTTATTATCATCACAACGGGTTCATCCTGTAAAACAGCCAAGAACGGATTAAGTACCTATGTAAAACTTCTTTCAGATTTATATAATTATCACCTGATTCTTTATTAATATCAAAACAAAAGGATTAAAATTAAAACAAAAAATTAAGTAGTAGTTTTATGGCATAAACCCTCGAACTTGCACTGCTCCTTTATGGAAGCATATTCCTATACTGCACTGCACAACCGATAGTTCAAATAAAAACGACAGAAACAACAATACAATCTCTAGAAAGTGCAACATGAATAAACAGATAATAGGAACCAATACATAGTGCGCAGCGCAAAGCAAACCGCTGTGGCGGTAGTACTACATAGATCATCACTTAACGGCCAATTAGAGCGCTCCAAATTACATCGCACATGCGCAGAAAATACTAGTTCCTATTATGTCTGTCCATGCTTCAAGGGTATGCTCCTTCCATAAGAGTGTATGTTCGAAGGCATAAATCGTTGGTGTCGATACGTATTCCAGTAATCAATGCCAACTGGAAAACATATCAATGCAGAGGACAACATAAACAAAAGTAAAATAAAAAAATAAAAATGATGAAATTTGCTAGAATATCATCTATTTGTCAATAATTTGTTATAGTTTACATGACAAGTATTATTGTAATATATTTAGAAATATTTTCTAAATTCGCAAAGAAATAACTGTATGCACAACAACTATCAATTTCTGTCATAAACTATAGTAATTCATTTAATGATTAGCTACAAACATAAATAACATTTCATGGAATCTTAGAAAACAAAATGAAGGTAAATCTGACATCTGTGAAATCTATATTTCTGTTGGCTCCTATTGTATATAAATTTATAAATAGGTACCTACCTATACGTATTTTGAAATTATCATGAATATAGAAGCGCAATATCTAATCTAATAGGTAACAGTAATTAAAACTGAGTAAGAAAACTATTTCATTTTGTTCTTTCATAATAAAAATATTTGTAGGTATATTATGTTGACCTCAACTTCTTCCACCTGAGTAATTTGTACAATACTGGTTTCAAATAATTAGCTTTTTTCTGTAGAACCCTTTTTATATTCATTAGCAATTGTTTTAACAATTGCAACTTTTTCTTGCAGTTGTTCTTTCGCATTTTCAGTTTCCGAACCACCACTTAACATCAAAGTGACCAGATCTAAACAGAAAATCTGCATTAGCAAGGATATTAAATGTAATAGCGATTTATATGAGGCGCCGCCGTATGTCCCAAATTATTTCCTAAAATCCAACCTTTTTTCATAAAATAACTATTCTCGCTTAAAATAATTTGCCTGATAAAATAATTTCTCTCGAAAATAGTATATTATATTATTAGGAGTAGAAAGAGTTATTTTTGTGTTGAGCTCATATTGCGGCCGAGGCGCACGCGCCGAGGCTGTGCAAGTTAGCGAAACACAAATAAGATGTTCTACTCCGAATAATATATACTATTTTTTCTTCAAGTGTAAAAATATTCTGTTGCTGTAAATAAATATTTCCTAAAAAGTCATTTCGACAGGACAACGCTCTCCCCTCTACCAACCTTGGGGGCGGAGCTATGAGCAAAATACTGCCGTTGCCATGGATACGTAAACACATTATTGTACTAGTAACATTATTTTCATTTTTTGACTACTAACAAAATGACTTCCTTCTACATAGCCAGTTCTGTACAACAATACGGATATTATGATACGCTTGAAGAAAAAAACTATTTTTCTGAGAACTTTTTTAAAGAGCGAGAGTGAAATATTATTTTACGAGAAGTTCTTTTGTGGAGATAATATTATTTTATGAGAAAAATTTGACGAAAATTTTTTATTTTGAGAAGTTTTTTATGAGAAAAATTATTTCATTCATAAAAAAACTTTCTTTTTTATGAGAGAAATTATCTTACGGGAGAACTTTTTTTTAGAAGAGAAATTGTTTTATGAGAGAAAATTTGACGAGAAATTTTTTTGAACAATATTTGGAGAAGTTTTTTAGAAAAATTTCGGGAGAACATCCTTGTTTTTATTCTCTTTATTGTCGCAAAATTTCTCTCTTATGAAAAAAAAGTTAGATTTTAGGAAATAATTTTGGGATATACGGCGCCTCATAGATTTATACTAAATTTTAATTGATACGGTATTATAAAAATACTCAACTGTAGGATATGTTGTTTCTGTTAATTTTTTATAACGACTTGCAAATTTGGCAACGCGAATGAGGCTAGAAAAAGGTAGCCCGTGTACGGCTAGTGGCGCGCGACATTCTCAAACATATAAGACATGTAAAATTCCCGCCTTAATAGCTTGAAGAGATAATGTAACAAAATTGCACAAAATAGGTATAAAAACAATAGTATAACCAAGTATAACCTAAAGCAAAAGTAGTAGAAAAAAGAAACTCCATGAAAGCATATAACGTTTAGCCTGCCTAGACAAAACTGTGTAAGTAAAATGGTGTAGTTGAGGGGGTGTCCAACTGGAAAAATTCTCAGCGCACAGTGTCATGTAATCAATCATAGGGGAAGTGCTAGTCTGGGCAATTTTTGCATCTCTTTCAGAAACAAAGCAAATATGTCTTAGGTGGATATTATATTGAAGAACGTCCAGTCATTAGCTACCAAAATGACGCAACATTTTCTCATGAGATTATTTCCTTTAGTTCGAGGTGGATTTGAGGGGATGCGAAATTATTTAGGAATGAACATTGAAACGTAAAAAAAACAAAAACTTCCACACATCACAAAACAATACACATGTATGAGAAAATGAATTTCAATAAGTGATTGTCCACAATCTTAAGATTCAAACAACGTACAATATATCCTCTGCACTGTTCTGAACTGCGCAGAAAAAAATGTAGTACAATGACATTTGGTCAGTTCCTGGAAGGTAGCACAAACAAACTACCTCACAGTCATATCATGTGACCCTTCTGAAGGGCACTGATTCGTCTGTTTTGTTAGCGTTTTTTCTCAATAGGGATTACATGATACACCTAGAAATATGTCAAACTAATGTGCGCACCTTATTTAGCGTATTGAGAAGCTTATTAGCTGCGCTTGCTTACTTTTAAAGGCACGTCTACATATGCGCATTTGAGCAAGATGAACAATGAACAGAACAACAAATCTGCTAATGTAATATAGAAGGTGTTGCTGCAATGTTCGCAGGTTGAGTCGCGGAGTAGCCGATCCTATAAAGGCAAAAACATGATCACATTTTTTCTTACCATGATATGAAGACAACTCAGCTGATTGTTCAGGTGTCAGGTACTGTTTTAAAAATTGTAGAATTGATGCAACATGTCTTCCACTTGCATGTAAAATATTTTGTGTGGCGCCAATAAAAATAATTAAGCTGCTTAAATGTAAAACTAATGCTGGATCATCACATTTATCTAATTGATCTAATAAACCATGTTTATGGTTTAAAATTATTAATCTATCCTTTTTTTTATCAATTTTTTTTAATATCATGCTACAAGCTATTAAACCTTCTTCTGCAGCTGTCATAAAATCTTCAATACTTTGTCCTGCAACTGTTTTAATAAGCATTTGTAAGGGCGTTTTGTATTCGTTGGATAAATCGTTTACAAATTTCAGACGCTGCTCATTTGTAAAATTATCAGTTACAGTATTCATTCCTTCTTCTAATGATATGTAATTTAAAATTTCATTGACAATATCCATACATAAAGTTTTTAATAAGTATTTGCATAACTGAGATTGGATATCCGATGGCAATAGTTTTATTCCTTTTTCAAATAATCTGATGTCTCCCAATAATACATTCAACTTATTCTGAACATCATTGTGTGTATTTCTACGAGTAGCTGTTCGATCCGATATTGTAGTTGCATATATTCCAGCAGCTATTTCTACTCCACTTTCATTTAAAGTGGGTAGTAGATAACCAGCAATGTTATCCAAAAGTTCATCCAATCCTTCTTCTTCTAATTTGCTCTGTATTAAATGTTTAATATCTTTTATATTAACAATTTCAAGAGCAGGTCTTTTTTCATGTACTTCATAATCATCATCATCATCTACATTTTTAGCTGCTCGACTAGGTTTCTTTGTAGATCTTGTTTTGGTTTCCCTACCTTGAGTTCCACCCCCACTTTTTCCACCTGTAGCTTTTTTCCTCCTTTCCTCACGTTTGTCGACTTTAATATTTTCTACATCACCTTCACTTTTCTGAGCCTTACTGCTTGATATTTGTGTATCTGTCTGATATTGTTGATATTTACCAGATTCAACAGCAACTTTCGCTCTTTCTTGAACTAATGTTTCACAACCTTTTGCTAATGAGTCAACAAAAGCTGTACTTATAATAAAACTGTCTACTACAACAACATGCTTTTGTTTTTGAGTTGTTAGTACCTTGTCCATAACCAGTTTAATATCAGCGTCGTTAAATACAGATGGAAGATTGCTTTGTAAATCTACATAAGATTTACTCGATATACATTCATCAATATCAGCTTCAACACGTTCAATAATTCCTTTAGAAATAATGCAGGATTTAAGAAGCATAGTATCTTCACTTACAAACTGCTTCTTCAAGTATGTTTTGTAATCAGAAATTCCTATTCTTGCTAGTGCATCAAATTCCACATAACCATTTTGTTTATAAAAGTTGGTAACCCATTCATTCTGTAATTTAAAAAAATATTACAGTACTACATATAGAATATTTTTGTACAGAGGCAATACTATACATAAATACAATTTATTCCCCTTATCCTTGAAATCAACTCATTTAAAATTTTATTTTTTACTAGAGTAATAACTCAATCTGTGGACATACTGTATGTCTTTGGTTACATTCAGATTCCAACACTTCAGACTGCTCTAAATCAGTGATTCTTAACTTATGGGGAAGAACCACGTTTTAATATAAAAAAAAGTTTAAATTGAAGAAAAACAATTTTGTTTAAAAAATTCTTCGAGGGGGGGAACTAAAATTGGTATTAAAAAAGGGTACACAAACAACAAAAGTTGAGAAACACTGGTTTAACAACTTAACTGTATTCACATACTATTATTTTGTTTATTTTTATACATACCTGTGAGCGAGAATAAATGTTAGGTACATACAATGCCCCTGGAATTCTGCTAGTAAGGAATCCATACATTGACGTTTGATCAAACAGTGAGAAAAACAACTTATCAGACATACCAATAAGATTTAAAATAGCAGAAACAGGTGTTGGCCTGGTTAAACCAATAAGAGAACCTTTAATCTTTGCTTTGCTTCTAGCAATAAATGATTCAGTGAAAAATATCTTAGAATCACTTTTATCCTGTTCACCGTGAATCAATTTTCCTAAATGTTTCTCCAAAACATTTTGTTGCAAAAATTCTGCAGGTAGATCATATTGGATAGTCAATTCGCTTACATTTATTTGACCTTGCTGTTGAAGCTTTTCATTGATTTCTCCTGCAATTTTTGTTATATATGTGCTGTCAATTAATTGGCCAAGAACAGAATGAATATGTTTTTGACCACGAACAACTTCATTGATGTGTGTTGTTATATGATTTAAATCAACTCCAATAGATTTAGCCAACTCCACGAAATTGACACGGCCTCCATTAACATACAGTTCACCTCTAATATCTTGAATCAGTTGAGATGGAGTTAAGTATTCTTTACCATCGCTTGTAAATATAAGATCAATTAATTTCCTATTTATTAACCAAGATACTATTTCCACACAGTTTCTTTCCGACAATCTAAAATTAAATTATTAAATTTGCAGTTTTGTGTATATAGCTACTATTTACTTTTGAGTTGTAGAACTTAATTGTACTTTTTGAAAATCTGCAGCTAAACGTTTTACCTCTTCCCAGCTTGCCATTGTAACCAGATTTTATAACTTTTATTAACAAACTTGTAGGATAAATCGAAGTACTCTTCTGGTAAAGTAATTATTGAGGAGTTGACTAATGTGATAGCCTATTTATACGCTAGTTTATTATTTATTGCTTATTATTATGTAACTATTTTAACAATGAATTAGGTATCGCAAACGAATAAACTGAAATAACATGCCAGCACAGAACAAACGGAACAAACGTCAGTTCCATATGGCAAGTAATGGTTTGTTGTCATTTATAAAACATATACACGTTTCTACGTCGAATGTAATAATGTACGTCAAATCGGTGAACTTACATCGATTTAAAAGTGCTTTTTTTTTCTTTAAAGATCCACCAATCTTGCAATCTCTCAAGAATTTCTGTCGAAAGCATCTGATCTAACCTATGGTCGAAAGTATGTTTGGCAGCGCTGCTGTTGATATTTTTTAAAGTAGGGTTAGGATCATAGAAAATACAACCTGTTAGGATTAATAAATTTATGGCCGTTTTCACCAACGCTTCCTAAACCAGTACCTACGCAGGTATTACCTAGAGATAGGTAATTCCTAAACAGATGCGTAAACTTTATCCGTTTTCACCAGCCAAACCGTTGCTTATGTAGGAATTTCTTACAGAGGTAACCGATGTTATATCGCAACGTCGCAAATCTTGTTTTAATTAAACCACAGCTTTTACTTTTCATCTTTATATTTATTATTTAGTCTTGATATTTAACAAAATCAATTATTCATTACATCTTTATAAATTATATTTTTTTCTATCATTATTATTTTGTTTGTTATTTTTTCTATCGTTATTTTGTTTTTAGTTGTCATATCAATCTATATACAGTGAAGTCCATTTATTATGCAATATAGGCATGTTGCAAGTTAATTGGTGTACGCACTTTACCATTGGAATATAGGCAACCCATTATACACTGCTAACCACTCTTGCCCCTGCCTACTGATGAATTTAAATTTTCAATTGTCAGGAATGTATTATTATTATTGTTTTTTTTCCTATTAAATTTTTTTTAACTAAGAACATGTTCTATTTTGAGGTTAAACTTTCATGTGTTGCTGATTTCGGTTAGATCATAGATGGTTAGATAAAAAAAAAACTAGCTAACTGTGTAATGGGTTGCCTATATTCCAATGGTAAAGTGCGTACACCAATTAACTTGCAACATGCCTATATTGCATAATAAATGGACTTCACTGTATGATTTTAGTGTAACTTTAACACCCCCCTTCGCTAAAATCCCTTAAACTTAACATATTTCTAAATTTTACAAATAAATTTACAGCTAGACCCTTTGTGAGGATATCAGCCTGCTGTTTAGATGTTTCAATATACTCCAACTTGATCTTTTCATGTTTAACGTTTTCATTCACAAAATTAAATTTTAAATCAATATGTTTTACTCTCCTATTATTAGCTGGATTTTTAATTAATGCTAAACATCCCTGATTGTCCTCATAAAAAGTAATGTAACTGAATCTAACACCTAAATCTAAAAACAATTTTCTTAACCATAATCCATCGCAAACAGATGAACACAAATCAATTTTAACATTCTTTTCTATTGGTGTCGAACACCCATTACAATTTTCCATGTTAAGGCGGCTTGGAACAGCTTGAGAATTTTTGTGCCTGACTTGATAGGGATGGATTCACTCACCAGGGCGGCAGTTAAATCAAATTTCGGCCGTGCGGGCTTGTTTAGGTGCTACCATGGACACGAGACGTAAACATTACGTTGCCGTTGTTTTAAATAAGTAACAATGAAAAAAAAATAATATACAAATTCAATATTTTAAATAATTTAATATTTATAGCAAAATATTGAAGCCCATAGCTAAAGACGCGGTGGGTCGGTGGGGTCAAACCCCCACCGCTACTAACTTTTTTTTTTTTTTTAGCTATTTTATATTATTATTTGTGAGTCATTTATAATTTTAATTTAAACACCGAACAAATATTTAGATAAATAGAATAATTAAAATAAATATTATATTTATATTATTCACCACTCAAGAATTTTATTCAATTACAAAAATTATTTATTCAGTGAAAATTTAATGTTTATCGTGCTATTTCCAATGCGTGATATCACCAACTAATGAACCTAGCAGCTTTAAGTTAATTCCTGCCATAATTTCCAGTTTACAAAATACTCTAATTACATCTGTGTCTTAGTGTTTCACGAGATTCTTGCATTTTTCTTGTTCTTGTCTTGCTCTTGCGCAAAATGCAAGACAAGAATTACAAAAAAACTTTACAAGACAAGACAAGAAACTAGTTTGCAAGAAAAGTGCAAGAACAAGATTTTTCTTTCATTTTTCTAGCATTCTTGTACTCTTACAATGTAGGTTTAAATCGCGTGACATTAAATTTATTTAAACTGTTTATTAACAGGCTTTTTCGATATGGGTTATGGTCGGTATAGATTAATAATATAACCTATCTAAAGGAAAAAGAAATACGTCTCTTAGCTTGAGATAATGGGTTGTTGTTTTTTTGTCTGTTTCTTTCTTTTTCTGTTTGCCTTTCTAGTGTCGGAATCTGATTCACTAGCACTAATTTCCATATCGTTCATGTTTAAATAGTTCGCTGATAATGTACTACCACCGTAAACGCGCAGATTTATTACATATGCGTAGGAATACTCATTGCATACTGATTCCCTTTGGGCGACCGACAGCAAAAACAGTGGCACTGCAATACAGTTGCATCACCTTGTTGTGCAAGACTGCACGTGTGGCGCAAGTCTTGCAAAAAAAAGCAAGAAACGGGGAAGTCCCGGTAAATGTCAACCGAAAACATGCAAGACAAGAAAACGCAAGAGTTCTGCAAGCAAGACAAGACTTTTATTTGCAAGAGGCAAGCAAGACAAGAGGTATTTAACAAGAAGTCTTGGTCTGCAAGACAAGACAAGAAGTAGCCTGCAAGACAAGAATTCTTGTCTTGTGAAACACAGACCTACTACCGGATAGGCGGTATTGTATCCTATTCGTATTGTAAATTTCATATTTTTTGGTTTTGGGTTTGTTTGCGAAGTCTTAACAATATAGTAAATTCAACAATAAATTTTCTGTGTAGAGAACATAGTATTAACAATCAATCTGGACTGGATACATCTTTTTTGTAGCTTGGAAGACGCATGTTTCCCTTATATGCCGAGTACACTTTTAATTCTGGGATAATTGTTTGCAAATACCGTTAGGCAAATTTCTACTTTTATTGAACTTTGTAGCTACTTAATGTGTTCAATTCTATTTCCATAAGTTCAACTTTTTCGTTAGTTTGGGATACAAGAAGCGGCCCCACCGCAATTTACAGATTTACGACAACTGATGAGCATTATGGCGTGGAAGGTGGTAATGTTCCAGATACGGACCCTTACTTGTATGCTACGAAAACTGCAGAATTTTTACTTTCACTGGAAAGAGCGAGGTGTGTGATTACTCGCGGCGAAATTTTACGGAATCGCGTCACTGGAACACTGGAATAGCTATTATAAACTAAACCAAACCACGCGACGCATTTTTTATTTATAAAATAACACAATATATTTAACAAGAAACAAAAGAGGAATCTGCCCTTAAAGTTAAAAGAAAATGTATCTTTGCATCTTTTCAGACATTCCTGTTTGATTATGCGTTCTACAATTTAAATGAATTTTTTGAATTTACGTGTTTACAGTCAGAACATATTTTGTGTAATTAATTTATTAACATTTTTTTAAAAATAAGATAATATTAGGATAATTTATACAGCATAATAATTATTATAGGGTCTGTTAGAAACTTTATTTTTGAATTTGGCGCGCGGTTAGGGTGGAAGTGAGAGTAGGGATATGGGTAGAAGCGGATATGGAAGTTAGTGCTAGCTGGAGCGCGGAGTCAATTTTCAAAACCTCAAAACAGTCAAATGCCAAAAGCCTACTACGCATAACGTACAAACTAAAAGCGTGGTGTGTTGCCTAACCATTCTTTCCAAAGATTGATCAAAAACCGTATTCAAATATATGCTTTGACAAAGATAACTAAAATATGTGTACGGTTGAAATCGTTTTCTAGGTTTTATTCAATTCTAATCAACTACATAAATGAACGTTCGGATCCGGTTTTCCCGATATTTGATAATTTAAGCTTATATTTCAATAATAAAAAAATTACAAATTGGCCTCTATAAGCAATTTGGATTTTTTTTTAAAAAAACTAAATCCGAACGAACCATTCTATACTGTCAAACATTAAAATAAACTATCGATCAGCTTTTTAAAAAAAACGTTGTAAGCGTAATCTTGGACAAAAGTTTTTAGGTTTTTGGCAATTTTTAGCTAGCGTGGCGTGTTGCCTAACCCCTATTCCAAGCCGCCTTAAATCTTCTCAAAAGTTTTTTAATGTAATTTTTCTGGCTTATTTTTAGTGTCCCTGTCAATCTATCATAATCAATCTCTAATCCAAGAAAATATCTTAATGCTCCTTTATCCTTCATTTGAAATTTATTTAATAATTTTACTTTAATATTATTTATTTTATGTTCGTTTGATCCACACAAAATTATGTCATCAACATAAATTAATAGAAAAATCTTTTCATGATCACTATCTAACATATAAAGGCAAAAATCACTATCTGAACGACAAAATCCTATTTCCAACAAAAACTTATTAATTATTTCGTCATTCCAACATTTGGATGATTGCTTTAACCCGTATAATGATTTTTTAAGTTTTAAAACAAAATTTTGTTCTAATTTCACTGCATCTGGGGCATAAATATATATATCTTCATGTAAAATCCCATTCAAAAATGCCGTCTTTACATCCAATTGTTGGAATACGTATCCATATTGATTCCCTAATATTAACAAAGCTCTAATACTGGTCATTCTCGCTACAGGTGAATATATCTCATCATAATCCTTTTGTGCAAAACCCCTTACAACTAATCGTGCCTTGAACTTATCATTCTCATTTTCCTCCATAGATTTATAAGCAAATACCCATTTGGTATCTAAAATTTGACAATTTTCTGGTTTCTTCACCTTTTCCCATGTCTCATTAATTTTGATTGATTTCAACTCTCTGTCTATAGCTTCTAACCATTTTTCTTTATCTACTCTATTCTTTAATTCAGTAAAACTCACTGGTACATTTTCTACAAAACTGCACGCATCAAATGCCATATATAACTCATAATCTCTGTATTTTTGTGGTAGTTTCACTAATCTTTTGTTCTTTTCTCTATCTATAATTTCATTATCATCATCTTTCTCACTTTGATACTTTATTTTCCCTATTTGTTCATCTAATGTCTCTATCTCATCAAAACTTTCACTCTCTTGCACACACTCTTTTATTTTATACCAAAACTCACTCTCGTTAAACTTAACATCTCTCGCAATAATCATCTTTTCTTTTTCTGTATCCCATAACCTATAACCTACTTGAGCATACCCCATCATTACGCATTTCTTAACTTTTTTATCAAATTTATCTCGACATTCTTTTGGTATATGACTGTAACATGTACATCCAAAAACTCTAAAATTGCTCACATTCGGTTTCTTACCATACCAAACCTCTGATGGTGTTTTGTCTAATCCTGAAGATGTGCCTCTATTCATAATGTAATTTATTGTCAAAATCGCTTCTCCCCAATACTCTTTTGGTATTCCAGATTCATTCATTATTGCTCTAGCCCTTTCTACTAAGCTTCGGTTCTTTCTTTCTGCCTTACCATTCTGTTCCTGAGTATATGCTACAGTATAATCTAAAACACAACCTTTTTCAACACAGTAATTCTTAAACTCATTCGAAACATATTCACCACCATTGTCACACCTCAAAGTTGCTATTTTCTTATTAAATTTTGCCTCAGCCATACTTGTAAATTCTTTAAATTTCTCAAATACCTCCCTTTTCTCTTTTATTAAATAAACTACACAAAAGTTTGAATAGTCATCAATAAAAGTAACAAAGTATCTATTTAGATCATAATTTGAGGGTGTGATAGGTCCACAAACATCAGAATGTATTATCTCTAATATCCTTTTACTTTTGGTTCTTTCTGTAAATGGAAATCTGGTCATTTTTCCACTCACACATGGCTCACAAAACTCTACATCCTGTACTTTAACATTTTCTAACCCCTCAACCATTTGTTTTTTAATTATTTCTTTCAATCCTGAAAATCCTATATGACCATATCTCTTGTGCCATTTTATATAATCACTTTCAATACTTTCAACATTCATACATTCTACTTTCGCTAGAAAAAACTCAATTTCATATAAATTCTCTCGTTTACCTACTCCTATTATTTCCCCATCCTTACTTAATATTTTTACCGTAGAATTTTCAAATAGTATTTTCATATCTGAGATCTCAAGTTTCTTAACACTTAATAAATTCTTTCTTAAGTTAGGTACATACAAAACGTTTTTAATTGTACAAACAATTTTCTTATTTCCTACATTACTTACTGCTTTTATGTTCCCGACTCCCATGGCCAATAAAAAATCATTATTTTTAGCAACAGCTATTTTTATTGGGTCTTTTAACATAATCAAACTTGAAAAAACTTCCTTTTGATTGACCATGTGATCGGTACATCCAGAATCAATAAAAAACTGCAACCCCTCGAAATTTCTTGATTTTTCTTCTATTTCTTTTTCTCCAAGAAAACAAATTTTTCTGTCTATCTCATCTTTTTGTGAACCTTGCTGTGAGCTCTCATTTTCTGTCAAATTACTCCTCACTTCACTATTTTGAAATCCACTTCCTCTTCCTCTATAACCATAACCTCCTCTTGAATGGAAAACTCTTGGATTGCCCCTGTAATTACCTCGATTCTGGAAACCTCTGAAACCTCCTCTAACATAACATTGACCGTTATCCCCTCTTCCGTAACTTCTAAAATTCTCAAACGTCTGATTCATCCTCAGATCACCACCATTGCTCGGCACACTGTAATTAATTCTTGGACAAAATCTCCTTATGTGATTTGGTGATCCACATCCATAACATCTTTTTCCACCATGATATTGTGTCGTAAAAGCTGTTGTCAATTCACTACTGCTATTTACATTCCTATGAAATAACATCCGCTTCTCACATTCTGCCAAGAGCTTATTCTTTGCATCTTCATATTTAACATCAGTTGTATTTTCAATAATTGCGCAAACAGTCTCATATGACCTTGGTAAGGTTAATAATAAACTACATACTTTGTCTTCATCCTTTACTTGGCAATTTGATGCAATTAATTGCCTCACAATATCTTCAAATTCTACTATGTGTTTCTCAAGCGACTCTCCCTCTTTCAATTTCAGCGATAACAACTTACGTTTTAAAAATATTTGTCCAGGAAGTCCTTTTTTCTCATATCGATCTTTCAAAGCCATCCACATCTTGTATGCATTTGTTTTATCTCGAATTATATCTAATTGAGAATCATCCAAACATTGAACTACTATCGACTGGCATTGCTTGTCTTGTTTACTGTCTCTCTCTTTCTCCTTTTCATCTGTATATTTACCAACATTAAATTCAGATTCTACCCATTTTGCCACTCCTTTTTCTTCCATCAACACCTGTACTCTAAATTTCCATGCTCCATAATTATTACCATTTAGCAATTCGATATTGTAACTATTCTTCGCTGCCGCCATATTTTTTTTTTTCTTACACTTTTATTTTTCACTTAATTCTTCCTGGGCCCATAACCTCTTGTTTTAATTAAACCACAGCTTTTACTTTTCATCTTTATATTTATTATTTAGTCTTGATATTTAACAAAATCAATTATTCATTACATCTTTATAAATTATATTTTTTTTCTATCATTATTATTTTGTTTGTTATTTTTTTCTATCGTTATTTTGTTTTTAGTTGTCATATCAATCTATATATGATTTTAGTGTAACTTTAACATGACAGTAGTTCGTACATGATTTAGATAGTTTTCTCGTCCTTGACAGATTGTGAGTACGACAGGTGGATGCACACCATACCATCACTGGTTTATGGGAAGCTTTAATATCATGAAAATTTTCTAAATTGAGAAAATGTCTGTCTGTGGGTGGTGTGTGTGTATGTGACTCCTCTAACGCAAAAACTAGTGAACCGATTTTGATCAAATGAAGGGTTATATCGAAAATCCATAGACAAAATAAGTTTTTCAAAAAAATCTGAAACCGGAAGCGGAAGTTAGACATGTTTTTTTGGTAGCATTTTTTTCAGAAGCAGAATCTCGAACATCTGAGTAGCAAATATGAAAGAAGACTATAATTCAAGAGAGATATATTTTTACCGGACTCTCTAACTTCAAAATGTCGGTCGATATGAATTTTTCAAAATTTTGACCACCACGGTGATTTCCTCGTCTGATGTACATGCGTCGTATCTATCTAAATTTTCAATGAAACGCCCTGCACGCATGTTGAAAAAAAACTAAAGAAAACTTAAAACATGTTATAAATAAATTCTTTATAGGTGGCAGCTTTCAAAACTCTCTAACAAAAACGCATGAACAGAAACGTCAAACAAGATAGGCAATGCCTACCGATATAAGCCGATATGAGACAACGTCAAATGGGTTCCTAAAGTTACACACTGCTTATCTTATTTACGAACTCGATTGTGCTTCGTGAAAACCAAATTGCAGTTAAGCAGTGCCTAACCCTTAATATAAGCAATTCTTATGTAGGCACCAGTTTAGGAAGCGTTGGTGAAAACGGCCATTAATGATAAAATTTGACAAGTGCTTTTCACAAGAAGTAGTAGGTCTGTTCGTTTACTGAACCTGCACTATCTACACCTGCTCTAGAGGAGGTGCAGGCAGTCCATAGATGACGTCACTTCAGTGCAGTTAGTACAGTTTAGTGCAACACAAACGAACAGACCTATTTTCATATATTTTGTTAAATATTGTTGATTTATGTGGATATATGCGATATATGCTGAGTGTTTGTAAATTCGCTCGATTTAATATGAAGTATTATAGTTTTATAATTGAAATAATTAGAAGTAAGAATAGAAAAAATTTATTCAGGCAAATTAGAATAATTGGAATTATTTTCAGCATCAGATTCCGATGGTTCACAATCTGAATCATCATAATTATGAGAGATATATGGTTCAAAATTGAATAAAGCTCCGTTCCCATGAGACGGATTTCCGCAATAATTTTGCGAATCTGTCAAACAGAAAATTCGTTGCGAATTATTTCAACTTCTTGCGGCGTCGGACAAAAGTTAAATTTATTTCAACTTTTTCCGAATTTTTGTCTTGCGATCTCTTGTCATTTTAGCATACCATTTCACTCTAATAAAATGGATAATACAATAATTATTGTAATTATAAATATTTAAGACACTTGCAGGAACTGCCATAATACCTATATCTTTTAGATTACAATATTTAAAAACAACAACATTAGAATTCAGGTGGACCACCACCTATTGGAAACAAATTCGTACGCGAAAAGACAAATGTAAAGATTATATTCATTGCGAACTGCGGAAATCCGCATGCGTGGGAACGGGACTTTGAAGTGGCGATCTGCGGATCCGGAAATTCGCAAATTTATTTCGGAATTCCGTCCCATACACAAAAATTATTTATGACGATTTTCAATATTTCCTTGTTTCTCCGCCTCAATACACTCTCCAATGCTCTCCAACATAGCTCTCCAAGTTATGTTACATTTATTTTGTTCGAAATTTCTTTTGATTTAGGCCCGGTTTATTCACCTACCAGTAAAGTCCCCAGTAACTACTTGGCAATTAACTCTATAGGTTACCCGGGTAACAGGACTAATATAGTCCTGTTACCCGGGTAACCTATAAAGTTAATTGTCAAGTAGCTACTCGGGACTTTACTGGTAGGTGAATAAACCGGGCCTTAATCAAAAAATTTTTAATGTCAACAGTCACCATCAAGTGAGTAGTCGCACCACTGTCAATAATAAAATTTATATCTGTCATATTAGAACAACTGTCAACATATGTTAAGAATGCAATTTCCACTTCTAGTTCCTTATTTTTATCATTAGTAAAATTAGCTTGATTTTCACCAAATTTCTGCTTCTGATTTTTAGGACACTGGTACTTCTTGTGATCCACAATACCACAACCGTGACAACGATAAGGAAATGATTTTCCACTTTTCATATTCGCACTTGGATTTCTATTATTTGACGAATTCTTGAACCACTTATTTGTTTATAACATATAAATACAACATTTGAATTTGTATCAGCACTATCAGATTCTACAGTGCTTCCCGAAAGTAACGGATAAATTCAATAAAATCGTTGAGAAGAATATTTCAAATAAATGCTCGAACACGTCGATTTTTATTTTTAAATTATCATTTAGAGATGTAATTTTCAACCCCCCACCACCCAACCCCTAAGCGCTGCCAACTCCAACTTTAAAAATTCAAATAGCAAAGAACCCTTTCTGATACCTCATCTGATAGCTTTTTTTATGTTGAATACAATAAAAAAAAGTTTTTCAAAATCGGTTGATAAATAACGGAGATATTTACCAAAATGTATTCAAATGAAAGTGCCAATATTCGAGCAGGCGGTGGTAAAAAACAATTGCAACTTGTTCGTAATTGAATGTATACAAAATGTATTGACATTACTTGGTGGAGTGTGTGTTACTTATTATTAACGATTGAAAAATAAGATAACAAACAGTGGAGGTGCAAACCTCCCCTGGACTTTCCCATACTAAAAATAAATATGTTTTTAGTATTCACAGTATAATTCGCGAGACAGACCCTGCAAATTATTTGAATGCGTAGGAAAAAAAACGAGATTATGCGGGTTCGATATGAACAGAAGTATCTGTAATATCAGCTTGAATTTACAGCTGGCGAAGCCAGACGATCGCCGCCAACCGACGCGACGCGCGCGATCCAATTCTGTCAATTGTCCAGCCTAAATATCAAAAATTCACGATTTTCTCATCAACCGTACATTTTAGCTATATGAACACCTTATACTATGTGATAGACAATTAAATTTTTCATTCAATTATATAATAATATATAGGGTGTTTCATTTAAAATAACAAAGTTGCTTATTGAACTGTGGAAAGCAAACGCCCTGTATACATGATATACATTTAGCAGAATGCAGAATTATATACTAAATAACTTTTATATTTAAACTTCTTTCATATTTTGACTAATAAAGGCGCTATAGGAGCATCAATTTTCGATTTTCAAAACCTCGTAGAGGGCGCCACAGTGAAATTTTTTCGTTCATCAAAAAATAAAAATGTAGCTAATACCAAGCTGCATAAGTATAGAAAATTTAAACAAATTCCTTAGACCAGTTTTTTTGTAATAATTTTTCAAAAATTTCAAAATTTTTGGAAGAGGGCCGTTGCGACCGTTTTTGGATTTAGTTTATAATTTTTTTTCTTGGTGTAGTACAGCCAAAGGGCTTTCAAACAAGTTGTTGCGGAACCTGATCAGATAATTGGTTTTTGAGTTATGGGGCGTTAAAGTCGAAATTTTGAAAAATTCATAGCGACCGCCATTTTGAAGTTAGAGAGTCCGGTAAAAAATTGTTTTCCTTGAATTATGCCCTTCTTTCATATCCCCTACTCAGATTTTCAAAATTCCGCTTCTGAAAAAAATGCTACCAAAAAAACATTTCTAACTTCCGTTTCCGGTTTCGGATTTTTTTGAAAAGCTTATTTTGTCGATGAATTTTCGATATACTCCTTCATTTCAAATTTCATCAAAATAGGTTCACTAGTTTTTGCGTTAGAGGCGTCACATACACACATACAGATAGATTTTTTCTAGACCACTTTTTTCGAAAATTTTCATATCAATACTTCCCATATACCGGTGGTGGTATGGGAAAGTAAAAAACATTCGTGGTGACGCACTCGCCTTTTTTGGTGTTGTGTTTTACTTATGAAATTTTCCAATAAAACTGCAGGGCCTTGTTTTTATAAATCAATTACAATTTATTATTGACGACCAACCAAATTGGCAACCTCGCACTGGCTGCGGCGTGAGGGAATACAGGATCTAACGATTGTTTGGTGTATAAGTATTTTATCTATGGTTTGGTGTCTACAAGGTCTACAAGTCTACAGCCTACAGCATTGCTCTAATCTAACATGGAGTATGTGCTCTACATAAATGACGTTGCAGTAAATACAGAAGTTGTACGTTTAGGATTAGTGATAAATTCGGACGATCCTAGATTGGACGTTCAGAATGAGAAAATCAACACCGGAAACAGTTCCAAAGCTGAGCTGCACACACAAGGTAAACCTAAAATTCGGTCGCTTTTGCGCAAGCGTAGGTGGGCAGGTTTCGGGCGTTGCGCAGGCGTAGCCTACCCAATAAAGTACGTGCACAAATAGCGACGTTGTCACGTTTACTTTTTTTTACTAATAGGGCAAGGAGTACAAGTGCATGTTATCCCTAGTAGCCCAGAAAAAAGGTAGGTCCTTGCGGGGACGGGAAAGGTAAAAAGATCGGTTCAGGTGCAACAAGCTCCAGTGAATTGGAACGCACAAATGCAGTTTGGGAGCTAGTCGGTGCTACTCGATATTATTCCAGCGTGCAATTGGAAAGCGCCTAAGATCACTGAATATTATACTTTCCATACTGTCAATTTTTTGAAACCGTAATGTGATTTTACCCCTCCCTCCTTGTTGGTAGTGAGAAAAAGTAATTACCGTGAACTTTATCCTTACCAACTAGTAAACGGAAACAAATGCAGTAACCAATGAAATAGAGTTCAGTAACGCAAAAAATTATTGGCAGCCTTGGGAGTAATTTATTTTATCTACAACTATTATGTAATACTTCCAATACTATACAATTTTTAACAGTTAATGACACTCATTACAGTTGTCAATTGAATAATAATGACACTACGATTGAATAATATTACTCAATCCTCAATCGTCCTGTCAAAGTTTAGTAACTACAATAACATTACTATTAATTATTATGTTAATAAAAATTAGGTCTAGCAATGTTTGTCAATTTTCTCAATAAAAATGATCTGAAGTTTATCTATTTGTTTTTGAACTTTTATTATGACGAAATAACTTACTGTGTACCTATTTTGTGCAACACTATTTGACAGAACTGAGAAACAAAACAAAAAATTGTTTTCAGGTATGATGACCTGTTTTAATAAAATTTTTGAACTTTTAAATTTGCTTTGTTATTTAAATAGTTGTAGATAAAGTACAGTATTCGACTCGCGTATAATGGCTATTACCCACTCAAATGATTACAGCAAATTTCATTTTCGTGGGTAATAACCATCATTATACGCTCGTTGAATAATATACTATTATGAATCATTTAAACATACCGTGTGTCCCTGGGAAGACGGAACATAGGGATCTTATAGTGCTAATTTTTTAAAATGATCCACGAGTGCTTTGAAGCATTCGTCTTGAAACAATTACCGAATCTCACCGATCGTTAACGAGTACCATGCCGATCATGTATGATCGTCTCCAGATAAAATTTTTGTTTGTGTTTTAAATGTCAATTTACTAAAACCAAAGACAATTAAAGGTTATGTTCATGTTAATTTTTTTTTAAATGGGGTCCTACCTTAACTGATGTACAGTTTAGAGCTGATAATCAGTAATCCCAGTTAAATTACATGTGAACTGTGAAAATTTACTTTAATAGGATGATCTTGATGTATGAACCGAAGAATTTTATGCGACAATCAGTTTTATGATGAAACATGCTACAATGCTAATTGCATAAGACTGTATTAAGATGAAATCAAAGAAAAAGCGAATATTAATATCAGTTAGTGTGTACGAATATGAAATCTTTATTTCTACGGAAATTTAATGTGATCAAATAATTGTTACATTAAAAGTAGTATTTGATTTTTAAGGAGCCGGATTCTTGCATAAAAGTTTTCTAACACAGGTCTACAGCATTATTTTATGTTCCTACTAGTACAATTTTCGTAATTTCATTTTCAGTTTCTAATAATGCGTAACTTGTGAAAAGCCTTAATTGTCACCTAATCCATCATAATCTGAAAAAGATCTTGGAACCATAACGTCAACTGCCAACAAATTATTTTGTATTTATTACCTTTATAATTTGAGCAAATAATTACTAATTTTATTTGTAACTGATTTTCAAGAGCGCGGCTGTCAATTCGTAGGTATTGTAAATAATTGTTGAATCGTTTGTTAGTATAACGCACGCACGTATTAGATCTGTATTAGCAAGCGCGTTAAACAGCTGACATAACGACGTCGACGCTTCCACCAAATAGAAATTCAAAGCACTCTTGGATCATTTTAAAAAATTACCATTGTAAGATCCCTATGTTCCGTCTTCCCAGGGACACACGGTATAATAGTGACCTTATTTTACAAGTTTTGTATCGTTCAGGGTATCGTTTAAAATGGAATTAGTCAAGCAAGTGTGGTACAAATGCTGTACGATTTTTTTCTGGGGATAGCGTACTGTGCTAAGTGCTTTGGTATTTCTTTGTCCACGACTAAATAATTTTATCCGTTATTTATGCGTTTATTTTGTTTTTGACTTGCATGTAATGGCCATAATTATTTACTAGTGCCTATTGCTTGGTTTACTGCTTAATCCTTGTGAATCATTCTTCAGAAATAGACTTTATTAAAGTGTTTATAATTTCAGAAGAACAAGAAAATACGTGCACACCCAACGTGGATACCCAAATTAAGAGTGATGATAACGATATTTATAATAAGATTGAGCCTTTGGTGACCGAGGAGCTGAATATAAAAAATGAAATTGGCCACAACAAACCAGAAGTCAAGCAGGATACTCAAGTCAATTTAGATTCTCCAGTATACAGCAATAATTGCCCAATGGAGGGCAACTTGACCAATCATGCAAGAGGTAATTTAAAACAACATACAACAACTGTTTCTGATTATGGAAGTAAGCAGGATAGTAATCTTCAGACACCCAAGAGCCTTACAGACCAGAAACCCTTTCAATGTAATATATGTGAATATAGATGTTCACACAAGGCTCCCTTCCAACAGCATATGAAGATGCATTCAGCTGAAAAAGCATTTAAATGCAATATATGTGAATATAGATGTTTACAGAAGGGTCACTTACAACAACATATGAACAGCCACACGGGTGAAAAACCATTTAAATGCAACATATGTGAATATAGATGTGCAGTGAAAGGGAGCTTAAGACAACATATGAAAACACATACGGGTGAGAAACCATTTAAATGCAATATATGTGAATATAGATGTTCACAGAAGGGTCACTTACAACAACATATGAACTGCCACACGGGTGAAAAACCATTTAAATGCAACATATGTGAATATAGATGTGCAGTGAAAGGGAGCTTAAAACTACATATGAAAACACATACGCGTGAGAAACCATTTAAATGCAATATATGTGAGTATAGATGTGCATGGAAACAGGCCTTAAAAGAACATATTAAAACACATACGGGTGAGAAACCATTTAAATGCAATATATGTGAGTATAGATGTGCACGGAAACAGACCGTAAAAGAACATATGAAAACACATACCGGTGAGAAACCATTTAAATGCAACATATGTGAATATAGATGTTCACAGAAACAGAACTTAAAAGTACATATGAAAACACATACCGGTGAGAAACCATTTAAATGCAACATATGTGAATATAGATGTTCACAGAAAGAGAACTTAAAAGTACATATGAAAACACATACGGGTGAGAAACCATTTAAATGCAATATATGTGAGTATAGATGTGCACGGAAACAGACCTTAAAAGAACATATGATGACACATATGGGTGAGAAACCATGTAAATGCAATATATGTGAGTATAGATGTGTAGTGAAAGGGAGCTTAAAACTACATATGAAAACACATACGGGTGAGAAACCATTTAAATGCAACATATGTGAATATAGATGTGCAGTGAAAGGGAACTTAAAAGAACATATGATGACACATACGGGTGAGAAATCATTTAAGTAAATGGAATACAGCAGTTGTTTACAGCAACATACGAAAACACCTATACAGGTGAGAAACCTTCTAAATATTGAATTTGTGATTATAAATGTAATTCCTAAAGTCATTTAAATTACCTATTGAAACTCATACCATTGGAAAACGATTTTAATGTAATATATGTGTTATGTGAATTAACAGAAGAGTAACTTCAAGCAACCCACAAAAACAAATACTGGAGATATATGGAATGGTTATAATAATTTTTCGAAAAGTACTAATTTACAATGATAAGACGAGGGTTAGCTACAACAATAGCGTGTTCGAAAGCATCTAGCAGAGTGAACTTTTAAATACAGTGTATTCGATTACAAACGTACCTTAAACAGTCGCAAAATTATTATCAAAAGAAACTTTTAAATGTAATTTCTTTCATTATGATTAGATTTAGATTAAGTAGTAGTAAATGTTATAGTACTATAAAGAGCCATTCACTTGGTACAATAAACAAGCAAACAACTAATTAAGTGTAGTAGGTACCTATGCAGGGTGTTGGAAATAATGTGCAAATATTTTATGAGGCGATTCTACATATAAAAAAAAAGAGTCGTATAACACTTTTTTCAAGTTCTCAATATTATTATTATGTTTATGCAACAGAGAGTTCGTCAGTTGGTTTTAAGGAGACTTGATTTATGCACTGATACAGAAGGGCACCAATTTAAATATTGAGAATTCGAAAAGAGTATTATATGACTTTTAGCAATAATTTTTCTTGTGTAGAATCACCAAAATATTTGCACATAAGTTCCGGACACTGTATATAGCCTGTTTTTTTTAAATTTTGTCCCCACCTGTAGCAACAATCAGTGGTCCGAACAATACTTACCGATACCGATACTTATAAAACTATCGCGATACTCGATACGTTTTCCAGGAAATATCGCGTTACCCGAAAGTCGATATTTCGAAAAGTATCGCTATACTTTTAACGATATTTTAAATTAAAGAAGGAAAAAAAATAGGAAAAAGCGTGCATGCAAAAAAAATTATAAATTTACTTGGAAGTGTACATACTTATATAGAAATGTTGATATTCAGTCAGTTACCGATTTAGTTTTAAACTAAACAGTGTCGCAAATCTGCGATACGCGATAATTAAAAAAGTGACGATTCGGTAAGCGATACTTTTTTTAAATCTATCGCGATGCGATGATCTACATATATTCAAATTGTATCGCGATACTTCCGACCACTGGCAACAATGGATGGCCATGGAAGGTTCATGGGAACTACTTGCTACAGGAAGGCACAGAAGAAAACGGTTTTCCAAGAAACAAATGCTATGTAGAGGGTCGGGGGCAATTTTTCAGTAATAAATTAATAGTTGCGTTCAACGGGCTCAGCAGTTTTTCGCTGAGTCACCTAGAATTCCCTATTTGATGATATATGCTGAGTAGCTAACTTAGTCTACTTTTCTTTCGCTGGAAAAAGCGGTGGTTTTACATGACTTCCCGTTTGGATCAAAGAGGGATCGTTCAACGTACAGCAGCTATTGCTGTTACGCTTTGAGCAGTTTTGTGCTGAGTTCCTGAGTCAATTAAACGCAGCGATTGATTCTAGGCTTAAAAACTAAAATCAAACAGTTTCTCTAGAAACAAGTGTCATATTATAGAGAGTGGGGGTGTAACACAGGGCAACACTTTGTAATATTACCTACCTATTAAGTCGAAATTTTGAAAAATTCATAGCGCTTCTGAAAAAAAAGCTACCAAAAATACATGTCTAACTTCCGCTTCCGATTTCGGATTTTTTTCAAAAGCTTATTTTGTCGATGAATTTTCAATATACCCCTTCATTTCAAATTTCATCAAAATTGGTTTATTAGTTTTTGCGTTAGAGGCGTCACATACACATCCACCCACAGACAGACATTTTTTCTAGACCACTTTTTTGGGTTCCTGGGGGCCCAAAACACGTATTTCCGCGAAAATCTCGATTTCGAAAATTTTCATGATATCAATACTTCCCCTATACCAGTGGTGGTATGGGAAAGTAAAAATGAGATTTACTGAAGCCGAAAGAATCGAAGTTTTAATGATGATTGGGGTTGGAGGTAGATCGATACATTTTGTTTACATTCAATTACAAACAAGTTGCAATTGTTTTTTACCACCCACTGCTAGAGCCGTACCAACGCCTGCTCGAATATTGGCACTTTCATTTGAATACATTTTGGTTAATATCTCCGTTATTTATCAACCGATTTTGAAAAAATTTTTTTTATTGTATTCAACATAAAAAAAGCTATCAGATGAGGTATCAGAAATGGTTCTTTGCTATTTGAATTTTTAAAGTTGGAGTTGACAGCGCTTAGGGGTTGGGTGAGGGGGGTTACATCCCTAAATGGTAATTTAAAAATAAAAATCGACGTGTCCGAGCATTTATTTGAAATATTCGTCTCAACGATTTTATTGAATTTATCCGTTACTTTCGGGAAGCACTGTATATTATTTTTATTCTGCCAATCCCGCCTAGCCGCTTCCATTATTAACTTATTTTTTACAAAGTCAAGTGTAATTTGGCTATTTCATCTTGGCAGAACATAACATCAATAGCTGTTGTTACTGCTTGATATGACTCAGGCATATCTGACAATAATTGTGACACAACTTCACTTCCTTCAATTTTTCCTCCAGCACTTCTTAATTCACATCAGACAGTTTGCTCAAACTCTCTCAAAATAGTAATTTTAGTGTTGAAAACACTTATACGGAGGCAAGTTATAGGTTCTCGCGTCACGAAATATCGTCACGCGGGATCTAAGCAGGGTGCGAGCATGCGGAGTTGGTTGCGTTGTCGGACTACACGCGTTGTTCTGTAAGCGGTTGCGCAGAAGCGTTAATTCTGTCCTTACAAAATATCCGAAAATATTTTTGTTGTGAATACCTTCACTGGAAAAGAAAACAAAACCAAAAAATACAAAATGTTCAGAACGTAATAATAATCTATTTTTACCAAATGTTTCTTCTGCTGATATTCTGTAATATTATATTATAATATACACACTTATATATTCGTTTCTGATTTATTCTCATAAAATTATATATTTTGATTGCGCACTTGGGTACGAGCTGCAGAACAGCTTATACGCATCTTCGCAAAATTGTGCCAAGCTGAGGGTTTTGCCCCCAAAATAAGGGACTTTTAAAATTTTACCATTGAATTCCACATGTATAGCGTAATTCAATTGGACACCCTGTATAGGTATTCACTTAGTTTATTAGTTTAGCCAAGTAAGCAACATTTATACCGAGTGGTTGGTCATATCGGTCATATCCCTGTATACATAAGCCGTTTACATTGCTTATCACGTTTATGCGAATTCCTGCTCCCCATTTTTATGGAACAAATTGGTAATGGTACCAAATTAAAGAGAATAATATTCCGCGTCGTTCAATTTTAAGAATTCTTTGTATAATAAATAATATAAAAATAAAAATATAAAATTTAAATACCTACATATGAAAGTACATTCGAAAAATATGAGTATGTTTTGTTTTGACAAGTGTAGCACCTCCTATTTTTTAAATAGCAAAATAGCTACATTTTTAAATTTTAAATTGTTATGTTGAAGAAATAGTACACAAAGAATTTTTAACGCGGAATATTATTCTCTTTAGTTTACTACCATTACCAATTTTTTCCATAACAGTTAGGGGCAGGAATTCGGATAAACATGATTATGCAATGTATACTTCTTATTCAGATACCAACCACTCGGTATACTAGTCTGTTATAATAGTCTGTTTGGTATTTGTATTGTTAACGTTATAATAAACCATTATAAACCAAAACAATGTTCATTATACAGAATGTATAAAAATGGTGGTGAAAGCTTCAGGTAAAGTTATTCCTTACACAAAACTAAGACAAAAAGCTGATATCAAAAAAACTGGCAAACGCTTCTTGAACTTACAGTCGTCAAAGTTCAAAATTGGTAACAGTAAAGAATGCTGCTCTTTCAAAATAGAGTTGCTTGATGAGTACATTCAGTGATAATAGCTAAAATTTTTTACCATTGATCGTTTAACTTAACTTCAATTTAATTGTCGACTATAATCGCTGTTTTTACGATTGTGAAATATTTAAACATCAACAAATTATATCAACTATAAATGTAAATATCCAGCAACAGTCAATGAGGTGCTTATTACCAAGTTAGAATATAAAACATAAATGGCAAGAATGGGAGAAGAAGAAAAAATAAATAGTGTTCTAATAAATTTAGAATAAATGCTGTCTAAATTTAACCTATAGCTCCAAAGTACAGCCTTAATATTAAAAATGTAACTAAAATAAATTCAAGCTACCGCAGTAATATTTTGTTTTCCCAAAAGAACAAGTTTTCAGGCTGAAGAAATAATATGTTCGTTAAACTTGTATTTTTCTAATGATCGCTGTAAGATTTTCACATCTGAATATCCCGTTTTCCATCATGTTGTCTCACTAGCATTACAGAAAACAACACAAGACCACCAAAATATATTTTTTTTAATAATTCATTGTTTCCCTTAGCCAATCGCCAATCGTATACCACGAATTATAAGCCGTATTTGGTTTATCGAAATTAATTAAAGTTTTGCTCAAAACTATTGTTTAAAACACGAACTTGCATCTCTCCGTCGTAGCCTAAATGTGTAGCTGCCGTTCAACTTGAAAAATTTTATTATTGATTACTTAGATACAAAATCAAAATTAGTTTCCTTTTTAGTGCGATATCCTGCATTACCTGAAACCTGCACCACAATTTTTACACACTCTGTATATTCGATTACCGTATTAAATATACATCGTGTTTGTTTTCAACACCCTACGATGGTTGCAAGAATTGCGAGATCTGTGCATTTTTGTATCATGGTCAAAAAGTGAATCTTTTTCGGCCGCGACTGATTTTCGATTCAGCGGCCGAAAAAGTAAAAGCGGCCGAAAATAGTAGATTGTTTTATTAGGATGAAAAGTGTCACTTTCTTTGACGAGCAAATTTTGCATGTGTGAGGAGGCGGAGCGTAGCGTAGCCGAACGGATGCGATATTGCGAGTCAAAAGAAGTCACTTTTAATCCGAATGAAACATACTATTTTTTCCGCAACCGGAACAACCGGATTCAAAATAATAAAATTAAGATGCGAGAAATTAGAGAACACTACTGGGTCACGGAAAGTTCACCGAAAACAATTCACCGAAAACAATTCACCGAAATCAATTCACCGAAAAGAAAAATCACCGAAATACAATTCACCGAAAAGACAGTTCACCGAAACACAATTAACCGAAAAACATATTCACCGAAATACAATTCACCGAAAAAACAATTCACCGAAATGGATGAGATTGTATACACTGTAAAAAATAAGTGTAATGTTACGGGTGTAAAATGTAACAAAATCAGGAATTTTACCCGAAATATGTTTGTGATTTTACACCAAGTTGGTTATAATGGGTAAATTTACTCTATGGATAGGCATACTTTTTACGTTTTCTTACTAAAAGGGTACCTTTACACTAAATCGAAGTAAAAGTTCCTAAATAAAAATGTAAATTTGCATATGCTAGGTGTAATAGTACACGATTTTGATGTATTTTTATACCAATGAGTGAGATTTTCACATTATAGTGTACTTTTACAGATAATTATGTTTTACAAGATTATTAATAAGTGCAATTAGTGTGGACCTCTGTTCTTCTTGAATCTTGGAAAATTTGTTGTAATACTGAACGAGCATGTTTTCCTGTAGAAGTTTCGTTTAAATTAATGTATAATATATATTTTGAATCATTTACACTGTATAGTGTAATTTTGCCATATGAAAATTACCCTGTTTTTTTTGTCAAAGAGGTAATTTTACTACTACACGTGAAAATTACTTTTCAAAGTGAATTTACCTCAAATAACGGTGGTAGAAATGTTGCCACCGTTATTTGGGGTAAATTTACATGCAACTTTTTTACAGTGTAACTTTCCTTCACATTCAGGAAGATTCTGTGAATTGTCTTTTCCGGTGAATTGTATTTCGGTGAATATGTTTTTCGGTTAATTGTGTTTCGGTGAACTGTCTTCGGTGAATTGTTTGATAAGACAAGATAATGGTAACGAAGATACACCACCAGAAATTTTAGACCGTGCAAAAGAAGTTGTATCAAATCTTCTGCCCAATAAATCTCGAGAAGTATACAACAAATTTTTAAATTGGTGTAACGAGAAAACTGTAAAATCGTACACGGAAAGCGTACTTTTCCGAATTGTTTACTAAAATGAAGGCTTCTACTCTTTCGGCGCAATATTCAATGTTGAAGGCAACATTAAGTTTAAAAAATGGGGTAAATATCGAAAAATTTGACTACACACCGAAGAAATGGAGAATTCTTAGTAAAGAACAGGTGGATCGATTCTTGAAGTGTGCTCCTGATAAACAATACTTGATGATGGTGTGTTTTAGTTTTAAAATCGAATATTTTACGATAATTAAATTTTGACGTTTGTAGGTTATATTAATTTTGGGTGTTGCTGGAGCTTGTTGCTGCGACGAGTTAGTACATTTGAAAGATTAATGATATTGAAGATCTTAAATCAGTCTTACTGATTAAAATTCCTAACACTAAAACTAATAAGGCTAGATCGTTTACTGTGATGGGAGATAGCTATTTAAATATTTACAGAAAATTCTTTGTCTAATATCTTTGTACTGTTTTTCTTAAATAAATGTTATTCACATAACAAACCAAAAAAGTTAAAAGTAAAAGTTCCTAGGAAGTAAAAGTACGTTTACTTCCTAGGAACTAAAAGTGTTGCCTAGCAACACACACATTTTTTTACTAATAACAAAAACATCAACTTCAATGTCCGTTTTTGGTATTAAAAGTGATCACTTTTAAGACGGTTGCGGAAAAAAAGTATTTGCGGCCGCAAAATAGAAATTGACAAATGCCTTTAATACCGCTCTGTTTTAAAAACCACATCGAAGACTGGATCTACAGACTTAACATACCAGGAGGAGGTTGGGAATAATTCATCCATACCAGCAAACCCAGTGCTTGCATATTAGTAAAGAAAAAAACTGAACGTGACACCTTTTTACGGACTGTGCAGCTGAGACTGTAAGGGGAAAGCTAACTATGGAAGGGAGGACAAGCATCTTAGCTTTCGATTCTGTCTACCTTCCATGAAGACCAACCTCCACACCAACTACGGGATTGCGGCACCTAATGTCTGTACCAGACTTCAAATTCAGTGTTAGTCTTATGGAGGCCGGCATTGCCAAACCAACTTCTCAGTTGGGTACCTGCTCAGTTGCTTTAACAAGAACCCCAGGGTAACCACAAGTGGCAACCCCGTGCAAGTTTTCCCATAAGAATTACATTGCCATATGCTGCCAACACTGAATTTGAAGTCTGGTACAGACATTAGTACTACCTAGTGGAGGATCGCCACTGGTAAAAGCGCATTCACCAAATGAGGCGCTTTCTAATAATTGTACGTGTGAGCATTATTCAATGGTGTGAGTAACTCCGAGTAGTTCCCAACTACTAACCAAGCTAGCGGCGAATGTGTACAATATAAAAGATAAACGGTTCTCATGAAGAAAATTCTGCGAAGATCAGAACTCCAGAATGTACAAGAGTTAAAAACGTCCTGACAAAAATGTAAGCAAGTTAGGTTCACTGAAAAAACGTGACGGGCAACACAAAAGAAAAAATGAGACGTAATGAAATGAAAAATTCAAACGATTTTGTTTATCTTGTTCCTTGAAATATTACAATTACCGTGTTTTGAAAAACGGATACATTAGCTAGTTATTTGTGTTTCTATTTTCTTTTCCATCAAGCTCCAAATTTTTGTTTTCATCAAGGTCGGATATTTGTAACGGTGTATTAGATTTGTTAGAACATTGGAAGTAAAAACATCTAAAACATAGTTTTGAATAACACACGCAGCAGTAAATTTAGACAGAATGCTTTGTCAGTTACTTTAATAAACTATTGTATATTAAAACAACTTTCTGTACATGGAAGTAAAGCTATAGCTGATAAAGCTTTAAAGTTATCAGTCATTTTACACGATCGCGTATACGAAATGAACGTTTAATATTCGGATCATCAGAAGATAGAGACGGTGCTCTTTCAAAATCAATCATTTTAACTTCCGTTTCTTCTAAAGTGGAGGATGTCGCTCTTAATGTAGACCATCTTATGGGTTTACAGGTACTGCAATTTCAAGCAGAAGTTTGTTAAATTAAATCAGTGTAATATTAGTACGAACTCACTGTCTAAAATCTAAAACATCTTCAAGTATATCTGGTAATTCACGTTTATGAACCGAAAATAAAATAAAGCAGCACAATACAACAACGGCTATACTACACCAAAGCGTAGTTAAGTAAATTGTTGATTTACTAATGACAATGGGCAAAATCAATTTGGCAGATACAAAACTTAATTCACCAATAGCCGTGACCACTCCTGTAGCTTCACCTCTCGTTTCAGTAGGAAATATTCGAGGAGTCAAATTCCAAACTGTAAAAAATGCCGATGTGTGGAATGTATAAGCAACTAAATAAAGTAGCAAACACATATCTTTATTATTCTGGAATCAAAAACCAATATGTATAGCTATGGAATGTTATTAATTTTGAAGAAATTACTAACCTCAGTTGGTCCAATAACATATACAACCGTTACGGTAATGCCTCCCAAAATACTGCCTAAAGCGATGATTACTTTATGCTTGATAATGTGGCAAAAGACTAGGCTCATAATTGCTGCCACAACACTGCTAATACCAGATAAGAACGTTATATCCAAAATATCATTTCTTTCTTTCATAAGAAGTGCCATCAACAACCCATTTAAAAATGTAGTTAGTAACCATATAAAGCATAAACTCACAAATAGCCATCTCACTGTGGGGGTGTTTACGATACTCACAAATCCCAAATTTCGTCTGCTGGTTAAATTCTAAAACGTACCACAGTTTGTTATCACATTTATTTTGAAAAGTGTAAATTTAATCGATTTAATTTAAATCATGAAATAAAATACTTAAAAATTATAAACTAACTTACAGACGTACAATGATTTGTACTGGGCGAAGTCTAAAAAAAGATGGTACTTGTTGCCCATTAAAACGCGCTACTGCTACTAAAACCGATTCTGCTGTAACCGTTTTATTGTTACATAATAACCAATTTGGAGATTCACGTATTATTCTAAAAATGTTACACAACTTTAGATGATTTGTTCTGATTGTCCTTTCAACTTACCCAATGAATGTAAGGAATATAATTTGTGGTATTGTCATAACTAAAATATTTTTCATACTATCTGCAAATATCATCCATACGAAAGGCAACAAAACATGTCCTATTGCAAAAGATAAACAAAGCAGTCCTAAATCCAATGTCCTCCAATTGTTACAGGATATTTCCGTAGCTAAAATATAGTATTAGCAAAATAAAGAAGCTGCGTTTATTACTTAAAAAAATTATATTATTTATTATATTATTATAAATATTATTATTATATATTATTATAAATTATTATATTATTGACAGTTTGCATTGTTTTAAATTTGAACATTGGTTGAACCGTTGCGTTGGGTAGCTTACTGTTAACAGGGGGTTGCCTGTCGAGTGAAGTCACTACCGTCGCGCATGCGCAAATGCGTTTTCGTGCTGGCTTATACTATTTAAACGTATTTTTGAAATATTTACACTGTTATAATAATTATTATCCCGAAATGTTTGTATTCGGGGTAAAAGGTATTTGATGTCTAGAATCTATTACACGCCCATTTGAAATTTCTACAAGAACCCTATTGTATAGATACTTACTTAAAACTATTGCGACTAATGCTGTCCCAGCTAATGTAAAACCATGACAAAATCTAGATAAGGTAAACGTTGTGTAACTATTGCTTGAAGTTACAAGTATTGCAGCGCATGGTTGAAGAACTAAACATGAAAATAATACTTTCTTCCGACCCCATCTATAGATACACATATCAAGTAAAGTACATATTATACCATTCAAACTGAGAAGTTAATTTTACCGACCTGTCTGCAAAATGACCCATAACTATGTAACCAAGAACCATTCCACATCTAAAAAGCAGATTAGACAGATCGATTGTTATTCTTTGATCGCACACTAAATGCCACTGGTAATAAAAAAACATCAGTTATATAAACTAAAGGAATTAATTAACATTATTTAAGCAAATAAAAAACAAAAATACCGACTTTTTCCGTTAAAGTATATCCATAACGTTTCGAAAATTTAAAATTGTGACATCGACTTCCATTTGTGGTAAAACACGGATTGGTTGTTGAACCATTTTTGGTGCAATTAAATTCAAGATCCTTTGGAGCAAATAATTCTGAGGCAAACAAATTTAAACCGTCAAACACCATAAATATACAAAATACCCCAATAACTAATACACGCCATCGATTGCATGGTCCAACAACAGAACCAAGTAATTCTTCTGGTATGGCGAAACCTGGTACAGATGGTCCAGCAGAGGAAGAGGGTTGCCCATCAGAAACGATAGTTACATGACGTTTTGCACTGAAATACTTCATTGCGTAACGGTTTGTTGCAGGTGGTGACAGATAATATACTATTTTGTTTTACGCAGTTTACAGGATTCAATTTATACAATTTTTCCTTATATAGGGTAATAATAATACTCCACCCACATTGTATGGGTAACTTTGTTCTTGTAACACTAGAGTCAGTTAAATCAAGAAAGTTTGACAGAATTACAAGCCAAATCTAATTCGTTTTCGATCAATGTTGCCAACTTTCTGAAATAATCTAAAATAACTGAAAAATGCTTAAATTTCCAATCCAAAAGGGATGTGGTGCTGACGACTGATGTCACTGATGACTTCTACCACATTGTCCAAGATAACCACAACGGCCAACTGTAGCTTATGATCACAACAGCCAAAATGACCACAATGGCCAATTGTGCAAAACGTTAAACGTTAAAAGTAAGAATTAGGTATTTGCTACTTTAATACAATAGTCTGCAATCTAAGCCTGCAATACATATTTACATACGTAGATTGATAAGCTCTTAAAGACTACTTTGACACGTCATAATGTTGATTTTGAATTTTGTCTATGGGGCAGGTACACCCTCGGGCTAAAGTTGGACCTGCAGCGCTCATCCCCGAAGTGCCTCCGAACCACCCAGGAGTGCCTTCCAGGGTATCCCCTCGTCCCCCGGACCCCGGTAAACCCGCGACATTGTTTGAAATCCGCTCGGTAAGCCCAGGCCTATCCGAAGAGCCAACCCCGTTGACCATCTCCGACAGCGTTACCACGAGTACTCACGTGGTGTAGTTGCAACTGCCGGAAGAAACACCGGACGCCGCCGTGCCGTAAGAGCTACAATCCCCCTCCGAGCCGAAAGACCCTTCGCACAACCCCCAGAACCAGTCACCATCATTCCATCTGCAAACCCAGTGGCTTCTTCTGTTCGGGCCATCCCCGGGAGAAGACGCCCACTCAGGACCAGCAGTACCCTAACAACGACCTCACACCGACCTGAGCCGTCACCCCCAGGACGCCACGCCGAAGGTAGCTCCGGAACACCTGACACCCCGACCTGCCTGTAGGTTCGCGAAGCATATTTGCCAATAAATTCATTTAAGCATCTCCGACTATTACGGAAAAGATCATATCAAGCTCATTATGGCTTATTCTTGTGTCAGTAATTTAACAGTAATCGACTGGTTTGAGGTGATTTTTTTTGTAAGTAATTTGCATTGAGATATTAATTTTAGTCAATAATAGTTAATAGATCGTCGTCGTTAACAGAGGAATTTAAGAAATGAAGAAGTGCTTCGAATTGTTACTCTCCTCCAAGAAGGTCGTAGTCAAGGATATGGGGTGTGCGGAATTCAGAAATCTTCCGTATCTATAGCAGTCAGAAGATAATTACAGAGAGACTGGAGAATATGGACACCGACGAGGGCAAGACCGAAAGTGAAAGAAGACTACATCCGGAAGAGACGATAGATTTATTCGAATGAATGCTCTTCGTCAACGTTTTGTGACTGCAAGACGTATTCAAAGTCAGCTTTCTGAAGTACGGTGAGTACGAATAAGTAATCAAACTTTAGAAGACGATTGAGGGGCGTGGGATTGAGACTAGGCTAGGTTTGATCATGAACACATTAATTGGTCTATTGACGACTGGTACAACATGATTTTCACAGACTAATCAATATTTTGCCTAACATCGTCTGATGGACGTATGAATGTGTGGCGGCGTGTGAGAGAACTGTACGCTCCACAAACATTCTTTCAACTACGAGTTTTGGAAGTGGGTCAATAACTTAGATCATGTATTATGATCTAAGGTCTTTAATCGTATGGGACGGAATTTCTTTGAACGCTCGAATGGAGTCCCAGGCAGCAAGGTGTCGTTATTCTGACGTCATTTTTTGGTAAAAATTGGTCCCCGACGTCATACCACCAAATAATGACGTAAATTAACACGTCATATTTAGACCAGATATACACGTCGTTATTGTGACTGATTTTTGACGTCAATATTTCGTAAATAAATGACCCATTCTATGTAGTATTTGTGGACACATTAAAAATTAAAGCAAAAATTAAGCAGTTATTGAGAGAATTTGGTAAATTTCTAGAATATGATATATGGAGTATTATGGGTATCGTACTATGTGGTACTATACTAAACCAATACTTGACTTTATATTTATATTAACATGTATGAACACGTTTTAAATATATATAAGTTATCAGGATTACATAAATCTATTTATGTAATAAATTGTCCTAAGTAATTAAATTTGAATTTACCGCCTAATTATTATATGCGAGCGGGTGTGAAATGTACAAATGTACTTGGCTGTTGGTGCGCGTGCGCCGCTGTGCGTCTTGGACATAAGTTGCTGTGTGTGTATGTGGTGTTTAAACCGAGATGGTATCGTTTTTCGTTTATCCAAGTTTATTTCACAGATCGTCTGATCTGTTTTTGTGACGTGTACGAATTTTACGTTTAAATCGTCCATTATTGTAAGTGTACTATTATTTTAAGTAACTACATAATTATATTCTGGCGGTAAAAGAGAAGTATAACCTAACCTCACAAATCATTCATTGTTTTAATCAGATGGCCTTTATCGGTGTGGAGTTTTCTGCCAACGAAGATAATGAAGGCGGCGGTCTTGCTTTAATTCATGAGGCATGGTTAACGCCTCGTAAAACTGAGACCTTTTGGCCTCCTATCAAAAACCAGTCGGTATTCAACAAATTGTTGAAATCTGGAGAAATTCCAGACGAAGATAAATGGAATCCTTATAAAATTTCAAGAGAATTTTTCAAAAGTGGTTAGTATATTACTATGTATAGTATACTTTAATTATGTAATGGTAATTGAGTAGTATAACTATTTTTTATCATGTACTAATCTTAATACTAATGTCAAATAATTACCTAAGCTTTGTAAAGCAAGTATTATTAAAAAATTATTTTTTGCAGATGATTATAACAAGGCTGTAGAGAAATTAAAAGCTGGTTGAGAGCATATTAATGAAATATTGTAACAAAAAATGTAATAAATAGTATACAATGATTTTAGAAAGGTTTTATTTCTGTATCGGTCAAATTGACCAAAGATCACTCAAAAAATGACGTCATCACGGCGGTTTCAGCAAACGTCCGTTTCACGTCCAAATTGGTCCAAATATGACGTCCGGAAACGTCCAAATATGACGTCGAATGGCTGTGACATTAGGCCGTCAATTTAACGGCATTAATGACGTAAAAAATGACGTAAATATCACCAAGTCGATTACGGAAAATTGACGTGATAATGACGTGTAGCTGTTGCCTGGGGTTAGTGGTGGTGGATAGGGGTTCAATGATAGCAAACAGATATGTGGGGGAAATTTTACAACCACACGTAATGCCCTTTGCCCCATTAACTGGGGATAACTTTTTACTGATGCAGGATAATGTCAGGCTTCATGTGACTCGCGTCTCGCACCAGTATCTTCGCGATACCGGATACGGCTTGTAGTTCAGATCTTAACATAATCGATCATCTACGAAATATGATTAGAAGACGAATCAGACAAAGATAAATCGCTCTTGCTTCACTTGTAAACCTTGGTAGAGGCTTAGCTGAAGAATGGGACAATTTTCCGTAGGAGTCAGTGAGAAACTTATTTCATAAATCAACGAGAAGAATGTAAGCTGTTGTTAATAATGCCAGAGGTGCAAATACGCCGTATTAGCTGTTACCTATTTAGTTTGTTTTCCAGGTAATAAAAGATCGAGTTGGCATAATGTTTTATTCTTTTTGTAAACGTATGCTGTTTGTTGTGTATTTTTTAGTAAAATTAGTACTTTTTATTGTATTTTATATTTAAATGAAGAATCTAGCATTAAAACACTGAAGAAATAGTTGCAATCTATAAATATTGCGTGATGCGATAATTTTTTTGAGCAGTGTAGGTACATAGCGTACATAGGTAGGTATATTGTAATAAAATAACTGTTAAATTATTCCTAATAAAGCGTACAAATTAATGTACATACATGTGTTCGCTATTAACTGTTATTACTAAATATAACTCATATTAATATCTATCTACTACTAAGAATAAACTGGGGAAAAACCTAAAGAGAAAATACCCGAATAACGTGTGTACAGAGTTATGTAATAAATTCTTGAAAGCCGCGATCGCGAAGGCTAAGTATTATGAATATTGGGTTAATAGTTAGTTTTATTAATAATAAAGATCACCAGTGTCATATTTTTCTTTTGATGGACCCCAGGGGGAAATAATATTTGAGGGCCCCCTCTAAAAAAAGACTACTGTTTCGCTGTTCCTAACTTAAAGTTTGCCATTAGTCAACCTTATAGTTATACAGGATGTCCCTGAAAGCTCTGAACAAAACGCTGCCACATATTCGATATTGAGACCAAAACAGGATGATTCAAGATGTTCAAATAATTTCTATAGTATTTTTAAATAATAAAAGAGTGCTTTTAACGATGGGGGTGGAATTCGGGATGTGAATGTGTACTGACAAAAAATTCCTTTTGTCAGTACAGATTCACATAATTCTTTTACTCGTGAGTGTTACGTAGTTGGCCAAAAGTTCATCCTTCATCATCCATAATATGTCAAACTTTTACTACTGACAGAACTTCTTATTTTAGACGTTTTCAAAAATAATTGTGATTTGGTGTAGTACGTTATGAACTGCAACCCAAATAAGTTTGGTGGCGTTCAAAAAGGTAACAAAACTAAAACTGTTCTCACGGGTAAATTTTCATATACTATACGTAGTTTAGTATAACAGTCACTAATTAATTTTATATTTTTTAATTTCAAAAGAATATAAGTAATAAGTAGTACAATATAAAATAATAAATAAATAGGGTGCATGAAATTTGAATTAGTAGAAAAATTAAAATCTCAGATACTACTCTTTAATAAAAATTCATAAAATTTTGAATATGATTTAATACTAGCAAGTGCTACTATCTCACAGCATCCAAGTAAAATTATTTAAATAAACTCGGGCTGTTTATTTTCTCTACTTTATTTCTGTGTTCTTTAATTGTTTTCAGGAGATGATTCTACGTTAAAATTACACGAAATAGGACATCTGGCCACCGCCATCGGGCTGAGAGCAACTGACCGCCGAGCCCGAGCCGACTGTCCGCCGAGCCCGAGCCGACTGTCCGCCTAGTCGACTGGCCGCCGAATCGCCGTCGAACCAAGTGGCCGCCAACGAACTAGCCGCGGACCGACGTCGCCGCAGGAGCATTTTCGCAATACTTTAGCTTCACTAAAAAGCAAATGCAGTTGGACAACAGTGTATTGTAATTTATTATTACCCTAAAGCCTGTAAAGGTATATCTCAAATTCCTTTTGAGCATAAAGTTTTGGCGAGATTATGACTTCGCGTTAAGGTTTTAAGGGATTGAAGTATGCTCATAGAAATGTTTACTTAATTTTGGAGCTTATGCTGCTTATTATGTGCATCATATGCATTAAAAATCTTTCTATTCATTACCAGAATTCTTGGCAACCTAAAAGCCAACAACAATTGTGGTGTGAGGGGTCTGGTCTGATGTAACGGCATGCTATTTTATTTTATATAATTATATACCTACTATATACTGTGTAATTTTTATCTGGGTGAACTATATGTGTATGTTTTGTGATAATTATGTATACAGGGTGTTTCGTAAATGGCGGACACGGAGAGCACTACGCGATTCTCATCTTAAAACTGAGTTGAAAATGTATAGGCGATTTTGTCCGAATGTATTTAGTTTCCGAGTTATTCGCATTTTAAAAATTTTAAATTTGACAACATTGCGCATGCTTGCACGGACTTTGTTTTAAACGTTTGGTGTTTTAATAAGGCAGTATGAACAAGTTTCCTAGGTAATAACCTCATAGCTACAATGCACTGTTGCAACATATTGAAAAATTGATGAACAATGCGGAACGGTTAAAATTTACCCGTTTTTCCAAAGCATAAAGGAATTGAATCTCAATCTTTGACTGAGAATAAGTCTGAAACTAGCGAAGAACGGGCATTATTGTATTATATTTTTCCAATTGGTATCTGGAGGGGAATGTAGTACTGTGCTCCGTGTCCGCCATTTAAGAAACACCCTGTATATCTATATACCTACTATATTTATATGTTATGCCAAATTGAATAAATTATTTACTACAAAAAAAAATTAACTGAGATCTCCATGCTTAGCCTCGAAAAACAGGTATCCTGTATATTGTTTGCTAATAAACATAAATACCTATTGGTATTTATTAGTTAGCTAGTTGCATTGCTTATTCTATCATCAACAACATCAAAAACTTGGAGCGGCGGCCACTTGTACTGGCGGCTACTTGACCCGGCGGCCACATGACCCGGCGGCCACTTGACGCGGCGGCCATTTTGCCCCGCGACTAGTTGTCCCGGTGGTCACTTTACCGGCGGCCACTTCAACCGTCGGCCAGTCAGCCGTGGTCATATATCCGCGGCCACTTGTCCTAGACCGAAAATTAAATACTGATGGTACTTTTAATTTATTTTGTAGATACAGCTAACCTTTCCGGACAGAATTGAGTTTAACATTTTTCTGGTTCAAAATGAAAATAGTTTTTGATTTCTGGAATCATTAATTTATATTAAAGAATTATAAATTTTTAAAAGTCTCTGGGTACTTCAGTAAATATTGATCAAAGGTCAACCGATATTATAAATCACATGCACATTTATGAGTTTATTTCAGTATAAGACATAAGTCACATAAGTCGAAAGAATTCGTAAATAGTCGACTCGTGTCCTTGCAGCCGGTTTCCTGAATAAATGCACGTTTTTCTATATTTATCCAAGCGCCGCAAGCTAATTCTGTATGAATTAAAGATAACCCATTACCTTTGGTGAACTGGAAATATCTGGATCAGTATCGACCAGGAACAATTATGAAATTCCATAATCAAGGGTATTATAGAAAAGAGACATAGTACGGAATAATTAAGCAAAGATAAATATATTTAATTAAAATAATTACTATGTTACCAAACATATTTTTACATAAAAAATAACTATTTGATAAACTACTGTGGAACGGTTAAGCAATTACTATGTTTTTGTTTTAAACTTGTTATTAATTACAAAAGAAGTTAAAGTATAATTATTGTATATTGATGTTTAAAACTATAAGTACAAAAACAAAATAAGTTAAACCCAGTGGCAGAAGACACAGAAAATTTACATAAAACAAGAGGACGTCGACGTTGACATGATTGGATACACTGAACTGGAGAATTTTACGTCGAAAGATTGATTTTTATTTTTATTATTTATACCCTAAGCACGGTCTGCAAAACAAGTCTGCAGGACGAGCCGCTTTGTGAAGTCGCAGAGCAGTTTCCAGTAGGTATACAGCCAGCGTACGCAAAAGCATACTAATAGAATGCTATAAAGAAAAATTAGAATGCTTTTCTTATCTCGACGTACAATTTACAGAAATGTTCTTTTTTAACAAAGTTTAAACTTAAAGCTAAACAAAAAATAAAATAAATTTTACAGTCAACCGGATTATTTTTCTTAAGAACTGCTTTGCATATTACAATATTACTGGAATTGTTTTTTCAACAAGAATTAACCACAAAAAACTGGTAGCTACTACGTATAATATTTACGTAAGGAATAGACAACCGAAATTTTAAACGGCACAATATGAAAGTGTAAGTACCTATACCTACTATCCGCGATTTCGTTTTTATAAAAAGAAAAGTTCACCGTTTAATTTGCGCAGTGAAGGGATTGCTATCGCATTTTGCTGCTACAAAATTACCGTAATCGTACAATGGGTTGTCAGTAAGCAAGTTACATCAGACATAGAAGTTTGTTTGAGTTTGTTTATTTCTAGATGTGGTTAAACGTGCGCGCAGTCGCAATTTTTTAATCTACTCATTTATTCAAAAAGATATAAGGCAGTAAAGTGCTTTTATTCCATTATACCTGACCGAGAAATTATTAGTGCCTTATGAACTTAATTTCCTAGACGAAACAAATTTCTTGCCGAAATGGATGATGCTCATGATTTAGATACCCTTATGGGGTATTTGGGTATGCAAAACTTTTATTTTTCTATTAATATTTAATGAATGAATAAAAACACGTGCTACTACGATGGTTCATCGGAGTAGTAAAAGTTTAAACTATAGTTTCTATTTCAAACCTGAAATAAATCGTTTGCGTTTTATTTTATAGTTCCACGTCACAGGTGCCAAATTAAAGGTTAACGAAAATAATTATTATTAGAATATATAACAAATAAGTAAAATTTTTAGTTTAATTTTAGTACCTTGGAACGTTTTTCTTTTTAAAATATATAAGATTTCTGCTTCTTTTACTTTTCTTTTGCCATTACTGTAATTGCACTAATTTTCTCTGTAATTATTATTTCATCGCAATATTTAAGCTACATTCTTCCTACTATTTCTTTTTCAAATACTTGAAAGAGATGTTGAAAATATCCCAAATTAGACCAAGTATTTCAGGTAAATTAAGTTTTCCGCAAAAATAGGTATCCTGGATATTGCGGTAAAATTATGTTCTCATTAGCTGATACTATACTAATTTTTACACTAATGTAACAGTCACGTTATGTGAACAGTTTTATCGTTAATTTATAAGCATAAACGTACTAGTATATCATCTTATTAACATATTATTTATTAACATATTATTAATCAACAATAATATACTTTATGACAATATACTTTTTCGCTGATCGTTAGCAAAATTGGACATTTCTGTCTTCTGATTAAGTTTGTTGAAAAATTGAATATTCCAGTAAGTACATCTATTCTAGTTGTTACTACGCAACGATTCAACGAGAAATAACTGTACTGGAATAACATTCTTGACATTAGGCCGGGATATTATTCCCGTATATAGTTTTCATTTTTGTTTATTCTATTCCATTTTTATTCTGCAGAAGTGATTAAAAATTCGACTTTTTACAAACACATAATCGGCGGAAAGATAGTAGGTATGTGTAATTCTTAGGAAAAGCACATTCCCAGATTTTATGTGATTGCTGATCTCGGTCGTGTCGTCTTGAAAAGTAATTTTCACGATCGTCTGGGTATGTTACACTTTTCCAACTAGATACACAATATGCTATTTCCGGTTTGTAATTGGTACAAAATTTGCGTTTTCTACCGCTGAAGGACCAAATGCTGAAAATTTAAACTTTACTGTTTCTGTTGAACTAATTAACTTTTTTTTTAATTTCTTTTTGTGAAAATTTTATACACGAAAAATTAGAAAATGATAGTCAGGTTGACCAAAACTACCAAAACACGTGGTTTTGGATTATATTATTATGGTCTTGCTTTACTATGAATGGTTCAGATATTCCCTCATGTGTTGTACCTACTTTATTTGGTGAAAAGTATAATAATAAGGTAATGTTCACTAATTTTGTTGGTACTGCTAACTTTTTATACTTCATAAACTTGCTCCTATTCTTCTCGTCTGTCCTGTCGATATGCTTCCCAATCTCAAAGTATGTTTCATGTTCATAATTGCCATCTCCGATTCAATGTTTCCTTAAAAAGTATGTATCTCTTCAACGTGTTATTATTGTCTCCATATCAGATTTCCGTCCTTATATTGTCTTGTGGCGGTATTGTCGTTCTGATTTCTTTACTTCCTTGAAGCAGTTTTTTTAACTCCCTGTTTGTACTGAGAGTTTAAATATTTAAGGGGAATAAAATATGGTCAAAAGCAATTAAAAAAGTCTATATGCATGGGGTTCGAAATCGATCGTTTTCGAGTAAGAGCAATTTTGACAGACGGAGCTCGGTTGCCCGCAATCATAAGCCGATCTGGTCTACAAAGTAACTACCATTTATCAGCGCCTTCAGCCGTTGGTAAACTATTCCAAACGACCAAACATCACGGGAAGACAGTTGACGATTGGATAAAGCCTCACCTCAAAGTCGATGTGCTTCCAAGGCATTCCCAGGTAGGCGACACAGTCGGCGCAGCGCAGGGCAGGAAACGCAGGCTGACGCAGTGCAGGAATTACGCGTGTTGCAGCCAAAGCGCAGAATAGAACGCAGTTTTGTTAGATTATAGTTTGTTTTACGTACTAGTACATTAGTTATGGCGGCGGCGCCAAAATTATAAGGACTGGGCTATGTCTATACCCTTATTATTGAGTTCTGAATCAGATTCGAAATTTTAAAAGCTTCTTTTGCTCTATAATGTCTCAAAAACAAAAATAAGGTACCATATTCCGTCTTGAATTTGGTTTTCAAGTAGCCACCATCGTTCGAATCAAATATCAGTTTGAAATGTCTTACTTCTTCTATAAGCTGTTCGATTTTATTATTATTAGTCGCCATTGTTTGCCGTACCATGTCCACTGTGCAACACACTGCGTCGCACGTGGGGTAGAAAACTGTGTTCTAGACACTGCGCCGGGCAGACTTCACGTGTCGCAGTTCTGTGCTGCCCCACACTGTGTCTCAATTTGCGCACCTATATTAAATTACACACCATACAAAAACCTGCTCTGCGCTGTGCTGCGCCGACTGCGTCGCCTGCCTCTCAATGTGCGCCCGGGTTTATTGCCACGACCTTAACTATGTCCAATACTTCAATATATTAATATCAAGGCATTGTAAATTAAAACATGTTTAGTTAGCAAACTATTGATTATAAATATAATTGCCACTCGAATGTGTCCAGATATAGCGACGTATATAGCCTACTTGCAAATTTAAACGCCCTAAGGGCAAGTAAAGTTAATGTCCCTGTCCCCTCTGGTGTGAAAGTTTTACAATTCATTTAATGAACTATGGGTAAAATTTAAAAAGGTTTGCAATGTGTAATGATTTATAGTAGAATGTGAAAACAAAAACTTCCATGGTTACAATTGTTACAAAAATTGTAACCATGGCAACTGTCGGAGGAATAAGTTATTCCAGGTTTATATTAGTCTTATAAAATCGGCCATTAAGTATGTGTCAAACTATTTAGGCAGTCAAACGCGAGAAACTTTTTCATATCAAAATAATTTCAACATGCCAAAAAACTAGTTATTCGAAAAATGGACTTGATTCAGAATGAATTTGAAAAACTTACACGACAGTAATTAAACACCCACGAAAGGTTGTGCATTAAATGCCATGATCTTTACCAAGAAGAGTTATATCAAAATAATATACATTCTACTTTTTAGCACACTCCACAAATAGTGCTAATTTAACTCTTGCGAAAATTTGAGCAAAATTGAGAAGTATAAGGGATCCTGTTTTGAAGTTGTATTTTTTTGTATAAATTACGATATTTACAGGGTGTAGAATTAAATCACACAACATAGGGAGTTCAATTGCAAAATTTTAAAAGTTAAATAGTATTAATATCTTCCGTAATTATTTTACAGAAAAACTTTTGTACGTATAGATTTTTGCAGAGAAAAATATTCTGTATCCTATCCATAGAAAAATGTTATCGATATTATTTTCTGTTTGCTCCTAAACTGAAAAATCGAGAAACAATAAACGCTGTTTTGGAAAAAATCTGTAGTGTCTTGGAATTACGGTGCGACAGGTGCAGCTCATGGCCATGCCGCTTGTACTGATAAAAAAATTAACATCTACCATAATATAATACATAAATTGAACTGCATACATTGTTTTCAAATGTCTTTAATATTATCTCCAGTGAAAAAGAGTTTTCTGTTGTTCACATTTTATTTATTTTTTTTGAATTTTTACACAAGCAACTTTTGGAGTGAGATTTAAATTATCGAAAGTGCACTGTTTTTTATTCTTATGGTACTACCTACTAATTGTATTTGTCTGATCTCGAAAGTGGTTAAATATTTTTTGTTGCGAAATTCTTGCAAGTAACTTGCTTTCTCTCTGCCATGCCAGTTCGATAAAAATGAAAGTATATAGGTAGTACAGTAATTATTTTTAAGTAAATAATATTCATTATTCGGCGCCCATTGAAACTTAAACTACGCATAAAATTATTGGGCACGGTTGCTTTACATGGTTGCTTTATTTGTCGCCCCAGTAATCTTCCACTGTGATAACGGTATAATTTATAACTCTTGTACCCTTGTTTAATTAAGAATGTGCGGAGATATATTAATTTATTTTCAGGGACAAATGTACAAATATGTAGCAAACAATAAATTTATTGAAAGGAATTTATTATTTTACGTAATTTGAAATAATAATTTAATGGTAAGATAACTTTTTGGCCTATTTTATTACTCTGTTGCAATGATCAAACAGTGCGCAATTTTTCTTATTTTACATATTGTATACGTATTCCGTGTACATTTAATAATATTTCTTGTTTTCTGTTTTTAATGGTTTATGAAACTGAAAATTGAATTAAATATACAAAACAACGGATATTGTTCAAAATTTTCGCTCTAATAAAATTTCTTTATCCCTGCTTTCACTTTCCCTATCGTAGTTTCCAGTTGCTATAACAAATTTAAATTTTGATAGAATAATTGAGGTATAATTTGAGTTAAATTCACCGGTTCTTCGCTGTAAATACTAACGGAAACGTAAAATTAAGGCTTGCATGGGATGTTTCTTCGTTAATATCATAAAAAAAATTAAACAGAAAAATTAAGAAATCTGATGCACGATCATATAAATTAGAAATTACTACTTTACTACAAAGTTCATGCTTATTTTTTTTAATATTTGATAAAGTTAAATTTATGGTCTATAAAATTCAGCAAATCTCAGGCGATTGTCATGCCGCAAGTGGCGTGACCTTTTCGATCATCAAAGATGAAACTGAAATCTTTTTACACGTTAATCTGAAGGTGATGTAGAAAGTTTGTGTATTGATTAGAGCAGTGTAGGATTGTATAGTTTGATATATACATGAAGTCCATTTTTTGTGCAATATAGCCATTGCAAGTTAAATGGACCACCCACCTTATCATTGGAATATAGGCAACCCATTATACACTGCTAGCACTCTTCCCTTTGCTTACTGATTTTGATTATTGTTTGTCAAATTACACAGTGTTTTTCATTAGTTTTTAATAAAGAACACGATTTAAAACTAACGATTTATTGAAAAGATAATCTATACAGACGAAAAAAAAATAGAAATGTGCACACCTACTGTATCACTCCGCGCGGATTTCGGATTATCATTATTTTTGTAAAATATCCTAACAGACTTACAGACCTGACCTGTCCCAAATTTAACAGGTTTGCTATTTAAAAAAAATATAGATTTTTTGAATAATATTATGTTTGACGTTCGATAGTGCCCTAACGCAAAGCTCTTTTGGGTATGGAAAAGTTTGGTTGGATCGTTCTATTTAGGTCTCAGGAATATGTGATAGCGTTTTGTACAGACCTTTCAGGGACACTCTGTAATTCAGATCATGATAATTTGAGGCCTTTACACGGCATTTTTCACTCAAGAAACTATGCGGAAACTGGGCTACTTACTATAGTATTGTCGCTTTCAAATTTTAATCGCAAGTAGATTAAAACTAGCAATTAATCTTTTCCTAAAATATAGCTTTGAGCCTTTGGCCTTGTGAGCCTGTTTTGCCACTATTAAAATATTTATTCAGGCATACTACGATTTGGAAGATACCACAATCCACACACATATTAGTATATTATAATAGATTATATATTTGCAAATATCAATAACGCACTAGCATGTCTTATATTTAAAATTTACTTTGGTTCTATGTTCCTCCAAGTTACTCCTTAGAAGAATTTCACCATTTTCACTCCAATGCCAGAAAAATTGATTAACTAGAACATTTTAACAATCCATAGTATTGCCATGTATGTACCTTTGCTTATATCCAAAATTACTGCAATGGATATGCTCAAGGCCAAAAATAATCCAATGATTTGTTTCCTTTCAAATTTATAGTTTTCTTCTATTAGTGTTGCGATCATTTCTTAAAATTAAAGAAAGTTTATCACACAAAAAAGAACTAATTTAGAAAATATGCAAAAAGTTGAATTTATAATTTATACTGTAATTCTTAGCCTTTTTACTAAATTCTTGTAAATGTTAGCAGAATTCGTATTATACAGAGTGATGATAAAGTCTCGTACGAAAATCATATTCTGGTTATTTAATGTTTTTGCGGAAAATCCTGAGACCCGTCGATTTTTGTTTTTAAATTGCCATTCACACATATAATTATCAACCCCCCACCCCTCAACCCCTAAATGCTAGCAACCCCAACTTTAAAATTTTAAATAGAAAGATACCCTTTGTGATATCTCTTTTGATAGGTCTTTTTATTCTTAATATAACAAAAAAAAGTTTTTCAAAATCGATTGAAAAATAACAGAGATATTTAATAAAATGTAATCAATGTAAAAAATGGGGTTGACATTTAAAGAAAAAATTATGACGTCTAGCATAGAAATAATGGCACAAATCCTGAGACCCGTCGATTTTTGTTTTTAAATCTCCATTTAGACATATAATTTTAATCCCCCCACCCCTCAACCCCTAAGTGCTAGCAACCCCAACTTTAAAAGTTTAAATGGAAAGATACCCTTTGTGATACCTCTTTTGATAGATCTTTTTATTCTTAATATAACTAAAAAAAGTTTTTCAAAATCGGTTGACAAATAACGAAGATATTTAACAAAATGTAATCAATGTAAAAAATGGGGTTGACATTTAAAAAAAAATTATGACGTCACAGCGTAGAAATAATGGGCGATCAAAACCACACTTTTAGGTCAGGAAGTGCCTTTTTTAATGTTACCATTTACGGCGTGTTTGAGCCGTTTCTTGTCGAATATTGACATTTTCATTTGATTACATTTTGTTAAATATCTCTGTTATTTTTCAACCGATTTTGAAAAACTTTTTTTGGTTATATTAAGAATAAAAAGACCTATCAAAAGAGATATCACAAAGGGTATCTTTCTATTTAAAATTTTAATGTTGCGGTTGCTAGCACTTAGGGGTTGAGGGGTGGGGGGTTGAAAATTATATGTCTAAATGGAGATTTAAAAACAAAAATCGAGGGGTCTCAGGATTTTCCCCAAAAACATTAAATAACCAGAATATGATTTTTGTGCGATACTTTATCAGCACTCTGTATATAAATGATTAACCATGTTCAAATTGGCGTGATTTACCGTAGTAAGCCGCGTGTGAAATCGAAATAAAATCTAATCACATTCTTTAATCCTTGAGAATTGTTTGATTGTTATTTTAGAGATATTTTACTGTATTATTTAAGTATAGGGCTTAAAATATAATAGCACCGCTTATAAGTTTGTCGTAAAAAACATGAACTACTACCGCGTTACTTAATCCTTTTTTAAAAATCAGAAATTTTGGTCAGCCGCGCTAAATAGGTACCTATTTTTAATCACGCTTGAGTTTCGCTGCTAATCAAGTATTGCTAGTTGTAGGTATGGATGAAAATTAAAATTCATGATCTTTGGGGTGGTTTAGGACGTTTCGGCGCAGCTATTTCGGCACCAGGTCGCTTTGACGCCGGCCGTTTCGGCGCCAGGATAGAAAATAAAAATTTACTTATAACTGTCTATACTTTTATTATTATTAAATTAAAATTCTAAAAACAATCTTTTCATCTTTAATAATTAACCCAAATTAACCTATACATATCTATTTTTATTATTACTTAGTCTCTATATTTTTATTATCTAATAATTTTAGAAAAACGGCGCAGAAACGGTCTGGCGCCGAAATGGCTTGGTGCCGAAAGGCCCCGGCGCCAAATCTATATCCCATACTGTCCCATACTGTTTTTGGGGAGTACTTTAAAGTAAATTTACAGAAGTAGAATTTTATCTAAATAGTTAAGTTTGAATTTTTATTAAAGGTATGATTTTTTTGCTAAAACTGTTATTTAGTTTAAAGTATCAGGCTATCAGTATTTATTTATATCATTAACCGATTTACTGAAAGTTCAAAGTGCCGAGAGTACATTGACACACGATAATGAATTTTTGTATCATCTTGGAGTTAAGAATTGCAAAGTTTTAATTTTTAATAGGTAATCATTATGTTTTAGGAATTATAAATGATAAATATTAAACATTGGACAAATATAGAAATATGTTCAAGAATTTCAAAATTAATTAATTAATTAATTAAAATAGGTAAATGTGGAAAATAGTACCTACTTAATTTTGTCCTGGGGAAGTGAGTTTCTTTTTTGTAATTAATATTAGTGGTTATGTTAATAAAAATAAATTATCATATTATAAAATATGCAGATTTAAGATTTAATATTCAACTTAGTAACACTCAATATTTCAATAGTTTATGGTATAATTTGAAATTTCAAACACTTTTATGTGTAAAACAAAATCAAGGTCATACCGCAACAATTCAATCTAATGCCCACATTTTCCTTATCTACGTCTGATAAAAAAAAACCTTACTATTTGGCAACAGGAACTACCTATTCGTTTCCTATTTACGAGTATTTATTTATCCTGTCTGATCTATTATAATTCATAATCATGTCGTGCAAGTTTGTTGTTAATAATTAAATACCTACATTAATTAATAGATATCCAGAAAAATATCTTATGCGAAACAACACTCCTTTAAGGCCCGGTCTTTCCATCTCCTAATAAAGTTCCTAATAGCTATTTGACGAATAAATTTTTTTCGACCAATCACTGACGCCAATTTTGACAGATGGGCTTCAGTTATTGGTCGGTTAAGTTAATAGCTGAATAAAGTTAATAGGAACTTTAGTAGGAGATGGAAAGACCGGGCCTTAATATAATTGGGATGATGGAATTGTTACCATGCATAATAATTATATGCTACAATATAATATGCAGTATAACCTATTAAATTTGCCATCGATCTACTTACTTTCATCCTAGAATGGCCTCAACGATCCCGTATAATATATTACACACTAACATCTTTTTTTGTTACGAACCAGTTTTAACATTAATTTTATATTAGGCAGGAAACAAACGAGGTACGCAGTAGGCCCAAATATATCACACACCGAAGTATAAACCTAGAACCGAAATGGCGTACACTATAATTCCAAATTCCAAACAATATCCAAACAATCTCGAAATAATTTAAACGATTCCAAAAAGTTCCCAAATAATTCCAAAAACTCAAATTCTAATAAAAGCTAATTAAATAATTCCCACAATTCCTAAACAATTCCCAAACAATTCCACAAAAATTTCAACGATTCCAGACAAATTCCCAAACAATTCCCAACATGTGTACACCAAAAATTCCATCGTGAATTACCCTGAGGGGTAAATGGATGCAAAATATTCCAACAGCTCTTGGGCGCCATCTGGAATCTATTCCCTTAAAAAAACCAATTCCCTCTCAACCTCCTCTATGGATAGAAATGATAATCCATCAAGCATTCCACAAAATTTTATAAATTCTTCTTCCTGTCTGTATATCTGTTCCAGATCTAATTCCCGTAAAACTGTATACGTATGTCACAAATACGTCTTGAACTTTTATTTGCACAACATAAAGCTGCAAAAAAAGTGTTGGTACCATGGAAAAATTGTCATCCATATACCATGTAGTGGCATTGGCTAAGTGGGGTATTTTTGCGGGGGTCTTTTGTCCGGGGTTTTTTGTCCGGGGGTTTTTTGTCCGGTTACCAGGTTTATAAATTAACATTGGAAGATTTGTGGCAGATACCAATATCTTATTTAACCTTCCAGGGGTCGCGCGGCGGTCCTCACACCGCACTAACACATATTTATGCATAACTTGAATGCACATGGACGGTGGGGGTTCTACGTTTAGCTGTTCCTCTAGTATGTCGATACTAGGTATCAGTGCTAATTTGAAGCTCATTGAAGCGTTTCACGTTAAATTACATTGGATTGCGGACTGTGAGACCTGCGCGACCACTAGTGTTATTTCTTAGTGTTCTGCTACTTTTCAGTTTATATTAATATAAGCGGTAAGTTGTGATACTTAGTTAAAATGTTTCAATAGAGTTAATGCTAAATATAATTGATTTAGTAATGGAGACCTACCAGCAAGAGCAGGAACGCCTAAGACGCATGCTGGAAGATGTTTTGGCTAGTGATAACGAAGAAACGTACGAAGATGAATCTGAAGCAGGCGAATCAGATCATGAAGAGCAACAACTTGATAATAGCGATACTGAGCAGGAAATATCGGACAGTGAAGAAGATGTTACCAGCAGCTCTCTGGTATTTGTAGGAAAAGACAAAGTATCAAGATGGAGTAAACAGGTGCTACCCAAAACGCGCAAAACGGGTAAGGAAAATATTGTAAGACGCCTCCCTGGTCCAACATTGGCAACAAAAGAATTTAAAAGTATATTAGAATTATGGGACTACTTTGTTAACCCTCAATTAATTTCCATCTTGGTTGATTGCACTAATAAGTATATAGAAAATATAGCCGAACATTACACACGGGAACGAGATGCCAAACCTACGAATGAGGTTGAAATTCGTGCATTTCTGGGACTAATATATATGGCGGGAGTATATCACGCAAATCGCCTTAATCGGGAAGAATTGTGGAGTTCGGACGGAACAGGTATAGAAAAATTTCGTCTAACCATGTCGTTACGTCGGTTTAAATTTTTATTAACAAGTTTGAGATTTGACGATAAAGAAACTCGTCTACAAAGAAGACTGACTGATAAGTTTGCAGCAATTCGTGAAGTATTTGAACGTTTTACCACTAGTTGTCGAAACGGCTATCATCATTCTGCGTTCGTAACAATTTATGAAATGCTTCCTGGGTTTAGGGGCAAATGCAGTTTTAGGCAATACATACCCTCAAAACCCAATAAATATAGGATAAAATTTTTTGCGCTATGCGACGCAAAAATGTTTTATACCAGTAGAATGGAGGTATATCTTGGAAAACAACCAGAGGGTGATCAAAGATTATCAACTAAGCCCCAGGATGTTGTGTTGCGACTTTGCGAAGATATTTGTGGTTCCGGGCGAAACGTGACAATGGATAACTGGTTTATGTCAGTTAGCGTTGTTGATAAACTTTTTCATGATCATAAACTAACAGTGATAGGGACACTAAAAAAAATAAACGCGAGCTGCCCATAGAGTTTTCGAAGCCCCAAAAACGACCTGTACGGTCTAGTATGTTTGGGTATACAATGCAATGTACTCGATTGTCCTATATACCAAGAAAGGGAAAGAATGTAGTATTGCTCTCCAGCATGCATCACGATGATGCCATCGATGAAGAGACGGGAGATCTCTATAAACCAGAGATGATCGTTGCTTATAACCAAACCAAGAGTGACGTTGATGTAGTAGACAAAATGAATTCAGCTTACGATTGTTCAAGAAATACCCGTAGATGGCCGATGGTGGTATTTTACCACATTCTTAATGTTGCTGGCATTAACGCACAGATAATATACACTGCGAACAACCCCACCATTACTATTTCGCGAAGGTTGGTTTTGCGACAACTAGCAAATGAGCTGATTGAACCCCATCTACGAGTACGAGCGACATTAACATGTCTTCCAAAATCTATACAACTCAGGCTCAGGTAACTTACCAAAATAGATGAAGCAGGAGAACCACAGAACATATCTGGAAGATGTGGATACTGTGACGGAAAAAGAAACAGAAAAACTAGATTTTCATGCTTTATTTGCGACAGATTCATGTGCTTGGAGCATATAACGGCTATCTGTCAAGTATGCAAACGAAATGTTGGAGAACAAGAATAGTTGACTATATTTCTATGTAATAACGTATATTTGTGTAACACTATAAGATATGAATACCATTAAATAATGATTAAGTTGGATTATTAATTTTAAGTATCTATGAATGTTAAAGTTACGTTTACTAATAAATTACGTTTATTTATGTTTTGCATTTTCATTTTGGAGATAAAAGACTATTAGAGTCACTGTAGAAGGTTAAAACTAAGAAGCAATATACAATAAACATTGGTACAATGTTGCCAAATTACCAAATCATAGTGCGGTCTCTGAGACCGGCGCGACTCATGGTGTTCAAAAAAATCACGCGACCTCTGGAAGGTTAAGTTAGAAATTTAATATTTTATTGAATGTACTAATAGCATTGTATTATAAGTATAACTTATCTACGCATTTTGAGTACTTTTAAATTACGTAAAATGAAAGTAGGGCAAACAAACTTGTCCGTAAAAAATATGTAATTGAAAATAATAGTAGGTACTTGTAAGTAAGTACACAATAATTTAACCATTCGATATTTTTCAAAGTTCATATTTCAGATTTATGATTTGTTAACAGAAAGTGAATTACGAACATCCGTCGATAGTAACTAATAAAAAATCTATTGCTACGAATGAAAATGAAAATTGCAGCGGATGAAATAAACGTGATATGTTACAAATTCCGATATAATAATTTCTGCAGGAAGGACTACACCCGGAAAAATAACGATAGGTGTAAGTTGTAGGACACACTCTGAAAGGGTTTACAAGTTTAGTTGTTTTTAGGCAATCACGTTTTTGTAATATCACGGACAATCTTTGTAAATGGGACGGTAGATATCTCATTATCTCATGATATAGACAGTAGGTCACTCCGTACTACTATAATTTGAAGGAAGCGAATTAATTATTGTATGTTCATTTTGTTAAACGTCATTCAAAATATGATAAGATTTCTGGTTTCTGGTTCTGCTCTACTTGTAGAATTTTAAATTTCTATTGATAGATAGATAAATCTTATGACACTTGTATTTGAGTTGAGTGATATGATTTAAACATCGTTATTCTGCAAGACTAGGTCCTGTGGGGCTGTGCCCATTGTCGCTTCAGCCTTCTTCTGCCGGCGATTGGAACAACCCCATAACTCGATTCCGTACGTTCATGTGGGCTTTAGGATAAAAGTAATTTATTCGAAAGGGGTAGTTGTGAGCTCGCCTTCCAACTAACCAACGCATTTGTTTAACATTCAAGTTTATCTGTATGCGAGTTTTTTTTAAAATAGAGATGCATCCTAGGTACTATGTTTCAGCTTTGGTTTCAATCTGTATTGGTATCGGTACCTACGTTGCTGGTTCTGGTTTTCCGACATAGAGCATGTATGTTCGAAATATTAAAGGCCTGTACAAAGAAAATCAGTTCATAAGTATTGTTTTCCGTTTTAAATAGAAAACATTGTTCAGTCTGTTGGATAACGTCTGCATTTTGCATTTACCTCAGTTTTATTCGGCGTTGCTGCATTTAAAACAATTTACAACAACAGAAACATCTCCAGAATTGCTTCAGAAACCACAAAACCTATTTTTGAAATTCTAGCAAAATTTTGGAATTTTCGTCTTCCATATTTCAATTAGACCGTCTCCATACTTTTCTCTGTAATTGTACACAATAGGTTTTTTCTATAATTTTTATAGAACTGTTGATTATTGGAATTTGCACATAATACTTAAGTATCCTATTTGCCGTTCTTGCAATTATTGTGTATGGTCTGATTCGTTAAAACGTTTAAACGGCAGACGTCTGCATTATGTTATCAACATTATCCAATTATAATAATTACATAATACCGCATAATAACTAGATACAATAGTACTACAGTCAGGTATAACAACTAAGTAGGCACTGATGTAAAATGGCCCAGTGAACGTTCAGAACGTAATATTAATGCCGTTAACGGTGGTAAAGGTGTAAATACTGAATATTAAAATTATTTCAAAAAGTAAAGTGATGTAGGTAGCTACTAGTTCAAAACATTTAATTATAGCGTTTTCAAATTCAATGTCAAGATAGAGGTAACACGAGTGCTTAAAAAAGGTAACACGACAAGAAATATAATTGCATTAAAACTTGCGTATCCACTATCCACATTCCTCGTCTAGTCCTTCAATGCAAGTACAACTACAACTTGTTACTCCGGTGTTAATTTACAATTTAATTAGTAGTAAGCAATTATTGTAATTCATGCTAAGTCTTTAATAACACCAAGAACACAATTTTTATAAATGATACTTATCATAATTACACGCAACAACCTGCACTATAAATGCTATGCCGCAACTACTACTTACTACACATTTATAGGTACTTATAGTTAACTTAATCCTGACGGCGACGTCAATTACCATTTTTCAGGCATCTCTTTGTAATATGGATTTACCTACCTTAAATTCTGATTAAACATGACCCATAAACAAATTATTGTTCTTTAGCCAATTTCAGTGGTAGGTGAAGGTCCTGTTAAACATAAAGCGCAAAAATAATAATGGAAGTACACCACGGAATTTGTTGTAATTTAGCGTCAACATCCTGATTTTTGGAAGGTTACCTAGATCTAAAGAGTAGATAATATGTTTATACACCGGAATATCATAAATTCACAATTATAATATACGAATTTCTTTTTCATAAACGTTTTTCTATAGCCCAAGGACCTTTTCATTGCCCATGGTCTATAATGAAACGTCAAACAACGATATCATGCCTAATAGAAACTGTTTAAATACTTGCAAAATAAAAAGTTTTCCACCTTTAAAAGGCAAGGCAAGCAATTAACGAACACAAAATGAAACTGAAATTTTAGGCAATATGGATCTATGCAATAGGGCTATCGTTGTTTACCCGGTACCATAGTTACGCTTCAAATCTAAAATTTGATCAAGGCAATGTAGGTGGAAAATTCAATTTATTTTATAAATATTTTCAATTTATTTTAGAAATATTTTTCAATTAAAAATCTTCATCCAAAATTATGACCATTTTGTTGCAGACAGTAATTGAAACGGTTGTTAATTATTAATTTGTTAATTTATCGATTCTGATTAGATTTTGTTTAGCTGCCGGAAACAATAAAATATAATTAATTATAATAATTAAATAATTAATAATAAATATTAAATAAAATATCGATTTTAACGGGAAATAATAAGATTTATTTGCTTTATACGTATTTCGGCATCAATGTCCCATTGTCAAAAGCATATAAGATATAACAAATGCAAAATGATTTATATAGTAACTGCTTGATTCTATTATTTTAACACTGCGTGAAGCAGCTGGCCCCAGTCAACCCGATTCTCTTAGATTCTCCTTTACTGAAGATTTTGGAATAGATATCTTTTTAAAAACACTGATAAGCGACTGACCTCCAACGGGTTGACTGGGGCCAGCTGCTTCACGCAGTGTTAAAATAATAGAATCAAGGAGTTACTATATAAATCTGTTTGCATTTGTTATTAAATATTTTATAAATGACCGGGTGGTTGGTGAGGATTGGGCTGTTGATATAGACAATTTTGAGTAAAAAACTTAAGATGAACATGTGTCCGATTCTATTTTGTTTCGTAGTTACTATACCAATAATATACATAGATAACGCATAGATACATAAACAAAAGCGTAGACATTTATCACATTATGAACCAACCTATTAACATCACGGTAGTTGATATATGGAAACGTATTCCAATAATAATTGCATATCCCCGATTTACTGTTGTTCATTCTATTCAATGTAAATAAGTTAGTGCCTAGTTTTTTATTTCATCGCTTAGTAGTACCTACGCATACCACAAATGTTCCGTAGAGATTAAAATCTTTTAAAAACATTATAATTATAAATTTGTGTTAGAGCTGTGTTTAGAATAACTTTTTGGGCGGACATTGGCAACAATTGTTAATTATTATTTCAATTTCTTTCTTGCATGTTTTTTCAAATTTTGTATGACACAGGGCCGGTTTATCAACTCCGTGCCAAGTTGACCAACGGTCAACTGTCATGAATAGGAATACGAATTGTTACAAGAATCGTACTATTCAAGGCAATTGCCCGTTGCTTAGCAGTTAGCACAATGTAGGTACTATAATTCCCTTTTTACAAAAGTTTTGAAAATGTTGTAGGTATAAACAAAAACGGTATTAATATTTTACAATAATTTTCCAATGTCGATTAAGTATATTGGTAAACAATTATTGAGAATAGGTTTTTAAATTTCCCTATTTAGGACCGGTTTTTCAATTCGGGTTTAACTCCCTGTTAACCCACGGTCAATTGTCATGGAAATAATAATTCTTGTAACAATGGTAACCATGAAAACTGAGCGTTAGTTAACGTAAACACCTTCGTAACACGTGTGTAGAACCTTAGTTTATAAACAGTAACAATATTTTATTTCCAGGTGATTTTGGCAAATATCAACGTTGGCAGTTTATTTTACATCTCCTCTCAGCTTTAACAGCTGGTATGCACATGTTAAGCTTAGTAACTGTTGCTGCTGTACCTGATCACAGGTAAATTAACAATATTATACTCTATAATATTTTCCTAATTGATTTTTCTATAATGTTAATAGATGCTTTGTACCAGAAGTGGATTTCAACAGTACCATAAGTAATTATACTGCGGCTGATTTAGAAAAATTTATTCCAAAGCTTGAATCGGGTGATTTTCATTCTTGTAGCATTTTCGAGTATAATTCAACAAATGCTACTAGAGAATGCGACTCTTGGGTGTACGATACTACTTATCACGTATCCTCCAGAGGAATGGAATGGGATTTTGTATGCCATCGGAGATGGATGGGTGCAGTGGCAAAATCTGCATACATGTTTGGCGTGTTCGTAGGTGCCGTTACTCTTGGGAGTGCTGCTGATAAATATGGAAGAAAAGTTATATTCTGTTGGTCGGCACTTTTGCAGTTAATTCTAGGTGTTGCCGATGCTTTCGTTCCGGAATACTATGCATTCCTGATAATGAACTTTTTATACGGAATATTTGGTTCAGCTGGTAGTTACATTCCTGGGTTTGTTTTGACAATGGAATTAGTAGGACCAAGTAAACGTAGTATTTGTGGTATTGCTTTCCAAGCAGTTTTTGCTTTTGGAATTATGCTTGTCGCCGGATGGGCCGCCATAATTCCAGACAGGCAGCTTCTTCAAGTGGTATATGGATTACATGGACTTTTGTTAGTTGGGCACTGGTGGCTAATGGACGAATCTCCTAGATGGCTTTGGTCCCATGGAAGAATTAACGAATCAGTAAAAATTATTCAGAAAGCACTAAAAATGAACGGAAGTCCTATTCAGTTGGATCCCACTGATTATGTCTCTAAAGTTAAAATTCCAGAAAAAGGAAAAGAAGAGAACGCTGGAATAGCAGATCTTTTTAAAACTCCAAATCTTCGAAATAAAACTCTTAACATTTGCTTAGCTTGGTTTGCAAATTCCTTAGTTTATTATGGTCTTTCGTTTAGTACAGGCAATCTTGGTGGGAATCCGTTCCTTCTTCTATTTCTTGTAGGACTCGTGGAAATTCCCGGTTACATAATTACAGTTTATTTAATGGATAAAACAGGTAGAAGGTCCCTTATTTCGTTTTATATGATTACAGGCGGAATTTGTTGTATTATTGCAGCTATGTTAGTCCAAGGAAGCGTAACCTCCACTTCTGTGGTTATGTTGGGAAAGTTCTTAATCGCGAGTTCTTTTGCTATTGTTTATAATTATTCAGCTGAATTATTCCCAACTGTAATTCGTAACTCTGCTATAGGAATTGGCTCAATGTGTGCCAGATTATCGGGAACCTTAATGCCTTTAATTACTTTATTAGATTCATTCAATCCTACTCTTCCGTCCATTATATTTGCTGTGATAGCTGTGATCTCGGGCTTTTTGATATTGTTTTTACCTGAAACTTTAGGATATCCTATGCCCCAATCCATTGAAGATGGGGAAAACTTTGGAGTTGGTGATACATGTTTTACAACTTGTTTGGGGAAAAGACCACACAAACCAGTAGTAAACGAATCCGAAGACACAAAAGAACAGATGCAGCCTTTAAATACTAAATAAAAAGAGATAATATTTTTGAGAAAAATTAAAAGATCTTGTATTTTGAAATTATTTGTAAGGATAAGCTTTTATAGTTGTTATTTCCAATTGTTATTAAATTTTTATATTTATTTTGTCAAACAAATAATTAAAGCCACATAATGCATATATAGGTGTACGTTCTGTGAACTGTGATATTGCATTAAAAAATTAAGAAAGATTGTTATTCATTGTGTCTTATCTATTTTTCGTCGTATTTTCGTAATAGGTGTAAAGCGTTTTTTTTAAACATATGCCTACCAATAATATAACCAGTCCACTAGTGGTAGACGTAGACCTGAGATTAACTACGTTTGTACAAACTGCTTGATACTACGCCCTGTTCAGTTAATTTTTTTTGAAATTGCTATACAATTTTTGTAGTAAGGATTAAGAATTTTATTTTGCAAAAGTTTCCGGAGTTCCTGAGAATATCTTTATATTAAACCCATTTATTCTTTTGAACGCAGTAGCGAGAGAAACCTTTAACTGAACAATATAAATTGACAGATAAAATATAATACCTAAGTATATTTAGATACCTACCTATCGAAAAAAATGTCAAAAACTTGGTTTGAATTTCTCTCTCAGCAAATATTTTTCATCATACGCCTTCGCGTTCTTTATTCATGGTTTCGTTTATAATGTTAAAAAAACTCGAACTTTTCTCGACGTCATGTCATTTTCATAATTTTTGACAGTACAAAATTAAAAAAGTTAGAAATGATGAACATAAGGTAATTATAATCCACAATAAAATTTTGAATAAAAAGTCCGAAGAGTAAGTTTTGTAATTTTTTAGGCGTTGATTTTATAGGTTCTGAATAACATATATTTTTAGTTAGTAAATTTTGACAAAAAATAACGTTATCACATGAATTTTGTAATTTTTCTTCATATAAAAACTTTTCTACATAGCAACTAATAAATTTTAATGGTACGATAACACATTTTTTGATTAAATTTTATAGTGAATTTTAATTTTATTCCATATACCGAGTGTTAACCACCAAACCTGGCCATAGTACTTACGCATGTTTCACAAACAATATATGAGTTGCCTGGAAATATTTTTGTTTATTATCATTTTGGGGGCTTCATTTTTGACTATTTCCAGAATAAAAGGTTTGAACATGAACACCCTTTCTTCAATTGAATAGTTCATGTTTATAACACAAATTACAGCACGACTTATAACGCAATTTCATTAAAAAAATAAGCTGGCAACATGACATTAAACAAAAATATTTCAAGGCAATTCATATTTTTTTGAAACATGCATAGTATTGCATACTGCATAGGTCCTATGGTCAGGTTTGGTGGTTAACACTCGGTATATCTCAATAATCTCAATAAGCGTAGTATTAGTAGGTAGCGAACATTATAACACTTTCTACTCATTCTACGGCATTCCCTGAACCCCAAAGCAATTTTTTTTGTTAAAATCTCAATACTGAAAAATTTCACAGTACCTATTGGTCAACTATTAAAGCACATATAAATAATGTTTAATTTGTTAATCCTGCTACTTGTATTTATGGTATTTTGTGCTAATGACGTCTGTTTCTGTGGATATGAAAACCACAATGCTTTTATTGTTTGTATAACCGCAATCAATAAAGTTCTTATCTTTATGACAAAATAAATAAAGTTGTTAAATATATTATACAGCAAACCCGAATAAAGAAGTCTACAAAAATTATTAATATAGCACTCCGCAATTAATAAATGAGTATGGAACAAAATGCCAGACGAGTCACGGAGATCATTTCGAAGAGAATGCATTTAGAAAAACAATACATGTAAGGAAATTAAGAAATGCAATAAAGGAACTCAAACCATACAGTAGGTAGGTATACTCAGGGGTGGGCTGCCAAAATTTGAACAACCGGCTCGCTATTATTTCGAAGAAAAAATAAAGTGGTGGTGTATATTGAAATGCGAGGGAAGCGAGCAAAAAAATGGGCCGCAGGCGATTTTTTTTCAAAAGTGGGCGTGGCCAATTTTTAATGCGTTGTACGAGTATCTGAGAATTTGAATGCCAAATAAAAAATTTCAAAATGTTAAACTTTTTAGAAATGAAACGTTTATTTTACTTTAACAAGCGGCTCGCCGAGTTTCAAAAATTTTAACAACCGGCTCGCGCGAGCCGGACCGAGCCAACTCCAGCCCACCCCTGGGTATACTACATACACCCCCACAGCCACACCGTTTGGGACATCCATGGAAAAAAAATTCAAATTATTTCTATTTCATGTTATTACCCATAAAAAGAGAAATGCTTGTACAAAATTTCATTATTTTAACTTGAACGGTTTTGAAGATGCTCAGCTCATTAAAAACCATACGCTGAACCCCTTCGCTACCAACATTGGATACGGCTTGTAAAAACCATGTAGCCCCATGAGGCAACACGGTGTTCTTAACTAAGTACAAGTTTCAGAGCTGGTTTCTGGGCGGATTTGCCATTTAGTATACTGGTTTAGGCGAAAATTTTTTTTTCGGTGAAGGTCAAGCAATGCGTTACATATGACGGCCAGTCATTCTACAGCTATAAGTATTGTTGTACTTCTAACTTCTTTAAAAATGTCGGATAGTCATTATAGCAACTTGAGTAATGACCCCTGCAGTTACGAACGAAAAACGAATTGAACTAATTTGACGCCATCAACAACAATTAACAGATTGTACGAAACTCAAAGATGACCACCAGCCGCCATTTTGAATAAGGTTTTCATATTTTTTCTATAGTGCTAATAGACCTCTAATCAACTGCAAAAAATCTGGAATGGCTAATTGACCTTTCCCAACCCTCTGTGGCAAGTTTTGGAACTTAAAGCGGGCTACCCGATTTATCTATCTAACGTTGGCAGCGCTGCCAAAGTTGTCATTGTTAGTGTTTTTATGTTGGCGTTCCTGTGGTGTGACGTTTCCTTTGAGTCGGCTGTCACATTTGTTTATTGTCAAAAGAAACGTCACACCACAGGAACGCCAACATAAAAGCACTAACAATGACAACTTTGGCAGCGCTGCCAACGTTAGATAGATAAATCGGGTAGCCCGCTTTAAGTTCCAAAACTTGCCACAGAGGGTTGGGAAAGGTCAATTGAAACATAACTCAATTAAGATACAGCTAATTGAAAAATGTGTAAAATCTGGTTTTCCAGAGGAGTTTTGCATAATCGATCTGGTAGCGAAGGGGTTAAGGGACTGTACCTCCCTTAGGAAGCATCTTTCGACTTATGTTTATAGTTTTTTTTAATTTTTGGTCGTAGAAAACACTGTTAAAGTATTGCACGCTAATTTCGGCACACCCTGTATAACGGAATGCAAAATTTAATTCTGTATCACATAATAGAAGGTATTTATATGGCTAAAATGTACGGTTGACGAGAAATTCGTGAATTTTAGCTCCGTTTTTTAAATTTTGAATATTTAGACTGGACTCTGACAGAAACGCATTGTCGCGTCGCGCGTCGTTCGGTACATAGTTCGGTAGCGATCGTCCGCCTTCGCCAGCTGTAACCTAACCAAGCCGGATTTCTGACAGTGGATAGGTCCCACGATGGTGCTCCCAACAGCTGAGCGTATGTATATACACAAGTCCACTGGAAAAACCGCACCGGGTAAAAATAATACACAAACTGCAACTAACCTAAAGCAAAGACTAGTGGGGCGCCCCACTGCCTTTAGGTTAGTTGCAGTTTGAGAATTAGTTTTCACAAACCCAGTGGACTTGTGTACGCCGCTGTTGGGAACCCATGGTGAGACCTATCCGCTTGTGGATTTCTGTGCTGGTTTATTATTACCAAAGTTTACTCAAAGCAAAATCGAATTTGATGTATGGAAAGTTGCATACCTACAATAACAAGAATAATGCTTGCCTTGGAATTTTGTTTCATATTTTTAAATATTTCAGATTCATCTGACGTTACCAAAATTGATAAATGCAATAAAGAACAATGAATTTACTGTATTGAATATAGATTTTGTCGTTATATTATTTTAATTTTTTTTTGTCAAACAACAATACCTAGTAGAAAGTTGTAATCCGTTATAATCCGTCTTTTGTATATTGGCTCCATTGACAGTTAATGGTCCTGTTAGTTGTGTTGCCTATATGCTAAATTGCAAAAGGTGAATTATATTGATATTTCTAAAATTTTATTTCCATTTCCGAATTAATTTGCATTTTAGAAAAAGAATTCTTGTGGCATTTGAAAGAGCGTGGTTATATCTATCTATTGATAGAGCGAATTTTTCGATATCCATATTTTTGTAAATACTACTTGAAAATTTTAAAGTAAAATAGAGTTGTACATTTTTTAATGCGGAAAAGTTATTTTTTAGAAATTAAACAAAAACGTTCTATGGGTAGACAGATAAAACACCAATAATAAGAAAAAAATTTCGCCCGCCCTTCTTACTTTAAAATTGGCTCTGAAAAATTGGAACAAAATGTGCATAAAATGGGGTATATTTCAAGGTGTAAACTCCAGCCTTAAGGTTACTACACAGGCCACGGTTACTACAGATGCGTGTCTTTCTTATGTACGTATGGAACCTGTATAGTCTCGTTTTTCTTGATACATATTCAAGTGATTTATAAATACTACCTTGCGAACTACTGTAAATGTTGAATACCAAAAACGAAATGTTTATTTTTAATATAGGAAAGTCCAGGAGAGGTCTGCACCACCACTTTTTTCATATTAAAACAGTAATCTAGGTAGTTCTTGAATTTGATATTTAAGTTTCCTATTCTACTGTGCTTCAGTGATTCAAGTAAATACCCATTTGAACTTTTTTTGCAATAAGATTGCAATAAATAATACAAATTCATTATATGCTCACCACAATGATCAATGACTATAGCTCATCCTGAGGTGTTAACCTTTTCATAAGTAATAGATCAGTATAATTATTTCTACAAGACTTATTTTTCTCCTTTGTATTTAATGAGTACCTGCATATATGCTGAAAGTAACAGGAAAGATTAGTAATAAATACTCATGTTCATTTACCAACAAATTTATTTACATTCACAGATTATGGTCACTTAATTTAGATACGAGCAATTTTAGTAATTGTAAATGTCAAACGTTTTATAACAGATATACTTAACACATTTTTACATTTATTCACATTATCAATTTCTTATTTCACATATTTGCAACATTTGATATTCTACTACGTAAAGCTTAAATAATAAATTTAATTTAGATATGCTACAAGTGATAAAATAACTTTTTATTTTTTTTCATACTGTAAAAATATTAATTTGCTTCTAAATCTTCTTATACAAGCTTTAATGAACCATCATCCTCATGCATTCATATCGTCTACAAATCACAAATGTACCGAATTTATAATGTAGCGATTTCGTTGCATTGACATCTAATATTAGTAACTTCCCAATACTTTCCTATTAATAGTACATGATAAAGAGTTGAACATTTAAAGAAGTTTACAAAATTCTAGACTGATTTAGATATAAAATGCCAAGCTGATCAAAAATAAATATACTTTGTTTTTATCACTAATTGCTATGATAATAAAACCATTTTTAAAAATTATACAGGGTGGGGATTATTTCGATGCTCACCATTGGTATCTCGGGAACGGTAAACGATACGAAGTCGGTTAAATTAGACAAAATTTGCGCCTTTTTATGACGATTGAGAATCTGAAAAGAAATCCAGGATATTTTGATTACTTCCTGATTTATCACGAAAATGGTATTGAAGATAATCTCTTTTTTCGGAAATCGTTATTTTCAGTTTCTGCGTGATAAATCAGGAAGCAACCAAAATATCCTGGATTTCTTATCAGATTCTCAATCGTAATAAAAAGGTGCAAATTTTGTTTAATTTAACCGACTTCGTATCGTTTACCGTTCCCGAGATACCAATGGTGAGCATCGAAATAATCACCACCCTGTATATCCAATTCTACACCTTGTATGTAGTGATCGGAAAAGGAGAATTATTAAGTAAACATTAAAATATTGTTCTTAAAATTTATAATTTACTACTTTCAGCAAAGAAAATCTCACTAGTAATTTTCTTAAACTTCTGTAACAATATTTTAAAGAATTTAGAAGACAATTTTCGTTATGACAATTATTAATAAAAACAAAGCACTAAACTGCAAACATTTTTACAGAAATTTTATAATAAGCTAAACATAGTAATAATACATAAATAAATACCTTAACAACATTTACATCTTTTTGATATTTTAGAAGACAGATATACATTCCGCATGCATTTTTTGAACAAATATTTTTAACTAATTCAGTAAGTTGAGTATAAACAAATAAAAAGCAATATAATAATAATAATTACCATAAACATTTCGAATAGTTCCCGACAAATTTACTCCATTTGTTCTACTAAAAACTTTTTGATGTTTTTATATTATAAATAGTGTTTACTGTACCTCTTACACATAAAGGTGTAAGAGGCACAGAATGAGTAGAGTAAATGTACCTAAATAAAATAAATAATAATATTACACCCCCCCCCTTCTCTTAATGTAGACGAAACAACAAGCACATTCAGGGACGATCAGTGCCTAGAAGTCAGCACAAAGTCGCTTAGTAAGGCTGACTGATTTATTCATCCACTGACCGTAAACTCTAACTCAGCTGTTCAAGCATCTCAGCTGCTGATCGTCCCTGAATGAACCCAATGTTACAACATTGATAAGTAGCTGTTTAATACTGCAAAGAAAACCTGAATCAAGTATGTCTACTTAAACACTTGCATATATTATTATATTACTCAACTAACTAAATTGTATTGTTTTAAAACAAAATTGTGATACAATGGCACTATTGAATAATAAAATTTAAAAATTAAGTTTCTTCCCATTTACCACTTTTACAAGGTTTAAAAATCTAATTATTCTTATTTACACTATACTTAGTTATAGTAAACGGAGATGAAGTACAGTATGATGTATAGTCATGAACAAAATTATGCCTATATAAAACCCCTTTGACAAGTTGCAGTGAGCTATAACACCTTTCATCTTTCTTCCTATCGCTCAAATGTGGTAAAGAGTGACAAACAACTTGTCAAAGTGTTTGATAATGATAAGGTGACAAAGAACACTACTTCTGTCTTTGATTGTACCTAGTTCACCTATCAATATTAAATGTTCAATTCAAATTTGCTAACAGCGTTTTTCACGATCTCAAATACAATAACTTGTAACTCATTTGAATTACTTAATAGTGCCACTTCAAAAATTGCAGAAGTACTATATGAAAAAATACTAATTTTTAGGTTAAATAAAATCATGTGACAAAAACAATAAACACGAATTATCATTTTTCCTTTGATTTCTTATCCCTTAATATCACAACAATTTACCACTCTTTCACAAGAGTTTTGCAGGGTATCAAAACATTGTCTTGTGAATAACGCTATAATAAGTATAGGTGGAAGATGTGTTTTGAAAGTTTTTACAATTACACTTAAATGCATAATTGACAACCATTTTAACAATTAAAAAGCGCTAGTCATAGCGTAATTATTTACAAATGTTGTTCATTAAAGTGGAGTATAGCTTTTATTCATTAAATACATGCATACTCATTTCATGTAATATAGGTTCGATGCATTTAATACAAAACAAATTGATTTTGTTAATATTATCTACATTTAAAGTTACTTTGAATGCAAGTTAGGAGTTACAGTGTTTGACATATAAGTACATTGATTTCCATATAGCTATACAAAGGGTAGGTGTAGTCTTTTATATTCTACCCAGAAGATAAACATAAGACTAAATATCACAGAACAATGCATTTGTGAACAATATTGTAAACGTTGCTGTTGTATATCTATAAACAAATATGTGAAAGTACATTGTCAATAACCTCATTATAAGAAAACGTTAAAAATTGACCAATTTTCTGTTCTTAAAACCTGTACTGGAAGATGTGGAATTTTTCTTCAACATACAGTTGCAATGTGCACAGATAGAAAATTTAGTCTGAATGTTGTTGATATTTATCATTATACAGGGTGTCCCGAAAATGGCGCAAAATATATATGGTACGCTGTTCAGTACCGCTAAACAAGCGTGAGAAAAATGTTAAAAAAAATCTTTTCGCTCAAATTTGGAAGATATGAAGATGTAAAGTTAACACTTGTAACTTTTTAAAAATTGGAAATGAAACTGACTAAGGGTACTCTATTTGTAGAAAATAATGTCTTTTATTGTTTCCAAATTTTAAAAATTGCAAAAAAGCACGTAATTCCAAATTATTAAATAATACTGAAGACATTTTTACATCGAGATAGCGCGAAAATGATTCTGGCAACATTGTGCTCTGTTCAAAAATCAGTCGTATGGTTTCCCAGGTAACAATGAGTAGGTAACAATCAAAATAAATGGCCTTCTAACAAGTTATAAAATGTGGATGTGCCAGATTGTGCACTTCTTTTTCGGTTAATAACTACAAAAACACGGCAGGTAGATTTTTTTTGTATCTTTCCTTTACTCCCTTGTCAATCACCTACAACGCCCCATAAATATTATGCGCCATTTTCGGGACACCCTGTATAAACTTAAAATTTAAATAGCGATGTTTTTGATATTTCTAGTGATTTGGGGTTCGTTATTATCCAAAGTGTATACAGGGCTTTCATTTCAAAACTAGCCACCTTTAATAACTCTGAAAGTTTTGAAATTTTCAGTTTGAATAAAAACACGTCAACTTTGATATCGAGGGGGAAGTTTAAAACTGCTATTGAAGTAATTTTATAATTCACCCCCTCCACTCCAGCAACCACCACTTTGAAATTTCAAATGGAACCACCTACTTTGTGATATATCATTTTACAGGTAAAAAAGTTCTCTATCTAATCACACCATTTTATATTCCAACCCCTCCCCTCTTTCTGAAATATTTGACATTTCCAATTTAAAAAAAAAAAGTTCATTTTTATATCGAATGGGAAGGTTAAAACGACTATTGAAAGGCTAAATTTTCATTTTAACCTTCCCATTCGATATAAAAATGAACTTTTTTTTTTCAAATTGGAAATGTCAATGATTTCAGAAAGAGATTGAGGGGTTGGAATATAAAATAATGTGATTAGATAGAGAATTTTTTTACCTGTAAAATGATATATCACAAAGTAGGTGGTTCCATTTGAAATTTCAAAGTGGTGGTTGCTGGAGTGAAGGGGGGAAATTATAAAATTATTTCAATGGCGGTTTTAAACTTCCCCCTCGATATCAAAGTTGACGTGTTTTTATTCAAACTGGAAATTTCAAAACTTTCATAGTTATTAAAGGTGGCTAGTTTTGAAATGAAAGCCCTGTATAATAAAAATGGAAAATAAACAAAGACACCAACATGACAGACCAACAAACACAACAATTATAAAGTAGCTTCATGGAAACACTTTTATATTATCTATTTTAATAATACAGGATGTCCACAAGTTCAACCTTCATGCAGCATCTATTACCATATGGTGGTATACTTCTCAAACAGCCTCTATATAACCCCTTTCATATAACCGCGACTTTTTTTTTATTTCATTGGTTAAATTTGAATTTGAAATGTAACCAATAGCTGGGTTTAATTGCCTCAGCAATTCAGCACAAACACGTTTCGTGTTTTAGTGCCAACCAGTAGAATGAAGTTTTCGAAAATCAAGTTTGTGCCGAGTCAATTGAATTCAACTACTGAAAAAAAAAATTGTAAAAAGAAATCGCGCCTATATGAAGCCCTCTGATCACACGATTTTATCGATAAATTTCCACTTTCTCAAATAACTTGAAAATCTATTTTTAGTAAAGTAGTAAGTATTTAATTATTATGCAACTCCTAAAAGAAAAATTTACCCTGTTTATGCCCTAATATATAGCTACAATATCAACTTAAAACTTATTAATTCTGTAATAAACATTTGTCATTTAACTAATTGCTTTAAATGCATCGAAATTTGATGAAATCATCTTCTGTACTTTTTCCATTGATAGTTTATAATTTCATTCTAAATTTAAAATATGTTTTGATACCCTACACAAAAACATCATTAAAGGAACATAAAATACCAATAAATAAGTTAACTCCGTTGAGGACAAGAAGTATGAAGAATTTTTGGTTTAGCACCTCCTTCAGCAGCAGCTGCTGCAGCCAGAGCAGTGTGGACAATAATTCCAGGTTGTCCAGGACTAGGAGGATGTAGTTCATGGGATGTTCCAGGAGTTAGAGTAGCTAATGCAGCTAATAGGTCGTGATTGATCATAGGTTCACCCTCAGGACGAGGTTCCCAATCTAAAGGAGGAGAACAAGGTGGTGAAATCAGGAACTGTTTAAAAGGAGCAGGTGGCTGCAAGCTACTGTTTTTTACAGGTGTCACTGGTTGAGCAAAGTAGCAAGTTATAACTGATTCATTTATTTTATATTGATGTAATTGAATACGGGCACTAGCTGCGGCTAATGGAGTTTGAAAATTAACTCGTACCCGCTTAAAACTGCGTAACCAGTGAAATGTAGCTTCTGGGTCGTATATACGGAAAAGTTCTTCCATTTCTTCTTTTTTTTCTAAATAGAAATATAGACTTATTAGAAAAGTATATAGTGCATACAGGCAAATTTTGACTGATTCAGTGAAATTGCACATACAAGAATGAATGGAAAAATGTAATTTATATAAAAAGATGTTATTCCAGGTAAGTTTCCAATCAGGAAGGAAGAGAAATAGAAGGAATAGAAAATTAAGTGAACAAAATAACAATGGAAGAATTAGCAAATGCGATAAAGGAACTAAAGAAAGGCACCAAGAAGTAATAGAATCACGACAGAATGAAGTACAAGGATTGCAAATAGCAGAAATGAATAGCAGGATAGAGTCAACTAACAAAATGTACTGCGTTCTCAGCAAAGGATTTATCAATAAAAAAGAAGTAGCAAGGGAGACCAAGATGAAGGTATACAAGGCAATATACAAAGCAATTCTTACGTAAGACTGCAAATCATGTGTACTGAGAAAAAAGTATGATGAGGGCACCAGAGATGAAATTCTTCAAGGTATATCCAAAAGAGACAGAATGGGGTAATAAGAGAAGAACTCAACTAGAGACAGAACCTGTAGAAGTTTTATTGAACGACGACAACTTGGATGGTGGGGATATTTACAAAGGATGGAGAGTACAGCCAAGAACGATTTGGGAATCAAAACTGATAGGGAAAAGAAAAAGAGGAAGACTAAATCAAATGTGCAATGAAATAAATGTTAGAATACTAAAAACGAAAGAGAAAAACCGAGGTAAAAAGACTAGCAGAAGACGAAACAAATTGGAAAAATTTCATATTAAATTAAATTAGTGCAAGGTGGAAATGTGGAAATTTAATGAATAGGTATACATGTAAATAGTTAGGAATGAAATTGTATAACCCTTACACCCCATTGGGTAAAATAAGAAAGTGGATTATATTATTATTATAAGTTTCCATATCAGTATACAGGGCATACAGGGTTATTCAAATTCGAGGCTCACCATTGGGATCTCGGAAACTGTGATACATGCGATTTTAAAGTTTTGTTTGTCATAAAGTAAAGTACTATGTTTCCATACATGAAGAAGGCACGACACTTTTACAAGTGCCTTACGACCAAAATATTACATGCAGGAGCTATTGTTATACAGAAATTATACATTTTGAATAAACAAACATTCAATCTAATCACTCAAAAATTACTTCTCTATACGTTTCATTTCTAAAATGTCTTTAACCACTGGATGTGTATTTTAGAAACTTCACAAAAACATAGCTACAGTACTACGTATTATACAGGGTGTATACAAATTCGACCAATACACTTTCTTTTGTAATTGTTTTTTTTTAATATTAAAACTTTTATATTATTTGATTAAAACGAATGTTGAAGAATTTAGTATTGTTGTTGGAAATATTTTGACTTGTACGTTGTACAGTTTATTGTGCAGATAAGGACATAAGTTATCTAATCATTTAGGTTTCATTTAGTGAGAGGAATATGCACTCTGAAGTTTGTTTGGTGAATTCATATACACCCTGTATTTGCCGATATTTGCATTCTATTTAAAACTAAGTCATTTCTTACCAGCACTAGCGAAAACGCTGTCATGTATGTTTGTTACAATCAATGATGTTGGTAAGTCTTCAAATTCATCATCTGTGTCACGATCTGGACTATCTACTTCAGCTTCAGCAAGTAAATTGGGGTGAACATTTGGTAGACCGTCTTGGTCGTTTATAATTATATTTTCTTCGTTTAATTCACCGTTGCTATCAGCCATTATTATATATAAAATGTAAAATGGGAATAGAAGAATCAGCTTTCGAACATGAAACTTTAAAGATCTTGGTTATTACCTTGAATGGTATGGAACAGTGTAATATTATTATTTTGAAATAACCATCCTCAACAACTATAAGTTACAATGAATTTTCACTTACAAAAATGTTCAATGCACAAAATTGGTGTGGAAAACCACTTTTTTATTGAAAAAGTTCTATCATGGGTCATACATTTTCCTGCCTTCTAAATTGAAATGTCAAAAGTCAGGACAGATATTTAATGTTTGTGTCTAAATATGCGTCTCCGGGTAAATAAGCCTTGAAAAGTAAAATCACATGTCTACAATATACAGGGTGTAACAGAGTCATGGTATACCCCCGGTTTTGCTGGAAATAACACCAATTTTAGATTTTTTAATGAAACACTCGTATATTATTGCATTTTTGAAATCCAAACGATCCGAATGCAAGGATACCACACAAGTGACAATTCAAATGTACAGGGTCTTCCGTTTCTGAATTAATGACAGGTAAAATAGAAAAACGGTAACATCGGGGATCTAAATTAAAACCATGCGCAGTTACTATAAAAAGTTAAGACGTCATGAAGCCAATGGTGTGCAATAAAATTTTTAATGTACTAGTGCAATAAAGCGATACATTTTGCACTAAGAATTAGTAGCTAATGGCCTACTACTTGCAAGATTGTAGAAAAGATTGATCATGATAAATGCAATTATGCCTTAGCCAGTAGCCTTATTTTAGAATTTATGAACTGTACCGGGATTCTGAATGCTCGACTCGACACGAGTACGCCATCTTTGCGATTCTAAAGTAGTGTCGAGTACGGACGCTGTCGGCTAGATCTGTCATTTCCACTCGCTACCACTATAGGTGTCGAGAAGCTATCGAGCATATCTCTATCTCACTTTAAAGTTCTATGCGTGTCGCTTCTTCTTGACGAAATTTGAAATGTTTACGGCGGCATTTTAAACAAGTGCATAGCACATTTTTACATCGTATATATTTACAAGGGGTAGTTTGCAATGGTAAGTTCTGCAACGTTATTTAGTTTCACCCAAGTCTTGCGAAAGTGTGTATTTGAGTCCTACGCGATTATTAATCATTAAAACAAATTCATTTAATAGTGAAGATGCACATGCAAGTAGGTACCTACCTACACGAAAATTCAAATAATTACTGCATTTTTAAAGCATATAGGTATGTCATGTAAAATATATTCATAATCAATTATAGGGCATTCAAAGTGAAACAATGCCACTGGGAAATTTTTTTAATTTCCATGGAAACCCATGTGGATTTCGCGGTATGGCAGAACTGATAAAAAATCGACAATTGGGATCATTTTTTTGAAAGCAGAATTGAATTAATAAAAGATACACTTGAAAAAACTTAATAATAAACAAAAATAATACAAACTGTGGATTATAACCCTTGAACATTCGAGATGACAATTAAAATTGGCGGGAATATACTCAGATGAAGTTAGCGTCGCGCAAGTTTACGGTCGGCTACGGCCGGCTACGACGATAGCACACACGATACCACTTTAGAATCAAGCGTTCTCGATATCGGATTCACTAGCGACTCGACATAGCGACTCGACTCGAGTCGAGGATTCAGAATCCCGGTACTGTACCGGGATTCTGAATACTCGACTCGACTCGAGTCGAGTCGCTATGTCGAGTCGCTAGTGAATCCGATATCGAGAACGCTTGATTCTAAAGTGGTATCGTGTGTGCTATCGTCGTAGCCGGCCGTAGCCGACCGTAAACTTGTGCGACGCTAACTTCATCTGAGTATATTCCCGCCAATTTTAATTGTCATCTCGAATGTTCAAGGGTTATAATCCACAGTTTGTATTATTTTTGTTTATTATTAATTTTTTTCAAGTGTATCTTTTATAATTCAATTCTGCTTTCAAAAAAATGATCCCAATTGTCGATTTTTATATCAGTTCTGCCCATAATTTTTTATACGTGTCCCTGCCAGACGCGTTATTCATTCGCCCTACCGCGAAATCCACATGGGTTTCCATGAAATTTAAAAAAAATTCCCAGTGGCATTGTTTCACTTTGAATGCCCTATAAATGATTATGAATATATTTTACATGACATACCTATATGCTTTAAAAATGCAGTAATTATTTGAATTTTCGTGTAGGTAGATACTTACATCTTCACTAAATGAATTTGTTTTAATGATTAATAATCGCGTAGGACTCAAATACACACTTTCGCAAGACTTGGGTGAAACTAAACAACGTTGCAGAACTTATCATTGTAAACTACCCCTTGTAAATACTTACGATGTAAAAATGTGCTATCCACTTGTTTAAAATGCCGCCGCGCCGTAAACATTTCAAATTTCGTCAAGAAGAAGCGACACGCATAGAACTTTAAAGTGAGATGGAGATATGCTCGATAGCTTCTCGACACCTATAGTGGTAGCGAGTGGAAATGACAGATCTAGCCGACAGCGTCCGTACTCGACACTACTTTAGAATCACAAAGATGGCGTACTCGTGTCGAGTCGAGCATTCAGAATCCCGGTACTGTACCGGGATTCTGAATGCTCGACTCGACACGAGTACGCCATCTTTGCGATTCTAAAGTAGTGTCGAGTACGGACGCTGTCGACTAGATCTGTCATTTCCACTCGCTACCACTATAGGTGTCGAGAAGCTATCGAGCATATCTCCATCTCACTTTAAAGTTCTATGCGTGTCGCTTCTTCTTGACGAAATTTGAAATGTTTACGGCGCGGCGGCATTTTAAACAAGTGGATAGCACATTTTTACATCGTAAGTATTTACAAGGGGTAGTTTACAATGGTAAGTTCTGCAACGTTATTTAGTTTCACCCAAGTCTTGCGAAAGTATGTATTTGAGTCCTACGCGATTATTAACCATTAAAACAAATTCATTTAGTGAAGATGTAAGTATATCTACCTACACAAAAATTCAAATAATTACTGCATTTTTAAACCATATAGGTATGTCATGTAAAATATATTCATAATCATTTATAGGCCATTCAAAATGAAACAATGCCACTTGGAAATTTTTTTAAATTTCATGGAAACCCATGTGGATTTCGCGGTAGGGCGAATGAATAACGCGTCTGGCAGGGACACGTATAAAAAGTTATGGGCAGAACTGATATAACAATCGACAATTGGGATCATTTTTTTGAAAGCAGAATTGAATTAATAAAAGATACACTTGAAAAAAATTAATAATAAACAAAAATAATACAAACTGTGGATTATAACCCTTGAATATTCGAGATGACAATTAAAATTGGCGGGAATATACTAGATGAAGTTAGCGTCGCATAAGTTTACGGTCGGCTACGGCCGGCTACGACGATAACACACACGATACCACTTTAGAATCAAGCGTTCTCGATATCGGATTCACTAGCGACTCGACATAGCGACTCGACTCGAGTCGAGTCGAGTATTCAGAATCCCGGTACTAATGAGAATTTAGACCTTATAATTTACCGTCAACCGTCCCAGAGGCACTTCCATACAAGTTATTTCTATACTTTTTGTTGGTACAACTGAAATTACTGACGTACCGAAGCCGTTTATAAATTTCTAACTTTAATCTTTTACTGTCGTTCTTTTATCCGTAAAAATATATTTTAGTTTGTAATAAATTTGAATAAACTTTATAATATTCGTCTTGATATAAAATGGCAGGAGTAGATATTATAATAGAAGAAAAGAAAGACGATGCTGTCGATAGACAAAAGGTAAATATTACTCTGCCCTTCTAGACTAATATCCACTTAACTGTAATTTTGAAAATAAACTTAGGTTTGTCCATTTCTCCTGCGTGTGTTTGTATCAACAACGGGCCATCATCACAAAACGATGGATTACAACAAGGGCAATGTACCCCAAAATGAATTACAAATATACACATGGAAAGATGCAACTTTAAATGAATTGGCACTGCTAGTCAAAGAAGTTAATCCTGAAGCTAGACGTAAAGGCACCAAATTTGCCTTTTCTTTGGTATATCCTGATGTTCGTGCCCCAATATATCGAATGAGGGATATTGGAAGTACAACAGCTGGTCAAAAGGGACCAGACGATTTGAAGACTTTATTACAAGCCCGTTTATCAATTGGTGATTATTTGGATATTGCTATTACACCGCCGGATTCTTGGACAGCCAACTCTCGTAAAGGGTATTCACAATCCTATGGTAATCACAGACAGAGACCATATTAACAGTTCTGTATTGATTCTGTTTGTTGTATGTGGAATAAGTTTTGTGAATTTTTTTATATTGTGTGAATGTTAATGGTAATGCTTTTAAGTATGCGTGTTGAAAAATAAGCATTTTTTATAAGTTAAGCAGATACTTGAATTAAATTAGTTTGTGAATAATAAAAAAAGATAAGTACAGTGCATGTTTTTCCTTTTTTGTTGTAGTAGTGTTAACCATAGATGATAGATTTAATAATAATAAAATTCCCATATGATAATAGTTATTTATTGTATAAGTGTCTTAGGTAGTATTTTATCCACGCAAGAATGTTTAAACGCGAGAACGAAGTTCGAGCATTTAATTTTCTTAAGTGGATAAAATACAACTAAGACACGTATGCAATACAACGTTTTATCCACAAACAGACAAGAAAGTGGCGTTTTTAAATTAATATTTTGGAAAAAATTTATTTTGACATTTTGAACTGACTTTTGTCATACGTGTTGGTATAGATTTACCATTGTTTTAATTATAAGACCCACGACCTTCTTGATTTTCGAGTCTGACTCGAAAATCAAGAAGGTCGTAATAAGACCTATGTGTTTTATTAATATCATAAGAGGTCTCTTAATAGTGGAATTATGACCTTATAATACCTATACTGGTTGTGGATAAACATCATTTCTTACACTACTATTGGTTAATTGTCTTGAAAAAATGCCATTTATTGTATGTAAATTTTATCATGCAACTTCGACATTGGGTACCCAGGATCAGGATATGTACTAAAATCCATACATCATTCATATCAAATAAACTGTAGAAGCAAAAAAGTCTGTTAACTATACATTTATACAAGGTGGGCTAACTAAATTGTCCTCTTTAAAAGTAATAAGACAAGTCCATGTAGGGGGCAGCACAATCAAAGATTGATGTTTTTCAACTTTTACATCCACAATAAACAATATGCCCAGAATTAATTAATTGCTCCCCTTCTACATAGTTTCTTGAAACCAAAGTGGCTTTTTTCTAATCATAAAAGTGCTGCATAATTAATCTATTTACTATTGTGATCATAAAAAACTAATACCAACACCAAAACGATCCAACGTCAACTGACACACACGCACGTCTGCAGAATTTATTTATTTATAACAAAACAGTGTTTGTCAGCAACTTCAAAACATAAACATCATTCACTTAAGCCCCTACCATCAAGTCTTACAAATTATCCTTGGAATGTTCCATAAGTTAATTGAAGTAAATAAACAAGATCTAAATGCACCAATTAACATACGAATAGGTCCGTGTTTAAGTACATTACCCGTTTAGAGGCACCATGTTTTTTAGGCTCCTCCCTCAGATTAGTTGCCGATAAGTAGTAACTAGGTTGGACTTCTATCCTATAAACATTTTTTTCCGTATAAAGTACAGTCGCATTTTGAAAATTCTCTGTGATCCAAATTGCTGAAGGCCTATTATACACGAAATATCAGGAGTAAGTGAATGCGACATAACGTATTTGCTAACGCGCTAAGCGGAGCACGCGTGTGTTAAGTCTGAATAATTATGGCTGGTATTGCGCATTTCCACTAACAATACATTCAAATAAGGTTCAACAATAAAATAGTAACATAAATTTGGATAAGAGGAGGGTATGAAAAATAAAATATGAGCCTTGACTTGTTCAGACAATTAGGTAAATCATTTGCTACACTAAAAATCATACATATTTACCAGCTTTTTCGGCACATGCATTCGAAAATGACATTTTCTGTCACAGCTCATACGATGTTCTATTACCGAAAATAGACGTTTAGCTACCTGCGAGAGGAAATGTACATTGGTTTGGCTCCCGCTGCTGTTGAAGACGGAAGCCAATGTTATTCAACAAGGAGTAAAAACAGTTGTTTATTCATGGTTTCGTATGCGGCGCCCTATGTTCCATAATTAATTCCTAAAATCTAACTTTTTTTTCATGAGAGAAGTTGTTTCATCAATAAAAAGAACAAAAATAAAATTCTATACCGAAATTTTCCAAAAACATTTTCAAAATTATTTTAGAAAAAAAGTTCTCATAAAAAACTTCTTACCATGGCCAGCTTCATTCTCCCAATTTGAAAAAAGTGTTGCTGATTATTATCCACCACAGAGAGGACATGTCAAAATCAAAATTGAAACGGTTGAGTTTGCGTACAATCCAGAAGAGGGCGCATGTTCCGCTTGCTCCAAGGACACAAGTTAGTATACAAACTGGGTAGTTCCCTTCCGTAGTACGATCTGTGATTGGTTGCTTACAGGGAACGTCTGTAAGCAACCAATCACAGATCCTTCTAGGGCCATGTGTCACGTGGTTTTGTTTAGGTACATAGTAGTCGCGGTCTCTGGGAATGAAGTTTATACAGGGTGTACCTAAACTGTGTAACCAAACTTATCCTAACATGGTTTGCAAGTTTCCATCAGGCTAGAACAGATTTATCTGCGCCCTTCGTATACCGGGTGGCATGGCCGGTCTCAAAGGTGTACATAGGGATTTAACATTGTAATGAACGTTTCTGCGAATTCCTGCTCGCCAATTCAACTTACAGGGTACTGGTATTAAATAAAAGGTAAAATGATTGCGCTTCAAATGGCGCTAATAATAAAATTAAATGTGCTATATTTATTTTAAAATAACGATTTAAAATTTTATGATTTTTAAGTATGCCGTGCCATGATTTTCAAATTTTATAAAATTTGAAAATCATGGCACGTCATATTTAAAAATCGCAAAATTTTAAATCGTTATTTTCAAATAAATATAGCACATTTAATTTTATTATTAGCTCCATTTGAAGCGCAATCATTTTACCTTTCAATTAATACCATTACCATTACTGTAAGTTGAATTGGCGAGCAGGAATCAACAGAAACGTTCAATACAATGTTAAATCCCTATGTACACCTTTGAGACCGGCCACCCGGTATAACCATTCAGTTATTTACTACTTAGGATATTATGATTTATGAAGATGTTTAATTATGCCCGGACAAGCTAACAAGCCCGAGGGTATATTGAGCGGCATGTGCATACGCCCTACTACCTAGGGCATTATAAACTGCTTAATATACCTCGTTTGAGAGATATAAACAACAAAAAATAATTAACAAGTGAAAAATAAATGAAAATAAATAAAAATAAATAATTGTTTTTAGGAAATTACATTCTAATAAAACACATTTTATTTTTAAAATTTTTAATTTTGCACCCACGTACATTTAATGAATAGAAAAACCATTTGACTACAACATTTTCTAACAATCAATACAAAACAAGAATAAATTAAATACTAAATACCTGGTTTATTAACTCGTACGGTAAACAATAAGAATGATATAGTTCAACAACTGCATTTTATACAAGAATGTGTAGTGATAATACAAAAAACATGCAATAAGTAGATATAGGTAGTAGGATATCCAGAAAGAAAGAGAGAGAGGGAGGAGACAGGAGAGAGAGAGGAAAAAATAGAAGAAAAAGAAGCAGAAGAGAAAAAAGAGACAGAGAGAGTAGATATCACAAATCGTGGTTCTTCGTCTTTCAAACATTGATATAGTATATACAGTTAATAGTACAATTTTGTGATGATATTATAGTAGTACCAAATATACCCCGTTGTAATCGACCACTAAGTAAACATTACAAAATCCATAGCTATAGGTACACGGATTCGGTTATGAATTTTAAGATGATGAAGATGAAAGAAGAAGAAGCAGCAAATAACAACATTTTAAGAAAATAGTAAAAAAATCGACATTACTAGCACCATTTAGCTTTTATAAACCAAGAGTCAGAAGAATTAAAAACACAGTAAGTGTATAGATAGCAATAAGCAACAGTTCAATATATTATAATTAAGAAGTTTGTAGAACCCGGCAAAATAAGAAGCACCTGAAATAATTACAAGCATAGTTATACCAGACAAGAGTATCGTGAAAGTGAACAGGGTTTCAGGTCTTAGGTATGTAAGTACCTAAATGGTTTATTAGGTACAGCTGGACCAAGCTTACAAAGTTAAAAGGGGGCGTGTCCGGCGCTGTTATAGTTTTTCAAAGTACAGTCAACATAAAAACATTTAGGCAGGAAATTTAAATAATTGTAAATACTTTTCATTTGAAGAATTCCGAATGATATTTCTGGCTTCAGAATGAATAATCTTCCTCGATTTAGCATTCATACTTAACAGATTTTAAACGTCAAAACAATCTGACAAACACTGAAATTATTAAAATTTCAAACGTCAATTGAATTTTTCCAGTGAATGTACTTTTGAGTATGATTGTTTACTATTGGTTGACGTATTGTCGCGCCTTGTCTTTCAAAATTTAGTTGACATATTTTCCGGGGCATTTGTAAGCTTGGTGGAGCTGTACCTACATTAATTTATGACATGAAATTGTGTATTTGTGTGTATTCATATTTTGTTCTAATACACGGTGTATACGTCAAACTAAACCATTTAAATAAGAAAGTATAAATTTCATAAGAATAACTATTGGACAGTAAAACCGAAAATGTTTGAAAACTTCTAATCCAGTGAAGAAAATTCCATTTAACCAAATCGAAAGAGTAAAGCTGCGGTGCCGTAGTACAGTCATTGAGTGGTAGCGAACGTAATATGGCGGTATATTAAATAAATCTCATAATCCGCTATCTTTGCGGCACCGCTTTCCTAGGAACCCAAAGCTTATGAAAAGATTTAAGTAAAATGCTAGAAATTCAACCAATATCAGCAGAAAGGTGCAGCAAAAGATAAAGAAAAGTACCTAGTACCTATATGGTTATTGTCATATTGAAATAAAGATAAAAAGAATAATGAAAACAATGAAAATACGATCCCAAAAGCAATTTACAAATTACGAAACGTATAGAGAATAAGCCATTAAAAACATAAACTTAAACTAAAAGAAAACCTTTTTGCCGTAAGCAACAATATAATTAGGTATATCTTGTATTAGATACCAGCATGTTTAAACGAAGAAATAAGAAGTTAGAAAAGTAGGTACTTTAGATAAAATATAGCAGCAATGTAGTAAACTGTTGTAGGCAATGTTGACTAGAAAATAGTAGATAGGTAGGTGTATGAGGATGTAAAAGCCAACAGTAACAGTGTTGAAAGCGTGAACTATGAAATATAAAATTTGGAAGCTTATGAAAGAGAACATAGATACCTAGATAGTATAGTTTATTCCAAAAAAATAGAAGAAATGTTGCAGATTTACGAAAAAGAAAGAAGAGTAAAAAAGAAAGTAAAATACAATTATTGTTATAGATAGTCAGAGGCGGAAGAGAGGGCAGAAAAGGGAGAAAATTATAGGTAATAATATTTTTTCTATAGCAGATGTTAAAGTGTGCTTTGTTCGACTAAAAATAGTTGATCAAGTATTACTTTAACCGCAAGGGTAGATAAAGTAACACTTTAACCGCAAGGATAGATAAAGTACTTTAATTTTCTGGAAACTCCATGGAAACCGAATGGAAACCTTTGCTACTGAGATTTTCGGGTTTAATATAATCTAATTTTAAATTGTTTTTTTTACAAATTTTTCTTATTTTTTTAACATCTGCTATAGAAAAAAATAGAATTTTATACACGACGATAAAATTTAATTATCGACTCGCGAAAATTAATTCACTCGTGATTTCATCGCTCGTGAATTAACACTCTCCGCTTGTCGATAAAATATAATTGTATCGTCTTGTATAAAAAATAACTATTAATCACTAGAATTTGTCATTAGATATTATTAACGGTAAACTTAATTTACACTTGAAAGTCAAATGGTGAATGTACAATCATAAGAAATGTTTAACGTTTTTTTGTAGACATAACAAAAAATTTATTTTAATTAGGTATTGACTATATCTTCTAAAATTTGTACAAATCTGTTTGACTACTTAGTTCAGATATGAGTTAAGTAGAAGTTATACGATGAATGTTTTATATAGTATATGGAATTGTATAGAAATATAATAACTATTAACAAAACTATATCTTTCAAGCCCTAACAGGGACATTAAATTGCTTTTTATTGGGTCTACTAGCAATAATTTGTTGAGGTGGCAATTCTTCTTGTGCATAATCATCTTCTCGTGGTGCGAGGGGATCACATCTGTTACCTGCTTCGTAGTTGTATTCCCTTCTAGTGCCTTCAGGATCTACGTAACCATACTTGCCTTTAATAATACAATCTATACCTATATTTTCTTCTTTAAATGTTCCATCTTCATTTTCAAATCCCCATGTAATACTTCCATCTTCATTATCAGTACGATATTTGCGAATAATTTGCACTGGGGGTTTGCGATTCCTGCCACCACGAGGAGCGTCCTCATCATCTAAATATTGAGCAGCAGGTTGTGGTCTAGGATTAGCTACTCTCGCCTTTTGTCTTACTGGTTGTTGAGGTTGTGGATTGTGTTGACGTACCTGTGGAAAGCAATTAGTAGTACAACTATTCTTATTTTGATTACATATCTTATTAGGAAGTGACTGCAATAGAAAGTGAAGAAAAATGGGAAAGAGTTATAAGGTCGAAAAGTTTCTAACATTTCTTACCGGGGGTGGAGCTTGACGAATTTGTTGTGGTGGTTGACGTATGACTGGAATATTTTCTTCTTCTAAATCTTGTCTTATAAACGGTCGTGGTGGTGGACTATTATTTTCCCGAAGGTCTTGACGTAGAACAGGAACAGGACGTTCAGGTCTAAATTGTACAGGACGAGGTGGTTCAGGTTCATTTTCAGGTGCTCGGTTTGCTTGCAAATGAGAAATGCTTAGCCTAGCAACTTCATCGTCTAAAATGGAAGGTCTATCATTTTCTTCCTCAGTATCTTCACGAATTGGAATCGATATGGGAAGTGCATTAGGGATAGGTTTACGAAGTCTTAGTGGAATTGGAGCATCGGATGGTTGTTGTAATCTTCTGTGAGCAGGTGCTGGTCTACCTCCTGATAGTAAAACAGCACCAGGTATATTGAGTCTAGGTGGGATTTGTGCTTCCACCAAAAAAGTTTGAAGTACTGTCTGTAATAAAGGGGAAATAATGGGATTATTGATATAGTACTTAAAAACAATGATGAGACGCGACGGCAGAAAATCCTATCACGGAAAATTAAAAATTAATTAAGTATGTATGTTGATGGGGGTCGCGGGCTCGGCATAGGGTCCCGTTACAAAATTGGTAGGTAGGTACCTAATAATATAAGAAGTTTATTATTTCTGATAACCGGATCATTCATCGACGAGGCATAGGCTTAAGTCGACCTTACGAGATCTGCGCCACGTATTTTTGTTCACATTGTTACACCAAGACGAAAAGTTAGACCTGCTGCAAACGAGCTGCTGTAGGTGCGTAAAGTATTAAGGCCCAAATTCTGTTTTTGCTTTACTTTGACTAATTTACAGGTAATTTTTTAAACAACCAGTAGTACTTTTTAGTAAATTCAAAGCACTTGTCTAACTTCATCGAATTTTCTGATTGGTCGGAAACTTGCGCCACATTTTATTGTGTGAAATAAAACTATAATATTAATTATTTTAAAATTGATTTAATTTGCAATTATTAGTGGTTGTTAGCATAAGAGATCGTGTATAACTTGATTTTGATTTTTCCGAAGAAATCAATAAATAGTTCAACAAAGTTGAGGGTTGCAAACTTAAATTATGAAAGATGATCGAATATACGAATATCTTTGCATTACCTACAAAAATAATAAGACTTACTACACTCAAGTGCGGTGTAATTTTGCGGCTCGTTCAAACCATTGCGCGTGTTTCTATAGTTATATTTCATTCTTTTAAGCTTCATAGGTTAAAACGAGCGCAAAACTCCAACGTTTGTGAAATTCACACCCCTTGCTTAGGAAAGAAAATAAGATGACATTTTATACCTACACAATTAAAAAGAATAGTAGTGTATCCATTTATCCAAGACCAAAGGAAAAGTTTGCCAATTTTATAATAAAACAAAAAAAAACATAAAAGCAAAAACTAACCTTATAGTCAAATATTTACATTTAGTACCTACACTCAATATAAAACTGATAGGTAATTAATTCCATAAAATTAAACTTTAAACGAATAATTTCGTAAGGATTGCAAATTTTATGGCATTAAATATTAGCCGTTGACATTTGGGAATTAACATATCTGGTGCATTTTGAATAAATTTATTTTTAAAATGGTTTGGTTATGTAACGTTAACAAAACATTTTAAGAAATTATTTATAACGTTCTCTTCGATTATTTGCGATAGTTTTAATTATCAAGATACATATTCGATGTCTTTTTCTTTATTTTATTCTTATTCGTAGCAATAGTATCCATTCCTTGTGTATTAATTAAAATTTTTATACTTACATACAGTGTGCAAAATGATAATGTAAAGCTGATGAAATATTATCTAAAATTAGTCTATGTTATTAATTTAATACAAACTGAAAAATATACTACGCCCAGGTGTAATGAACTTTAAAACAGATGTAGAAATGCATGAAGCCCAACTTTTATAACAAAATTAATTAGTAATTGGTAATAAACTGGTCTACCTTTAGCAATGTCCAATTACTTAAAAAAAAAGTTAACTTAAAAAATGTTTGTAATCGAGTTAAATAAATAAGTATTACTATGCTGTTGCCGAAATTATTGTTTATACTGAATTAGTTACAATAGTTGAAACACATTTTCGCTTATTCATTTAAATTCAATCATCGATTGAATGTGCAATGTGCATATTATAAATTATGTAATCTGCAAATTTCCCTTTCTGTTCCACTTTCTTTCTGTTGATAAAGCCGCGTCCAGCTTAGTATATTATTATACAAGTTTAATAAAAGGCAAAAAGGTCTATTGTACCGCGAGTGTATTAATTAATGAAACTTATAATATTCATCGATGGCCCTTTCTTTATAGTTTAGTATCCTACTATCAAGTTTGATCATGATTTAGTTGAAAATTCGCAAATTGGGAATGCCATCGAACCATAGGAAGCGAGAAATATGGAGATCGATATTAATGGATAAGACAATTAACTTCCTAAATGAATAAACAAACAACAGGATAGAAATAATGATGAGCACGATACAAACAGACAACAAACGGTAGATGGACACAACGTCCAATTAAAGGACAAAAATTAAGGCCACGAGGGCGAACCACTTTTTGATCGCTCGATATAAGACCACGACACAACAAGACCATATCCAAATATTACATAACGGAATTTTGTGAAGATTTCCAAAAACGCAATTAGTTGCAAACTTACAATCAACGACAGTCAAATATCATTTGGGTAATAAAGTCTACGTATCCAACAGATGGTGATCAACATTACCATTGCAAGACTAAACTTACACAAATATCAAAAACTAGATCTTACAAGACGAAGAAAGAAGTCTTAGGCCCAATTGCACCAGTTATACTTTAATAATAAGTGTCACTTAAAAGTTTAATTCCATGGCAATTAAACTTTTAAGCCACGCTTATTATTTAAGTGTAACTGGTCCAATTGGGTCTTAATCTTAATTAAGTTTCCTATAGGTACCCCGGATATCCTTTACCATGCTCTATTGTTGCTTGTTGGTTTTATACGTTGGCAGTCCCAAAAAATGTAAGAACAAGTAGAGTGAAGGAAATCAGTTGCTGTGCTTTTAACAGTTTTAACGTCTACATAAAATATACACATAGTTTTCAAAAGAAAATCAAAAAAAGGAAATTCAATTGTTTGTTTGAAATTTAAAAGGTAGGTATATAATGAAGTAAGTGCCAAGTGATCTGTAATGTATCTACCATTCTACCCACAAATCGCTACAGATGGAACAAAAAAAGCAATTTAATTTTTGTCATGATTTTAAGATTTGGATGAAATTATAAAACACACTATTTTAGGCACGAACTTCAATTGACTGTTCAGCATAAATAAAAAATTACTAAAGCACAACATTTTATACGGTATCACATTTAAAATTAATCATCCGTTTATATCTGGAACCACAAAAATGTAGTAATTTTCAAGAACACTTTCTTATAGAGAGAGCTGCTTGTACCAGTTAGTAATAAGAAATTATTTTATATTTAACAATCAAACAACAAATAATAAATAACAACGAATAACAAGGTTAAAGCAACGGTTTTCAATTGCCATACAAATTAAAAACTTTTACTTACTTTAAGAAGAATATTGCTCTTATGAATAATAAGCGTAACCACTGTAAACCAGAAAAAATCGATTAAGGATGTGGGTATTTGAACTCGAAAAAGTTAAAGGACATAAAAACATTATAAACACCTACAATTTCAATGTTTTTCAAATACCGTTTATTTTACAATTATTTGTGGTGTGTATCTGTCAAACGAGGTATATTAAGCAGTTTATAATGCCCTAGGGCGTTTTGTATATACCGCTCGTTATGCTCTCTGATATAGCGTCGCGTCATCATCATATAGATGCATAAACGCTGCGTTCAATTGATTCTGCAATTCAGCACAAACGCGTAGAGCTTTTTAGTGTGAACCAATAGAATGGCTTAATTTCTGAAAACGTCGCATTCTATTGGTTGCCAGTAAAACGCGCTGGGCGATTGTGTTGATTCAATTGAACGCAGCTAGTATTAACAAACATCATCCCCAAAGCCATGTCATGACCGTGTCTATATTATAAATCCACGTTCAAGCTTTTCAATTTGTTTACGTATTGAAAGTGAAAAACAATTTATGCAGCATAGGCATTACTTCATGTTTATTCCCTCGGACGACATACTAACCCTCGGTTCGAAGACCCTCGACTCGAGCTTGTTAGCTTGTTGCACTCGGCGAGCATAAACATCTTCATAATACCCTTATAGGTATATAAATAACTAGATTCAAGTCAGGGCATTATGAAGCATGCCTGTGGTATATACAACGTTTTATTGCCCTCGGGAGACAACTATCCCTCGGACCAAAGTCCCTCAGCTTTGCTACCTTGTCACCCTTGGCGGGCATCAACATCAAGTAATGCCCGTGGTGCATACAACATTTTCTTGATGCATACAACTAAGCATACAACATTGTAAATTATTTTTAACTTTAAATACTTAAATAAATTGAGAAGCTTGAATATGGGTAGATCCATAAAATAGACGTGGTTATAGCATGGCTTTGTAGGTGATGCTTGTTTATGTTATTATTTTATTGATGTAGGTATGTAATGTAATTATGTAATTGAAAGGGTTTACATTGAAGTTTATAAAAAACTTCTTAATTGACTTCTTAATTATGTTTTTATTTTTTCTATTAGGTATATTATTAAAACATATCCTGTCAGGGGCGGATCTATACAGGGTGTCTCTAAAATATGGTGCCATAGCTTAACCACAGATTCCGGGGACCAAAATAAAACGATTTGACCCAACTTACCTCTATCCGAAATTGCTTCGTTAAAGCGCTACCCAACGCCAAAGATCTTCAAAAAATTTCTATTTTTTTAAATAACAAATTATTATTTTTAACGATTAGGATGAAATTTGGGATGTGATTGTTTACTGGAAAAAGGTGCTTTTGACATCATTTCTTTGTTCAGGAGGGTAGTGTAAGTGGTCAAAGGTTGATCATCCATAGGCAAAAAAGCTCATATCTTCTTAACAGTTCGGCCAATTGTTTTCAAATTTTTTTTTACAGAGAGACATTCTTGTTTCAAATATTTTTTGTCTCTTGTTTGATTTCGGTATCTGCCATAGTTTAGGCTGAAAAAATTATTTTGATTGGCTGTAGTGCATTTCTTAAAACAGATATAGTAATCTAGTTGTCCCGTATGTTAAGAAATAAATCACGAAGAGACAATTTGATATAAGTTTATTACTAACAAGTATGTAAAGGGTGGCGCAAAATAATCTGAACCATTTCTCAACCAATGGTTCAGCTTATTTTGTACCACCGGTAAATTAATAGATTTACAGCAAATGCTCAATGTGACCACCATTTTCCCGAACGCAAAAGCTGATTCTACGCAAAAAATTGTCTCTTCGTGATTTATTTCTTAACATACGGGACAACTAGATTACTATATCTGTTTTGAAATGCACTACAGCCAATCAAAATAATTTTTTCAGCCTAAATAATGGCAGATACCGAAATCAAACAAGAGACAAAAAATATTTGAAACAAGAATGTCTCTCTGTAAAAAAAAAATTTGAAAACAATTGGCCGAACTGTTAAGAAGATATGAGCTTCTTTCACTGTGGATGATCAACCTTTGACCACTTACGCGACCCTCCTGAACAAAAAAATGATGTCAAAAAACACCTTTTTCCAGTAAAGAATCACATCCCATATTTCATCCTAATCGCTAAAAACAATCTTTTGTTATTTAAAAAAATAGAAATTTTTTGAAGATCTTTGGCGTTGGATGGCGCTTTAACGAAGCAATTTCGGATAGAGGTAAGTTGCGTTAAATCGTCTTATTTTGATCCCCGGAATCTGTGGTTAAGCTATGGCACCATATTTTAGAAACACCCTGTATATGGGCTTCTTGGGCTGCAGCCCAGGGCCCCGTGGATATAAAGGGCCCCCAGCCCCTATTGAAGACAATGGACAATATAGCGAATTCAAAAAATAATCTAAAATTTTAAAAATTTCAATTTTTGAGTATAAGGGGCTTAGCATTCAGAGGTTCCGAGGAAGTATTTGATTAATTAGGTAGCCCCCTAAGTAGTGTTAGCCCAGGACCCCACAAATTCACGGTCCGCCCCTGTATCCTGCCAACATTCAATCATGCACCATACATTTAAACCGCATTAGTGGATTTTGATAATTGATACTTATCACTAAAATGTAAAATTCTAGAAATTATGCGAAGGTGAGACGCATTTGGAACAAGCATTATACAGGAATTCCTAGTTCCAGTTCTAGGAAAACCTTCGCATCAATTGCATACTTACTCCAATAATGCAGAATTGTAGCCTTGATAAATTTCCTTTGAAGTACTGTTACTTTGTTACAACAAGGCAAAGGTAGGTACAGTTACACAAGACATAAATATTATATTAATAGTAATAAAGCAAGAAAATAATACCGAATTTACGGGAAATTCAAGGCAAACTAGGTTGAGTTCTTATGGTGCACTTCCTGGTAAAATAATTTGAATATATTTAGCCGTTATATGGTTAAGTGGCAACGAAAGCTAATGTAAAAAAAAAGTTCGTATATTAATAAACATATATACATTTCACATGAAAGTGCAATTAGAATACAAATTAATTCTGTACGCCATATTGTAAAGACTGTAATTACTTAAACACGAGTTTTTTATTTTCTTTACATTCAGATGGGAGATGGGTATTGTTTTTTCAATGCAAAATGGGCATAAAAATGCAAGTACTATTTAATAATAAATAAAGACCATAAGCTGAAGAGAGTTAGACAATGAGAATCCGGGACGTCCTGGATTCAACTCCGGGTTTCGTCATGAGACGTGTTTGTATTCGTCCTAATTTAAGAGTAATATGGTCGTAGCACTTTACACCACGGTAGTGAATGTTCAAATGAAAAGTAAAAAAGAAAAAGATACGATAAATATCGGTGTTATTTGCAAAAAAACAACAAAATTATACAACAGTGCACACATATGTAGATCAGTAGAATCTATTTACGCAGTTTTTAGATGTAGATATTTTATTCATATAGTAATAAGAATAACTAATAATTATATTTATAAATAAATGAAACTAACGTAAAATATTCATTAGCATTCTCATTCACAAAAAAGTAAAATTTATTATGTATGAGTATTGTATAATTTTCTGTTTTTATGTTACACTAAAAATTCTCAACCAAATAAATATCCCAAACCACGTCTAGCTTTTTACTGCACTTATTAAATTTTTATCTTGAACTGAAAATGTATGAGGGTAATCAATTACCAACGTTAACAGGAATTACTTTTCCATGAATGTAAAAGAAATTGCGCTTAATTAGCATGTGACCGATATTCCTGAACAGTATCTACATAAAAACTAATGAAACTGAATTTTGTGACCCTCCATTTTCAGCGGCCCCCGTTTGCACTTTTATTATAATTTATTCAACTATTCGATCCTTTACTGATTTAAAATCGTCATTTAGTTTGTATACAGGGTGTCTCTAAAATATGGTGCCATAGCTTAACCACAGATTCCGGGGATCAAAATAAGACGATTTAACGCAACTGACCTCTATCCGAAATTGCTTCGTTAAAGCGCTATCGAACGCCAAAGATCTTCAAAAAAATTCTATTTCTTTAAATAACAAAAGATTGTCTTTAGCGATTAGGATGAAATTTGGGATGTGATTCTTTACTGGAAAAAGGTGTTTTTTGACATCATTTTTTTGTTCAGGGGGGTCGCGTAAGTGGTCAAAGGTTGATCATCCACAGTCAAAGAAGCTCATATCTTTTTAACAGTTCGGTTCGGTTTTTTTACAGAGAGACATTCTTATTTCAAATATTTTTTGTCTCTTGTTCGATTTCGGTATCTACCATAGTTTAGGCTGAAAAAATTATTTTGATTGGCTGCAGTGCATTTCTTAAAACAGATCTAGTAATCCAGTTGTCCCGTATGTTGAGAAATAAATCGCGAAGAGACAATTTGCTATAAAGTTTATTACTAGCAAGGATGTAAAGGGTGGCACAAAATAATCTGAGCCATTTCTGAATCAATGGTTCAGTTTATTTTGTACCACCGGTAAATTAATAAATTTTCAGCAAATGCTCAATGTGACCACCATTTTCCCGGATGCAAAAGTTGATTCTACGCAAAAAATTGTCTCTTCGTCATTTATTTCTCAGTATACGAGACAACTAGATTACTACATCGTTTTAAGAAATGCACTGCAGCCAATCAAAATAATTTTTTTCAGCCTAAACTATGGGAGATACCGAAATCGAACAAGAAACAAAACATATTTGAAACAAGAATGCTTCTCAGTAAAAAAATTTTGAAAACTATTGGCCGAGCTGTTAAAAAAATATGAGCTTTTTTACCTATGGATGATCAACCTTTGACCACTTACGCAACACTCCTGAACAAAAAAGTGATGTCAAAAAACACCTTTTTCCAGTAAAGAATCACATCCCAAATTTCATCCTAATCGCTAAAAACAATCTTTTGTTATTTAAAAAAATAGAAATTTTTTTAAGATTTTTGGCGTTCGATAGCGCTTTAACGAAGCAATTTCGGATAGAGGTAAGTTGCGTTAAATCGCATTATTTTGATCCCCGAAATCGGTGGTTAAGCTATGGCACCATATTTTAGAGACACCCTGTATTTAAAAAAATAGTTTTTTTTTGTTATTGCATGCAGAATTATTATCATCCTCGTGGTGTAGGAGTAGGGTACTTGCGATATATAATAGTTTAGGGAACCAAAATTTCCAGATCCGCCCCTGTTCCTGAATATAACATATAAATGGTTTATGTTCCCTAAGAATATTATAGTTGGCTTTGGTAGATATCTTGCTTCGTTATTGGGTTAAAAATGAAAATTTTAAATCAATTTTTGATTAAATCTTTGTTTCAGAAACTTGGTTTCTAAATTAAAAATAAAATTAGAATTAACAATTTTTAATTTAATTTAATTACAAACATATTGCTGTCTTGTACCGTCGAGAAGTAAACTATAAGAATGTGAATGTAAACCGGAAAATTAATTTGTATAATTCAGATTAACTAAACTGAAAATTAATTCAGTAAATATTCAAAAAGCTACTAAAATAATTTTCCAGATTTATTGTCGTTTACGTATTTTCCTTGCTTCTAAATATTTTTAAAATATTAATTAAATCGATGTTAAAACAACGGCTTAATAAAACTATGTCGAGGAGAAATAACAAGGGTTTGGAACATAAAACTGGGCGAGGTAATTTAGTTACTGGTATCTAATTTCCTGAGGCATATCGATAGGCAGGTATGTCAAACGCTTGCTTTGAGATAATTTAAGAAATTAAAGGTCATACGATCCATAATTAATTTCATCATGAGAATTTAATTAAAATTCTTGAACAGTAATTAATATAGATGTGTCGTTCTATTTCAAAAATGTCCTTTACAACATGCGCCAAAAGTATATCTATAAAGTACTAAACATTTTTTTTTGTTAGATTGAGCACCAACTATAAAGGTCATGCTATGAAATCGTACTTCCTATTATGAGAAATTTCCAGACCTCGACAAGCATAGTGTCAGGCATTCCCCTAAGCCACTTTACCATCGAGGTCGTATAATGTTAAATATTTTGAAATGTTCTTATTCTATCTGAACTAATTTTTTAAACTTAATTGTACAATATTTTGTTTCTATTTTTAATTACACATTAACATACTAAAATAGATTTTATTACTAATTCAATAAAAGTAGAAACCGCTCCGGTCTATGAATAAAGAAAGTAGTACCATTTAGTGCTTCATAAAAATTCGTAACTAGGTACAATGCTTGAAATTGCTAAAAGTGATTTAATTAGCGTCACGTTCATGTTCAGTAATAGTAGATTCGAAACGCAATTCGTTGCAGGACATCTGTCGTTTTTCATGTTAATTTAGAATTTCTCTGCAAATACAGCAAATGGAAAGCACCCATTTCTAATGTGTGTGAGTTGAATCTTATGAGAAGAAATTATAGGTACTACCTATGCATTAAGGAAAGCTTTTAATAAAATTACTTTTCATCGTAGAATTTTTTTTTAGATCAGATCATACATAATATATGGCAACATGCAGCTATAAACTGCAAATAAGGCAAAGTTTTTATCGATTGTTGTAAAAGTTGATTAAAATTTAATTAAACAATAATAAATAATTAAATAATAGTATACCGAGTGTTAACCACCAAACCTGGCCATAGGACCTATGCAGTATGCTGTATGCAATACTATGCATGTTTCAACAAAATATGAATTGCCTTGAAATATTTTTGTTTAATGTCATGTTGCCAGCTTATTTTTTTAATGAAATTGCGTTATAAGTCGTGCTGTAATTTGTGTTATAAACATGAACTATATTCAATTGAACAAAGGGTGTTCATGTTCAAACCTTTTATTCTGGAAATAGTCAAAAATGAAGCCCTCAAAATGACAATAAACAAAAATATTTCAAGGCAACTCATATATTGTTTGTGAAACATGTGTAAGTACTATGGCCAGGTTTGGTGGTTAACACTCGGTATGATACACCAAGATAGAGAAGATATTTTTCTCAGCCGAGTATTATTATTTCCTTCGATGCTGCGAGGCTGATAAGTCTTCTCTACCGTGGTTTATATACTATTTTTTCCACTACTAGCACCTTTATTCCTTTTATAATTAATCGTTTTACGTGAATAAAATTAAAATTACTTTTCTATATCCACAAAAATCAAGTAGCCTTGCCTGGAAACATTTCAACTGACATTTGTGTAAAATTTGACGTTTATCTAAAACATATTTATATCTCATTTTTAACGAATAATTATAATTAAAATTAATAAGAAACAATACTAAGTATGATTGAAATAAATAAGCTTTAGAAAGTGGTTGTTGTATTATGAAGGTGAATAGTATTCGATATTTGACATAATTTTAAAGGCATCAGGCTAGCATGCTAGATCAATTGTTTCTATTATTGACCAGTGGTCAAAAAAATTAGTAACCACTTGCTGAGAAAATCAACTTCTTGCCCTGAAAACAAACTAAATAATGGTACCTTCTAAATCTAGTAGTGGAAAAATAGTTCTTTGTGTACTAAGTTAGGAAAAGTAAGACTTTTCCGTTTTAGACGTTTTTTTGATCGAGGCCGGAGGCCGAGATCAAAAACACGTCGTGAACGGAAAAATCTGATTTTCCTAACGAATTGCACACATAATTTTTTCTAATTCGGTATAATAATTTTACTTTCTGAAAGGCCGAGATCAAACAAACGTCTAAAACGAAAAAATCTAAACGTCAAATACGGAACAAAAAAACGTCTAAAACGGAAAAATCAAGACGTCTAAAACGGAAAAATCTTACTTTTCCTAACTTAAAACAGTTTTCGATACAAGTTAGGAAAAATAGTACTTTTCCTAACTGAAATGAATGTTGATAAGTAAGAATTTTCGATACCGAATTAGAAAAAATAATAAGTGTATGTGAAGTAATCTCAACTCTCAAGCAAATAATTAAAAAGCATAGCTTTTTGTTTAATATTTTAACCCATTATAGAAATTAGGAGTTATTTCATTCATTCTATGTGTTTGTGTTCATCTTAATTTATTTGTCAGGCAGAGGTTCGTATTCCCAATTACCCTTTCAATTAAAAGAACAGAATTAAGTACAGCAGGTACTTATAACCGTATGACATAATTTTACAAATACATTGCCGCCTTCATAATATTATTTCTTAACAAAAAATCGTAATACATGTAACAGAATAAATTTAATTGGGCGGAGAAAGTTACTACTTTTCGATTTTAATCTGAAATCATTGCATAATATTGTTTAATAGTCGGTTATAATATACAAAAAAATTGAAATTTATTCTGTAATAATACTTTGACATTGAGAATGTATGTAAATTTTATAATTCCTACTTTCCACGTAGTCCGTAAATGGGATGCAGTTTAATAGCTTTTCACTTCTCGGTCGAAGAACTAAACTGATCAGAATAATTAAGAATGTGTGCAATAAATTGTCTCAAGGATGACAATGATTTTGCAAAAACCATTTATAACTGTTGATGAATTTATTTCCTTATACTGCAATACAAATGACCATCAACCAAAATTTAAAAATTTCATAAATTTGAACTAAGCTAGTATAGTACCTACTAAATAAAAAATGAAAATTTTTTATTACAAAAAATGAATACTTTTTATTACACACGTATTATTATGGCAGTAGTACAGGATATTGTCAATTTTATTTTCAACTTAAAAAGCTTCTAAACCATTCTAAGTTAACATTTAAAAAAGAAGGATATGTTCCAATAGCATAAGTTATTAAAAAGAAGAAAGAAGAAAGAAAAAAATAATGTTAGCTACTAATAGTATTTACTACTATTAATATTAATTTATCTTTGTTTAGCTTGGTAGTTGTTTAATAAAACATTTTTTTTAAATATACTATCAAAAAGAAATTAAGGAACAATACCGAATACATACAACGATAGAAATATTCAACCAAGCAATTTTTGAATTTTACACTGGATTATAAACAACAACAATTTGTACACTCAAGTTGCCGTTACTATTGTTTTAAATGAAGAAAATAATATTGGATATTATATTAAAAAATATTTACAAAAGGACCCTGAAGCTTCTCCAACCCTTAATAATAAAATTGAAAACTCACCACTAACACAATTCCCGCTAACGTGTATCCTCTCATTTTGGCTAAATCACACTTTTATATCATAGTAACTAAAACGTAGTGGTAAGTTTTAAAGTGTTATATATAAGCCACACCCCACTGCATTCCGCCCAACCCAAGTTAACAGCATCCACTTTCACACTCGATGGATTGCTCTTTTATGTTTGCAGTCCTGTATAACTGTATCAGTGTTACTTACTGTACTTGACATAGATACCAATTACACAAATTTTAGTAAAATATAGATCTCTTATTTAAAACACAAATTAAATCCATTATTTGAACGTGATTATAATATCTTGAAAGTTTTTCTATAATTTTGGTCAGAAATCAAATTAAATACTAAGGATAAACAAAAGAAGGTCAGTCAGCACAGAGAAGATCTGAGGGTGACCAGCTTTCATACAAGTCATCAGCGGTTGTTATTAATCGTAACGTACAAAAGGTCAGGAAAGCAAGTTAGGATTAGTAGGTATGTTAATGACATTGCTTCTGTATTCAGACGTTGAATTTTCTGAAAAGAATCGGTTCAACAACTTTATTCTAACCGATAATTAAAATTACAAGTAATTATTTTCTGTGACAATAACGTTAACCCTTATACTAAATTTTTGAATGCATATAAAATAGCAGCAAATTCGTGTGGTATGAAATTTATCTTTATTATTGTTTAGGAAGTTGAAAGTGTTTGAACTTTGACAGAAGGTGTGTTATTTAAATGCCAATAGGTATGGACAGTGGGCAAGCCAGTCAATAAACCTAATCGAAGTCTTCAATTTATTCTGAAGACCTTTTACGAGTTTCCTTACCTGCCTGCACGATTTCTTCCAAACTTTCAAAGGGTTGGTATTATGATATAGTTTAGGTATTCCAAACGTACGCTCCCTCGTATCAAGAAAGCGCTTTCTGTATCCATAATGGTATTTCACCCCATTACCGTATGTGAACGATTAAGTAATTAGGGTGAGAGTTTTAATACTGAGGCACATAGTCTGGTGAGTATATCAACCTTTATTAGGTACTCCAGGTTAGACATGGAATAGGACCGAAGGTCGGACCTAGTTTGACCGTGAATGTGTATACTATATATCCTGTACAAATGTTGGGGTAGAGGTCTCAGTTATACCTATGGTTGTTCTATAAATAGGGTCAATGTTTCCAATGTCTACTTCAATGTTGGAACGGGGGTTGATGCAGATCTATGGTAATAAGGGCGTTTTTACATGCATCGGCAGCACCTGGTGCAATGTTTGTTTGTGTTGCTGATTGTTTCATTTTATATTTCATTCAGTCTAATGCTTGTTTTTATAGAGATCAGTGCATTTCTTGTCTTATTTTCGCAAATTAAGCTTTTTGTTTTTATTTGTTTGTACTGAATACTGATCCTCTCTAAATTGGCCAAAGAGGATATGAAAGATGTCTTTCGTTTTTGCCTTTTCCATATACTTTCTTCTAACGTACCTACAATAACTCCAGGAGATAACGTCTGTTGATAGAAGCGCAAATGTTTCTTTTTTCACGTCCAAAAACCGAATAGGTATAGTCAATGGCGGTGCATGTGAAAAACTGCATTGGTTAGTTAGTCAGAGGATCGGTTTTGCAGGGGTGTGTGAAAGACTGCGATAATTAGAGCCGGTACCGGCTGTAATAGGAATGAAATATGCTATCTACTATCTAGTGATGCCAAAATCCAATATGGCGGCCATAAGAAAAAAAGAAGTTGAGTGCCATATCTCCAAATCAAGAGGTCTTTGAGTTCTTCAGTAAATTCCCTATAAAATGTTACACTACTCTACAAAAACTGAACCAGCTAGCTACGGGTGGCGGCGGGTTTTAAATTTCTAATCGGCTGCAAATAATTGTGAACTCGGGGAAGGGGTTCTCCCTTGCCGGGGGTTTCGGGGATACGAACTACCTTAAGTATATAAGAGTCAGCCCACACCTATGCGCCGACCAAACCGCCAACTTACGTGTTAATCTGGAAGTGCGCCCTTGCGGTGCGTGTTCCGAGATTGCGGTTGGACTCGGGGGTGGGGCAGTGGTTAACGACTCGTTCAAGAAAAGGTTGCTAGAGGCAAACTTTGGGTCCCTGGGTCAACCAGGTAAATCTACACCACAAGAAGTAGGAAGCCAGGCTAGAATGGCCTCTTCAAACGGGATGAAGGAAGTCGGTGCGTCGGCCAATCCGCCAGGGTATGGGAGCTCAACACTCAGCTCAGCGCAGTAGACCGGCGGCGCGTACCCAAAGGATTCGTACGGCAGGGGGGATTGATAGGCTTCATTGTTAGGCGCGTCCCCAGTCTCGTAGTAGTAAACATCTATTGATGTTTTAAAGCCCCCAATCGACTATCTCTGTCACTTTTTCTGCAAACAATCCCATTCTGGATTAATTTTCCTTTTCAGCAAACGTATTGCACGTGGTGCGTACTACCTAATAAAATTATTCTTTGAGTTCAACTGGCCGCTTGTAGCCGCATGAATTCGCCACCCCTGGCAGTTACAGTTATAAGTTACGAAACCAAAGATTAAAAGAGAAAACAGTAGATTTCAATTTTTAATTGGGTTAATGTTAATGTTAAAGTTAGTCCATTTTTTTAACAACCTTTGTTCTATTTTGTTCAAAATATAATCAAAAGTTGAGACATTCATTCGCAGATAGGACTGAAATTTTGCTGGATGTTGTCGTAATTGTTCATATAAATGATGAAATTCACCTAATCGTCGTCTACTATTTATTTGGTGTGCACTACAGCTTCTTTTCTCATTTTTCTTTCGTAATAGATAATACATTTTTAAAGATGACACTTCAGTAAATAAAAACGAATTCATTTTTTTTAGTTATTAGCTACCAGACATTTGCGTATAAAGAAACCATTACTACTATTCGTTTCTTTCCTCGAGTATCGCATCCTCACTATGGGCATGCAACTTTTTTGTCAACTCTTTGCTCGCTTGACGCTTTGCTCTCTGCGTTGCTCGCTGCTCTGCTCTCCGCTTCACTATGAGGAAAATTAATGTGTGATGGATTTGATTACTTTTTTAAGAACAATTTGTATAGGTGCTTTTACTGTTTGCGAGAAGGCGGGGGGGGGGGGGATTAGACTAAAGGTAACGAGACTCGGCAGTGATGATATTCATATTTTATGTGCCATGCTGCGCTAACCTAAGTAATAAAAAGGTCATTAAGGACGAATAAGGTGGGCGTTTAGTATTATAATAACTTTCTGAACAAAAAAATCACGGTCCATACCTTTTGGGCTGATTGTATAATCCCCTCCTCTCACACTCCGAGTTGTAAAAGAAAACAAACCCAGGGTTGTGTCGACTTTTTTTGCAGAAAAATTCAACTACTGTAGTGAATCACTTATTTAATTAATGATATTTTTATTTAATAAATCATACGAAACATTAGTGTTTTAGGAAAGTTTCTCATTATGTAAAAAATATGGTTAGTTAAAAGTTAATGGCCCAAATCATAATTCTCGTTACTTTGTTAAAATTAATATTATGGTCATTCAAATTTTCTAATGTAAGGATATTTATTTTTTATCAAATTCACAAATGCAATAAGTATTGTTTTTAGTAGATTTACCTAATTTGTGGAAAAAATGCAGCTATGGGCATGCTCAGTCTATCTCCCGAATCTCCAAACCAACATAAACAAGTGCTAACCAACTTCCATGTAATCAAATTATATGTCACATCATTGCCTATTTAATAAAATTAATCACAAGCAAAATACTGTTTTTGTACAACCGTACGCGAAGTGAACATTTGGCGTACGCAATACAGGCCACAATACAGGCCTCGAAATCCAATAGCCAACTTCATACTACCTAACTCTTACGAGTTTATGGCCATTCCAATTTTGATTTTGACAGGTCCTCTCCCTGATGCCCTCTTGGGGTGTATATGAAACTACTATGTATTTTAAATCTGGAAAAATTGTTGCTGATTATTATCTAATAAATGGCACCACAGAGAGGACCTGTCAAAATCAAAATTGGAGCGGCCATATAACTCGTAAGAGTTAGAAGAATGAAGCTGGCCATCGTTAAGACATGGCCAACTTCATTCTCCTAGCACATTCAATTTTGAGTTTGACAGCTCCTCTTTGTGGTGCCCTCTCGGGGTGTACATGAAACTACTATGTATTTTAAATCTGAAAACATTGTTGCTGGTTATTATTTAACTCGTTATTTAATAAATGGCACTACAGAGAGGATATGTCAAAATCAACATTGGAACCCTTCCAATTTTGAGTTTGACAGGTTCCCTCTGTGGTAATACATATGTAATATTTTAAATGGGTATGTAACGCCTGTAACTCAAAAACTAGTGAACCGACTTTGATGAAATTTTAAATGAAGGGGTATATCGAAAATTCATCGACAAAATAAGCTTTTCAAAAAATCCGAAACCGGAAGCGGAAGTTGGACATGTTTTTTTGGTATCATTTTTTTCAGAAGCGGAATTTTGAAAATCTGAGTAGGGGAGATGAAAGAAAACCATATTGAAGGCAAACAGTTTTTTCCCGGACTCTCTAACTTCAAAATGGCGGCCGCTATGAATTTTTCAAAATTTCGACTTTAACGCCCCTTAACTCAAACACCAGTTATCTGATCAGGTTTCGCAACAACTTGTTTGAAAGCCCACGAAAAAAATTACTTACTAAATCCAAAAACGGTCGCAACGGCGCCCTTCCAAAAATTTTGAAATTTTTGAAAAACTATTACAAAAAAACTGGTCTAAGGATTTTGTTTAAATTTTCTATACTTATGCAGCTTGGTATTAGCTACATTTTTGTTTTTTGATGAACGCCAGAATTCAACTGTGGCGCCCTCTATACGAGATTTTGAAAATCGGAAATTGATGCTCCTATAGCGCCTTTATTAGTCAAAATATGAAAGAAGTTTAAATATAGAAGTTGTTCAGTATATGGATTTGCATTTTTCTAAATTTATATCACGTATACAGGGTGTTTGGTTTTCACAGTACAATAAGCAACTTTGTTATTTTAAATAAAACACCCTATATATTATTATACAATTGAATGCAAAATTTAATTGTCTATCACATAGTATAATGTATTCATATGGCTAAAATGTACGGTTAATGAGAAATTCGTGAATTTTGAATATTTAGGTTGGACTCTTGACGGAAACTGATCGTCGGTCGGTAGCGATCACCCGGCTTCGCCAGCGGAATTTCTTGCGGGTACAGAGTACAGATAAATGCGTATCTTGGTGTCTTTCTTTTGTTCATTCATATCGAACCCGTATATATAGTCTCATTTTTCTCGCGAGGCATTCAAATGATTTCCAATGCTGCCTCGCGAACTACTGTTGAATAGCAAAAACAAAATGTTTATTTTTAGTATGGGAAAGTCCAGGGGAGGTTTGCACCTCCACTTTTTTAAACTCGACGCCACGTGCTTTAAAGGTGTACCTTTATACACTTGTATTAAAGTATTATAATAGACTAGCTTTATAATGTACAAATTTCGACAAATTTTATAAAACAGAGTTAAATATTTAGTAAACATTATATTTCCTTTTTCGAGATGTTTCCTTTTTATTCTTCTGTAAATAGATTTTCATGGATTTGTATGGTAGACGTTAATTGGAATTAGATAAGTAGGTACACTACTAAATTTAGTTTTTGTAGTTCACGTTAAATATAACTGAAATAAAGAATATGCATTGCATTATTTTTCAAACCATGATTAGTGATTTCCTAGTGAATTTGGTAGACTCTAACACAGAATGTAAAAATTATCTAGGAAACTCACCAATGAAAATGATAGATATCATAATTAGTAGGAAATATAATAACCTTATTTAGCCGATCTTGGATATGCTACAATTTTCAAGTTAATTGGAACTTGGATACCTTGTAAAGTACATTTTGTATCCAATAAATTATAGTGATTTGCTTAGTAGTGTTTGGTATTAGTGTAAATTCAGGAACTGTATCAAACTTGTTCAGGAAATTCTTTCAAAGGTCTGTCCGTGAATAACTTATAGTAGTATTTACTATCGTTGATCGAAGACTTGAAGTAGGTAGCACCTATACTAAAATAATTTTATTCTTCTGAACTGAGAATCTTTTAAAGTACCAATCTACTGTGAAGGATTTTTACCGTAGTTTAATTCATGCACTCGAATTTTATTATTTAATATGCGCATACTTAATTTTTATTAATAATTTCTTTCAGAAACATTTTCTAAGGAATTTTATAAGTTAACATATCGCACCAATGATTTTATTGTACAAATATAAGAAAGTTGGGCTAATTTTGTATACAAAATAACTATTTTATTAAAATTCCTAATGACTTACATTAAAATGTATACAGTTATGCTACATTAATTCAACGTGTGCACTAAAATAATTAATTGGAATGAATTTTAGAAAAACTAATACAATTTGAAAGTGAATGTAGTAAATCGTTATTCTCTTTTGGAAACAATGTACAGTTTTTTGTTCATTAGTAAAAGAATACACTCTCAATCGATTTATTCATTCAAGCAAATCGCTTTATTTATTCCCGTTTTAGACATGCAATGTTTTTACATCGCATTGAGACGTGCCATGTAGATTTTAGATAGTTCTAATCAGCTCTCATAGATTGTTGATCCCTTTTTTATTCGCCTTACATCTTACTGTGTTATTATATTTAGGTAGGTAGCTATTATGCTAACTGTGAACGATGACTATTTATTTCCCAGCGTCTACATTAATATAATAATATAAAAAGAAGTTAGACGTATATTAATTAGTATAGTACCTATAAACTACAGAGAAGCTCCTGCTCTTCTCCACACCTTACTATTTAAGACTAAGACTAAAGAAAAAAGAAAAACTAAAAGGAAAACTAACACTAAACAAATAAGTAGACTTTATAAAAAAAGAAAAGAAATTTTAAATTCTAAATTCTGCAAGCAGATGTTGGATAGGTAAGTACAACCAAAATAAAACAGTGTAACGGCAGTACCTACCAATACGAGTACATTGACTAACAAATGACAACAGCAACAAGTAAAAAGAATAAGGCGATTATTGTGTTTTTAATAACCAAGCAGACACCTGGCTTCTACAGGAGAGTAATGAAGGATTATATTAATGGTATTATCAGTATCAAGTAGGTAATTTCTAAAACACTAAATCAAAAGTGGCAATACAAATTTGGTTTAATTGAGACTATGTACCTACTGTTGTGTTACATCAGTGGTTCTCAAAGTGGGCATTAACGCCCCTCAGTGGGTGCTCCCCTTCCTCTACAGTAAGCCGAGACTTCATAGGTACTAATGTTCATAAAATCATGACTTATATTTACGCCATCGAGGATTATTAAGCATTCCGATGCGCCATATTGAATTTTTTAAACGGTAATTTTCTTAGAACTGCCCTAAAATTTACAATTTCCTGCCCTCACGTTAAACACGTTAAACGTTTTTTTTTAAATCAATACTTTTATTGATGATTATCGATTGCCACATTTTTTTCTTTAACGCTCTATTTAAAAAAAAATGATTACTGAAGCAGATCATTCTGAATTAATTATTCCCAATTCAAAATTGTTTAGTCTCATTTTGAAACTGAAAAGGTATAGTTACATTTCCATTATCTGCGGATTTACAACATTATACTAACAATAATTTACATTAAATGGAAACATGAAGAAAAAAAATCCATTTAATCTAAGACGAAATCACGCACATTCTTTATTTAGGTATTTATTTATTTAATTGAAAAGTTACTAACAGGCAAAAAGCCTAATTAGGTAGGTACAGGTAACAGCAACACTTCTTGGACGAAGCACTTTAACTCTACCGTAAGATTTCAACTCACAGTGTTTGTAGCTCATCTTAGGGGCTGTAGAAGATCTCGCAGATTATGCCAGGAGGAGGATACAGGATAAAGCACCAACCCAGATTCTTTGTGAATGCCCACCCTTGGATATAAATGTATGTAGGTATGTAATAGACAATAGGTTTATCACAGCATGTATGGCAGTGTATTATTACTCTATTATTCCTGTAAAGAAAAACTAGACTGCACTAATCCATAATTAGCAGCAGAAACATTTATACATTTACATAGGTACATTATAGGTCCGGTCTTTCAATTTGGATTTAACTTCCTGTTAAGCTCTCTAGCCCATGATAAATTGTTGCGGAAACAAATATGTTAACAAATAGTATGCAGGACAACTAACGATTAGTTAGTTTAACTACGAGTTAAATTGGACCTCTTTTAGGTTGTAAATAATAAAATATGTACCTATAGAGTGCGAGTCACTTTTAGTAGTTTTGAGAAAAACCATAAAAAGTGTCCAATAATTTTGTCAAATTTGTTAAAGAATGTATACAGGGTGGTGACTTGAGCAACGCAACATAGGGATTTCAATGGTAAATTCTTAATGTTTAATTATTGGGTCCCCTAATTATTTTAGAGCAAATGTGTGTTTAGGTTTTTTGTAGAGAAAAAAATTATGCATCTGTTCATACTATTATTTATAATTTTCCATTTTCCGGAAGCGTAGAAATAGAAGGAATTAAAAATGGTCTTTTTAAACAAATCAGTGATGCCTTGGAATTATCTAAACAATCAACATTCGCATTTACACCATATGATTTACACTGTCATTACGGTTTGAAGTTTATAACCGATTATTAAAATCTATTATTTTTAAAATGTATTCAATGTATTTGCGTAAAATATGTTTCTATTACCTACTCGTTTTATTGCTTTAAAAAAAAATGTAATGAGACAGAAATGTCAGTGTGTTTGTTTGATTTTATAATTCCATGGCATCAGCGATTTTTTAAAAAGACCATTTTTAATTTCTTCTAATTCTACGCTTCCGGAAATGGAAAATTGTAAATAATAGTATAAAAAGATGCAGAATTTATGTCTCTACAAAAAACCTAAACACACTTTTGCTCTAAAATAATTAGGGGAGCCAATAATTGAACATTAAGAATTTTCCATTGAAATCCCTATGTTGCGTCGCTCAAGTCACCACCCGGTATACTCATACCCTCATACATATGTTAGCCTTATGCTTCGGGGGTGATTTAAAATGACAATATTGAGAAAACAAAATGGCCTTACAAATTTGAGGCCAAAAGAAAAAAAATTACTTAAGTCCTTTATGTAATAAATAAGAAAAATGTTTTTGATTATTCTGAAAATGAGTTTATTATTGAAAAATTAACACATTTGACGGCTTAGTTGGCCAAGTGTTGATTATATTGTAGTAAAAATTTTGATATTCTTTTGGAACATATTGTACCAAACTTGTCATGTATTTAATTTGATTTCGATGGCAGAATTGGTATACGATCCTCAGAATAAGCCCTTGTTGCGGGCATTTCAACTCCGCGACGTCGCTTTGGATTGCACAATGGAAATGTGTGCGGCATAAAACTTTTTATATACTCAGGTGCTTTACTTCCTTTTAGCAGTAAATACATATTACCAGTCTTCATAAAACACATGTAGGATACAATGAATTAGTTCCTTTCAACACGATGGGGCAACCCCAAAAGATTCTATAACCGCATATAACCATAGGCTAATAACTTACAAGTGGCAAAAAATGGCTTAGTCCTTTTTAGTAATAAGTGATTCGTATGTAGCAAGACAAAACCCAATTTTACTCTTTTAGTACAGGCAAATTAGGTTTTAACCCAAAACAAATTAGGAGAAAGCTAAAAATTTCAGGATGTGTACCCAGGTACTAGTTATATAACATGTAAAAAGTCCGAGCAAATCCGAGTGGGGGAACATGCCCATTCCCCCCCCTAAATCTGCACAATTTTAGTTTTCCTCAATTATTTCATCAGGTACGCTTTGTATCAAAAAATCTAAGGATAGATTAAATATAGAGTATAAAATTCTAAAGACCTTGGAGAAAACCGCATGTTGATACATTATTGCGTTCGTGATTTATAGGGCCCTAAACATGACTACAAACCGCCCGCGCTAGGGGTTGCTCCCATTGAATATGAATTATCTGTGAACTGAGTACAGACGGCATACAGACTAATAGAGCATCCCCCAATTGGAATTTTATTGCCTTTCTAATGTTTTTTAAATTTTATAACTATACTTAATAAATATAGTAACCGTCAATTGTAGTTAAAAACACTGTGTTAAATAAACAATAGTTATTTATGTTACAAGGCCGTGAAGTAGCACTTTTTTTTATTAGAATGAATATTATTTGGCGAGGCGAAGGCCGAGCCAAATAATCATTCGAATAAAAAAAAGATAGTTCACGGCCATGTGGCATACAAAATTTTGTGTGCAACTGTGAAAAATTACCAAAATTAAAGTTTCGATCGAATCTTTACATAAAATTAAAAGCTAATTTCATTCAAGATCATGACCCGTAAAAAAAAGTCTTTGTCGGCCGGTAAAAAAAAGTCTTTTTTTTACGTTGTCAGGGCTTTTTTTACGTTGTCAAGGTTTTATTTTACTATAAACAAATGTGCTACTTCACGACTCAAAATCAAACAAAAAAAGTGACCTTTTTTTGACAGTTGCACACAAAAACACTTTTTAAGGTACCTATTAATAATCGGCAAGTTAATAGGATCTAAGGAGCAGCCGCTTTTTATCACATAAGGAAAGACAAAACTAAATTTAAATTAATGAAATTGGTAATGTTAAGTGGAGTATAAGTACCTTATAGTCGTCTACTTCGTTGTCTTCATGGCCGAATTTGTACATGAAGTACCGTTATAGGATCCGCAACTTCATTACTGGAACCTTTTTTTAAATAAAAATTTTCGCTGAAATAAAACCATCACAACAAATGAAATACTCCTTTTTAAATTCTAAAGTGTTTACGTTTAAGGGAGTTTTTAAACAATTTGAATCTGTAGGAATTTTATTTATGGTTTTTATTGCAGCTTCAATATCATTTGAACGGATGTACTTTTTACGACAGTCTTTGTGGACAACAACATTACTTTTGCCTCGAAGATATTCATGCTTTCCAGTTTCCATCCCTTCGTTTTAGACTACTATCAATAATTATTGTTTTTATACCCTTTGACACGTTTACATCTCCGTTATTTAGGCTATTGTAGCATAATACGCAATCTGTATCGACGGTATCCATTATTATCAAACCACACTATACAACACGTTCTTAGCTCTTAGTTCTGTTTGAACAGTATGTACTTACGTTGCCAATGGTGTGAATCACAACCACAGTGGAGGTGCCATGCAGCATGTTTACAATCATAAAATTTAATAAACACTAGAAAGGTAATAAAATTCCAATTGGGGGATGCCCTATTAGTCTGTATGCCGTCTGTACTCTGTTCACAGATATTTCATATTCAATGGGCGCAACCCCTAGCACGGGCGGTTTGTAGTCATGTTTAGGGCGCTATAAATCACGAACGCAATAATGTATCAACATGCGGTTTTTTCCAAGGTCTTTATAATTTTATAGTCTATATTTAATCTATCCTTAGATTTTTTGATACAAAGCGTACCTGATGAAATAATTGAGGAAAACTAAAATTGTGCAGATTTAGGGGGGGGAATGGGCATGTTCCCCCACTCGGATTTGCTCGGACTTTTTACATGTTATATAACTAGTACCTGGGTACACATCCTGAAATTTTTAGCTTTCCCCTAATTTGTTTTGGGTTTTGATGGTTTTTGGTCTAACTTTCCTGTACTATTTGTAATGAGGAGAAGAAAGTGATAGTAATGTAGATTTTTAAAAAAAGGGAAAGTATAGTTGGTATTGATTGTCATGAAAATCACGCTTGTGAGAAGGAATTATGGGTCTAAATAATGTGCAGGTATGGATATTGTTTAGTTTTATTTGTAATTTAAATGAAGACGATTTCTGAATATTAATTGTCTTCATTTCTTATTGCGCATTCCTATTAAAAAAATTGAATGTTAAAAATACGTGTAATAAATCCGCACCCACTGTCAAACGCTCAAACCAAGCATTTAAGTAGACATAACACAGCCCCACCTTTATTTTGAACAAAAATTTTAAAAAGTTCAAGTACATTGCTAACTTCTATTTCTATGCCGGAATTATAAAGTAAATAACCTCAATTAGGTATCTAGACTAGGTAAATTTTTGAAAATTATGAAAGTAATTATTTCACGTTGAAGAAGCTACTCACTACACAAACATTTTCCAAATTTCCGTAAACAAAAGAATGTGTTATTGCATGTTATTCTACCCACAAAATAGGTACATTCAATTTTTTAACATTTTTGAACTTCTAACTAACACTAATCAATTGTGATGCAAATATATGTTTTTATCACTGGGTATGGTCAGAAGTAAATAAAATGGAGTTAATTGGAAAGAAGGGGTTAGCGTTAGCTTAAAGATACCACACTGAGAGAAATAATATTTTTTGTATTATTTGTAGTAGTAACACAAAATTAGTTAATAATACCACTAAATCGCGTTCAATCATACAACGATAAAATGTAAATTATACCACTACAAAATAGTTAGGAATGTCGTATTTACTTTAACTACGTTTATAAGAAATTCAACTAAGTTTGTAGTAGCACATTTTACTATGTCATCTGTAAAAAGTGGAGGTGCAAACCTCCCCTGGACTTTCCCATACTAAAAATAAACATTTTGTTTTTGCTATTCAACAGTAGTTCTCGAGGCAGCATTGAAAATCATTTGAATGCATCGCGAGAAAAATGAGACTATACGGGTTCGATATGAACAAAAGAAAGACACCAAGCTACGCATCTATCTGTACTCTGTAGTAGGCACCCGTTAAAAATTACAACTGGCGAAGCCAGACGATCGCTACCGACCGACGCCGACGATCAGTTTCCGAGTCCAACCAGATTAGGGCTGGGAATTTTTATCGATATATCGATATAAATATCGATATATCGATATATCGAATACCGATATTGAATTTGGAAAATATCGATATATCGATACATCGATACATCGATATATCGATACATCGATATATCGATATATTCGATATATCGATAAATCGATATATCGACGATATCGATATTTTTTTGAAATCGATATTATCGATATTTTTTTCAATAAGCCCACCTCTAATTGCAACAGGGGCTGGGATTTTTTTCGATATATCGATATTTATATCGATATATCGATATATTGAATACCGATATTAAATTTGGAAAATATCGATATATCGATACATCGATATATCGATATATCGATGTATCGATAAATCGATATATCGATATATCGATAAATCGATATATCGATATATTCGATATATCGATATATCGATACATCGATATATCGATATATTCGATATATCGATAAATCGATATATCGACAATATCGATATTTTTTTGATATCGATATTATCGATATTTTTTTCAATATCGCCCACCTCTAAACCAGATTCAGAGTCCAACCTAAATATTCAAAATTCACGAATTTCTCATTAACCGTACATTTTAGCCATATGAACATCTTATACTATGTGATAGACAATTCAATTTTGCATTCAATTATATAATAATATATAGGGTGTTTCATTTAAAATAACAAAGTTGCTTATTGTACTGTGAAAACCAAACACCCTGTATACGTGATATAAATTTAGAAAAATGCAAATCTATATACTGAACAACTTTTGTATTTAAACTTCTTTCATATTTTGACTAGTAAAGGCGCTATAGGAGCATCAATTTCCGATTTTCAAAATCTCGTAGAGGGCGCCACAGTGGAATTCTGGCGTTCATCAAAAAACAAAAATGTAGCTAATACCAAGCTGTATAAGTATAGAAAATTTAAACAAATTCCTTAGACCAGTTTTTTTGTAATAATTTTTCAAAAATTTCAAAATTTTTGGAAGAGCGCCGTTGCGACAGTTTTTGGATTTAGTAAATAATTTTTTTTCTTGGTGTAGTACAGCTAAGGGGCTTTCAAACAAGTTGTTGCGGAACCTGATCAGATAACTGGTTTTTGAGTTACGGGGCGTTAAAGTCGAAATTTTGAAAAATTCATAGCGACCGCCATTTTGAAGTTAGAGAGTCCGGTAAAAAACTGTTTCCCTTGAATTATGCCCTTCTTTCATATCCCCTACTCAGATTTTCAAAATTCCGCTTCTGAAAAAAATGATACCAAAAAAACATGTCTAACTTCCGCTTCCGGTTTCGGATTTTTTTGAAAAGCTTATTTTGTCGATGAATTTTCGATATACCCCTTCATTTAAAATTTCATCAAAATCGGTTCACTAGTTTTTGCGTTAGAGGCGTTACATACATCATACCCACCCACCCACGCACCCACCCACGCACCCACCCACGCACCCACAGACAGACATTTTTTCTAGACCACTTTTTTGGGTTCCTGGAGGTCCAAAAGACGCATTTCCGCGAAAATCTCGATTTCGAAAATTTTCATGATATCAATACTTCCCTATACCAGTAGTGGTATGGGAAAGTAAAAAGATATAAACTATAACCACTTGTTAAAATTTACCACGTCGGGGTAGTCGTAGTAGGCCTTATCATGAAGTCTTAAGGCTTATAAGGAGTGAGGTTTGCAACCTGTTTAACAAACATCTATTAATTCGCGGTTTTTTCATTTATTTTAGCAAATAAAGAAAAAAGGCTCCGTAGGGACGTTTATACTGTATGTCTGTATATACTTATGCATCGAAAACGTTTTCAAAGTAATTTAGTAAAAAGTAATCTTTGACATAAGTTTCAAGGTTCATGTTGAAATATTTATATATTATACTTTAATATTTCGTTATTGTGTTTAACTTTTATATAAGTGACGTTTTGTAATTAAACCTACTTTTTTACGTGCTTTTTCTGATTTTTTCATCCCCTCATCTTACTCGTAGTTGAAATTTATTACAAGAGTATTTTGAAAATGTACCATAATTTTACCATAATTTAAAAAAAATTGTACCATTATTTTCTGCAATATACCATAATTTTACACTGCTTGTACCATAATACCAAGCTACAAGGCAACACTGTTTAAGTAAAATACTGAATTTTGAAGTTCATTCTTGTAATATACTTCAGTCGAGTGGTATATTCTTCGAGTAGTGCCGGTTCTTATATTTTGTGATTTGTGTTTTAACAGAGAAAATGGAAGAATACCTAAACACTTGGGGTTTAGAAATATTAATTCCCATATTTGCTGGTAAGTTTAGTTTTACATAATTACAAATATAAATTGTGAATAGTAAGATCCTGACAGCTAATATTAGATCATGGTGCATGTTTTTAAGCTAAGCAAAAGGTGATTAATTCTTTGTTTGCACTTGTTATACCGAGAGAAGAAAATATTGTCGCATAAATATGTTTTATTTTCTAGTTCCTTGTTATCTATGCTATTCCTTGTTTAAAGTAATCTTGATTTGAAATGAAATAAGATATTTCATATAATTATGTACAATTTCAAAAGAAAAAACCCCAAATAACCGAAACATATCTTTAGTTAATAACATCGATCTTGAGAGCTTCGCATTATTGACTGAAGATGATTTTAAGAATTTAATCCCATCGATAGGGTTACGATCAAAAATACGCGCTAAGTGGCAGCAGTTTGTAGCAATTCAAGTAAGTCTTTTCAAGTTGAGATGGGAAAATCAGTTCTATTTAGTTTACAAAAAATATATAAATATTTTTTAATCAACTTAAGTCACTTGATATTATTAGATGTGCTAACAATTGTTTTTCGCAGCTTGACAAGCAATAATCATATTCGTTTGTTAGTGCTATATTAAATACAACTGTTATTGCCATTTTTTACAAAAACTAATGAGATATGATTTTTGAGTCGTGGTGATGTCGAAAGATAAAGGCTACTATATTTTCCCAGAATTCTGAGGTAATTTGTAATGAGGAAGAACTGAATTCATCGAATTTGAGTAGCTGCCACAGGTCTTCCTTGGCATCAAGTGTTTCTGTGTCGGGCCTCTCGGTATCCTCACTATTAGAGGCGTGTATTCCCATTAGACTCCTTCCGTTTAGAGTCCTCCGAGTCATTATGCCTTTTTTGTTCCTCTTACACTCCTCGAGTTATTCAAACCAAACTACAATTCAGCTTAGACTCCTCGTACATAGTATCTTAGTATCTTAACACTAATGATCAGTAACTTTTAATGAGTATAATTATAATTTTTCCCCTAAAATGATAAAGTTGGACTTTGAAACCGCAGCCATACAAGCGTTTCGAGTCGAAAACTTGGAAAAACATGTCAAAACTTTCGACATGTTTTTCCAAGTGCACAAGTTAAGGGTTGCAATTTTCATTTCAACCAGGCCATTTGGCGAAAAGTTCAAGAGTTGGGGTTAGTGATTTCCTACAGGGATAATTCAGATATAGGTACGCGAGCATATTCGCATGTGTGCAGGACTAGCACATTTGCCAAAACAATACATTGATGATGGGTGGCTTTATATAATGGAGTCGTCGCCTGATAACGAGCTGATACAAAAATTCAACGACTACTTCGTCAATCAGTGGTTGGAAAACAGCATCGTTCGTGATATGTGGATATGCTACGGCGAGAGGCATCGGGCCGGAGCAGGACGATTTGGCGCCGGCAGTTCGGCGCCGGCGATTCGGCACTGGACGATTCGGCGCCGGGCGATCTAACCTGAACACAGACTAAGGTGCCATGTGCACATGGCGCCTTAGTCTGTGTTCAGGTTAGTTGCTCTTTGCTGGTAATATATATAGAAATATGGTTAAAAAAAAGAAGATGGTAACACAAAGGGATGCTCATTCCTCATAAAAGAAAACAAGACATGGTTAGGGGGTAAGCTGAGGGATGTTCATTCCTCACAAAAGAAAACAAAAAAATGGTTAGCAGGTAAGCTGAGGAATGTTCATTCTTCAGAAAAGAAAACAAAAAATGGTTAGCAGGTAAGCTGAGGGATGTTCATTCCTCATAAAAGAAAACAAAAAATGGTTAGCAGGTAAGCTGAGGGATGTCCATTTCTTTGATTTTCGTCATTTAAATCAAATGTTTGTGTTATGGACTTATGGCATCGGTTAGATCGCTCGGCGCCGAATTGCCCGGCGCCGAATCGCCCGGCGCCAAATTGCCGGTGCGGAATCGCCAGCCCGAATCGCCGGCGCCGAATTGTTACGTACCGCATCGGACAACCAACACCGTTGAAGGGTGGCATAGCGGTTTAAACAAAAAAGTTGGGAAAATTCATCCCAACATCTTTGAATTGGTGACAACGCTTAAATCACTTGCACTTGCACTTAAGTACCTACTAGCTAAAGTTACTTAATGTATGGAGGAGTCTAAACGGAATAAGAATGCAGGTAACTTTTAGCATTTTTACGGTACAGGGTTCGAGGACTCTAAGCGGAAATTTTAATCCGAGTACTCTAAGCGGAAGGAGTCTAATCGGAACAAACCATTAGAGGAGTCGAAAAACACGCCAAAGTCCCCAAAGCCCATTGAAAACAATTTTGAAGACAATAAAATATTAACTTTATTAAATTCAACAATTGATGGTAAAGTAGTCCTTCAAAATTATAAACTAAATAAAGTTTTGAAAAGAGGGGTTTTGGTAAAGTTGATTATTGACAATGAGTTGGCTGGTAATCCGGATGCATCGTAAGCGACTCATTTCTTTGTTAGCGAAAATTTGCAATATTTTGTAATTTTTAGAATATCTAAGGCAAGATTTGAGGAACTATCTGAAGAAATAGTTGCTCTATTTCCCGAAGAACATAAAGCTTCGTATTTTATTCCTTCCTACCGTGACGCTAGAGGATGCTCGATTAGCGCCCAAGGAAAACTATGGGATAAATATACGAACTTAAGAAAAAAATATTTAAAATTAAACCTTGTCCAAAAAAGAAAGAAAGCGCTCTCTAATATCGTAGCAACGGAGGAACAAGAGGGTATTTTTAATATAAAAAAAGTTTAAAATAAATCTTGGCATATTCAACAAATAAATATTTGCAGAAGTGATACCTTCTGCAGAGGTAGAAGATGCTTTGCACTGGCTGAGTTAAATCGTAATGATTGGAATAAAGTTATTGCTAATTGGAGAATAACTTATAACATTCGAGTCGGAAATTATAACAAAGCTGACCATCAAAGCATTGATGAATACATGAAGCAGTATCCGGCTTTAAGTTTACCTCTGGGTTATGAACTGGTGGGTTTATTTGTTCATTTTTATTTGTCTTATTACGTATCTATGTTTAATTAATTTTCTTTCAACTAGCAATAGATTTTGAGGTACTATTCCCGGACGCAAAATTTTTTTTCAACGAATGGGCCCTTCTTTATAAATCCATTATAAAGGTTGCTACAAAAAAAATGTCCTATTATTGGTAAAATATTAAATAAACATATAAAAGACAATGAGTTGTTAGAGGTGTCGCAAAATAAGTGAAACTATTTTATTAGAATAACCCCCCCCCCCCAATTAATATACATACCAAAATTTTCAGCTCAAATCGAAAAAAATGTTGCCTTGATGGTATTGCCATTTTTGTTCCCCAGTATTGTGCGAAAGAGAAAAAGAGGACCTACATCTGAGAAGGAAATACTTAAATATTCAAAAACGGAAATAGAATTTTTAATTTACGTTGAGGAAAGTTTGCTTATATTATTTTTAAAGAAACATACTTAATATTTTTTTGTGAATTGCAGGCTTATGAAGATTTACAAGTCACTTTGGAAACACGAGAAAAAAAGTTGCAAGAATTAAAGGCTAGCGAACAACCAACCCTGATTTTGATTGGAAATTTGGCAAATCCAAGATCGCTGGTAAAAATCAACGAAATTATTTTCGAATTAGACACTCCACTGAAAGCACTGGATGTGTGTTTCAAGTCATTTTTTTTAAACGCGTCTTATCCAAGTGAATTAGCTCAATGTTGGGTTTTTATTCAAAAAAATATTTACAATATTCACACCAAACGTGACCCGTCTTTTGTTTCCGTGAAAACAGTTTATTCCGATCTGTTAAATGGAACAAACTATTTTGTTAAACGCAAATTAACATTCGCTTTTTTTTCATTTTAATTTTTATTTACTGTGTTGTTTTTATGAAATCGGTTTCAGTAGTGCAATCATGTTTTGTGAAGGTTGTGAAAGACAATTTAGTAGGGAAGGGTATTTTGTTCATTTTTCAATATACCATCCCGTGAACCATACCATCCTGGGCAAATTTCATTTAAATGCGGTTTATGCATAAGAAGTTTTCAAACAATAAAGACCTTAAAGAAACATGTAGGGAAAATTTACCACGTCAAGATGTAGTATACGGAACTAATTCCAAAGTACTACCACTGACGTGTAAATAAGTAAATGCAACCTCTCGTAGTGTTTGGCGCATATACAACCACGTCACGTGGTAAATAATACCAGAATTCTGGTATTACATACGATATTTTTTTCTCAGTGCAAACATGGTATCTATGACCATTTTCAATACTGTTTTAATAGTCCAGTGGCCTACATTCTACCTGACAATAGGTCATGTAGTTTTGGATTTTGGATATGCTGTATGTACCGAGGTCCTCCTTAAAAATCACACTTGTGCGCGTGTCGGTATGGCCACTTTTGCCACTTTTGTTGGATCTTGCTCAATAACTCTTTACTAGTGCGTCATACCAAAACACCTGTTCTATACTTCTTTATAGAGCACAACATTTTTACAATTAAATATTGCAAACTTTTTTTCCAAACCTTATACTTACCGAAATTTAGAGCTTCAAATTACAATTCTTTTTTCAAAAGTTGCAAAAAACTCAACCTACAAAGGGAGCAGGATGAACAGAAGGGTTTTTTTGTTGAAGGAATATGAAGGACAACCATCTTTTATGTATCGTGAGTTGCGAAATTAAGGGGGTGAATAGGTAGAGGGGGTGACAGCTACCGGATGCCGCTGTGGATCTCCCACCCACCTTGTCCTCTCAGCCATATAGCTAAATGTAATAGCTACAGAAAAATAAATTTATTCCCAACACATTTTAAGAGTAGCGAGTAGTAATATATCGAAGTTCTAACTGAAGGTAGGTACCTACTGGTTGAGAATCTTGTGCTGCCGACCTTAGTTTAGAGGGATGTTATACAAGAATGTAATACTGATTGCGTGGTTTTCCCCTCCTTTCTTTCCGAATTTTAAAATAACAGTTGATAATTTATCGCACAACGCACACCCTTTAATAGTACCACTCCTTTCCTTTGCATGACCTCATGACCAACGTATGTTATAAAGCATGCCATGGTACAGTTCCGAAATGCTAATATTTGTTTAAACCCCGATCGAGAGTTACTAGCTACCTATCCTTTTTTTGAGAACATTCCTATTTATTCCGTCTAATAGGTACTGTAGGCAGCGATAACCAACTTTGAGTTCACCACTTGGGCAGTTTTCCTTTTTCCATATATTTTTTGGTTTTTACATATTTTGGCTTTCTAAATCGCCAATACATAAATACAGATATACAATGCTTAAGCCCTTATGACACGGTGTTAAATTTGAAACAAAATTTGCGTGTAAATTGACACGTAAATTTGATGTCAAATTTAACGCCGTGTCATACGCAATAGTTATTTTTATATTAAGTGCGCAAAGCAAAGGTTTTTTTAAGCTTGAGAATGTTAGGTTTTTTGTCGAGACCGCTAGGTCGAGACAAAAAATACATTCGAAAGCTCAAAAAACCGGCTTTGCGTACGTAATATAAACAACTTTTTTTCTAAAATTGCACAGCTTTACCAAAACAGCAAATTTATTATTAAAAAATATTGAATTCATAAAAAAACGGCAGCATTATTTTTTAAAGTTACCGTTGCACGGGTTTCCGTAGTTACTAATGTAAATAAAAACTAAAAACAATTCTGACGCATTAATTTCAGTGCGCAAGACACGCGTTTTTTTAACGGTGAAAAAAAAATTTTTTTTAACGGTGAAAAAAAAATTTTTTTTTACGGTGAAAAAAACGCGTGCTTTGCGCACTGAAATTAATGCGTAAACACCCATTTTTTGAGCAATTGTAGAAAAAATAATTTTGTAATTTTTCATGCAAATTTTTATGAAATTATTTTGAACATCCCATTTCAGCAACTGTGCTGTTTGATCTAGGAATTAGACACTTTTACGTACCTAGTCTTGAAAGACTCTTACGATAGGGAAAAGAGAGTAGGCACTGCAGTTTAGCAGGGATGTTCAAAATAATTTCATAAAAATTTGCATGAAAATTTACAAAATTATTTTGTGTATGACACGGCGTTAAATTTGACATCAAATTTACGTGTCAATTTACACGCAAATTTTGTTTCATACGGGCTTGTTAAAGCATTGTTAGTACAGAAATGTAGGCAGACAACCAAGAATACAGGATTGCATATAGAAGCTCGATTTATTGTTAATACTACCTATCTAAGTATTGCTAATATTATGTCCTTTTTAAAAGTAATGGTTTTTCTCGTTCTCGATTTTTAAATTCCGTCTAGAATACAAAGTTTTAAGTTTCTGAAAATGTATATTCTCTAACTTTTAGTCTTCAAACTTCAGCAAACTGGAATGTAACTAATTATTTATGTATTATCATATTGTATTATTTACGAACTTTAAGCAAAATGTAAAAGGAAATTTTCAAGTAAATTTTAAGGATGAGTGAAACGTTTCCCTTGTTTGTAGAAAATATAGAATGTTTAGTTGCGTAAATGTTTAATATTTTGATGACGCAGGTATTATTATATTAAAGGTATTTGGTAATAGTGATCGGTGCTAAATATATAATATAGGCATAAATGGAAATGAACGAGCTGACGAAGCGGCAAAATCTGCTACGGAAAATGACCATATAGTAAAGGAAAAGCAGTTCTACCAGGATGTCAAACAACACACAAAAACAATAATAATGGAATATTGGCAAACGGAATGGGAAAACAGCAACAGTCAACTAAAGACAATACAACCAACAACTGAGCCGTGGAAAACTAAAGAAGGCAGAAAACAGCAAGTGATTCTAACTAGGCTCAGAATAGGACACACACGACTAACACACATCCATCTAATCAAAAAGGAAGAGCCTCCAAGATGCAACACCTGCAACACCATAATCACCATTGAACATTTAATAATCAATTGTGAAAAATTCAAAGAAGCCAAAAGAACTGCCAAAATCAAATCAAACAATCTTCCAGAAATCCTAAACAACGACAGTGACAACATATCAAAACTAATGAACTTCCTAAAAATAACCAAACTATTCAATGAAATATAAATGTACAGTCCCGGGGCTAATAACCACTGCAGTTGATGCCCCTGTAAATTAATTAATTAATTAATTAAGGTATTATTATATTAAAGGTATTTGGTAATAGTGATCGGTGCTTGCTAATGTACGTAAACTTAACCGAATTTTTTAATATAAGATAGAACAAGAATTTCATCTGTTTTTTTTCTCCGAGGTTGATAAATCGACCCGCATGTAGTACCACGGCTTATTGTGCCCCCAGTCGTAACCTTTAGTCCTGAAAAGAGTATCTACTCCTGTGCTTTCAAAGTATCCCAGGTTTTTATTGCCATTTCAGGTATAGTTCTCTTGCTCTGAAGTGTTTTAATTTGTAGATTGATAGACTTCGGATTACTTTTAAACAATGTAGATTGTAGAGAGACGTGTTTCGTTCTGATTTGGATTTATCTGTGTACCGTCTCCATTGGTCACTGCGAAAACAACTTCTTCATTTCGGACGACCCGCTCTGGTATTAATTGGTACCAGGAATGGTTTCCAAAGTCGAAAATTGTTTTCATTTTATCCGACTCCATCTTATGTACTAGTTTTCGTTTTCATTTATTATATTAAAATTTCGGTGTGATCTTCAGGATACCCGGAGTCACTAACAGAGAAAATATACATACATGGATCATGGACTATTACCCTTTTTGTCTTTGTCATTTGAAAATCCAAGAAGGTAATGCAGAAATAGAACCATAACACAACACTTCAGTTTTCTGAGAAGTTAAATTGCAGCCCTTTGTAAAAAAAATCAATAATTAGATACGAGAAAAAAAATTATATATATTTCGATAATAAAGTCTTCATCAGTAATAATATATAATAAAAAAAAGGGAATAATTTACATTCTGCAAGTGAAAAAATAATAAGAATTAGTGAGTAGATAGTAGTTTTTTCTTTTTCTCTTGCAGAATGTATAATATAGTAAGCAGTGAACAGCTGAACCAATTTAAATCAAAACTAAAAAAGTATTTAAGTAGCATAGAAATATAATAAGTATTATAGTTTACAAAAGTATATGCGTTTTTTTAGAATTAGATCTCTTTATTTTATTTTTATTTTGTACTCGATTTTTAAGTTTTTTAATGTAATACTGGCCAGTGGCGTAGCCAGATATGAAGGGCGGGGGGGGCGAGATCCTTTAGGAGCGCATTCAGGGGCGGCTCAAGGTAATTTTTTCACCCGGGCAGGTTAGTTTTTGGCGCCTTTTCCAGGGGCGTAGCCAAGAATTAGTGGGGGAGGGTGTGGGAACATGGAAATGCGAGCGAAGGGAGCAAAACAATGCGCCGCAGGCGATTTTTTTTTTTTAAGTGGGCGTGGCCCATTTTTAACGCGTTGTACGAGCATCTGAGAATTTGAATGCCAAATAAAAAAATTCAAAATGTTAAACTTTTTAGAAAAGAAATTGCAAATCTTGTGCTTGAAAAACAATAATCCAGAAAAAAACATTTCATTATGTCCAAAATAAATTTCATTTTTAACGTATCACATGGTTGAAGTACTAGGAACGGAACCAGGATCACTTGTAATGAACTAATTATTGTTGCATTAAATTTACAAAGTACTTTTTAAAAAGCACAATAATTTTTGACTCAAGTTTGGCGCCCCCCAGGGCTAGCGCCCTGGGCGGTCGCCCGGATCACCCGGCCCTTAAGCCGCCCCTGAGCGCATTTTTTTATATATTGGGTTCCCTCGTTAAAAACTCATACTTGATACTCATAATAGTTTACTCGAGTTTACTCGGGTTTTTTTAATAAAATATTAATATTTTTCTGGCGAATGTTTTTAAAAGCTGCACCTGATTTTTTTTTCGGAGGCATTATTAATAATTAATTATTAAGAAAATTCGAAATTTATTGCCGTAAAATTACAAAAATGCGAATTACGAAAGCTTAACTTAGTAATTAGAGTGTCGGTCTTTCTAGTTGAGTAGTTGACTCGTGACAAGTCTAAATCTACCCCTTCCTAGTACCCCCACCTCCCCCACATTCCACAACCACATTCACCATATTGTTTAAAGAATGCTCAGCACATCATATTGGAATAATATTGGTTTTATGTTCTTTTATTTTTTTCTAAGAGGCGCTAGGGGCGCGGGTCGATAGGGGCGGGGGGGGGGGCGATCGCCCCCCTTCGCCCCCGTGTGGCTACGCCACTGATACTGGCTATTTGAGCCAAATAAAGAGCTTACTTACTTACTTACTTACTTACTTACTTACTTACTTACTTACTTACTTAATACTTACTTACTTACTTACTTACTTACTTACTTACTTACTTACTTACTTACTTACTTACTTACTTACTTACTTACTTACTAAATTATTCTCTATTTTATTATATATTATTACTGATGATTGATGAAGACTTTATTGTCGAAATATATATATATAATTTTTTTTTGCTCCTATCTAATTATTGATTTTTTTTACAAACGGCTGCAATTTAACTTCTCAGAAAACTGAAATATAATTTAATCAGCCTTAATTCTTCGATTTATATAAAATAACACAACACTTTATCGGCTGTAGATATACCACATAATATGTAGAAATTACAGTTGAGAATAAAATTTAAAAGCTGATATAGAAAGGTGTGCGTAAATTAAACACAACCATGCACAATAAAATTAGTGGTAACTGGTAACCGTTACACTGCTGTATTTATTGTTGCAGCTAAGAATGTTTAGTTTCACGTATCATAATATTTAGGTTCAATTATAAATAAATATATTAGCTGCAACAATAAATACAGCACTGTAACAATTACCACTGTAATAAATTAATTTCCATCCTAAGTACCTACTTGAACTTAAATACCTGTCCACTGGAGGGGAGGGGGTAATTACCCCTATTCCCCCCGTAGATCCGCGCTTGATCGGTTTACTTATTTTTATTGTAGTTTTCTTTATAAGTCTGAGAATTGTTTCGTTTTTTTTCTTTATAAAAAACTGTTACATTTAGATATAAGAACAGGTGAGAATATGACTTGAATATTAATTCAAGTTATGTTCTAACCTTAGGAAATGTAACCGAACACGATAGGAATAATTGATTTTTAATTATTAAGTTTTTTTACTTGCAAATTGGTTTTAGTCTATTTGTCTAAAGATATCAGTTTCATTTACCGTTACCATTGCTTACCCTTCAAAAACTGCTGGTATTACGCTTTCGAAAAGTCGTGATCATTCTCGTGTATAATATTAACATTAAGATATTAACTTTTGAATTGTAATTTTATACCTTTTATAATTCTTATATCTGAAATGGTATCAGCCATATCAGATACTTTGTGCCGCCAATGCGCATTCTTCTTCTAGTAATCTTGTCTCATGTATGTATATCATTCAGGATGTTCTTGGGGAGACATGAGACAACCTGGAGGCCGTGCGTCTGCTGAAGAGGAACGCTAGCGTGTGTGCTTCCGATTGGTAGAATAATATGTGAAATGAGGTTTCATTTTCCATGTCGCATACCTTACAGGTTGTGTATTATTGCTATCCCCGTTGTTTCTTTACCTTACAGTGTTCTCTAAGGATAATTTAAAATGAACTTAAACTCCAATACTAGATGGAAGGGTTCTTGTAGTTTCCCTAGTTTTGCCTAAGTATGCTAATCGTTATAGTTTACTCATTAGCTTACTACCGGTGATAAGACTTTGATATATAGTATATAGACACCGTACCACCTTAACTAATCGCAATGGTATTTAAAAAATACTATGTTTTAACGCAAATCGGTGAACTATCTAAAACTGCAGCACATGATAGTTTCTTACATCAATCACAAAGTAAAAAACTGAATAGGTAAACCATTTATTTAAACACATGCACTATAGACTACACTACAAGAACCATCGCCGGCTATCAGCATTATACGAGGGTTGCATGTCCTCCCCCTATCCTATCTAATAATTATCAAGAAATCACAAACATCCGTGGATGTTTTAATTTTCTCGGAAAAATCTGCTCCAAGGAACCCTCAAACTCAACCTCTGGCGTGAGAACCCCTAGCAAGTCAAGAATTTAAGACTGTTGGTGAAATGTTAGGATAAATTCTTTGTTGGAAAAAATCATGTGGATTCGATTTCCACACTGTTACACTACCTGGAGTGTTGGTAGTATACTAGTAATTGTTTTTTGAATTTTGAATTAAAATGTTTCCCTTATAATAGAATAAATCTTACTTTAACCAACCAGTTTACTACCTACTTAACAAACATCTAGTAATGGTATAAATTATTACGTTTCACACGTCTGTACTAATCAATACAATGTCATTTTGATATTGATCTACAATGCTGCATGGTAAGTAAATTTTCTTCAGCTGCCATCACAATAAAACATAAACTTCAATCAAGAAAAAGATGAAAAGTTGCTACCCGTTGTTTATTAATAACTCAAAGGTAGTGTCCTTTATTATTTCAAAATTTAAAGGACATTGTAATATTTGCTCGATTTGGCATTGACATATACAGCTTGGGAAAATGTAAGTTTACCCTGATGGAAGGACAAACCGTGGCTGAAATAATTAATGATTAAAAAATGCATTATAGAATATTACACGATGTAATTATCTTTACTCTTTAGTGCATGCAAGTATTGTAATTATCTAAGAGGACGTTCGATAAAATTAAATTTGGATGATTGCCCAGCCAAAATTAAAAATACTTTCTAAGTGAAACTGTGTAAGTGCTAATAAGCATTTGGCTTGGTAATGAACTTTACGTTTTTCATAGGCGAAATCGTCTAAACTGCTGCAACGCATGTATAATATCAAATTATTCACAAAGTATTTAGTACCTACAATAGGCATAGGTATATGCTAATATGCCTCAGGACCTCCGAAAACTAAGTCTTCTAATTTATTTGTGGCGTTTTAGGCATCAAATAAAATAAAATAATTTCTATAAGCGTATGTAGAAATAATGAAACATCAATAGTAATTTACGTTATAAGTCCGGTAAACTCAGTTTTACAGTAATGAGTCGAAACGTTTAAGGACGAGGCGACGAAGGAGCCGAGTCAGGAATTTTGAGACGAGTTACTGTAAGAGTTTACCCGACGTATGTCGTAATGCGTTTTATTTCATACTGCAGGCACTAAATCTTTGTTTAAAATTGAAAAAATTAAAAATAAAAATTTGAATTCATAATATGGACATCTATGAAATGGAAGTGTTTGTTTTTTGATTGTTTGCCTTGTCAAAACGGGAGAAAATTATAACATTTTTGACGAAGTTCTTCGTAAACCTATTGCACAATTAATGTCAATTTTAATATTTAGTTTCTTTTTAATTGCAATATTTATTAATTTTGTAGTTTTTTAGTAATAAATAGTTTGATTATCGATTTATTTCATTTGAGTCCGGTAAAAGTTTTTACCGGACCTGATACCGTAAAGTCTTATTTTCCGGACTCAAATCGTTAACTTAAACATGGATGTTACGATGCAGTATGAAATAAAATAATTTAAGCAGTTAGGTACACTGTTTTAAAATTAGAAACAAAAATAGTAGATTGTTTTATTAGGATGAAAAGTGGCACTTTTTTTGACGAGCAAATTTTGCATGTGTGAGGCGGAGCGTAGCGTAGCCGAACGGATGCGATATTGCGAGTCAAAGGAAGTCACTTTTAATCCGAATGAAACATACTATTTTTTCCGCAACCGGAACAACCGGATTCAAAATAATAAAATTAAGATGCGAGGAATTAGAGAACACTACTACTACTAAAATCAAGTCTTCTTAGCTTTTGTTTTCAATTTTATTTATTCTGTCAAGCTGACAGTCAGGTGTTTTGTGATTCTGTCAAACCCAGCCAAACCAAACGAAAATGTTTGAACCATATAATGGTAACGAACACGTAACGAAGATACACCACCAGAAATTTTAGACCGTGCAAAAGAAGTTGTATCAAATCTTCTGCCCAATAAATCTTGAGAAGTATACGAAGGTGCCTACAACAAATTTTTAAATTGGTGTAACGAGAAAACCGTAAAATCGTACACGGAAAGCGTACTATTAGCGTACTTTTCCGAATTATCCACTAAAATGAAGGCTTCTACTCTTTGGGCGCAATATACAATGTTGAAGGCAACATTAAGTTTAAAAAATGGGGTAAATATCGAAAACGTTCAAAACTCCGTGCCTATTTAAAAAAAGAAAATAATGACTACACACCGAAGAAATCGAGAATTCTTAGTAAAGAACAGGTAGATCGATTCTTGAAGTGTGCTCCTGATAAGCAATACTTGATGATGAAGGTGTGTTTTAGTTTTAAAATCGAATATTTTACGATAATTAAATTTTGACGTTTGTAGGTTATATTAATTTTGGGTGTTGCTGGAGCTTGTCCCTGCGACGAGTTACTACATTTAAAGATTAATGATATTGAAGATCTTAAATCAGTCTTACTGATTAAAATTCCTAAGATCCTAACACTAAAACTAATAAGGCTAGATAATTTACTGTGATGGGAGATAGCTATTTAAATATTTACAGAAAATTCTTTGTCTAATATCTTTGTAGTGTTTTTTCTTAAATAAATGTTATTCACATAACAAACCAAAATCTTAACCAAAAAAGTTAAAAAAGTAAAAGTTCCTAGGAAGTAAAAGAACTTTTACTTCCTAGGAACTAAAAGTGTTGCCTAGCAACACACACATTTTTTTACTAATAACAAAAACATCAACTTCACTGTCCGTTTTTGGTATCAAAAGTGATCACTTTTAAGACGGTTGCGGAAAAATTATGATCCCCTCTTACACCCTTTGATTGGAGTGCATGTAATAGATGACACCTAAATTCAAGACACAATTTTGCGGATACCATATATTTCTTAGGGTTTACTACATACATTATTTTTTGTGTTAGAGTTTTACACAGGAAAAAAAATTCTCAGATAAAGTTAAGTGGGGGGAGTGCACCCTCAAAATATAGATTAGGAGCGCTTTACAGGGTCACAAAAATTTACTTTTCAAGAAAATTAGTTAATATACTTTTTTGGGTGCTCCTTGGAACGTTTCTGTTCGATGATGGCGGTACTAAAGCTAAGGTAGCACAGTCCAAATTTTGGCGATTTTTAAAAATTTCGTGTAGCATATCTGAGTATACATAGTTTACAGGTTTTCTGTGTTGTAGCACGAATATTAAACTTTTACACATTCGCGTTGGCAGGATACTTTGAAGTTGTACAACTTTTCGAATATAGACATCGTATTTTTGGGATGAGAAGAATTATTAATATTATTTGTTTATTATTATGTTATTGTTTTTACAGTTGTAACATGTATTGGATAATTTGCATACTAATTGCAAAAATTGCCGTGACTTAAAACCGTGTGACTGTAAAAGTATTAAAACACCAACGCCTACGACCTAGCAACGTTTAAGGTAAGTATTTTATATGTAAATTGCTAAATACCGAAAGAGGTCATAGTAGCTGTTATTTCTATAAAATTACAGTACGAAACCTTCGTTATAAAAACAGACGTTTGTCCTTTATACTGATATTTCAGACCACCCTTCCTACCATTTTATTTTTAAACGCGAAGAGCTAGATGAAGTTGAAAACACTTTTTAACTACTAAAGCATATGCAACGAATTAACACTGCTAGAATTTCTCAAGGCAAGCCGGAAGTACGGAAAACCGGAACCAACTTTGAAATTTTAAAATGGAAACGTAAGTCGTGTTTGGTATCGTTGGATAGAACTTTAAAAAAGAACTGTTTTTTGTTGGAAATTTTTTTGATACCCCTTTACAATTGACGAAATTATTAAAAGTAAAAGAATGCCAGAATGATATTGTTGTTATGATTTTAAAATCGTAATAGCCACCTGTCATCTAAATGATTATAGTAATTCATTTGTTCTAATCTTTAGAATTTGTTGTTGACAACGAGAGCTTCCATGTGGCTGCAATAATAAGGGCATCCACTATTTTTTCGGCTATTGGTCGACACTTACTAAATCAAAATCTGCTGTTATCCAGAACCCCACAACAAGGACGGGTATGATACAAAATACAAGATGTTTTTTCGTTTTTCATGAAGAAGTCCTCCAAGCAATTGATTATTGATATACTATTGCGAAAAGGGTTTGACATTTTGAACATCTTAAACCATCAAAAACTGAAAAACTATAAATTGCCGATTAAATCTTTTAAGTGTATTATATTTTCGGGCTTCAAATCTTCAAACCCCACGGACGTAGACAGTTATTATAGGACAACTTGAGCCTGACACAAAACTTGAGTATAAACGGCTTATTCCTACCGTGTATTTTAAAGCTACCTAGATTGACTTTCTGTCTACTAAATAAGCGTTCTTTAATTATGAACTTTATAAATATTACGGCACTTAAATGTCGACTGTAACGGAAGTTTTAATGGGTAGGTAACCAAGATGGGCATGAAATTTAACAATCATCATCAAACCTGGCCTTAAAACTAAATGTGACATAATTCACATAGCACATAATCAAAGACATGCAAAGCTTCTTTCCTCTTGCAGTATTTACTGTTTGATCAATTAGTTATAATAAAACCTTCATAAATATAATATTACTTTTCGTTATGTGCTGTATTAATGCAACATAATTTTAATTTGTTACGAGGTTAGGACAGCGAACTAATTTCTTTGTAATAATTATATTTCAGTATGTTTAAGATAAATGAAATAAATACTGTCTATGGTTGGAGATCATCTGAATGTAATTTATGGTGTTGTATTTATTTCAGCCACCACAAAATAATTAAATAAGTACTGAATTACTGATACCAAAAAGTATCTGAATATTTTGTTGAATCCTTAAGTTTGTCAAAGTGGAAACTTTTAATTAAATTTGTTTTACATCATAATATCTTAAACAGAAATTTTTATTCCGAGTTCTATGTATGTGTTAAAGTGCAGAGATAAAAAGTTTTTTAATAAAACTTGCCATTTTACGATGTGCTGTTTTACCTTCATTTTTCATTTGCAATTTTACTATATTTTACTAATCATGATTATTTTCTAATCCTGAGGTTTTTACCCCCTTTAATCATTAATCTTTTTAAAACTCCAGTAACTTGATAATTTTTGCATTAAATGAGGCCCTGAAGCTGTGGGGGTGAAGGGGTGAAACGTTCATGTACCTTTAAATTTTTATTAATTGAACAGTGGGTTCGACTACCCAATGTTTTATTAAATATTTTATGATTATTAAACCCATTAAGTTACTGAATATTAATTACCTTAATTCATTATTCTTTGAAGAAATAGTATATTAGGTATCAGGAACGGTAAGAAGATTTTACCCACAGACAACTGTTTAGAGACGAAACGACGACTCCAACTATTATTGTCTGAGATTGGTAGTCCTTATCGTTCGTACGTAAAATATACCTTGTAGAATAGCTGAAAAACATGGAAATTTGTATTATTATTCGTATTAAGCAAAAACTAATTTAGTTGAAAATAAATGTAGTAATAATAAATTGGTATTGATGCGCTTTATTTTAAAGGTTTTTTAAAGCGATCGTCTTAAATACCATGTCAACACCCACAATTTCTAATTGAATTAAAACATTAGCGAACATTTCATGTCAATGTCATAAGAACTATTCAACTGTGCCAAGTTCATCCATCAAAAATACATAAAATATATGGTGCGTTAGGAGAGATATAGATCAAAAATATAAACAGGTAATTAACAAGCATTGAAACTGCAATAAAAATGAGGAAGGTAACAACAGTTTTAAATATATGTGGTATATGCCAAGGGCCGTAGTAATTTTTTTTAATTAGATACAGATATCAATTGTCTAAAGCTCTAAAGTGCGTCTAGAAAGGCGACAAGAACACCAAGTTTCTTTATTCGAGGTAGTAAAGCGATAAATAATTAAAAGACTTTAAAATCAACAAACTGATAGAGATCTAATTTATAAACTTTCGCATTAACATTTATTTAAAAATTTCAATTATAGAATTAGTGGTGTCAATGATTTTGTAATAAAAAGCTTAGGACACCAACTTTTTAAAAAAATCAACCAATAAATTGTTAACTGATAATCAGAGCGTTAATACAAGAGAAATAGAGAACAATAGATTTGTTTCATTATAATCTGTGATGGTTGCTGCAATTCTGTCCTAAAAAATTATTAGAAAACGACAAACGTATAGCATTACGAACAAATACAATAACAAGGATAATGGTTGATGCAATCAAAATGTAATATGTAGTAATCTAGCAAGCATTGCAATTGCTATTATTAACAAAATTGCAAGGCTAAAAATGCACATAATAATCAACGTTTACAAAAAACTAATAACTTGATTGTTATACGAAATACCACAGGAAATCGCTGTGTTTTCGAAAACTTAATGATTTTAAAGAAGGGGCAATTATAATGTCGTTTCATCTATTTGCTCACTACCAAATCCAAATAACACCACCAAGATAAAACTATTCCTATGATTGTTTTTGTTTCATTTTCGAGACATTTGGTTTGCTACAGATACCTATACTTGCTGGTTATAATGTAAAAAATATGAAGAAAAATTTTAATGTACCTACTTAATTCTCAGTACTTAGGTAAAATTAGGTATTTAAATAAATCTTAAATATAATTGTCACTGCTTTTGTAAATTCTTGCGTTCTAATAAATGCCTAATAAAGCGTCGCCTGCTTATAATTTTCGATTGTAATGGTGTGGGATAGTTATAAGAATGATTTGCAATCAGTAAAATTTATATTTACTACATTTGAAGTAAGTAGGTACGTTTATTTCATTTTTTGTGCGAAAAGACGCAGTTTCTAATAGGCGCGCTATGTTGGAGTATGAGTTATGACCACTGGCCTGGTACACTTTAGGAGGCCTGGTTTCAGGTCCCATTTTTAGATATTGGGTGCTATTGAATAGGTAGCGTCTTTTTGTTTCCATTTAATTTTAAATACAAAAATATTGTTATAATGTTGTAAACCGCAGTTAGTGGAAATGTAACCATACCTATACCGTTCAACTTCAAATTGAGACTAGTAAACAATTTCGAATTGGAATAAGTAGCTCAGAATTAAAAATCTCAAATTTAATGTTGAAATTATAATTTAGTTTAATTATAATTTATTGCAACGATTTATACATAAATATTTAACTCTCCAAGACAATGTAAGTTATAATATCCTAAAACATGATGAAATTTTGATGCATTTTTTAATAGTTTTTTAAACACTTTAACACTAATTAAGTATAATATAACACCTTTTAGTATTGTTATTTATAAAATATATTTTTTCCTTTCTATTATTTTATAATAAAACAATTTTCTTTTTCAATTTTAAAAAACTTACCGAACTCTTCCCTTTGGCTTTTAGAGCATTACCTACAATTATTTAAATTTGCATCACAAAGCGCCTGTTGCGAGCTTGCGACATATGTACTGACATATTAGCTTCAAATTCTGGCCGATTTGTACTAGAGGGTTCTTATGGAACCTTTATTCCCCATCCTACATTGTTTAGGTTAAGGTTGGGTTTAAGGTCAAAGTCAGTGGATTAGTTTAGAGTCTGTTTAAACAACTGGGTGAGCTTTCCCTTAAAAGCAAGTGTTGAATATAACGAAGACATTTTGTTCGGTTTACCTCATTATATAGGGATGATGCTGATAGGCATTTTGTAATAATATTAAAACCTGCTCTCGGGAGGGAGGGGGATTAATCCGATCCCCCCCCCCGTAGATCCGCTCTTGTAATCAAAGGCATGCAGTTTCTCTTCTACAAAGAGGTTAAAATAAACACAGAAATTAAACTACCTGAACATAGGTATATTTGATGAACACAATAATTTACTTCTAAATTATTATGAAAAGTGTCATAACACTCATAACAATCGAACTTAGTAAAGTTCAAATGTTTCAGTCCAATGTCTAAGTTTCTTTTGAGGTTAGTAATGGCAAGGAAATTTTCAGTAGTAACATCATAAGAGCGCTTTCGTATATTCGAATATACTTTTCGCGATTTCTATTCGAAATTGATGTTGTCATGGAAATTTACCAAGAGCTGTGCTCGAGGGATATTTCCTAATGGTAACATCAATTGAGAATAGAAAAAGGGAAAAGTATTTAGAATATACGGAACTGCTCGAATGTCAGTCTGACTTTTGAAAAAATTAATTTATAAAAAAATCAATTATTGTTAAGTACGGTTGCTACAGATACCATCGTATCACAGCCAATAGGAAGCCGAAACACCAAATCGAATATAATTACCGATGGACCAAGAATTACCCGAGAATTCCCACCGTGATTGGTTCATTTTAAAAAATATCTTAAATCCTATTGAATAAGTGATATAATCAAAGGAATTTTCTTTAGTAGCCTACATATCCTTTTCTCATGTTTCATTTTGATTTACTTACTTATTTTATACTTTAAAAGGTTAGTGTAACATATAAACTGTTATCTAAAATATTACCAAATTAATTAATTTTTACATTCAATATTTTGTTATAGGTACCAGTCTGGAGGTCAAAATTACATAATTTGTACTTTATATCGAAAATTTTCTTTGAAATTGTACTAATAATTGTCAATTATAAACTCATTAACAGGAATAGTTCGCTAATTAATAGCATGTGAATTTTCGCAACTTGGTAAATCTAGGTTAAATTGCAAAAATTAATAACAACAACATTTTTTAAACTTGCCTTAATAGTAATTGTCAAAATATTTTGAAATTGAAATAGTGAACTTTCCGCATCACAGAACACTAATGTCTACGCTTTTCCCTACTTTGGGTTTTATTGCTGTCTAATATCGTATTTAAGAAATGTCAAGTGTTATTATTTCTTAATATATTACTCATATTTATGGACCCGCTTCCTGTTTTTTAAAAGAAATTGCTCTTTTTTATAGGTTACTGGAAATAATTATATTTCGTAAATAATTTTCACCTTGATTCCATACAGGATGCATGGTATAGTACTTACTAATAAGAACCGCTATTATGTGTTATGATAGGATTTTCTATGAACCAGTTTTATAAGAGCTTTTAGTTTAGTTGTAATAAAATTTTAACCTACAGAAAAGTTGTATTTTTAAAATTAAAATGGTAAATAATATTAGAATATCTTTAACTAGTTATTATTTGTATTGTAATAAATCTTTAGTCGTATTTTATTGCAATTCGTTGACAGACATATTATTAACCATTATTATTATTGATTTTCTGAATGCAAATAATTCAACCATAGCCTATGATACAACTATCGAATATTCAAAGTGAAAATCAAAATCAAAAACATAAATTTATGGTTAAGAATGGGAGAAAAATAGTTACTGTTACTCCCTAGATCGCCTCAGGCATTACTTTCAGTTTAATAATAAATAATTATTAAATTACCCTTGCAATAAAACGTTACTATATTTCATATTTACATTTCTTGTTCGGATGAATTTCAGTTGGAGCGAAACTAAACATTGAAATAGGTTGCGGATTAGGTAGGGGTGCTGGAATAGGAAGCATTCCAGGCAATAGGAATTTAATCCGGGAATTCAACACAACAGTAGTTTATTCACTCTTGTAATATTATTATTATTATTGTTCTGTAATTTATGTCTAGAGAATATAGTCCCATTGTTCGTTTCTATAGTGGTCTCGAGACAAGTAAATTTTCCATCTCTTTCTATATTTTCGTTATTATGATATACTTAGCCGACAAGAGGTACCTACACGGTTTCTGGTAATAATAACAAATATCTCATCAGTTTTCAGTTCAATGACGAACATTATCCCGTGCTTACTGAAATCATTAAATTCAATAATGACTAAAATTTTACCTAACAGTCTTATGTCCAAATTCGCCAAATCTCACACCACGAACTATCAATCAGCGCCGCGCCGTAAACTATCACCATCCGGATATAATTACATTTGTAACAACAATAAATTAATAAAAGAAAATAGATATTGTCTTCTTCCGCAAAAGGAGCAAAGTAGTCAACCATTAAAAAAAGATAATAAAACAAATATCAAAGAGCAATTTTCAATAATCAGTAAATCTAACACAATTATTGATGATTTTTGTTCCTTCACCACTTACTTTAATTTAAAAAAAAATGTAAATTATCACACTTACCACGACTAAGGCAATGAGATATTCCTGATATCATTCTCCATAAAACCTTTTCAAACCCATTATTCAGACGATGTTTCCTGAACTATATTCGGATAATTTACAGAATATTTTAATTTTTATCTAATACACCAAAGATTGTTGATAAAACTCCCAATCCAACCAACGGAAAAAAAATTTTGTAAATTATTTAGTCAGACATTACGATGACGACAAAACATTAATTTGAGTTAGGTATTCGTGACAATTGATCGTAGATTAGCTGAACTGGGAGTCAAATCTTTTATACAACTGAGCCTTGGTTTTTAGGATTCTGGTTTAAATTCCGGTTCAGGCAAACCAAGATTAATTCCCATGGATACAACTGTTAGGGTCCGTTTTCAGTTCGGGTTTTATTCTCAGTTGAGTTAAACCAAAATCAGTTGTCGTAGGGACAATTTTATTAATCTTATAGTTTAGATAAATCGAGGGTTAAACCCTTTTGAATAACTGATCCTTAGTACCATAGATATATTTTTGTGGCAATAAACAATTCAGTCGCAACTTCTACTACCATTCAGAAACCCATATGCAAACGAATTTTATTAACTCACTAGCCAATGCACAACAGATAATTAACGAGGCACAAAAGATCTTGGATTAGAATAAGTGATTCATCCGTCAGATCAAATGTAAATAATTTAATACACCTGTGGGGTGGACCATAAGGGGCTGTTCTTACCAAAGCAACCAGCGACCGCAACCCAACTGCATCGCAACCGCAACGCGACTCGGCGCTAATATTTAACGCGTGTTCCCACCTACTAAACGGCAACGCAACTGCAACGCAACCAGTTGCTAATTGGTTGCGCTGCATACCGCGTCGGTTGATAAGAACTGCTGTCATGACGGACGAAACGGCAAAAACTTTAAATTTTGTGGCCCTCGTTGAAGCGCACAGATGCTTATATGATTTGACAAAATTAAGTTACACACGTGTCGACGTCAAGGTAAAGGTCTGGGGAGAAATTTCTAAAATAATATATAAAAATGTATAAAAAGGGTTACCTAACCCAAAATTTTCAGTATGTTTTTTTTACGCTTTTTCACTAGCAAGTAGTATGCAGCGGCCATATTTTCATCTGACGAGGACGACATTTTGTTCAGGACTACCTCAACAAGAGACTTCAAAACAATTGATTTCAGTGAAAACACAAGAGGAACGCAACTAAAGTTGCGGTCGCGTTGCAGTTGCGTTGCCGTTGCCAGTTGCTTTGATGAAAACACGGCCTAAGCCAGTATCTGCGATGTGGCAGACAACCAGGCGAATCTTACAATTACAACTGAATTGAATGTTTATTATAATAGTTTTATGCTTAAGCTTAATAATGACTTATTTTATATTTACTTAGATAATATCTATTTATTAATGAAAAATAGTCTTGTCGAATACCAATCGTGATGTAATTTTTCCTAATAAAATTTGCAGACTGTTGTAGTCGCATATATTACACTCGATTGTTATACGCTCGTAGCAACCTTTAAGTTTTATCGACAAAATTATGTCTCTTATGAATTATTAACGATACCACCAAATGAAATTACGGCAAATTGTAATGTAAATAAATTACTGTCCAAAAAGGGACCAGGCAGAAATAAATTGTGTATTAAAAAAAAGCAATAAGATACGTGAAGGCAAGTCGAAATACGACCACACATTCCTATTTTATAAGCCAGAATAGATGTCTTGAATGCAGACCCATAACTTCCTATTTTATTTTATATTTCTTTTTATAAGGTGTTCGAAAAGGCAATTTATGTACGCCTGCTAGAATATATTCACAAAAATATTAAGTTTTCCCGAATTTTAAATTTGGATTTAGATGCCATCATTCCACGTTTTTCATGTTATACAGTAACAAAATAGTTATTTTTGTATCATGGCCAAAAAGTGAATCTTTTTCGGCCGCGACTGATTTTCTGGTCGAGGCAAAGTCGAGACCAGAAAACAGGGAAGGACGAAATAGCACTTTTTGTGCAACCGTACGCGAAGTGGGCGTTTCGCGTCCGCTGTTCAGGATGCGAAATCTAATTTCGCGGCCGCTGCTATGGTAGCGTCCGCTAAAGTAAAAATCATTGTAATTTATACAAAACTAATTGTTTTATTTACTCCATATCCATAGTAACGCGCTAACTGAAAGCCGTTTTTCTATTTACAATGAATTAAGCTGTAGGTTTTCTAAAAGCAATAACATTTACAATTACACATTTTTTACGGTTGCACAAAAAATATTGTGTATACCTTGTCCGCGAAATTCTTTAGCGCCCTCGAGATTGTCTTTCCTCGGTCCTCTTTCTCTCGGTACGATAAAGACACATTTCGCGTCCTTGGTATACAAATAACTATTTTGACAGAGGTGCAAACAACATTTTTTAGGCGAATATTACAAATTTTATTAAGAAATTTAAATTTTGATTTGAATATTCCAGTGACATTTGGTCACGTGACCACCCTGAACCGTCATAGCTGTTTTTATCATAGTCGACTAAAAAATTATAAATCAGCGGCCGTAAAGTAAAAGCGGCCGAAAAACACCGGCCATAAAGTATTTGCGGCCATAAAATAGAAATTGACCAATGCCTACTACAAATTGACACTTTACGGCTATCAAAAGATACGTAAAACAGCTGTTTTTATCGTAGTCGCCTAAAAAATTGTTTTAAACAAGCGGTCAGTTTACTTTATTATCCTTGGTTGGCTCTGATAGCCGTTACGATCAAAGCAAGCTACATGAAAATGTGCTATTCGACATTGTCTAACCTGAACATATTTATGGCCTTAGTGGTAGGTAATTATTATCAAAGCTGTTCTAAACATAGCCGCCGCTTGTAAAAACAACAATTCAACTTTGTGATATGGAACAAAGAATACTGCATGGAAATTTTTGAAAATGTTATACAAATTATTATTCCCCTTAGGGCCGGTTTTTCAGTTCCATCATGGGTGTTTGTCAGTCGTCTTGGATTAATTAATGTTAAATGGAGGATACTAAGACCTCAGTAGTTGACGCTTTTCCGCCGTATACTAGGTGTGTAATGTAATCTATAAAAAAAGAGATTAAAAATTAGTAGCCGGTAGGTGATAAAACGAAAAACTGTGTAGTACACTTAATGGCTTAAACCTGCTTTTCAAGAAATGCGAATATTTTATAGATATTATGAAATATTTCAATAGGTATAAGTCGATGCCGATTGATTTACTAAACGATTTGTTTTTACGTATTTATTCTCCGAAGGATTTACTTTTTATATAAATCGGCAAAGGTCAGGTTCATGGAAGGTCAATTAGAAATCACATAGGAATATGAACCAAAACACTTTTGGTTAGGATAGACGGATGCGGTTAAGAAATTATGTAATGAATTACCCAAATTTTAATTACACATTTATCCTGTATCTAATTTACTTCTACAACCGGAAATCAGCATACAGATATTAACAAATCATCTTTTAATTTTGTATTACAGCATCTGGAGCACCATTAAATTGCTTGTTTTCCGCTGTAAATCGTGTTCCAGATGACCATAATGCTTTAGAAGAAAATGTTAGATACGTTTTTACACTTCTATAATTGTTTCGTGGGAAATAAAGTTTATAACTTGCAACTGGTAATAATTTTTTCTTCATTACGACAAATAAGACAATCCATTTGTACTCTCAAAATTATATGTTTAATATTTCTTATTACAAAAAGATTTTAGACCAAACTGGTTCAGAACTGTATGTAATAATATTTTACACGACAATATATTTTTAGTGGAAGAAACTCTGTATTTTCTTTTACATAGGGACCCGTGGTTGTTAACAAAATAAAAAGTAACCAATCTCATATTTTAGGATATACTATTAGCCAGTACCCTGTACCTCTTAGGGTGAGCTAATATAGGGTAATTTCTAAAAAAATATGTCCTACTCGAGGGAAAAAATGTAACTTGAGTAATGATTTTCCAAGTTTTATACAGGATGTTAATAAAACAGTAAGTACGTAAAAGTAAGTTAGTTTAGGGACATATAGTACTAACAAAAATAAGACAAAACGTTCGTACTTCTGTTAACATAAAAAAAAGTGGACGTGAGCACCTCCCTGTTCTTCCTGATACTACAAATAAACATTTCCTTTTTTGGTAGGTAGTAGTCAACAATATAGTTCGCGAGGCAGTCCCTGGAAATCACTTGAATGCGTAGCGAGAAATGCGAGACTATCCGGGTTAGATACCTACAGAAGAGAGACATGTATCTTTAGTAATAATAAGCTAGGACTCTGGCAGAGAAGGGTTAATGGAAATTGGAAATGTTAATAGAAAGTTTTTGACTTTATTTTGCTTGGTGATTCACTCCTGAAATTTACACGGTCGACTTCCCTAACACCCTGTATATCGTACATACACTAGATTTTATTGCACGCGCACGTTTTGCTTTATGCGTCTAAAATTCAAGGAGGCCCTCTATCAAACTGTATTAAAATTTATTTAAAAAAGATCAATCCTCATTCAGCCATTCTTTTGTCTGCTCCTTATTCTTTAACTGACACTATAACACTTAACACCTTGATAGACAACATGGATCGGAAGAATGTAAACAAAGCAGACGAACAAAAAATACAATGTCTAGTCGTCTATGAATTATTTCTTCGTATATTATGTAATATGAATGAGACAACAAAAGTTTTTATGTTATTCTTTCTCACTGTGGAAAAAACAATTAAGCTGAATTACTTTTCATTATTTTTTTTATTAAAAGTGATTAATGATATGTCGTCAATTACTATATAGAATTTGTCTTTGAATTCTTATCTGAGAAATTTCAACTTAATTTTAAACATCAGAAGTAAATAAAACGAGTTTAATCCTGTATCATGTCAGTTTTGGGAAATGTAAGCACATATGTCATTAGACTACATGGAAAACTACTACGTATCATTATATTGTACCATAAAAATAAACAACACAGTTCGACCAACAGCCATTATTAAGATTGTCATAAAATTAAAGAAAACTATACGTATATAAGATGTAATTGTTTGTTTTCCTAATCCTAATCATCTTAATTTGTGCTTCTTTTTTTGTGTATGGTCTTCAATTACAATTGTGGAAAACGTTTTCTGGTAGGTAACGTTATCATTGAATTAATTACTTTACTTCTAATGTACTATTTCAACTGATAATGACAAAAAAATTTCCTACTGATCAATGTTTATGTACTTTCTTGCCAAACAGATACATTACTCGATAAATAGAGTTGTCTATAAATTGGCGAAAAACCTACACGTGGCTATTGTTTACAAACTTCTGAGTCGAAATCGCAATATACTGGGTGGCCGGTCTCAAAGGTGTACATAGGGATTTAACATTGTATTGAACGTTTCTGCTGATTTCTGCTCGTCAATTCAACTTACAGGAATGGTAATGGTATTAATTGAAAGGTAAAATTATTGCGCTTAAAATGGTGCTAATAATAAAATTAAATGTGCTATATTTATTTTAAAATAAGAATTTAAAATTTTGCGATTTTTAAATATGACGTGCCATGATTTTCAAATTTTAAAGCATTTGTCAAAAAATTTGATAATTTAGTTGGCGTAAATTAGTGGATTTCTGTAAATGACAACTAATTTAACAAAAATTTGAAAATCATGGAACGTCATATTTAAAAATCGTAAAACTTTAAATCAATATTTTAAAATAAGTATAGCACATTTAATTTTATTATTAGCGCCATTTGAAGCGCAATCATTTTACCTTTCAATTAATACCATTACCATTCCTGTAAGTTGAATTGGCGAGCAGGAATCAGCAGAAACGTTCAATACAATGTTAAATCCCTATGTACACCTTTGAGACCGGCCAACCGGTATAGAATAATGTTGTAGCACCATGATTTCTGCGTCCCCAAAGTTTGCACATTCAGTCTTTCTACAAACGGTTTTATTCGATATACAGAATGTAAAATGGAATCACGTAATATACGGATTTCAATGGTAAATATTTTCCCTAACTATTTTAGAAAAATCAATCCAAGACTGCACAAAGACTGGAAAGAGAGGAAATACTGTTACAAAAATCTACGGTGCCTTGGAGTTAAGTTCTAACAACTGTCATTCAGTAATTCCAGATTCCACGGGTAGGTGCTACATACTGATACTGATAGTACTGTTTCCAGAAATTATTACGATTTTATCATTTCTGATTTTTTTTCCAAGAAAAACAATAATTCGTACAAAATAAACGTGTAGTAAGATATGAGTGCAATTATAATATTTTAAATTTCGCGGCAATTCCAAGGCAATACAGGCTTTTTTTTCAAAAATGTGTTAAGTTATTGTTTTCTCGATTTCTCGGTTAGCAAATTTACAAAAATAATTCCAATAACATTTGTGGATGTAGAATTTTCTTTTTTGTAGAAAAACCCATATTACAGTTTTTCTCTAAAAGAATTATAATATTGACTTTTAACAAATTACCACCGAAATCCCTATGTTATGCGTAGTTCAATTCTTCATCCTGTATGTTGATAGAAATAACTCCAGTTAACAGTAAACTAAGATTTTGAAGATTATATAATCGCTGATGTTGTCTTTCGGTCTAAACAATTTGTTATTACGAAAAAAAACTAGAATAAGTGAAAGAAAAAATTCCTCATAAATTTTTATCTTACCTTAATGATGAAGGAAAACATAGTGTGTCCGCGTAAGTTGGCTACATATGGAAAAGTTTGTTATTATTGATTTTATGAAAAGTTATTCTTCATAAAAAGTTCTGCATGTTCTAAAACCCAAAATTCAATCATCAGATATTAAATTATATCAGTCGTATCATAATAAAAATAATTATATCAGTTTTGTTCAAGAGTAAAGTACCTTCATTTTTGACCATATCGAAAAAATTTTATAAGAAAAGATGTGATGGATTAAAAATAATTTTTAAATATTCAATATTGTTTATTTACAATTAAAAAATATTATTTTTACATTTTCTCTGCGCTAACATTGAAAGTTTAAGTTTGAAGATAAATACATTACATTTAATAATTCATTAATTAATTAATAATATTTTTTAATTATAAATAAACAATATTGAAAATTTAAAAATTATTTTTAATCCATAACATCTTTTCTTATAAAAATTTTTCGATATGGTCATAAATGAAGGTAGGCATACTTTACTCTTGAACAAAAATGATATAATTATTATTATTATGATACGACTGATATAATTTAATATCTGATGGTTGAATTTTGGGTTTTAGAACATGCAGAACTTATTATGAAGAATAACTGTTTTTCATAAAATCAATAATAACAAAGTTTTCCATATGTAGCCAACTTACGCGGACACACTGTATATAACATATAAAACATCAGAAATCAGAACATACGGTATGGCATTAAACCTCTGAATCACCCTGTATAACCATTACAACAAAATTAAATTGAACTCTAATGTTTATATTCGGCGTGAGTTCCTGTAAGTAAGTAGTGTCTAACTAAATACTATGCTAAAATTCGGGCCTTGAACTATTATACTCCCTAGAATGAATACCGCTTGACGTAGCTTCATTGTTGCTTTAAACATTAAAATAATGTACTTAAATAAATTATTTAATTGAATTGATTCACATAATTAAACATTTAACCCTCCTTATCCAAACCAGGGAATTCAATTTAATTCGTCCTATTACCTATGTGCTGTGGTATTAAATTGGGCGGTGTGATCATATGGTAATCGATAGTTCTATAGCGCAAGTTTGATTTAAAATAAATAATGCTATGAAAACTAGCGATTTTCTAATAATTAATGATTATCACATGCGTGGTAAGATGGTATTGATTGCAGTACAGTAAATATAATAAATAAAAGTCAGTAAGTTAATGTTAGTAATCTGTAGATATTGTGCTAATTAACAAGGAGTAAAAACACATTTGTACAGAATTGAATAACGCTATTGTGTATTATTTTAATATTATAAGAAAAGGATCTTTGAAAAGCGTGTGTAATATGTTGTGGAATTAGGATAAGCCCTCTATGCTTTAAATAGTTAAGTACGTCAGTCGCGAAGGTAATCTTGTTATAAATATATATGGTGGTTGATTTTCAGAAATTACATTGTGAAAGAGAGATTCTCTTTGTAACTAAAATCTGTTTTCCATATTTAACCATTTCGAGTCATTCTGCTTATGAGAAATTTACGAGTAGATAAACCAGGAGTTTTGAACAGGTTGGGGGGTTGCTCTGTTTCCTAGTCGAGAACCGAGACTTTACTTCTACAATGGAGCACACAAGTAAACTGACATAAAATGAGCGAGTCGCATATTAGGTATGATTTCTACTAAGCTTTTGGGACTATTTGCTAAAAGAACTACAGCAGCCCTTGGTATCATCCACATACTATCTAGTTTCGGCTATGGTAACACGTACAGGAAAAAAACTACAGAAACCAGATATTTCCATGGTAAACCATCAAACTTCAACTTTCAATGGAATTTTTCTCGAAAATGACCATGTAAGACACATAATAGTTTACATGGTCGTAAGAGAATAAAAATTAGGTACTATCAGAAAAATCTAAAAAATAAAAAAGTACAACATGTTGTTGAATATGCCTGCAATTTTGCTAGTGCAATTATATAGTTTATTATATATATTTTTAAAAATAACAAACGTATATATAAGTCTGAGGAGTCAAGTCTGGGACACCCTGTACAGCAGCCTGCATGCTAAACAGCTAACATAATTTTATTATTAAAGATGTAGCTAGGTACTAAGCATAAATTTGGGAAGAACGATGAACGGTGGGGAATATCTTAACCGAAAGTTTATCAAAAAACTCTCGAAAAAGTTATGTTTATTATAAATAGTTCTCCGCATTATAAACCCTCAAAAAGTTGAATGAGGTTGAGCTGGCTTGGCAAACAAAAGAACTTAATTAATGTATTCATATAATAAGTATACAATGCAACATACATAATCAAATTGCTCATTCTGAATTCATGAATACACACTAAAGTCATGAATGTTTAACAAAACAGCAGATTTTGGGAGCTCTAAGACCAACCCCATTATACTTAATCTTAGTAAGCTGGATCGCATATATTTATAACAATGAGCGACTCTCTGAAAATATTATAGCTGCGAAACAGTCTGCATGATAAAACTTTGTAATTAACAACACTTTCCCCATTTATATATTTCCTGTTTTTAACATCACAGTATCTACACATGTCATAATGCGCATATTACTATTGATTATTATTAATCATTATTCAGTACTTACACACTGGAGTATAGGTACCTATAGTACCAGTACCAAAAATTGTATGAATCGTGCGAGGACGTATTAATTTGTTCTACTCCTAAACATTTAACACAAAAAACATTCATCACGTAGAAATTAAAACAATAACATCTGCCTAATATCGTGTTTGCATAACTTGGTTGCTATGTGTAGAATACGAATCTGAGCTTACTGTTCAGGGTTTCTTTTTAATATTCACGTAAAATAATATTTTTCCGCCCTTGCAATTTTGTCATTACTATTTAATTATTCTAATGCGAAACAATGTTTATCTGTTAAAGTTAAAAACTATCTATCTAATCCTGTAAAATAGTGTTACTATCCAGACAATTGCTCTTGTATAATGGTAAAATACAAAAAAAACAACTTAAAATACATTTACGTACCTAGACGTTAATATAGAAATGTTCATATTGACACAAAAATTTGTGATGAATTTATCGCTTTATAACACCAAATCAGAGTCACTTCGTATCTAAAAATTATCAAAATCATAAAAGGTGATAATATCGTTGTGAACGAGTAACTCATTGTCTGCAGTAAAACTTACAGATTATCAGTATTTATACCGTGATTCACTTAAATGAAGTCAAGGCTGTTATATATTTTTATTCTATTTTAGAATCATAATTTTGTTTATGGCCAAATGCGGGCATAAATTGGGCTTTATGGCACAGATTACATAAACATTTGCTAAACAACGGTTGGATTAAATAATCAAACAAGTTTCAGTATCCAACGCTGTGTCCCTAACAACATCAAAATAGCCTACACTATCTACACAACACTGAAATTCGCATCGATACAACTCAAACAAAATTTCCGGAAATGGTAAATGTTTTTTTAAAATTTAAAAACTAAAATAGAATAAAACTATCTATTACAGGCATATTTGTCGATAATGCTCCTCGGGAAATTAAAAACCCTTCGTTGGGCTTTAAGCATTCCCTCATGCCATAATCGCCTAATTATGCCCTCAATTCATAAATAATTATTATTAACAGCAACAAAACACATACAAAACAGTACATTTTATTTCAGGAAAGAGATGCTGGACTATAGCGTTACCTAATATGACGGTAAATGACGTCACAATAACTGGGTCCATACTTTTATAATGGATGTGGTTTTCTGGAGAGCGGTTTACACAATTCAAGGTGTCAGAAAGACGGATGTTAAATAGAACAGATTTGTGTAGTACATATATGATCGTCATAATTACGTCCGCTATATTACGGCACCGCTTTCCTAGGAAACCAAAGCTTAACTACACTAAGCTCATGTACCATCTCTAATAAATAGATTACTGATTAGTACCTATTATTTTACGGAAAATGCATTTCCTAACATGTACACCTTCTAATGATATTTAAAAAAATCAAATATTTATAAACGGAGAAATCTATAATAAAATAACTTTTGTCGTAACATATCCACCGCTAAGGACGCCAATTAACACTAAATGCACTTAAAACAAAAGACAACACCCGCAAATAAAACGGGTTTCCCCGTTCCGCGGGTGAATTTGTACCACCGGGTTAGTAGTCGCAGTTTTTTACTTAGACTATAGCGCTGCGCTACGCCAGCGGCCCGCATGAGCGGCCCGCTCAAAAAGATTAAAATATGTTAATCCAGATTAAAACGTTACGCTTTATGTCTGTATCAGTTACACGGTTAGACAAGCAAGCGCTATCAGATAAACACCTTTAAAAGGTTGTTATAATTACAATGGACGTATATTCAATTTTACCAGTCTAGCAATAAACTACTTAATATATACTTTGTGCTCATCACTTTATACAAATATGTGTAATTCATTATTAACCTAAAATAGTTTACATTTTCCGGTTAAAACAAAGGATTAACGTAATTTAAATAAAGGTAAGAGACTTTACAATCTTAAAAACATTAATTATGTTAGAATCTAATATAAGTGGGCACCAATAAGTTCCTTATTTTATATAAAATAGGAAAAACACATAGGTACTGTAGTATACAACTGCAATATGAAATATGCAGAATGTTAAATGTTTACTGTCATAACCAATGACCTCCTAAACTTTTTTGAGTTGTTACTAGGTCAGTAATATTGAAGGATACTTAATGAACAATTATATTATAACAAACATGGTGTTAATGACATTTGTGAATATTTACAATCCTTATATACATTAATCAAAATGACTGGATCGACTAATTACTGCGTGTTCTGATGGTTATAATATTGTATTTGTTAAATGTACCTATAACAGCTTAAGTTCGAACTTGAATTTTCTTATTAAAATATTTTTCATTGAACAATGTCATTATCAACGTCCCCAAACAAACGTTCTTCTTGCAAACATTTGTGAATTCTTTCACAATTTATTATTAGTTATTATCCATGGATGGAGTTTTTCTATAATAGTTTTTCTTACTCGTTGTTCTGCAAGGGGCATTAACTACTGAATATACATTCCGTGTGGAAACCTGGAGGGGTGAACTCAGTTCTAATTTTACCAATATACCGGTGACTACGTTCAGGTATATTATTATTATTCACCCTTCAAGATTTCCACTAGTTACATGTCCCTCAATCTAAGACGAAATCACACACCCATGCAAAATTCGAATTCAGTTTAGAATCTGCCGTTTCTGTCCTGAGCTACCAGAACCACTAAAGATTTTTATAATCGAAAACCATAAATTGAAAATGGAATTTAATTATTAATATTGTTACTATTTCTATTTTTTTTTTGATACAATCTTCAATCTAACAGACGGTACACTGTCTCCTACCAGTTCGGAAACAACCATACCAAGTGACAGGCCATAGAGCTAACCATAAGCTGTTTATAGTATTGAATATTATTTATACAAACTCATAAGTTTGTATTGTTGCAATTGGTGGATCCATCGATCTTCAAATTGTAAGCCCATTTAGTCCCGAAGTATACTGCTACGATGATTATTGCTAGCATTTTTATGAAAGGTATTGTATCCGTTCCTCGTTTGAATACCTATTATAGATCTATTGAAGTTATTTTGAGCGCCATAATTTGCTGATAATTTGTATGGAAAAGTAACATTGCACTATTAGTTTTTAATATTAAACAAAGCGGAATATTATCCTGTTTAATTAGATAGTGTTTCTATTTTTTCTTATAAAAATAGTAAGCCGGAATTCTTATAACCGTGATAAGCAATGTAACCGGCTTATGCGTAGTGCTTAGGTGTGGGTATGGTATGACAAACCACCAGGAACCCCTTTATTATCAAAACTTCTAAACCACGAAAAAATAAGATACCATTTATTATCTGATAACAAGTTTTCTTTAAACGGAAAGTAATATTAATTTTCACATTTTACTTTGCACATTATGTTTTTTTCGTGGAGAACATATTTTTTGTTCTCTTTTTGATGACACCAAGTAGATATAGCCTACAGCTAGTGGAAGGATTTTAATTATTGCACAGCATTGCTAAATATAAAAATATAAAATAAAATAAATAATAATACAGTGGTCAGTTTTATTGAAATTGTGGTTATAACACCCAATACATAAATGGAGGAAGCAAACTTTTTAATTTCTGAAATAAAAATACAAAAAGCTACTCCGACTGCTCAGGACAGCGGTGCTTTGGGTTGAAAATCTAATACACATAAAACATTTTAGTAGTACCAATCTACTCAGTCTAAAAATTTAATTTAAAAAAATAAAAAGGTACCTATGTAAGAAAACAAAAAAATGGTATATATTGTTTTATTAGAATCAGAATGTGTTTGTATGGCTTAGCAGACGAGCGTCAACGTGTCCGCCAATTACAAACGAAGTCGAAAAAAGCACTTTTGATCCGAATAAAACATGCTATTTTTTCATGAAACGTAGTAAATGCAATTGCAATTTAAAAAATTAGGAAATTAGAAACGTCAAAGATCGTGGTTTAAAAAACTGGAAAGGTGGAAGAGTCTGCAGATTGAAAGAAACTAACAGTGCTCGATCTAAACCCAATGTAAGCGAAACGAGAATATATTTGTAGATAAAGCTAATAGTAATATACAAATGAAAATTTTCGAAGTCGAGATTTTCGCGGAAATACGTGTTTTGGGTCCCCATGAAGCCAAAAAAGTGGTCTAGAAAAAATGTCTGTCTGTGTGTAAGTGTGTGTGTGTGTGGTTGTGTATGTATGTGTGTATGTAACGCCTGTAACGCAAAAACTAGTGAACCGATTTTGATAAAATTTTAAATGAATGGGTATATCGAAAATTCATCGACAAAATAAGCGTTTCAAAAAAATCCGAAACCGGAAGCGGAAGTTAGACATGTTTTTTTGGTATCATTTTTTTCAGAAGCGGAATTTTGAAAATCTGAGTAGGGGATATGAAAGAAGGGCATAATTCAAGGGAAACAGTTTTTTACCGGACTCTCTAACTTCAAAATAGCGGCCGCTATGAATTTTTCAAAATTTCGACTTTAACGCCCCATAACTCAAAAACCAGTTATCTGATCAGGTTCCGCAACAACTTGTTTGAAAGCCCTTTGGCTGTGCTACACCAAGAAACAAAATTATTTACTAAATGCAAAAACGGTCGCAACGGCGCTCTTCCAAAAATTTTGAAATTTTTGAAAACTTATTACAAAAAAACTGGTCTAAGGAATTTGTTTAAACTTTCTATACTTGTACAGCTTGGTATTAGCTACATTTTTGTTTTTTGATGAACGCCAGAATTCCATTGTGGCGACCTCTACGACGTTTTGAAAATCGAAACTTGATGCTCCTATAGCGCCTTTATTAGTCAAAATATGAAAGAAGTTTAAATATAAAAGTTGTTCAGTATATAGATTTGCATTTTTCTAAATTTATATCACGTATACAGGGTGTTTTCACAGTACGATAAGCAACTTTGTTATTTTAAATGAAACACCCTATATATTATTATATAATTGAATGCAAAATTTCATTGTCTATCACATAGTACTTATAAGGTGTTCATATGGCTAAAATGTACGGTTAATGAGAAATTCGTGAATTTTGAATATTTAGGTTGGACTCTGAATCTGGTTGGACTCGGAAACTATCGTCGGTCGGTAGCGATCGTCCGGCTTCGCCAGTTGTAATTTTTAGCGGGTGCCTACTACAGAGTACAGATAGATGCGCATCTTGGTGTCTTTCTTTTGTTCATATCGAACCCGTATAGTCTCATTTTTCTCGCGAGGCATTCAAATGATTTTCAATGCTGCCTCGCGAACTACTGTTGAATAGCAAAAACAAAATGTTTATTTTTAGTATGGGAAAGTCCAGGGGAGGTTTGCACCTCCACTTTTTTAGTAAATCACTGTACAGGGTGAAAAATTTAATTCGGGCCACTATAGGTATCTCGGAAACCGTAAGACAGAAAATTGGTTAAATTAGACAAAAATTGCCTTAGAAACCAGTTTCTATCCAGTTTCAAAAAATTAAAAATATCCAAAGCTTACTTTTATTGATGAACTCAATTTTTTACTAAAACTCGAAATTTCGGGATATGGCAATTACTTGCTCTTTTTCTTATGGCCGCCATATTAAATTTTTGTACCACTAGATGTGTAGATAACATTTTTTATTCCATTTACAGCCATGTATAGTAATCTAATAAAATATTTACAATAAACATGTAAAATAATAAAAACGCTCAAGTAGGAGTTGAATATTTTTCCATACAATATTGTTTACCACAAAGCAAACAATAATTTGGTAAATTCTATTTGGTTGATGTATCTTCGGATACTAAATAATTTCTGCGATCATGTCATTGATCTGGACTCTATTGAATCTAACATTCTAACTAATAAAATATTATCAATTATGCTGTGCAACTACAGAAGTATTCTTAGAAATAATGTAATAAAACAACAACTTTATATACCTTTACGCCTTTGTTTTAATAATGATATAGTACTAGATTGTTGCTTGTTTTGAAGAAAACAATATTATATAGCAAACAATCCAACGCCTAGTTGAAAAAATAGCGTTTTTGTTACTTTACATGTTTATTGTGAATATTTTAAAAGATTGTTATACATGGCTGTAAAGAAAATGAATAATTCTATGTAGTGCTACCAATATCATTCAATATGTCGGTCATAAGAAAAAAATAAGTTGACTGGTGTATCTCGAAATTTAGAGGACTTATAAAAAAATTGAGTTCATCAGTAAATTTCTTATAAAATGTTACTACATTAAACTGCAAAAAATGAAACAATAATTATAGTTATCTATAAATAAAGAAACCACACGTGAAAAAAGAAAACAGCACATTTAAATTTTTTTATGTTATCTAGTAAGCTTTGAATACCTATCTTTATTAAATTTTTGAATCTGGATGCAAACTGGTCTCTGAAATAGGCAACAATAGCCAGAAAAATATATTTCAATTTTTGGGCATGGATAAATTAATGTTAATCGTTGAAAGGTTGAAACATAAAAATATTAAACAGTCAACATAAACAGAAATGGAAAAAACGTTGCTTTTAATACGATTATCCAAGTGAAACATGATTTATCATCTTTGTTAGTCTTATACCGTGTGTCCCTGGGAAGACGGAACATAGGGATCTTACAATGGTAATTTTTTAAAATGATCCACGAGTGCTTTGAATTTCTATTTGCTGGAAGCGTCGACGTCGTTATGTCAGCTGTTTAACGCGCTTGCTAATACAAATGTAATACGCGCGTGCATTATACAACAACCGATTCAACAATTATTTACAATACGAATTGACAGCCGCGCTCTTGAAAATAAGTTAGAAATAAAATTATTAATTATTTGCTCAAATTGGTTCATGTAAATGTAGACAGTGTTTTAATTAAATTAAATGAGACTGAGTATCATTATAAAGGTAATAAATACAAAATAATTTGTTTGCAGTTGACGTTATAGTTCTAAGATCATTTTCAGATTATGATGGATTAGGTGAACAATTAAGGCTTTTCACAAGTTACGCATTATTAGAAACTGAAAATGAAATTACGAAAATTATACTAGTAGGTACATAAAATAATGCTGTGGACCTGTGTTAGAAAACTTTCCTTTGTGGTATGCAAGAATTCGGCTCCTTAAAAATCAAATACTTTTAATGTAACAATTATTTGATCACATTAAATTGCCGTAGAAATAAAGATTTCATATTCGTACACACTTAACTGATATTAATATTCGCTTTTTCTTTGATTTCATCTTAATACAGTCATGCAATTAGCATTGTAGCATGTTTCATCATAAAGCTGATTGTCGCATCAAATTCTTCGGTTCATACATCAAGACCATCCTATTAAAGTAAATTTTCACATTTCACATGTAATTTAACTGGGGTTACTGATTGTCAGCTCTAAACTGTACTTCAATTAAGGTAGGACCCCATTTAAAAAAAAATTAACATGAACATAACCTTTAATTGTCTTTGGTTTTAGTAAATTGACATTTAAAACACAAAACAAAAATGTTGATCTGGAGACGATCATACATGATCGGCGTGGAAATCGTTAACGATCGGTGACATTCGTGTAATTGTTTCAAGATGAATGCTTCAAAGCACTCGTGGATCATTTTAAAAAATTAGCATTATAAGATCCCTATGTTCCGTCTTTCCAGGGACACACGGTATAAGAAGCATTGTTTCCACAGTTAATTTAATGAGTTAATCTACATAATATAATAATACATAGCGCTGCAGTAGAACGAAATATTTTAGTTACTACTAACGGTTTCAATTATCGAATGTTATTTCTACAAAATAATTCTTTAATCTTTAGATTAAATTCGAACCCCCCGGTTCATTGGCTTTGAAATTTGCCTTAGATTTAATGTTAGATAGGGGCCATGTGACTACGTGGACAATGTTAGCATACTCAATTAAAGGAAAAAGTTTATGTAAAATACATTCTTCCGGGGGCTCGTTATACGATTAAGCATTGTTTTAACAGAACCAGCTGATTTTACAAGTAAACTTCAATTACCTTGTTTAATTTTAAGTTATCTCCTAAAACTCTGTATCATCTTCAAAGGAAAAAAGAGATAAACAGGAAAATATAATTTACGCAGGCTCATTTACATAATTTTGATAATGTTTTAAAACGACTTCTTCCTTTACTTGGAGGACACTTTTACGAGTCAAGTTTCGCAGAGCGTATCGGTTTGCTGAATGTTAATATTCATGAGGTGGTACATAAATGTCACCAGTTATAGTTAATACAATACATAAAATAATAATATGAGGAAATGTAATTTAAAGTTTACTCTAACTAGATGACTTTCTAATTTCTTCCGGCACGAAGTGATTTTGACAAGAGTGCAAGTGTTGGTAGAGGCGGCTGCGGGAGAATGTTAAAGGCCGACGATATCTATGTAAGCTCGTACACATGGAATTGCACGTTAGTGGCTTGTCAACAGTCAACAACTAACTTCCGAGTAAAACTCGGTGCTTGATTTATATCTGAGTAAATAGATATTAACTGGTACCACTCGCGGTTTACATAATGTGATGATAAAAACCAAAAACAAACGATTAAACTGTAAAGTGTACTACTGCTGTGTTACCTGAAAATTTGAAATTTTAACAGAGCTTTCAACTGTATCAGGTCAGTGTTATTTTAATATTTTATAAATTTATCAGAATTTTGTTCTATATATGTTTTAAAAAAGCTTGCTACTATAATACTTTAAAATTATTATGCTAGGGTTCGATCCTCCTGCAGTTTGACAATATTTTTGAATAAGTTAAACCAAAGGTTTAACTCGACTAGTCCATGGATATTGCATTCATATACTCCCTATAAAGACCATGCAACCTTTTCATGATAAATTAAAATAAATAATGGAGTAGTAGCATAGTCATAACAGATTAAAAAGTGTTTACATCACCTTGTAAAATGTAGTTTCATCAAAGGAAATTATTCTGGTGTTTTTATATGCTAATATTTCACACTACAAGCATGCTAATTTTATTATAAAACGTGTTGTATAATATGGTTAGAATATCTAGATTTCTATCATCTACGGACAAAAATTTGTGTTTTTATCAAATTTCAAACTGTTGTTATTAATTGATATTTTCCTGGTATTTTGCAAGTTCATGAAAATTAAACTTTTTTAATTATTTTAATTATTAACTAATTATTAAAAATTAGTTATAAATTTTAGTAATTATGCCGAATACTACATCATATTATGATCAAAATGCCTTCTATGAAATGATTTGGCCATTGATATTAAATGACCGATTAAAATATTAAAAATGTAATAAAAGTACATTTTCAACACGTTTTCATTCCGGAAATACAATTTGATCACACATTTTCTCCGTTCCTTTTGAAAACATATTCAATTACAATGTCCTTAGATTTTAAGTAAATCACAATGACGTAAAAATAATAGAAGTAAATAATTTCATAGGATAACGTTTAAATTTCACGGCAACCGATATCCAAAGCTTTTTTGATAATAATTATTTGATACTTGATGCTGAGGAAACTCAGGAAACAGTCGTATGGTAAGGCTAATGATAATACTATTTCTAAGAAAAATCGATGATAGTATAATATAATATTCCCAGTGTATAAAATTTATTGCAACTGGGTCATTTTTTGTGAATTACAATTAAGTGATAAGAATGATCTTTCAAGTGCTCCACTATCATCTCTTGCACTATTTAGTGTATTTACAATATTAAAATATTTGTACCCGATTCAATTATTATTAGATGACTAATTTAGACTAACCTTATTAAAGACTATTTCCCTCACTATTTTTTGACCAATCAGAAGGCTTTAATTTTTGACGTTGAACCAATCACATGCGAATTACAGCGATAATTTGACTCCTACAAATTGCCGATAATTTAGATTAGTACATTTTTCGGTAATTTGTTACTTTTCTTTTGGAATTTGGCAGAAGTTTTATATTTATTTTATTCTTTTTACAATTAAAATAGCTAAAATCGTTTGGGAAGAATATTTATTGGAACATCAACATAATTATAATTAGTTTTTAGTTTACTTTTAACAAAAGTATTAATATGAAATATTAAAAGTACAGTTATAGTAAATATTGTTATTGCTAGTATTATTAAGCTCTTGAGCGGTCATTTCTTCTTCTGTAGTTGATGTAGAAGTGCTGGGTTTGCAAATATCTTGTTTTTGTAAGGATGTTGAATTTCCTCGCATTTTTTCGATTATTGAAGCATGATGTTCGCGATCAACTTGTAAATACGACCTGATTGAGTAAATGCTGCCATGTCCCGTCATTTTAGTTATTTGGTGCTCTCCCACGCCAGATTTTGCAAGATTAGAAACGGCCGTAGATCGGTTTGAATGGTTAGTGAATTTCACGTTTTTGGTGTCAAGTCCGATTTGTTCTGCACCTGATTTGGTCCATTTTGATAGCTCATTTCTGCCAACTGGACAATTCTTGAAAAAACCAACTGAGGAGTCGTTCATCCATGCTGGATTGACAGCGAGGAATAAACGGTTGGTTGTTATGTTCTTTCCCCTTTTTTCCATCATCTTCTTGAATAATCTAAAACAATCACAATCATGATTTAGCGATCAACTATCAATGATTATATAAATTAGCAAAATACCTTACGGGACATTTGTCCGGGTTTTGAAAATTTTGAATTAGCCATTTCTTCTCCTCTAATCGTGCTGCACCTCCTTGTGAAGTTTTGCTGAAAACTGGGTCGTAAATAATCCGACCGGTTGGCTCTCCTGAATTATTTTTCTCTTCTTTGAAAAAATTCACTAAACATTTTACAGCCTCACCGCCCCTCCATGCAAGCTCAAGTGATGCTACATGAAAAAATTTCTTTTGAAGACCATCTGGTGTGTTTTCATCATATAGCTCGACTATTTTGCGGTATTCTTCTTTCGTCATGCTTGCAGCACTGGTTTTTCTCTTCTGTGGAAGTGCTTGTAGTTTTTTCCTTTTTGCGTCCCTAGATTTTGGTGCACATTCAAATACTGCATCCTTGAAAGGATCAAATAATACGTTAAATTCCTTCCTAGATTTTTCTTGTAATAGTTTCGCAACTGTGTTCCAATGGGTTTTAATCACCCCCTCTTTATAGTCTGCACCATCTTTTCTCTTCGTATTGAAACCATAATCTTTAAGGATCGGGCCAGTTTGACAGTAGGTGTATTTTTAGTCAAAATATACCCATTTTTTTCGCAGAAGTTCTCGAATTGTTTCCAAGAACTTAATTTTGATTTTCTAGTGTTTACCGGTATAATGTTTTCTATTTCTTCGTCTATTTCTTCAAAGGAAACACTACCAAACCGTTCAAAACTCATTTTAATAAGCACAATATTTTTCACAATATTTATTGTTTTAATTTTTTGTTTACACGGATTTACACGTTGCTATATAGTTTTTTGAACAAAAAATATCTACTGTTTTCTCTACGAACAGGTACAGGCTAGATCTTTGGAAAACCTAATAACTTCAAATACACATATTTATCAATTTACAAATATATCAGCTATTTAATTAAAAATTCGTTCGGGAAATAGTCTCGTAAAATATCCCTCTTGCATATCAAATTGCCGATAATTTTTTTTAAATGCACTCGAGCGCAAAATTGTCGGTAATTTGACATGCACTCGGGATATTACTAGTGACAATTTGACACACCCTAAACTGACCAATCCGGTTGCGTTTTAGCGAGTTGACGAGCCAATCAGCGCACTCCAAATTTGTATATTCTCGGATATTTAGGACTAGTACAAAATTTCAGCGATAATTTTTCTGTCAAAAAAAAACTGCTTCCAAACCGAGGTGTGAGATTTCAAAGTATTCTTGGGCGTTTTACCTTCTACAGCTTCATTTATCTCTTCAAGTGTACTCTAGTCAAACCATTTTGCTTCCATTTTACCATAAATGTCACAAACCATACACAAAATACATAGAAATAAACATTAAATTTCATACAATTCTTGGGCGTTTTACCTTCTACAGCTTCCTCTATCTCTTCAAGTGTACTCTGTTGAACCCGTTTTGCTTCCATTTTACCGACAATATCACAAAGTATGCACAACATACGTAGGTAGAAAGAAAAATTAAATTTGACTTTTGTCTGGTTTGTATATAAAACCATGGTTACGAAGAAAATTATTATTATAATCTGATTTGAAACTATAAAAATTTAAATTTGGTTCGTCAAATTGTCCTCCGAATACTACTCGTAACTACGAAATAATCCTGCAATTTTTGGACAGTACGTATTCGTACTTGATGCAGGATAATTCGCTATTCGTCCTTCGGACTCATAGCGAATTATCGCGCATCAAGTACTCTTACATACTGTCCAAAAATTGTCGGATATTTCGTAGTTACTAGTAGTATTATATATGAATATTTGCCAAAATATATTTCATTGATATAATTACACAGATAGTTTTTGACGAGAGGATTATTTACTCTGAAATTTAAAGACAATCAAGGTCAACTAGAAAACATTTTTATGTTTACTCAAACTTTATGTTTTAGTTCAATTTATTTATTTCAGGAATTTCCCGCATTTGTCACTGATTGTAATACAGATAACGCGGATTAGTTTAGCACTTCCTAAATAGTGGTTACTGAAAATAAACTAATCCTGTAATCTTTAAAAAGGTGAGACAGCTACAATTAAAAATAATTAATCCTATTATGTTCTGTTATCTTATTGGTTTCTCCCAGTGTAAAAACCAGATTCGCATCTTGTATCCTATAATTTATACAAAAGATAGGGAGTTTATAATTTGGGATAAAAAAACAATGAGATCCAGATTACAAATATCCAAAATACATCCGGTATTAAGAGGACAAATTAATATGTATAGTCTGGTTGAATAAAATTGATTCACGTAGAAAAGCTATTTGTAAATATCCACATGCACTACAAGCAGCACAACTCTCAAGGTCAGATACCCCCCCCCCCCTAACATATTAAATTAGTTAGCTATATATTTGTTGGGTGCGTTTAGTATAGCTACTGTATTCATGTTGTCAAATTTATCTCTTAGGTCTTTGTGCAAAACTATAAAAAAACAGATTGAATTTTTGTAACAGTTCTCTCAACCTGCGTTATGATTCCTATCAACATACTGTAGAGGAAATACGGCATTTTAGAATCACCCTGTATATTAAATAATCATAAATATCATAAATAATAATTCCTTCCTGTGTGTATACGTGGTTTAGGTTACATCACCAACTTATAAGCATTGTTTATATTGATCTACTAAAGCTTCGTGTTATTAATTATAAATTTTCATTCTTCAGAAACCACAAAATAATTAAAATAAAGTCGTCCTATTAACAAAAATATCCCAAATCTTGGAATTACTAAAACAGGAAATAATAATTGTAGTTTATCTGCCAGACTTGAGAATTAAGCACCACTGCAATTGCAATAATATTTCGAATAATTTTGTATAAAAATCATGTATTCTGTTGACGAAAAAGTGCAAACTGTAAAATGGAAATATTATACGAGCGAATTTTTAAATAAAAGTTATTGGTCGCGGTTAAGAAATTGATTGGGTCGCTCGAAACCCTGCAGACGTCTCAACTAATGATATCCTTTTATGGAGAGATATGAAATCTAAAATTTATAATGACAGGTTTGACAATCTGAAACAACTAAAAAATGGCATTCAAGAATACTGTGACACAATATCATGGCAACTTGCAAATGTTAGAAGATACAATTTTACGATAGACTCCAGGGATATTGCTTAGAACCAGCTGTTTTAACATTTAATACATATACAGTGAGCACCAAAAGTATGGAACATACCAAATAAAACTGAAATAAATGGTTTTTTCTAAAAATTCCGAAACACGTCAATTTTCTTTTTTAAAAATACTCATTGGAATGTCTAAATAATATTCCGGCCTTCATTTGTTTATAAGAGATGACGTCATCAGTATTTTTTTTAAATGTCAACCCCCATTTTTTTTCGCGTTTTTGAATCTTTTATGCCCGGTTTCTGGAAACAAATTTATGAAACCCACAACTTACGTATTCCATAAACAGCGAATAAGGCACTCTAATGACATTAGGTCACGTGATAAAATCTTGTATAGGCCAATTAGCGCCTTCCACGAGGATCACGTGATACGTTATGGACTGCCTTATTGACTGTTTATCGAATACATAAGTTATGGGTTTCATAAATTTGTTTCCAGAAACCGGGCATTAATTGCTTAAATGACAGTATAAAAATGTTGATACCTTACATAAGAAAATTTTTGAGAAATAAATTATTTAATATTGAATAAACACATTCTTAATAAATGTTAAACATGGTTTAATGGTATTAGTATTGATAAAAGAGAATCAAAGTTACCAAGAAACAAATGCCCGTAATCTAAACAAATGCCCACAAGTTGTCAAATATTCAGAAATGTTAATTGTCGTTTACTTATAATTGTTAAATGAGCCATGTCAGATTTATGAAGCTGATGTTAATTATTACAAGTAAACGACAATTAACATTTCTGAATATTTGACAACTGGGCATTTGTTTAGATTACGTGAATTTGTTTCTTGGTAACTTTGATTCTCTTTTATCAATACTAATACCATTAAACCATGTTTAACATTATTGTTAAGAATGTGTTTATTAAACATTAAATAATTTATTTCTCGAAAATTTTCTTATGTAAGGTATCAACATTTTTATACTGTCATTTAAGCAATTAAATGATGTATCAAAAACGCGAAGAAAATATGGGGGTTGACATTTAAAAAAAATACTGATGACGTCATCAGTTACAAACAAATGAAGGCCGGAAAATTATTTTGACATTCCAATGTGTATTTTTAAAAAAGAAAATTGACGTGTTTCGGGATTTTTAGAAAAAAACATTCATTTCGGTTTTATTTGGGATGTTCCATACTTTTGGTGCTCACTGTATATATTTTTTAATTGTCGAAATACAGTTGTTTCTCTTTTAATCGAAGCGTTTTTAATGTTATTATTATTATTAAATATTGTTATTAGTACGATCATTCTGTAAAATTTAGCAAATTAAACCTGTTAAAATAAACCAGAAAATTTGCATTCAATAACACCTACGGATGCAGTATTCTTTTCTCCAAAATCAAGTAATTTACAGTTCTGCTCTAAAATAATTTGGGAAGCAAATAATTGGAAATTAAAAATTTAAATAGGAAAATTATATGGAAATAGGCAGCCAATAACGCACAAATATGTTTAAAAAGAACATGGAAAATTAAGTGTATTTGACGTTTCGCTTTAGTAAAAGCTTCATCAGAAATAATGAGTTACATAAATAAAATAAAAATGAAATTACAGTATAGCATATTGGATGGTATACAGAATAGTAAAATTAAATCATTATTTTAAAACCAGAGTAGTTGGTCAAGAAAAACAACCGTGTAATGATTAACACAAATTAAGTTAATAATACAATAAAAATTAAAATAATTAGAGTCTCCAAAAGGAGAGAGAATTAAATAACTACATATTAATTGTAGCGATGGTTAAAATATATAAAGATTATTACAAAAATAAGCAGTAAGTACAAATAGCTATGTGCACGTTGTGAGTGGAGGTTGGAATAATATATAATTTTCCTGTTTATATATAATAACAGCCGTTTTTCTATATTTGTTTGAACTTTTTTTTTTTTTTTGCTCATTCAAATATAATTTTTAAATTAAAAATTTAACATTGGAATCCCTACGGAGCGTGAATCAATTAATGCACCGCCCTCTGTATCTTATAAACTGCGCAACATAGTAGAATAATTAACAACAGTGTTAATCATGAATTAATTCACTCGATAAGTATTCTAGGTACGCAGGAAATAATATCTATTATAATTTATTAAATCAATAGCAATTGTATATTAAATAAGTATTGATAATAATTATTATCGTTAAAATATTTGAATATTTATGAGGGCTACGGTAGATATAGGACAAGTAGGTAGTAATACTAATATTATCAAATATGCGAGTAAAAAGTTCATCATTTCATGGAAGGTTAGCAATGTGATATTATAATATTATACTCCTGCAATATAGATATGCCAATGACCCCTTAGTGTTGGGAAAACATAATAAAAAACAAAAATAAAAATTTAATTTAAAATTTTACATAAACAACCTTACTTTATTGTTTATTTTTGTGTTACTTACACAAATGAAAATTCATTAGAAATTAAGATATACGTCATGTATCAAAATATGAAATATGAAATTGTTTATGAAGATAGCGGAATAATTCAATCAACCAGCAACGGGAAAATCCATGTTTAATTTTTACTTTCCCATACCACCACTGGTATATGGGAAGTATTGATATCATGAAAATGTTCGAAGTCGAGATTTTCGCGGAAATACGTGTTTTGGGTCCCCAGGAACCCAAAAAAGTGGTCTAGAAAAAATGTCTGTCTGTGGGTGCGTGGGTGCGTGGGTGGGTGCGTGGGTGCGTGGGTGCGTGGGTATGTATGTATGTAACGCCTCTAACGCAAAAACTAGTGAACCGATTTTGATGAAATTTTAAATGAAGAGGTATATCGAAAATTCATCGACAAAATAAGCTTTTCAAAAAAATCCGAAACCGGAAGCGGAAGTTAGACATGTTTTTTTGGTATCGTTTTTTTCAGAAGCGGAATTTTGAAAATCTGAGTAGGGGATATGAAAGAAGGGCATAATTCAAGGGAAACAGTTTTTTACCGGACTCTCTAACTTCAAAATGGCGGCCGCTATGAATTTTTCAAAATTTCGACTTTAACGCCCCGTAACTCAAAAACCAGTTATCTGATCAGGTTTCGCAACAACTTGTTTGAAAGCCCTTTTGCGGTACTATACCATGAAAAAAAATTATTTACTAAATCGAAAAACGGTCGCAACGGCGCGCTTCCCAAAATTTTGAAATTTTTGAAAAATTATTACAAAAAAACTGTCCACAGGATTTTGTTTAAACTTTCTATACTTATTAAGCTTGGTATTAGCTACATTTTTGTTTTTTGATGAATGCCAGAATTTCACTGTGGCGCCCTCTACGACGATTTGAAAATCGGGAATTAATGCTCCTATAGCGCCCTTATTAATCAAAATATGAAAAAAGTTTGAATATAAAAGTTGTTGAGTATATAGTTTTGCATTCTCCTAAATGTATATCACGTATACAGGGCGTTTGCTTTCCACAGTACAATAAGCAACTTTGTTATTTTAAATGAAACACCCTGTATATTATTATATAATTGAATGTAGAATTTCATTGTCTATCACATAGTATAAGGTGTTCATATGGCTAAAATGTACGGTTAATGAGAAATTCGTGAATATTGAACTTTAAAACAGTGTAGGGTGAAATTTGTAAGTGCCGATATGTTCAAGTGACCATGGGCGGGACGTCAATTCCTTGTCGCCGGCTAATCCTAGCAGCCTATGAATATAAATAATCACACATGCGCAGATGAACACAATCGGCACTTGTTGTGTGTTAATTTTCCATATACTAATTTTCAAGTTTAGTTTATCGGTTGTGGCGAACAATACTGTTGAATACCAAAAACGAATGTTTATTTTTAGTATGGGAAAGTCCAGGGGAGGTTTGCACCTCCACTTTTTTCTTGATAATTTGATTTATGCGAATGATAAACTTTAAACTATTGCAAACGGCAATAGAAGAGATGTTATTTTTAACCTATATTTTCCAAATTAGATAGGTACTTTTTATGAACTCACCTATACTATTTATGTGATCGAATATTAATAAACAACCACAATGATAAAATACGTAGGTATACACTCCTGCTCGTTTAAAGTCAAATTAATTGCTAGGACACACTGGTGCGCCTGCAAATAGTAATCTTTTCTTGTTTCTTTCAGCCAACCCGAATTTCAATGCAACATAATATTGCCGTCGCGTCGGTCTTCGTGATAAAGTAATCATACTTGTAGGCACTGGAAAAATTGCATTAAAATAGACCAACCACAAGGTCTTTACGAGAGTTTCCTAGATCGAGAGGTCAAGAACATATAAAACTTTTTTAGCATAATTTAATTGATAATTATTTTTTTAAATTACAAATAATTTAAATGAAGTTCATAATTATTCACGAATTATTATCGGTGCAAACAGAACTATTATAATTTATAAATAATAATTATAAAACCTACAGCCTCTAGAAACTAAATAATAATTTCATATTTGTAATGAAAATGCAGTTATTAATGTTATATGCTAGACAACAAATTATTAATTAAAAGACTTTGCCAGCATTATTGATAAAATGATAAATATGATTCTAGTAATTCCGGTAAATCACGTTAATTGTGATAATTCAGGGTTTACCCTTCGTAGGTAAGGTTATGGTAAATTTACATTAAATTATATTTATGCTATAACCGTTTAATTTAATAAAGTTTATCATTGGATTAAAATAGAATTGACTGGCTAGGAGAATAAAACATAAAAAATTCAAAATACAAAGCTTTAGCAACATTGTCACATGTAGGTAACCTCGGGGTTGGTGGTAAGCTTTTGTACACAAAGCAAATAAAAACAAGTTCAAAACAATTAAATATTTATAATGTTATAATATTAACACATGTTTTAGGCACACCAGAAATAATTAATGTTTTATAAATTTATTTTATGGAATATACCTACCTATAAAGTAACCTTATTTAGAGATGCCCTTCATATTTTCTTAGATATGTGTAAGGCCGTCTTATATTTATCTCGACTATGTATACAACATAATAAATTTTCTGTAATATACAAAATTTATTGCTTTCTAACATACAAAAAAAAATTAAAGGTAAATATCTGTTGCAGTCTAATTTTTAATGAATGATGACTTTCCATTGCATGGAAAATTTTAATTATAGGTACTTTACGTTTTGACGTAAGTTGCTTTTCCATTATATCCGATATTTATAATCAAACAACAAACATTTCAAGGTACTACGTGGTACTACTGTGTTACGGTTTTATTTTAACCTAAGTTTATCGCTTGATAATTAGCACTGTTTGTCTCATTACTGGAATGTTTTGCAAAACGTTTTATTTAGTTGAAAGACAATCAAACTTATAGTTAGTGTTATTGTGTATAGAGAAAGTAAGTATTAATATATAAATTTATTTCACATTTTCAATATCCTAAAGGTTAAATTTTTCAGTTAAACTGAATAGTAGTTAAAACAGTTAAAACACACTAGCTTTAGTAATTAATTGCTTTACAATCGCATTGTAAAGTATAGGCTTTTTAGATTGTCAAATACAACGAAAAGTTGACTATTTCCAAAAAAATCCATTTCATTTTACGAATAAAGCTTCATTCATAGGCGCGACTTTTCTTTTAGCATCATTGATTAAATTTGAATTTGCCGCCAAAGTTAACCAACGGAAACGAAAAGAAAAATTCGCCAAACAAACGCGCCTGTAGGAAGCCCCTTAAAAGTTAAACATCGATAGCTGATTACAATCATGAAACGGTTTAGTTGCTGTTGTTGTTAACTACGCGGATATAAACAGTTTTTGTTTTGAATTTCTGAAACACTATTGCGTTCAATTTTGAAATTTTCATATTATTATTCTGATAAATGAATATTAGTGCTTATAACCACGATTTTAAATAAAATCTATTTAAAACACAAAATCAAACTGCCAATTTGGAGAAATTATCGGATTCCGACTATTTTTTTTATTCGACAATTTGTTGTAACTTTGCGGATTTAGGTACCTCATCTATAGTGAACAACCTTTAGAATTTCCTAATTTTTAAAACACAACAGTTCAAGCCGCGATTTTGTTTGAAAAACTCGACAACTCTTGGATTTTGAAGTTACCGTGCAGGAGAGTCGATGGTTTTGTCTGGTTTATAAAGCAAACAATGCGAAGGTTAAATATGTAAAATGGTGGATTTGTCGGGTTTCGCAAAGAAGTGATTCATTTACTCTCAAGTTCAGTAATACACTGCCTTGAATTATAATTATTCGTTAGTGAATAATGAACATGAACATGAATGAACATACCTACTCTAATTATATTTTGAAGTCTACATTTTTGTGTTTGTTACAAGCAACGTAACATTCGGCAGTAGGTACATCAAGTGCAGTAAAACCTTTTGCACACAATATTTTTTCTACGATAGTCAGCATTTCAGCAATATAGTAAATATTTTAATTTGTATTGTGAAACGAGCACAGGTTATAGTAATTTATCTACTTTCATACAGTAACAGTTAACATTACAAAACAAAGAAACGGTTTCATACGAGACCTTATTACAATACTAGTGTCGTTATAGGTTTCATTACGACGTTAGTGTTGTAATAAATTTCCGATAACATCAAAAAGGCCTTGAAAATAGACAAACTTCACAAACAAACGTCATGTCGCGGTCGGTGTAAACTGAATCAGTCTACTCTTGTTTGAAGAAACATTGAAAAAGTCATACAAATATTTAATACTCTACTTTATGAAAGTAGATAAAACATTGTACAACATTCTTGTCGTAACTTTCATATTACGATATTCGATAGGCCTGACGGCTTCGTAGAAAAGTTTCTCATTTCGTATCGTAATATGCAAAGTTAAGATGCTCATATCGTAAAATAAAAAATAATTACAAATCCTCAATTTTATTAAACAGTCATGGTTATCATAGCAACATGATTTATTATCAATATCAGTGAAATCACGTGATATCATCGATACTGAAAATACGTAAATAATGGCCTACTTTATGCAGGATAAAAATAGTAATAATTATTTACACACTAACATACTGTGTGAATAATTATAAACCGCTTCTATTGGCCATTACTTTATAAAACTAATATTTCAATTTTTTCCATATTAGAAAATTTTGTTAGAATTTCTTCTACTGTAGATTCGCTGATTGTTATTAGAGAGTTTTTGAGCACCGGACGCTAAGAGTACGGTAACGCTAACGCTAACGTCTTTGCAAAGCAGAACAATATGTTCCTTAGGAACGCAGTATGTTGCCTAGCAAAAACGTTACCGTTAACGTTAGCGTACTCTAACGTATAATAGTGCTCAAAAACTCTCTAATATCTAGGGAACTGCGTTATGGTTACAGCTATGTGGGAAACCATAATTTTTTTTAATTGACTACGTTCGGCAATGAACTATTTCCTTTCAACAGTTTGTTTTTGTATAATGAAAATGAACAGAATGTAAAATAGGTACAAAACCATTGAGTATAAATGCATTCATATTTAGAGGATGAATAGATAAATCCACCCTCTTAAGTTGTAGATATTCATATTAGTAAGCCAACTAGAAAAATGTACCACCAAAATTTGGTGCAAGCCAGAGACGAGACGTAAGCAGAATATCAAGTTGCAGTAAGTAGTTGTAGTGCCACCGATATGTAACTAAAATTGTTTTTTGGTTAAAACTTCGGTGAAACTATACCTTATAGGCTTATAATATGGCGTATTCGCCATTATTTTCCACTTAATTTTGCGGTATTTGACGTAAATTACTTTGGTTCATAAATAAAATAAATATTTAACTATAAAATAACTTCAATTTAAGTATATAAATCCTAAAACACAGTTTTCATTCAAAAATTCAATATTCGAATATAAACATTATGCCAAAGATTACAATGTATCCCCGGGTTGAGTACGCAAGAAGTATAATGTAGCAAAAATTTAAATTTGAAAATTAATATTTTAAGACTTGTTTTTGTATCAAACCAGTAACCGATCGGGCTTAGATCAGGTTATTCAGTTGTTGTGCATCCCAGACTAATGCTCCCATGTAGCCAGTTCACCAAAAACTGCATTCTTTTAAACAAATTAATCGCAGATTACTAAAATAAAATTTAAAAAAATATCCACGCGCTTTACCTGCGCTCATTCGTGAGTGAATTATTTGCACTGGCTAGAAAACTCTCATTTTCCTTAACTTGTTAAACAATTTCCTATTTTTGAGACAGTTTGCTTAAGAAATATTTTATTTTTGCCATTCGGTGTGGGGAGGCCCCGGTGCAAAGTTTGGCACACAGCCAAATATCGCGTTATTACGCCACTATACTACGTCTCACGGTCAGTTTAGAGTGTAGGGTCTTATGGCGCGCCGTGTTCCAAAACTTCGTTTTAAAATTGCTTTAATACCAACCTCCTGTCAATCATTATGTAATCCGCCTTTTGTTGTACACACCCTAATCGGCGATAAATACCTACTTTTAAGAGTTACCTGGGCATCCTTTATCATTTACTTCATTTAAGCAGTATACCCTGTGGTTAAGGCACGTAGAGCTGGCAACGTAGTACAGACAAGTCCCATAAGGTTTGCATTGCCCTATCTCTTCCACACTCTAAACTGACCATGAGACGCAGTATAGGTCGAAAGGCCTGTCATACGATTTTTGTGTTTCCTGAAAAATGTGTACGCAATGTATTACATATTATACTCTACGTGGTCTATTTGTACTAGGAAAAAGTATGCTATTTATCGCGTAAACATTTTGTAAAGTAAAACATAGGTACAAATCTGTTGCACAAAAAATAATGATAGGGTTTTATGATCGAACCAGAGTTTTTAATTTTGAATTCAAAACTATACAGTTTATTAAATGTAAAATTTATAATAAAATTACTGCAGATGAAGGGGGGGGGGGACAAAATAAAAAACTCACTGTATAATTTAATGATTTTCAGTGTTTGAACAGTTTTCGTTTAATTATATATTTTCGGTAATGAAGTTTCAGTTAAAATTATTACGTTTCAGTGTACATCACTTACACATGCATTTACACCATCACACTTTAAAATGGTAGGTTTACATTCCTAGCTAACATGATAATATCGTGTCCAAGTTCACGGATTATATTAATATTGCATGAATAAGAAAGTGTTGATAAGAATTTAACTAAATTTACAACGCAGACCACTTTTTACTTAATATGAATTCATAAAAACAGATATATGTCATTAATAAAATAAACAATATTAATATGTACTACTAAACTTATCCGGCGAAAATTGATAATTTGTATGTTCATTCTTAACAATTCTAGAAACTAACAATAGCTACAACTGTAGGTTAATTCTAATAATGATTGTTTAAAATGTAAAATGCAATGTAGGTACTTAGTTTACACAATTTTCGATTCCGAAATAATTCTACAGTAAGTAGGTACCTACGCTTTCTAATCAGCAAGAAAACAATCTTATGTAACAATAATTGCATACGCATTATAATTTTATGGTCTCATTCAGAGGACCCAAATTTTTAGCAGAGCGTGAGGTGAACTTTGAAACTGTTTTTAATAACTTTATTAAATGATAACTGATACAAAAAAATATTTAGATAAATGTATAACATATGGATATATACACAAATAGACAATAACACAACGTAAAAAATAATAAAACAATTTTGTTTGCTGTCCCATGAAAAGTTCAATTATTATATTGCGTAAAATAATGCGCCGTTTGAAATAATAATGTGTGTAATGTAACTGAGCAACACATTTTCGTACCGACAGAAGTAGTGAATATAAAGTTACTTGCTATTATTAAATTAATCGTAATTATATTGTCAAGCACGTGTATTAAGACGTCATTAAAAAGATCTCATCACTGACATAAAACAAATCTTTCGGATGATATCATTCAAGTTAAATATTGTTGTGGTTAATATAAATCAAAATAAGCGAAATACTATTGTAAAGGTCATCAGGTGGCAATACTAATTTTTAATAATAACTTCATACAAAATTAAATCAAAGGTTGATTAAAAAGTGAGTTTATATTCAGGCTCCACTGTGATATAATATAATATGTTGATATATGTATATTTATAATTTATATAGCGTCCAATAATATGTGTATATTAACTTACAAATCTATAGAATGCTAGAAAAGGCTGTAGGTCAGATATAACAGGTAATGAAAGAGGGGGTGGGGGGAGAGAAATCTACTAAAATGTTAAGTTACTAACACAAGAAAAAAACTAGAGGAAAAGATAACAAGAAGTGTTTAAAGAATTGGAATAGGGTTACGTCTTAATTAAATGTTCCTGAGTCCTGACCAAATTGTCATGGATACAATTGTTGCAATAATAATTGTATCCATTATACAATTTCTCTTGGATCAACTTAACTGAGAGTTAAACCATGTTGATATACCCTAGAAAGAGGGTGTTTTTAAGTAAAGTATAAATGAATATGAATGGTTGCTGAGTTGCGTGTTATAAATTAATTACAGTCTGATTGATTGTTGCTATGATAATATATAAACTAATTAATAGCTGAACAGTTAAAAACTTGACAACAGCATTTTTCACACGTTCGAGGCAGAGTGTCATTCACTTTCTTAATCTTTAAAGTGCCGATAAGATATTTTATTTCTTCCTGTCCGGTATAATATACTACTTTATGGTGTTAATTCAAGTCCGGGGAATGGAACAGCACAAGGCCGGGAAGTGAAGTTGTTTATTTGTAACTATGCAAAGAAATAAAATGGATGATGTGATTTAAAATGAAACACCAACAAATGATGTTTAATTCCACAGAATTTAAATTTTTGACGTTGACATTTTATAAAAAGAAAATAAATATTCAAATAAAACAAATTGATTTTACAACAATGAAATAAAATGTGATACAATACACGTCCGAGAAGTTATTATTAAAGTATTCTTTTAGAAATTCTGGATTCAGCTCCTTCGTCGCCTCATCCAGAACCTTCTAAACTTATACTTTAATAAGTCACTTCCCGGACGTATAATGTAAATTAGGTACCTATTAGTTCGGTTTTGACTTGAAATGAAAGTTAATTAGCTGCTGCTTGTTGCAGAATACCAACCACGTTTGTAAAATCGTAAATTTCTAAATTAAAAATTATTTTCCAAAATTAGTTGTTTGTTGGTATAAAGGGTGTTATGGAAATGGATCACATAATTTCAAGGAGTGAATCAATGCCCAAAATGCAGTAAGAATAGTTCTGAATTACTTTTGGTTTAGGTCCATTGCTTCTTCATAGTTGGTGCCAAAAACACTGAGCTGCTTCGTTCTTTGAACTTGCACTATAAAATTCACATGCGATAAGCTTCATTTCTTGCATTACTGTCATCAATCGTTTCAACAACATTAACAAGATCCAGTAAATCACAAAGTAGTAGATTATAGCGTATTTACAGTATTTGACTGTACATTGTTTCTTATTAGTTATTTATGATAAAATGTTGGTTGGAAATGAATTTGAGGGTTAATATAAGCAATAATGCCGTTAACTATTAATTGTGGTCATTTCCTACGTTTTTCGGTTACCTCGTAATTTCTTTTATACCTCGGGTATTCAGGATGTCTGGACTCGATTTGTGGAGACTGGAATATTCGTGAGATAGCTGTTGAAGATACTTTCATTGAGTCAATAAACTAAGCTAAGGAATCGCAGATCAGCAGCGGTTCGACTTGAACATCCCTTACTAACAATGCTAGGGTATTGAAATAAATGAGAGGAGGGGGCGAAGGTTTATAAAAAACGGCTTAACTTGGCGGTGACGTACCACCGTTCCGCAATTACTACCTATACATCAAATTGCATGTCTTTAATTTGTATGATTGCATACAGGGCTTTTCGGCAATGAGGTAAAGTTCTTTTTATCGATGAACGTTTTTGACTGCGATCACCTGATGGCCAAGGAATGGTGTGTAGAAGATGAAACGAAACATTCGTAGACTCCACCATCTCGGGTATCTTTCCAGGAAGGTTCTATTATAGTCCGGGCAGGTATTTCTACAGAAGGAAATGGTGCTTCGAGCGGCCGTAGAATCTATGGACGATATGTAGAAGAGATTCTTTATGAAGGTGTCGTCCCATTTTATTGGAGATGCCAAGAATGAATGCCTAGAATGCCGATTGTCAGCGACACTAAAGTAAAGTAATGGTTTGTGATTGGGACAAAATTTATTTTTGCTGCCGCTCAAGCAACAACTGCAAACAATCAAACTTTAACTGTTTCTATAGCATTCTAAAACGTCTATTTTTTCTGGCATTTGAAGGACTAGGTACATCCTGTTGTCGTATTACAACTCTTCTTATTGTAAGATTAGAATCATAAGAAAAGTGTGAATGATTAACTTCGGAAGTTATAAGATTGGTACCCCCGCCCGGTAGTGTTGCTACGAGACGAGACGAGACGAGATTATGCCCATTCTCGATCTCGATCTCGAAAATTCTCGAAAGGTAATTCTCGATCTCGATCTCAAAAAATCTCGAACATCGTTTCTCGATCTCGACTTCGAGAATCTCGATTCTCGAATTTAAGGTGCACGTGTACCGAAATAGTGATGTCAGCGTCGGATTTCGCAGAAAATTACTTCTGGATACGCGTGTTTTGACTGGGTTGTTATGGCTTTAACATTATACTCCATGCTGTAGATGTATTGGTATGGTGGAGTAGTCACCAAGTTTTATACACAACCCTTGCCAGAATGGCTAGAGACTCTTTTGCTATTTAAGCAACTAATGTAGGTACCAGCTGAACGGCTATTTTCGAAGGCTGGCTTGATTATTCGAAAACACCGCAATAGACTCGATGGCGAGTCAGCTAGGGCACTGCTATGTCTGAACGCTTGGCAATCCTGCGATTATATTAAACAATTTTTAAAATAAAGGTTACAAAAAATTTCTTTTTCATTAATTGTATACCTACCATTTCTTATATTTACCAATGTTTAACCGTTGGCGTTTTGTAAAAAATAAAATAAAATAATAATAATAATACCGTTTTTTCACTACTAACCCAAGTCGCCATTACTTACTTCTTTTCTCAAATGAGAATTTATATTTCTCAACCTAGGTAAATAATGATAACAAAAAATTACCCAGATAAATAATAAAAAACGTTCTATAAATCAGATGTTATTATTGTTATTGGTTTTGTTTTTTAGTTTGACAGCTGCACTTCCCGTTCCAGGCTACTTAACATTTCTAAATATTTAAAAAAATCTTGTGAAAATGGTAAATTACAAACATAAGACGAATAACATTTCTAGTAGTGAAAAAAATAGTATGTAAACCACGGTAAAGAAGGTTTCTTTCAACCTCGCAACTTATTGCCGTCCCTGTTTTGCAGCTCGGAAAATAATATTAGAGAGTTTTAGCAACCTTCCGTTAAAAGTTACGCTAAACGCTAAAGTCCGTGAGTACCGAATAGCGGTAGGTAGGAATTTTAGACGTTTAGCAATACCGTTACCGTTGGTACGCATTTAAAGATTCTCGTCAAATGATATCTTAACCTCATTGTTTTGGTTTTACTTGTGAAGAAGGTATGTGAACCTTTATAATATTTTTTCTTTATATTATTTATAATATTATTGTTTTTTCTTCATATTAACAAATACAAATAGTAAAACTTCCCTAAATTTATCAAACGGTAAAGCAAACGCTAAACACATTCGAATACCGTAAACCGGTATCTAAATAACGTTACGCGCATGCGCACAAGCTGCTAAATTGGCGTTTCGCGTTACCGTGATCATTACGGGCAGTTGCTAAAACTCTCTAATGCTCAGTACCTTGGCCTTGGCCAATAATTATTAATGTACTAACTATTATTCGCCATTCAAATGAGTACAAAGTATTCGATAGTATACGCATGTATACGGCTAGTCAAGACATAAAATACGCGAATGTTATAACATGTAGGTACCTATTATTGAAAAACTGTCGAGATCGAGAAATCGAGAATGTCGAAGAAAATATCGAGAATAACCGAGAATTTGGATGATCTCGTATCGAATATTCGAGATTAAAAATTTGCAATCTCGATCTCGAATTTCGAGACGAGACGAGACGAGATCGAGAATTATCTCGTCTCGGCGGCACCAAGTTAATTCAAAGATATCAAAATTAAAACCAAAACTTTTAGTTCTGGCTATAGAAATATAAACATGTTCAAAAATCCGCAGCAAGCTAAAAGAACTAATCTAAAATTGTACCGTCTGATGAAGATGAAAGGACTGTCAAACAGATGGTTGTTGTTTGGTATTAGCAGTTATCCATCAATCACCTGAAAAAAAAAAAATTCTACTCGATAATGATATCAAATAACAAACAAATACGTAGTACAGTGATGTCACGAAAACAACTAGGAATTGTTTGGCAGAAGATGAAACACTTTACAAATAAAATGTAGGAATTAAAATAGGAAATTCAATTATCATCTAGCAGTAGTAATATATTGTAGCGGTAGCCTAACGTTTCTAAAGGTGTGAGATTGCTCACAATGCTACTATAGTAACTATAAGCGACTTTTTAAATCTTGAGCGAAACCTTTCTATTGTCGATTTACTATTATGGAACTGTTAATTGGCCCTGTTGTAGTAATTATATCATTATATCATCGTAATGTAAAGGTAGCTGAATCACAGCATGGTTCGAAAACTTTATACGATCTATTTCCTGTTCCCTTATTGTCAAAGTGTTCAACGCAGTATAAGTTTAGTTCAGGAACTCAATACAAATTAAATGTAAAATACAGAAACAATGAAAAACTACCGCGAAGAACGCATTTCCCTTATAGTACAACGGAATGCACCCTTCACATGTGCGTAAACGCTCGTTTCGAACAAGTTAGTAGTAAGCATTCAATATTATTCAATGGTAGTAGACTAAACACCGATCTTTACTTAGGTATAACTTACTATTGTTTGTTACCTTATTACATAAATGATGAGAATTTTAAAAATTCAATTACTTATACATAAATAACTGATTGGTGTATTACTTCGTAATTAGCACAATATGCGTTATCTGGGACTTTTGCATCAGTTTTATTCAACAAAAAGAACCGGATTCGTTTTATCCGCGATATTACACAGGAAATTCACAACAATTACATTGGTCCAACAGAGTTAATTCCGAACGTGCCTATTTTCATTATACACGCATGACAATGATCTCTATATTATAATCACAACAATTACGATCGTGTTCATTAAAAATTTCTCTGCGTAATAGCGGGGGCTAGTTGTCGAGGATTGGAGCCGTTCGCAGAAGTTTCAGAGACGTTGGAAGGAAGGGGCGCATTAATTAAGAGGATGGATTATTAGCCCTTATCCCACTCATAACATTTAAAGTGCATTAAAACTTTCCTTAAGCAGTCTCGTAGAAATAAAAAACAAATAAAATTTATTAAATAACGCTGCCTGTTCATTTTAGTAATTTGTGGGAGGAAATGGAATGTTTAATTTTGATTTTTAAGGTATATTTTGGTCGGCCTACATTTATACATTAATTGATTTATAAACGATCACCCGTAATTTTGACGTATATTTCCGATATGCTATTTAAATAATTAAGATTAACTTTTTTGATCAAAGGTCAACATAGAGAAAATTCTAGGTACCTACTTCCTGTAGACAAACCATATATATGTCTCGACCGCCGGCTCCTACCAAACTTTACCAATCAAAGGAAATCTCTTTTAGCTCCTTTTTCATTTTTGAAAGCATGCGTAACCAGAGGGGGGGGGGGATTCAGTGGACACGGTGGATAGTTGATCATTTCGATGTTATTCCACAAAAACAAGAAGTATTAGGAATACTAATGTTTACTCTTTTGCCGGAAATAATCTGCCATTTACATCTAGCTGTCTTTACTGCAAGAGTTATCTCTCACAGAAACCTTCTTTGGACATAGAAAACCACAAAATCAACAACTGAATATCGTCTTTGAAATTGTCATCCCCAGGCGAATTTGATCTGCATTGATGTCCATTTTTGACAAATAACTTCTGTTTGTCCTCATTATAATGAACTTTATGAAAATTATGTTCGTATCAAATAGTCAATTAGTTTATTATACATTTAAATTCAATTCGTACTTACATCTGCTAGAATCAGATAATAGTGATAACTGATGAGTTTTCCAACCATGTATTTATTCTTAACTTCCGATCTTTCTCTCTTAAAGGCCTCAAACTAATCTCTTTTTAGCATATTAATAAAGATATGATCTTCTAAATCTCAAGCACCATATCCTTCTTAATAGTAATTTATAATTTCCTTAGTGAAAAGTTGTAGAATTAAGAATAAATAAAGTATGAACAGGAAATGAGAAACTTCTAATAAAATTAATATTTTCACCTTGTATTTATTGGTTTCCTTCAGGATTCCTCATATTTTTTTCAATAAATTCTATTAACTATAATAGGTAGAAATTTAAATATTTGCCTTATGTTGTACTTAATTCAAATTTAAATGTCACATCAATTGAAAATGTAAGCCTAACCAATTAGTCTGGAATTTCTCCAGGAAGGAAATCCTTAAAGGTTTCAAAGAAAATAAAAGTGTTGCTTACGCATTACAACCTTTGATCTGTCATTTAGCCTGTCAGAGTTAAAGGTAACCGGACTAATCAACCGTAACAGATTATAATAAACTGAATAATTATGTGACCTACATTTATACGATTTTGCACTGTAATTAAAGAGCACTGACCTAGACGAAACTTCAAATCGTTTTTTAGGTGGGAATGTCAATGTCATTTAGTTTCAAGTTCAAGAGAAATATTTCTTGCTAATATTACCATAAATTAATTAGCAGTTGTGATATAGGTCGAAACATTTTCAACCATAGTAAGCTTAGCGAAGGTTAAAATGCACATTATCCGCATATTAATTTTTATATTTTAAAATCATTATTCAACACCTTGTAAATTCTGAAATTAATTCAGTAACGCGCCTATTTGCAGGTGTGTACATTCTTATTTTTGAAAGAAAAATATTCTGTACCAATTTTAGTAATTTATTTGTTTGGTAATGAAAATAATGAGAATTTCACTTATTAACCATACATTTTTTATACAAGTAGGTCACTTTGTGACCATATTTTTTTACTGTGAACACAACAAGAATGCATTTAAGGCGCGGATAATAACGGAGAAATATAATAATAACATGAGAAAAAAATTAAATATTTTGTATTTATATCTGTGGTTGAAACACAATCATATACCTACTATCTCAAGTGTACTACTTACTACTGTTTCTATGTACAATTTCATATGTATTCATGGGATTAACCAGGAAGTAAATTTTCTCCAGAAGGTTAGTTTTATTTAATTCTAAAATATACAAAATAAGTTGCATATTACATAAAAATACCCAAACCTGTGTTACCCAAAGAATTTTATTGGAATAAATACATTTTATTTTAAGTATTTCTTGTAACATTTCAATGAACGGTTATGCAACAATTTTAAGGACTTATTTTCTATGTTTTATGTTTCTTCTATGCCAATTATCGTATGTACAGTCAGCGACAAATGTTTTCACCAGTATATTCCCACTGAACACGTTTTTCTGAGAAATATAAGAGATACCATAAAGTCGTTCTTATTGTTTTATATAGGTATGTTGGTAACACTGCTAACAAGATGAAATGAAATATAGAATTGTGTTATATTTCTCAGTAAAGCGGGTTACAGTGGTACAAGACTGGTGAAAACATTTGTCGCTGACTGTACGGACAGTAGACAACTGCATGGGTTCAATTCGGCTAATTGCTTTTTCGAAAAGTAAACTGCAGTATAACTACGCGAGTATAGTAGCTAATGCCCTTTAACGTGCAAAAATACCTGGTTGTTATTCAAATAATTTTAATAAAAGTTAGTTTGGAAAGCTTCATAAAATGTTTGTTTTATTTTCACAATTTTGGGCGGTTTCAAAGTGAGTCCCCTTTCTTCACAATTAGCAACTATATACCGCAACACAGATTTGTGGGTTGTTTTCTGCTTGTCTTGTAAAATGGCATAAACAACAGGTATATGGGGGGTCTGAAAATAACGTTTAAAGATTTATAGGGCATGTAGTACTATCCAAAACAAGTTTAAAAAAATCCGATATAACAGCGATATTCCGTGGATGTGCTTGTGATTTTGTTTACTGAGTAGAGTTGGCTTTAAGTCGCTGTTGCCATATAATTTAACCAAATCCCGGGTTTTTTGAAAGGGTGCAGGGGGCTTTCATTGAACGTAGATACCGATCCTGTGTTGCATAGAAAATCCGTAGAGTAATTTTTAAAATTTGTATGTCGGTTTGTATATCACCTTAGGCATTGATTGTTAGGTTCTGAATGGATAGTAATTTAATGATAGCACAAAATGTAAACCGAAACGGTTATTTCTGATATCTTTCATTGTTTTTCACACAGGATGTATCTGAAATGTCTGTACAAAACACTACCACATATTTCTGATGTCGAACGAACGATCGAACGAGCGTCAAAGAGGTTCAAAAAATTCGTTTTTAGGCGACTACGATAAAAACAGCTGTTTTACGTATCTTTTGACAACCGTAAAGTGTCAATTTGTAGTAGGCATTTGTCAATTTCATTTTACGGCCGCAAATGGTTTTTTTCGGCCGCTTTTACTTTTTCGGCCCCTGATTTATAATTTTTTAGTCGACTATGATAAAGGTCACGTGACCAAATGTCATTGGAATATTTAGATAAAAATTTAAATTTGTTAATAAAATTTGTAATATTCGCCTAAAAAATGTTGTTTGCACCTCTGCCAAAAAGTGCTTTTTCGTCCTTCCCTGTTTTTCTGGTCGAGGCAAAGATTCACTTTTTGGCCATGATACAAAAATAACTATTTTTTTAAATAACAAAAGAATGCCTTTAGCGATGGGAATGGAAATTTAGAATGTAAATTTATACTGACAAAAGACACGTTTTGACATTTTTATTGATCATATGTGCTACGCACTTTGCCAAAAGTTCATCATCCATTTGTCAAAAAGTTAGAGTTTTTATAACGGTTTATTCAATACGTTTTCAACTTTTATTGCTGACAGAACTTTCCATTTTACACATTTTTTGTCTGTTGTTTGATTACGATATCTGCCATAGTTTAGGCAGAAAAATAATACTTTTAATTTGGTGTTGGTACCAGCGTCATGCATCATGCAGGTTCCGGAATAGTTAAAGAGTTACTTTTAAATGATAATCAGCGGTATTTTTATTTTTTCTTAATTTTTGAGATAGCGGCACTCTCTTTTTCCTGTACGTCTCGGAATGTAGTTTCTTTTTAGTTATATATTTTTTTTTAAGTTTTAGTTTCGGGTTAAGTGGTAGAGCAGTAAGTTGTGTGACAATTGCACTCAGCTGAACTTCGCCCAAGGAATAGAAGTTTAAGTAATTTTTGTAATACTAATATAGATAATTTATTTATTAAATAAATAAACTATGCATTATCTAAAATAATTACCATTATCTACAATATTACAGGGTAATCTAAAATAAAGCAATTTCACAAAATAAAGAAATACAATTTACTGTTCGGAAAAATTTGTAACACGGTAAAAAGTACATAAATGACATACTATATCTACTTCGGAAGTGATACCTTGAAGTAGGTATTGTAAATGAGTTTATCAAGACTAAGTAAACTATATGGCAAACCATATCGTAATAGAAAGCATTCTTGAAAATTAACCCAAGCTTGACCTAGTTGTTACAATATCATAAAACAATATATAAGGAAATAACAATGAAATAAATATAATTGGTTACCTCCAACTCTTACTACAAATTTACCTCTACCTTCGACAGTAATATAAACTTCAGTTTACTTAAACAATACAAGTTTTCTCCACGAATAGAATGTTCGTACGACCTTACATTTTTACAATCGACTTTAAATTAAATTCTTCATTACATATACCATTTCCGTCTTTCTATTTCCTGTTCTTCTGAACTATTAATTGCCTTTTTATTTCCGAATATAGACTTTTAATCCACTTCCTGTACCCGACCGTCTTCTCATGTTTTATACGTTCTAAACGTTGTAAATCCAGCAGAAACTGAAAAACTGAATAAGAAATAGAATTGCATGCGCCGTCCGGCCTAGTTATTGAAGAATTTTCGAAACTTTGCAATACTCTGTATTGGTGTTTGTAGTAGGTAATGTTGTACGTTATCATCTCCTTTATTTAATTATAACATGTTGAAACTGATTGTAGAATCAAATGATGTAACCATTGTTCCTCATTTAGGATCCACCCTGTATAAAACGCTGAACTTTGCAAACGAATTTGTAAATATACTTACGTCAAACGATTATGATTTAATATTACAGTCACATAAACCACCTTCAAAATTGAAGTAATACTGCATTACAGTGTACTCTCTCTTAAGCGGACACCCACGGTCGCCGCAAATGTGTCCGCTTAATAGAGGTGTCCGCTCAAGAGAAACTTTTCCATATAAATACGTAACATACATAATTAGTCTTTTTATCAGTGGCTATTATGACAATGAAACAAAAATAACTTTATTTGTAAATAAAAAAACGAATACAAAAATTAAGGTGATTCAAGAGTAAGAAGGATGGTAATATTTTTTTTATTATACATTAAATATTCAAAATGATCCTCCAAATTGGCCGATAATTCAAATACTTTTATGTCATTATTTTTGGAAGCGAAAGTTTTGATATTTTGTAAGTGCAACAGAACTTTATTTGTTTTGATACAATTATCGGAGTTTTCGCGTTCTACTAGTGCTACATTATTATCACTCTCGGATTCTTCTTGCTGTGATTTAACAATTTCAAAATTAATACTACTATCAAGGCTTTCATCTTCGTACCTAAAATTTTATTAGCAAAGCCCTATCTTTTTGCCGGTTCCCAAAAAAGTGTCCGCTTAATAGAGGTGTCCGCTTATGAGGAGTGTCCGCTAAGAGAGAGTACACTGTATATTATTACTAAATTTCGGTTTAATGACGATTTGCCTTTAGAAAGAACATGCTTTTAATATGTAATAGATAAGCAGGTGAATTCTTACATAAAAAATAACCTCTGTGGTTAAATTACCTTGCGAATATGTAATTATATGCACCTGTTCTAAAAAGATCTCAATGGCGAGTCGGTTGCTCTAATTATGTTTTGTAAACGGTTATTTTCTGTTGTAAGGTCAAGTTTACAACTAAGACACTTCAATGTCGGGTTAAAATTAAAATCGGCCCAATAATAATTCATGTTCTTGCAATATCTGAAATATATATTATTATTTATATTAATCTGTGAAAGGTAGGTATTTTCCAAATAACATTGTAATAGCGTTTAATAAAAATGATTGTCTTGAATATTAATTATAAAAACACACGCTGATTTACGAGATAGGGTCGATTTAATTCATTAAACAAGGTCACTTGCTTTAAATTTCTGCAAACTTAAAAATAATCCGTATAAAGCTTCCTTATCCTTCGAAACCTTCATCTGCTACATAACTAGTCTGCTTAAAATACAACAAAGAAAATAAAAACGCTTATAATATTTAAAAATACTTGTGACAATAAATACTATCCATAAATATAGTAACGCAAATCTCGCATCTTTATCTTTAATTTTTCGATTGTCCTTTGTTGTCAAGTTATTGATAAAAAACAAAAATTGAGCACCTGATATTTAAAAACTTTAATAACAACGAATAATATTAAAAAACACGTGTTAGATGGGGGCCGTATGATCTTAATAGTTTGTGCAAAAGAAAAGAATAATTTTCTATTATTACAAAATGCGTTGGAATAGGTTGCATCCTACGTCAAAGCAAACATTCACACGATTTACCATAGATGAAAATTTACATATACTGACATCACACCCGCAAACTACCTCATCAAAATATTTATTGACTATCGTGAACTTTTTGGATACAAATCAATGCTAACCATTTTTCCTTAATATACCGTGAATTGTATCATTTTGGAAATGAATCATGATACCTATAACACGGTCTAGGACAACTGCCCATCACTGACTAGCCGCCGTTTGCGCCGGTCCAAAAGCCCACCAGTGCAAGACAAGTGCTCGCGGACCTAAGTGGCCACTGGGTTAACTGACCACGCACCCAAGTGGTCACAATTTAATTTTTTTTTTATTTTTCAAGCATTCTTTTATCAGAATTTCTTTATGTTTATCATTTCGTCTTTATCTCTATAGAGATAAGGGCGGATCTAGATAAATTCTCTGGGGAGGAAGGCAAAATGATTCGGGAGGTACGGAAAACCTCCATGCGATGATGTTAAACGCGAAAAATTTTTGTGTAATAATGTTAATACAACACACAACCTTTCATTTTCAATTTATTTATGTATGTGCTCTGGCCTCTGGGTGGGAGGTAACTATCTCTATTATCCCTCCCTCCGTAGATCCGCGAGGATAGAGGGTGTCGCAAAAGTAGGAATCCAAAGTTCAGTGGATGATTCTGTGCTTAAAAAACATATTACTAGAAAGAAGTTCATTTTTTTTTGTTTTATTACAATTTTGAGAAAAACTAATTCCAATTATTGCTTTCATATTTGGTAGGTATGCAGCTGGTATAAGCTCCAATAAGTAAATAGGTACTTTTATGTTCAATTCCTTAACCTCAAACGGAATTCTTAATTTGCCCAAAACTTGTATGCTCAAGGAATTTGAAATACTGTATACAGGCTTTAGTTTAATAGATTACCAAAATGATGAATTTTGCGGAACTGTATTTGCTTTTAGTTCCTTTTAGTTGCTTTTAGTAAACATACAAGCCACTCATCATGATTTTAACATGGGGTTTTCAAAAAAATGTTAATATTGGGTTGTGCACATATTTATTTGATGAAGTTTGGTTTCTTAGTTTCGGGACACCCTGTATAAAATTTAAATAAATAAACAACGTAGTGTTGGTAAATATTGCGAAATCGATCCCGCGGCGACATGGCACCGCGACCAGTTCGTTGACGGCTACTTGGCTCGGCAGCCGGTTGCTTGTCGCAAGTTGGCTCAGATGTCCCATTTCGCCTGTACCATTTACCTACAAAAAGTAAATGTAGTAATATCCTGTAAATTGTATCTATTTGGAAAGGAACGGTTTATAAATCTTTAACGTCCCCTCCCTAATTTTGGTATCCAACTAATAGGAGCGACACAAACATGGTAAATTTTCCGATTGTCCTTTGTTATCAAGTTATTGGTCAAAACGAATGAATTATTCGGAATTAAATTGGAAATTTTCCACTTTTAATTTTCAATTGCCAAAGGAAAACAAATCGCTGCCTATTGAATTATTTCTAGGGTATCTCCAAATGATAAAAGAAAATGAGTTCAAACATAAAAATCCGCTTAAACACAAACCAATTGCACACTTCTACTAACCTATTTCCAAAATAACAAACATCGGAATAAAGTTGTCGTACAATCTAAGTAGTATATACAGGGTGTCCGTCTTTCGAAGCTAAGCATGGGGATCTCGGTTAGCTTAAGAGGTACGAAATCGGTTAAATGGAGGCAAAGTTGCGTATTTTAATGCTGATCAATAATATGAAAAGAAATTTGACCTACGACGTTTAGTTTAGAAAATATCTAAAAAAAATCAAAATTCCCGATTTTTGTTTTTCGCTGATAAAATGAAAACAAGTGAAACTACGAATTTTTAATTAAGACATTTTTAAGACACTTTTTTACGGGGAATCTAAATATGCGATTGTTTTTCTCGTATCGTTTAAAATAGCCAACAATCGACTGTCAACTTTTGTTTTTCTTATGGACGCCATATTGGATTTTTGCATTTTTGAATGTAACTTTTTTTTCTGATTTCAACTATGTATGATACATAATACTTTAGCTTGTGTCTTTACCTACAATTTCAAGTTATCCATTTGTCCGCAGAGTGCCATGGAAACAAAAGCGACAAGTTTGTTTTAAAGAGAATTCTGTTATGAATTTAATTTTAAGTCATAAGGTTATTGGTTTGGCTAGTTTAATGAAAGAAATGCGAGTTTTAAAAGAAGAATAATGGGATATAACAAAATTTATTATCAACTATTATGATTTATATTGAAACAATAGAATAAAAATAAAAAAGCAGAAAATTATAGCAAATACTAAAAACTAAAACTTTAATCGAAAGCACAGCGGGATATAAGAAATATTTAAGTATTGTTTTTCTTTGAACAGAGATATGTAATCCCTTAGGTCCGGTTTTTCAGTTCATGTTTCTGCCTGGGTTTACAAAAGGAGCCATATTCGCTTAGATTTCGAGGAAGACGGAAGAAATAACAAGAACCTGGTTGGTTTCTCTCTGGAGTTCGTTGCAGATACGTTTCGGAAGTAATTTCTACTTTACGATGTAAAGAATAATAAATTTAAAACATATCACGTTGTTCTTCATTAGAATTTTTCATTTTCTTTAAGAAAATTACGTACCTATCTTAAAATTAGGGGAAGTACATCGTAACGACTTAAGCAATGTACTAGGAACTGTTAAAATTTTCTTTGAATCAAAATTGTCGCTTTTGTTTCCATGACACTCTGCATAAAAACGGATAACTCAAAATTGTAGGTAAAAACACAAGCTAAAGTATTATGTGCCATACATAGTTGAAATCAGAAAAAAAAGCTACATTCAAAAATGCAAAAATCCAATATGGCGTCCATAAGAAAAACAAAAGTTGACAGTCGATTGTTGGCTATTTTAAACGATAGGAGAAAAACAATCACATATTTAGATTCCCCGTAAAAAAGTGTCTTAAAAATGTCTTAATTAAAAATTAGTAGTTTCACTTGTTTTCATTTTATCAGGGAAAAACAAAAATCGGGAATTTTGATTTTTTTTAGATATTTTCTAAACTAAACGTCGTAGGTCAAATTTCTTTTCAGATTATTGATCAGCATTAAAATACGCAACTTTGCCTCCATTTAACCGACTTCGTATCTCTTAAGTTAACCGAGATCCCCATGCTTAGCTTCAAAAGACGGACACCCTGTATAACAGACTACCGATATGAAATATAAAAGATTTACTCGAAATGTTTCTTAAGTAAAACGTTTATAAACAAATTAATATTCCTGGTTTCTTTATTTCAGAATGTCTACCGAAAAGAATAAACACTCCGAAGATAAACAGGACGATATAATTTCAGAAGCAATTGGTGAATATGGACGATGGCAACTACAGTTCACATTCCTGTTATCATTATTCAACATACCCTGCACCTGGCATATATTTGCACCTACATTCCAAGCCGCAGAAAGAAATATGTGGTGTGCGCGACCAAGTGACTTTGATAATGTGGAACCACAGATGTGGAAAAACTATACGCAACCTTCAGGATTATGTTCTGCAATAGACGTTGCTTCTATTACTAATTATTCAGTATTTCACAATCTTAGTGCGGTACAAAACTACCCTGGTGCAGCATTGGTGAAGTGCGACAAATGGGAGTTTGTAGGAGAAGGTAAGTTAATAACCTATCATTCTTATTTGCGGAGGAATTCTGAATTTTTCTCAGAAAATGTGGTGCGATTTCCCTACTAAAATCAATAAAGTATTGTACTCCTTAGCGCTTGGATATTTATAAGCACCTTATAGTATTTCAAAACCTGGTAGTTTATTATACAAAATTAAATCATGTGTTCAATATCCACAATTTATCCAATCCCAATTTCAAGATTTACTCAGCTAGTACTAAGAATGAGTATCTGGGATAAAACTAAGACTTGAATCATTGTGTTATCGTTAACATCTAATACGTAGTACGGGTTACAAGATTTGCGCCTGTCCCGCAAAACTGTAGTGGTATGGTACCTTTGTAAGATTCGTAAGGTTTAACATGTAGTCCAAAGTTCCGAATTTACTTCCAGTCTATGTTGAACCGGCTTGGGAGTCAGATCTCAGATTATAAAAGATAGACTGTAGAAAACATTATACCTGGTGAAATAAGACAGACAACTGCAAAAAACCGTTAGAACAGGAAAGGTAAGACAGGTAATCGCAAAAAACTGTTAGACCAAATGGATATAAAACGAGGTACAGATAGGACATGCTCTCCCGTCCAAGTTGAGAAGGAAGAACCACAAACGTGTGCATAGAAACCGTCATCTACTTTGTCGTTGGTCTTGTATATTGAGTGTGGGTATAAAGTAGATTTATTTAATCAAATTTGGGTTTCGTCTGTTACACAGTGCTCCCGTTCAAGCTCGTCTTTGTAGGCACTACCACTAGGCACTGCGGCAAACTATTTTCAAAACTGTCAAAATTGACAATTTAGATTATAATAAACTTTTTAAAAGAAATCTTTATTCTGTGAATTCAGTGTTCAAAATCAAATAAAAGTTCAGGTAGAAGTCTTGCATTCTCTCACGGTCCCGGCGGCGCAGAGAACCCAAAATCGTCGCTAGGCGTCATACCTAGGCTGTAGAAGTTATATTCCGACTTTCCACGAACTCTCTGCGCAATTCTGAGTTCATGAGATAGTAAAAGACTTCTACCTAACTATTTATAATTTTTGTGTCTATTTTTACCTCTTCGTAGAAGAGGAATTGCCATGCCATTGATATTTGATGTTGATGAGTTGATGACGTTTGATAATTTGACACTTGAAACAAATGCTACCACTTTTAAGAACTAAAATTTTACCAAAACGGTTTCACAATAGCGTCTATTAGGAAACTGTTTTGTGCAGTTATTAGTGTCACAATGGAGCTATTGTGAACGCGCAGTAGAAAAACATTTTTAGAGCATGACTGATATATTAACAATATGATCGATGATTTTGATTAGAAAATCGAGAACAGCATAATTATCATCCCGTAATAAATATCAAAATAATTAGAAATAAGAAGCGAGTGAAGTAACTTCCGTACTAGAAGCAGACTACCTACTTTCGGTTTTGATTAAATTATAACCCTTTCGAATTAATAGTATAGAATGTAAAAGTGTCGGTGTTTACTGATTTTGCAACATCGACTTAAAACTGCGAGGAACTAACTGATTATTTCTTTTTTAATAAATCACGCGTTAATGATCCTTTAAGAATTAATCAACAATTTTAATTTGTTCATAACAAGGTTGCAGAACACAAAGTGTTGCATTGATTTATGGCACCGCATTTTTAATTATTATAATGTTCGTTTATCTTTTCATTTAATTGTAAACGTTAACTGAATAAGGGGCACTTTAATAGAACAATCAAACATAACCGTAACCCTAGCAATATACAGTGTGTGGATAAAGTTTGGAACAAATTCAATATCTCCGGAAATATTGGTTTTTCTGGAAAACGCTCGGACAGGTATAGCGATTTACATTACGGCGCATATTTTATTATGCTTCAAAAATTTTTTGTGTCAGTCATTTTTTTATAGTGACGTCATCGACTTTTTTTTTAGATGGAAACATGTAGGTATATTTTGATTATCGCATTGGATAGACATTGTTTTTCTCTTTTTAAGCTTCTAATATTTTCATACCCTTACATAAGAAAATTTTTGAGAAAATTGCTAAAATAGTTTTACGTCTCAGAAGGCCGATCTGGAACAGCGGGTGCAGCTCCAACTCAAAGCAATTGTTTATTTAAGCTTATTACTTTAAAGTGAACAGAAATGAGAGTATAAAAGTAGATAAGATTATAAAAAAAGATAAATTAAATAAATTAAATTAACAAGAAATTGAAAAAAAATGTTGATAGCTTTAAATGACACACAAAGAAATGATGGATAAATTGTTATAGTAGATGTTCAAATTCATATCCGTTTACAGCTCGACAGTGTCCAAGACGAAAAATAAACTCTTGTTGAACAATTAAACAATTGCTTCGAGTTGGAGCTGCACCCGTTGTTCCAGATCGGCCTACTGAGACGTAAAACTATTTTAGTAATTTTCTCAAAAATTTTCTTATGTAAGGGTATAAAAATATTAGAAGCTTAAAAAGAGAAAAACAATGTCTATCCAATGCGATAATCAAATATACATGTTTCTATTTAAAAAAAAGTCGACGACGTCACTACAAAAAAATGACTAACGCAAAAAAAATTTGAAGCATCTTAAAATATGCGCCGTAATGCAAATCCCTACACCTGTCCGAGCGTTTTCCAGAAAAAATAATATTTCGGGAGATATTGAATATGTTCCAAACTTTATCCACACACTGTATAAAATGTAATTTGCAAAAACACATATTCTCGTTTATATTTCATTAATCTTCCCTGTAAGGTAGGTAATTTTGTAAATCCATAGTTTTATACTTTTTAATTTATAATTTTCGTAACTTTTATACTAACTTGTTTTCTTTGCTGCATGTTTTACGTCAGCTCGTAATTTCAATGTAGAAATATTGTTTAGCTCAGATCAAACAATTTTCTTCAGAAAACAGCAAAAGAAAAACATTAATAATGAATACAAGCGTAGACGCAGATTTTTAACATTGGAAATGTTTATGTTCGTATATGGGGCCAAGTTACGAGTTTTTCTCAAGGCCAAAGAAGACAAAAGTGTCTCGATCGGGTTTCGCCGCTAGCTGGCCGGTCCGGGCCGACAGCATAGCACGGTGGGCATACAAATTGGCGTGTGCGCCGTGCTCCTGTCCAGTCGAGGCCGATGGTGTACAACTACAACCCGAGGGCTTTAGCCCGAGGGTTGTACGTCAAATTCTGTATTTCCATGGTAATAGTCAGTGTTATCATTTCCAATGCCTCCGATGGTTGCAAGGATTGCGAAATCTCTGAATTTTTTCTTTAGAAATATGTAATTTTTTTCTAAAATAATTATAAAAGATGATAGTACTTGACTTTTAAAAATTTACCATTGACATCCCTGTGTTGCGTGATTCCGTTCTACACCCTGTATCAGAAACAACATAATATAGTTAACAATTTTAATTGAGTTAACAACAATATTATTTCAAACATGAATGCAAGCAATGATATCTACAAGTCAGTAAAGAATATTAAATGTATGGGTAGGTACCTATTTTTAATTCAGAAAGAAAGAAAGAAAATATCATCACATTCTATAAGATCAATCAGGATTTAAACTTAAAAAAATCCATTCCATAGTTTAATCGCCCCTTGTACTATATAGTATCACAAACGATAAGATTTAGATTTGAAGTGTAGGTGTAATCGGAAATACACTTGAAATACGTAGTACTACTTATCGCTTATAATTAGGCTTAACCTCAGATATTTATTAACACATCCGTTAACGGTCTAACAATTAAAAATCAAACATTTTTGTTAGCACATTTTCGAAACTGGAAATTTAAAGAAAATTTCGCCGTCTTTGAATTAATACTACTTCAAGCAAAGACATTTAAAAAATTGCTTATAAATACTAATTACAAAACAAAGGAAAGTGTTGTATGATTATTATGTCGTTGAGTGTAGTGTAGGTATAAATTATGAAACAATTTATCTTTTAGAAATAATTTCCCTCAGCAAGTTGCAACTTTACTCCATTGCCAATCGGGGGTCCGTAAAGTAAATCATATCATTTTCAGCTGAACATGTATCCGAATCTCATTTGTTTGGAAATTACAACCTGTCAAAGTAGACAATACAAAATAATTATATTGTTATAAAGTTGGTATTTATTTGATGAGGGTATGACGATTAATTAATGGAAAACATACATTGTAGGTACAATAATAATTATAAATTGAACAACTTACACAGCTAACTATATTATTTTGTAAATTTCATTTGCAGTTTTTTATACATACGGTACTATAAGATTTTCTTTGAAACCACGATAACATTCACATTTAAAAAAAAAATTAATTTCGACTTCTATAGCAGTCAAGATGAAAAAATACTCTATTTGACCCTGAAAACCGTTTTCTGATCAAGCTATTCTGGAGTGCGTAATACGAAATATTAGTTAATTCGATCGGATTATCGAATATTTCGTATAATTTGTGTATTAAAACGAGGTTGCACATTGCACAAAATAATTTCCAGCCGACTCCATAACATCTTTTCAATGACACACAAATTGTATGTAAAGACGGAACTGATCGTCCTCGTCGAAACTGCCACAGAAGCAACGGGGGTTGGACATTATTCGAGCTGACAAATAACGAACGGCAACATATCAACTGCAATAAGGTCAATAAGTATTTCTACTGGTTTAGCCGGCAGCTATTTGCAAGATTGCTTTAATTTTCGTAAAGCGTGTGCACGGTGGGTGAGGGTGACCAGAAAAGGAAAATCAAACAATGTACATTACATCAAACAAATGAGTCGGTTCTTGCAAAATCTTTTTCGATAAACATTACAACCCGAATGAAATCATGCTTGTAATTTAGAAACTTAAAGTTATGCCATCAGCAGGAAAATGGATGCTGTGGAATTTTCAGGAACTATTGTTACTCCATTTCCAGAATCGAACTGAAATTGTGAATGCTCATCGTAGTGTGAAATATTTATAAAGCAACAATTCGTAGTGTAGTGGACGTCCAGAGTCCGTTAGAGAATACCAGATCGCATTACCGAACAAGATACTTAAAGGAGACTAAGCTGAGAACTTCTTAATTATCTGCCTTATATAACCCCCACTTTCGCCTGTTTGATTCAAATACACCTCTGTGTTCAACATTTCTCACATGATAGATTCGTTACTATTTGTTAGGGTTCCTTGATAAATAATAATCAAGAAACCCTACTTTTTATAGGGCCCATTTAATGACTGTCCCACATACAATTTAAAGCGATATTTATATTTATCATTTAATCGATCTTATTTATCTTTGAGCACATCATTTAACACAAATGTTTGGTGTAAATTGCAGTTAAAAATATTTGTATTATGTAGGTACCATAAAGTGGTACTTTGTAGTAGGCATTTGTCAATGAACACTGAACACGGCCGCATTCATTTCACGACCGTACTAACTTTTCAGCCGGATTTACTTTGCGGCCTCGTTTCCGTGACATAATAGAGAGTTTTTGAGCAGTATACGCTAGAGTACGCTAACGCTAACGGTAACGTGTTTGCTAGGCAACATACTGTTTTGCTAAGCAACGTATTGTTATGCTTAGCAAAGACGTACGGTGCTCAAAAACTCTAATAGCCGTCTTGAAGTAACTGCGGCCGTCACAGTGTCACTTTACGCCTTTACGGATACTAAAAGATACCCAAAACAGCTGTTTTTGTTACAGTCGGCTAAAAAGACTATTGGTATTGGTACGTTATTATATTCACAAAACATAATAAAGTATTAAGACTGCTAATAACATCCAATAGTACTGAAGACCTAGTTTACTCAAATAATCTAATTTATCTAAGATATAAAATAATTAAATACTCACATTAAAAATATATCTTCCATTGTAAAAATCTATAATATATCTCTTACTTTATGTAATTTTATACTTTTTTTACTTACGTAAATAATTAGCAGTACAATAATTACAGTACATTTTGCGATAAAATTGTTCTTAAACCAGTGGCCTTGCGTTCTTCATTTAAATGTTAACCTACACTAGATTATATTTTACGTGTAGTATTTATATCACGGTATGTGACCAAAACCTTGCAAAAAATTTGTAAGTTTGTAATTAACATTGTTTTCGCGTAATTATCCTAATTTTGAATGAACAATCTAATATTTTCCTCGATTTAATACATCTTAGGAATATGTACTGTAAATGTAACGCACAGTTTAACACAATAACAACAACAGATCTGCCCAAAAGTGTTTCAGTCCGCTGCAAAAAATATTTTTTATGGCTCACTATGAAAAAATCAGTTTTTTTCTATTACATCTCCACTATTTATCAAAATAAGTCCATCAAACCTTATATCAGTAGAAAGAAAAAAAGAGCTCTTTGCAAAGGTGGTCGCCTTTGACCGCTTTGACGCATAATTGAAAAAGAAAAGTTAAAATCAATATCTTGGAAAGTTGGTGACTTAAAAATTTAAATAGAGATTTGAAATCTGCATTTAAAAGTGCCTTAATAATGTGGAAACCATTTTGTGGTATTGCCAATAACCAAATTACACAGGGAAATAGAAAACAACTGAAAATTTAAGATTTGTCAGCCTGTACTGAAAACTGCGCAAAATGTATAGAATTTAAATGTCATCATATCGATATACTGAACATTTCTTCTCATTTATCCGAATCTCTATCTCTTACCGTTTACGGGGTTCCCATGCATACGCTCCTTAGCTTGGACACCCTCTAGATGTGCGTCATGAATGACAGTGTATGTAATCAAAATAACGCAAATAAAAAAAAACAATATCTACAGGGTAGCTATTAAAGATTGGACCAAAGTCGTAGCGCCCAAACGCTTTGAGATATTAATTTGAAATTTGGAACACTACACTACGACATTACTTCGCATATTTTGTAGTACTGAAAACTTTTCTTTGACACATACTTTCGGAGTCCGGTCGCCATCTTGAATTTTCTTAAATGGTAATAGGGGTAGTGCAATACATCATTAGAATGCTTAATGTTTTCTCTTTCTAATTGTGGTAAATTATTATGGGGTTACATAAGAAAATAATGGAGGAAAATTAGAAAACAATTTGCCGCACGCTCAGGTGGCTATTTATGGTATGGTTTAATTCTAGGTGGCTTTGCTTTAACAGAGCTTCAAAATTAAACAAAAAAACAATCAATAATTGTTTAGCAGATGACAGTAGGTACATTGTCATACTTTTCGTAGAAATTTGACAATCTGAATTTTGTTAAACATGGATTGGTTGACAGAAACTGATTAGGTATGGTGACAGAAAACAGTTTTAACATCTTCGTGAATTTAAGCAGTTTTTTGATACCATACTTTTAACAATCACAATATGGTATTTCTTTTTCAACTTTTAGAATTGTTTGTTTAATTTTAGTAGGTACCTTGTTTCTTCGTTTGTTTTATTTTGTTTTTTGTTTAATTTTGACGTTGTGTTAATGCAGAGCTACCTAGATTTAAAGCATACAATAAATAGCCGTCTGAGCATACGGCAAATTGTTTTCTAATTTTTTTGCATTATTTTATTATGTAACCCCTAATTAATTTACCATGGTTAGAAAGAAAAATAATCAAGCTTTGTAATGATGTATTGCATTACCCCTATTACCATTTAAGAAAATTCAAGATGGCGGCTGGGCTCCGAAAGTATGAGTCAAAGAAAATTTTTCTATACTGTAAAATATGCGAAGTGATGTCGTATTGTAGCCTTCCAAATTTCAAATTAAAATCTCAAAGCGTTTGAGCGCCATGGCTTTGGTCCAATCTTTAATAGCTACCCTGTATAATCTTTGTAAACAGACAATAACTAGATATTTTTACTATTTTCCTGTAGAACTCACGAGTAGCTCAAAAATATTTACGCGAGGATACGCACCATTTCTGAGCTCTCGCTATGCTACCTTAGAGAATATAAAAAATTGTATCTACAAATATGCCAAAACAGGTCATTAAAGAAAAGGGGAAAGACAAAGTTTGGGTAGTGCCAAAAATAAATGCATAGTTCCTGCGAATTAAGACTAACACTTATTTACAATTCAGTAAATTGCTATTAACGGTGAGTATCCTCCTTCAGTGGGAGAAGACTTTCTACAATTAATTTAATAGAAAGGGTGTTGACATTCGTAGTACTACTTATATTACTAATTCATAAGTTGCCCCATTTATTATGAATTTATGATGGAAGATGTGAAGATATTTACCTATTAAGAGCAAAATGAAAATAGTACAATCATACTGTAACTTGAAACCCCGAACATATCCGTAGATAACATTTTACAATGAATTTCTTGATTTAAAATTAGGGGTGACAAATATGTAAAGTGGTAACTCTACCTTTACGTCTTGTTCACATGAGACAATACGGCGCCACCGTTTATTGATTTTTAAGTTAAAAGACCGAAAATAGTTTAACTTATAAATGATAAAAGATTCTACATACATGCCTACGTGTAGGTACTATTATGACCAAACAGTTTCCATGTACAGCTATTTTTCTTACCAAAATATTCATTTTTCTTAATTTACAGTAAATTGACATTAAATATATTTTGAAACTTGTTTTATTTGCAGGTCATACGTTAATAACAGAATTCGAATTAGTCTGTGATCGAAAACATCTAATTAATGTCGCTGAAATGATGTTTCTAGCAGGAGTAGCCATGGGTGGTTTAATTGGTGGCATTATATCTGACAAATACGGCCGAAAACGTACTTTAATTGTAGCCGTTTTTCTACAAGCACTATTGGGTGAGCTTTATTTACAAGTATATTTTATTCTTTACAAACTCTTGAATCCATACTATTATGCAATAGATATTTTATAGTTTTCTTCTTTTGCAGGCACAATAATAGCGTTTTCGCCTTGGTTTGCAATGTATGTAGTACTTAGAACATTTTTGGGTTTCATATCAGTATCTGTAGTATTTAGCGGATTTGTCCTTTCCGTGGAATTGGTGGGAGGAATTTGGAGAATAGTAGCAGGCGTTTCTTACATTTTTCCTGTATCCTTATCTTATATGAGTATTGCCGGAATTGCTTGGCTCCTGAGGGATTGGAGACAGTTACAGTTAGCCGTTTCTCTACCTGGATTTATATTTGTTGGATTATGGTATGTTATAAGAGTAAATAATAAAAAAGTTAAATTGTTAACAATTATTAGTTTTTGCGCCTTTCAAAAAAATATTGTTCTTTTACAGGTGGGTATTACCAGAGTCTCCCTTGTGGCTTTTAGCAATGGGACGTACAAAAGAGCTTACCAAAGTACTTCAGCATGCCGCTGCAGTAAATCGTAAACAACTTCCACATAATATTGATAAACAACTACTTCCTGTAGGAGATACCCAAGGGCAACCTGCAGGAGTACTAGATCTCTTTAGAACGGCTCGTATGAGAAAAACAACGTTTTTACTTGCAATAATTTGGTTTGCAATCTACCTTGTTTATTACGGCCTTGTTCTTAATTTAGGGAATATTGGCGGCGATTTGTACATTAATTCTGTAAGTATTATTTATAAACTTTACGTTATACAGCGGTTTAAACAGGAACCCTACCCCCCCACAAATTGCATTAACGAGTTGCTCCCTGGTGTTCTAGAATTTTGAAAATTCTGGCTACGCGAATGCCCTGCAAAACCTTGATACTACATCGTGTTCCATAAATATAGGTACCGACAAACTTATCGTGGTGGTAGGGGACATCAAAACAAACATCTTTCGCATTATTAACACATGTCCGAAAACGCTTGGGTTTCGAAATACAGAGTGTTAAAATTTATAAAAAATCGTTTTTTTTTTATTAATTTTTATTGCATTTTAATGAAATTATAGTTTTCAATAATTATTCAAAATATTGACCATTCGCTTCAAAACAAAGATTGTACCGCCGGATCATTGACTCGCGCACCCTATGGAAGATTCCAGGGATAGCTCATTACGAATATGTGTCGTAGACTTAATGTTTCAGATAACCCCAAAGGAAGAAATCAGGGGGGTTTAAATCGGGAGAACGCGCAGGCCAGACCACAAGACCTCCTCTTCCAATTCACTAGTTGCCAAATCGCTGGTCCAGATACTGGCGCACGTTCTATAGTTCAAATTTTTTTTCTCGAAAACGAAGCATTTTCGGACATATATTATTTATCAAGCAAAAAATGTTTATTTGGATATCCCCTACCACCATTAAAAGTTTGTCGGTATAGTTTTGGAACACCCTGTATAAATTTACAGAACTAAGTATAATATTTTTCTAAATTAATATAAAAATACTGGTTTGATTTAATTGCGCTTCATGATTTTTTATTAAATAGATATTCTAAAAATATTTAACCTGCATAACCTTCCTTGTTTGATATCAGTACCAATATGTTTCGGATAATAATTTCATTAATAGTAATTAAAGATTTTAAAAATCTTGTATTACAAAATGACTTTGACCCTGGAAAACAACTTTAAACTGTAATTTAAATGTCTATAGCTTCTTAAAGCACCGTGATCGATTATACAAAATGTAATTAACTCCATATTAAATATATACGACTATGCGTATATATAGATATAAATTATAGGATGATATTGAGCATAGACACTGAATTTAGGTAATTTTTGCTTTAACAAATGGAAGTGAACATGCCTAAAAATTAACATTAATAATAAAAAATATTTTTTTTATTGCAGGTAATATCTGGAGCAGTTGAAATTCCTGCTATAGCATTTAGTATACTTTTTCTATTACGTATGGGAAGACGATGGCCTTTAGCGATAACGATGATTTTCTCCGGTATTGCTTGTCTGCTTGCCCTTCCTATACCATACATTTTAACGAATCCCCAATGGCTTATAACATCGTTTGCAATGATTGGGAAGTTTTCCATTAGTTCAGCAAATGCTGTTATTCCCGTATTTACTGCTGAACTTTACCCGACTACTATAAGAAACATTGGTGTCGGAGCTAGTAATGTTACAGCTGGTGTTGCCCTATTGCTAGTCCCTTATTTATGGGAAATGGTGAGACATTTTCAAAATTTAATTATTTAATTAACTGAAATGTTGTGTAATTTTAGGCTGAAATGCACGGTAGCGTACCGATGACAGTTCTAGGGGTATGTGGTATTATTGGTGGATTAGCGGTCCTCTTCTTACCAGAAACTGGAAACGCTCCCTTGCAAGGAACACTCAAGGACGTAGAAGACAATGGCATTAAAACGATCTCAGATACCATAGACAATAAACATAAGAAAGAGGCAACATAGAACAAAACATTTTTTTATTTAGAGTAGGCAACATATTGTGATAGGCTGTTCCTTAAGTATTTCGTGGTTACCATGTTGAATCTTATCAATAAAGCAGAATGATTTTTTAAAAAATAACAATCAGTATTAACATTATCGTCGTCTTCCATATACTACTTGTGTATTAACAACTTTTGAAAAGGGAGCAACAAATTTATTTATTTAGGCTAAATTAATAAAAAATTATTGTGTGCGTGTGTGTGAATGATTTGAAATATTATTATATTATATATTATATTATTATATTATAAGTACGTACATAGTACGAAAAAAAATAATCGTGGATGTAATCTACACTATTCTGTAAAATACTAGCAGTAAGATTATAACATAGAAATTAGAAAGAAAGGTATGTTAGTTATATAGTTTAATTTAGGATAGATTAATGAATAAATTAGTATGATTTAAAGCCGGTTTATTAATCCATAGTTAAAACTCCTTATTAAGCTAAGCAATGGTCAACTGTCATGGATATGATTCGAACAATTCGTATCCATGATAGTTGACCGTTCACTACGAATTGATAAACTCACCCTAAAGATAGAAAATAAGTACAAAAGCATAAGCATTGTCTTTTGTTTAATTTATATTTATATTAGCCTACTTCGTAGAATTATCTTAGGATTTTTAAAGATAGTTGTCTGTTACATTTGTTAATGCTCAAAACGGAAAATAAATAGATCGATTATTTTTGTACAGCATCGTTTGTGTCCTATAGTAAAAGAATACTATTAAACATATATTAAAAATATTTTAATTTTGTTATTTCTAACCAGTTTATATTACAGTAGCCTAATACGTCATCTTATCACTGAAGTTTGTTCAAGGACGTTGATTACACTGGCCTAGTTTAACGGTTTCCAAAGTGCGGGACGTACAAAAATCACCAGGGGGGTCGGGTTAATTGCAAATACGATATGTCATTTAATAGAAATTTTTGTGATAGCGCGCTAAAAGATCAATTCAATTCGAATAATCCGGGGAAATCCTGATTGGAAGTAAGCTAGCAATATCCCGTCTTATCATCAAAAGCTATAAAAATTCTTTTACCTTTTGTGACCTCAAATATGGAAACAGGAAAACGAAATAAGAGTGGCCCTTTCTTCATATAAACCGCGATTTAGAGAATTATGAAAAGAAACAAGCTAGTCCAAGTCCATACTTCACATTAAAATATTAATAAAATTTTATATAAATTTTATGATTTATGTTGTGAGAATAAATATTTAGGAATTAGAGAAATTATTTACATTACATATTTAGCACTTTTGAGATTATTATTTCCATAAAGAAATTATTTACAAATTGTTTATAAATTTCTTAAATAGGGGCAGAGACGGGATTTTTATTTAGTGAACAAAGTTTGGTAACCGCTGGCCTAGTTTATTAAAGTACGTACTACCTACTACATAAATCTGTACAATTATGTAAATCGGTGTCCCGATATCCGATTTTTACATAGTTCAACACAAAAATACCTCTGAATAGGCCGGATTCACACTATAATGCACGGCACATACCAGAGTCTGCGATCCGAAAATTCTTTTTCAGGAAATCTATGCCGGATATGGTCACCGTTTCGGTAAATATGATTCGAACGAATCCCCATGTGTAATCATCGTCGCTTGCCGAGCCGAGACCATGTCCCCCGGTCCCAAGGTTTTCCCGGTCCCGCATAGTTTTCGTGAAAAATAATTGGTCGAGTCCTGTTCTACCCGTGGCATGCATCATGCAGGGTGTAAATGTTAATTCAGAATACTATGAGCTTCTCGGAATCCACAAAAGATAAAAAAAGAAACCACAGGTAAAAAAAGAAAACAGCAAATTTTAATTTTTTGATGTTATCTAGTAAGCTTTGAATATTTTTAAACTTTTGAAACTGGATATAAACTGGTCCCTCAAATAGCCAACTTTTGTCTAATTTAACCGATCTTCTATCTCTTTCCGTGATACCCATAGCGGCCTGAATTAAAGACTGCCTATATTTCTCGCTAAAAGTAGGATTCCAGGCCCAGACCAAAACATATTTATGAATGAGGAAGCAACCTTTATTGGAAAAAAAACTAAACCTATAGAAATTGGGGGAACAGTAGGGGCAAAGAAACGTGATTTTCATACTGTTCATAGAAATACTGGAACAAACAGGGAACATAAAGAATTCCATTTTGTATGCACAACAAATCCATTTTTCAGTGTAATAGGGTAAAGTAAGGTATATTAGTGATATATATAAGTAATTTGGTGATAGTTTTTATAAAATTGACTACGCTCGTACCTGTTGAGATATCAATTTTTTCTTACTCAACCCATCTAGTGCAACATTGCTACTATAACTATAGCAAAAGGTACGGGCGTGGTCAATTTTATAAAAACTATCAGTAATACTATACCTTACTTTACCCTACGTTTTACTATTGAGAGTCTTTCTCTATACTACAGTTATTTCAAATTTCAATCTTCTTGTCTTGATGTCTTTAGTGCTGTTTAAATTTAATTCGAGTCCTGCTCTGCTGGGGCTCAATAGCCCAGCATGCTGGTAAGTTCTACTTTTGTACTTCCGACGTCAAGGAGGTATAATCTTTCTGATGCGATGTTGATTGATGTTCGATAATCTATTGAAGTGGATAATCTCTATCTTTAGCATCCGTCAATGATTCATACATCATGCAGGAAATCGATGTAAACTTTTTAGTACAGACAACATTTTTCTCATTCTGGATTTTTTCATTCCAAAGCGATCGGTAGGTTCAGATATTTTGCATAGTAAATGTACAGTAAAAATGAAAAATGCACGGTAAGAATATACTTCCTTTGCGTCACTTGCAGTATCGTTACCTTAAAATGCTTGAGAGCGCACCCCGTAGTGCATACTATGTAAAAAAAGATCGCTTTCGGATTCGACGCTAAAAAAAAGAACTTCTCTTAAATTTAATACAACCAAAGTAAAAATTCTGACTAATATTAATTTAATGCAACTCATTTATTTTGCAAACTCTTATTACAGATGTTCCAAATCGAGATACTTTTGAATAAATAATATTGCAGATGGTGGAGGGTGAAAACTTCCTGAAAGAATTGAAAGGTTGAAAAATATCCGGTTGTCGAGATTCTAATTCCAAAAATTGATGAAATTAATTTTTTAGATGTTTATTCATTTAATTTGATATTGATTAAAAGGTGGGCGCCACTCATTGAAAAATAATCCGGTATACCAACCCCTCAAGATAAAATGTCGGTGGTCCGAGCCGCACTGCTTCTGTGCCGAATTTAAATCAATAGACCGTCATATGATATCGTCGTCAGTTCAGCTGCAAATTTACCGAACGCGAATTTAGTTAATAAATCGAGAAGAACGGATTCGTGTCAACAGAAACGTGTTTACTAACTAAACTATATTTACTGAAGTGATTGTTGACGCGTGACATTTTGTTAATAACACAATTTTCAAAAAAATATGTTAGAACAGCTGGTGCTTAATATAATCACACAGGTTGCGTTGAGATGCCGATAAGTATAATCAAAAAATAACTTTAGCAAAAATATAAATGCAAAATGTTGGAAAGTGTTGTTGCAAGAGTGTTAAACCAATTATTGGGGAAGTATGTTGTGGACCTTGACACGGAAAATTTAAATGTGGGGATTTTTTCTGGACATGTGCAGTTGACGGATCTGCAATTAAAATCGGAAGCATTAGTAAGTATTTGATATTTATCTCTGGGCAAAAACCAACTGTTGATATTAACATTTGGCATTCAAGAAGAAGTAGTATTTTACTTGAAAATGATTTTTAAAAAAATATTTATGAAATAAAATAGTAATACAAATACACTGCAGGTATCAACTTAAAAAAACAGTGGCAACAATAAAAAAACATGTCTATATAACAATATTATTTGTCAAATAATAAAGTATAGTTTGATTAGAAAAAAACTTTTGCAGTATGAATTAAATCTTCCGATCAAAGTAAAGATTGGTACAATAGGAAAAATATGGTTAAAAATACCTTGGAACTATTTATGGAACGAGCCAGTTATTGTTAACATAGAAGATATACATATTGTAGCAGAGCCAATCGTGACATTTGATAACTATGATGCAGAAAAAGATAAGCGTTTATTAAGAGCTTTAAAAAGAAAAATTTTATCCGAATTAGATACTGAACGGGAATTTATTGGAGGTCCTAATTCTTTTTCCGAACACCTGCTTACTAATATAGTTAACAACTTGCAACTTAATGTAACAAATGTGCACATAAGATATGAAGATTGCGTTAGTGCTGATAATCCTTTGGCTTGTGGTCTATGCATAGGCAGCATTACAGCAGAAACTACCAACAGGTAAGTTGCAGTTGTTACTAAAATAAGATTATGAATATTTTATTTATAATAATAAAACCCTAACTTATTTTTTTCCATTACGAAGTTGCTTTGAAGTCAAATAAATCAGAATGATTTTTTCAGCTATAACTAGTAGGTAATCTTACTTCTTGGTCAGATAACAGGATTGTTCGAAAGAGAAACAATTATTCGGGAAACGCTCTACTGCTATTATTTTGTTTTTGCATCATCCATACTATAGTTCGTCCATCAATATTCTGAAACCCCTAGGCTTTGGCTCGAGATTTGTAATGGATACCTCGCACTTTTAGGATTTAACCATTTAACCAGCCGCTGGCCCAGCACGTGGGATTTTGAAAAGAAAAATATCATTGTCCCACCTCTGTCCTTATCTATCTAAACCTTCGAACGTCTAAGGGTCGGTTTTATAAAGTCTGGTTGACCGACGCAACAGTTGACTCAACCACGATCAATCGTCATGGATACGATTGTTTTTAAGAATCGTATCCATGACCATTGATCGAGGTTGAGTCAACCGTCAGTCAACCAGACTTTATAAAACCGGCCCTAAACCAACTTAAATATTTTCCAGGCTTTACAATGTAATCCCCCTTAAAAAGATTTCAGAATATCGATGGGCCAACTACATGGTATTATATGGAAAAATAGGAAACTTGTGGACAACTAAATATATTATAGGCACACCCAAGTTTTTATTTGATTTTAATCTATTTTCTTTAATAAAACTAATTTCAACCGAAATTCTCAAAATATATTCTGGAAGGTGTACGAGGTGTTGTGTTTACTAACCATAAAATACCCTTTCAAACTCTCACATCCTATATAGACATCCGTCTACATTTAACTTCTCCTTATCTTGCGATGATTTTAAATTACCAAACTTTTTCCCTTACGACAAGACGTAAGACACCATTGCAGGTAGCCCGTCGCTACATGAATTCTATAGATTTTCTACGATTTTTTCTCATACATAAAATTAATTTATTGTGAGGGTATAGTTTTTCTTCCACACATTATTTCCAAATAGTTAAATCCGTGTAAATGTCGCTGCGCAATTTCAATCCATGCAAATAATAAATGACTGCTGTTTCTTCAATCGTCCACCTTCCCTGGACCAAATTGTATAAAACGTTTGACTTCCAGTTCAACTAAACCAAGATCAATTGTCATGGATATGATCTTAAGAATAACGACAATTAATTGTGGATCAACTGAACTCGGAATCGGATCTTTTATACAACTAAGCCTTAGTACAATTATTACGCCAAAGGAAAACTCTGTCTCTCGCTATACAATAATCTAATTTCAAAACAAATCGGTCATTCCAACAAGTTATTTATTTAAAATACAGGGTGTCTCTAAAATATGGTGCCATAGCTTAACCACAGATTCCAGGAATCAAAATAAGACGATTTAACGCAACTTACCTCTATCCGAAATTGCTTCGTTAAAGCGCTATCCAACGTCAAATATCTTCAAAAAAATGCCTATTTTTTTAAATAACAAAAGATTGTTTTTAGCGATTAGGATGAAATTTCGGATGTGATTCTTTACTGAAAAAAGGTGTTTTTTGACATCATTTTTTTGTTCAGGAGTGTCGCGTAAGTGATCAAAGGTTGATCATCCATAGGCAAACAAACTCATATTTTTTTAACAGTTCGGCCAATAGTTTTCAAAATGTTTCTACATTCTTATTTCAAATATTTTTTGTTTCTTTCGATTTCGGTATCTCCCATAGTTTAGGCTGAAAAAAATTATTTTTCTACAATTGCTCAAAAAATGGTTGTTTACGCATTAATTTCAGTGCGCAAAGCACGCGTTTTTTTAACGGTGAAAAAAATTTTTTTTTTAACGGTGAAAAAAAAATTTTTTTAACGGTGAAAAAAAAATTTCTGACATTTCTAAAATTCAGAATAAACTAAGAAGAAAATTTTATTGAAACAATTCTAACAGGCAATTACAAGTCAACTATTCAGAATCAGCGTCCATTTTCAGAGAATTTATAGAAAACACTTGGAAAGCGACACTTATTCAAACGACAGAATTGTTTTTGCGTTTTTATTTACATTAGTAACTACGGAAACCCGTGCAACGGTAACTTTAAAAAATAATGCTGCCGTTTTTTTATGAATTCAATATTTTAATAATAAACTTGCTGTTTAGGTAAAGCTGTGCAATTTTAGAAAAAAAGTTGTTTATATTACGTACGCAAAGCCGATTTTTTGAGCTTTCGAATGTATTTTTTGTCTCGACCTAACGGTCTCGACAAAAAACCTAACATTCTCAAGCTTAAAAAAACCTTTGCTTTGCGCACTTAATATAAAAATAACTATTTGATTGGCTGCAGTGCATTTCTTAAAACAGATGTAGGTAGTAATCTAGTTGTCCCGTATGCTGAGAAATAAATGACGAAGAGACAATTTTTTGCGTAGAATTAACTTTTGCATCCGGGAAAATGGTGGTCACATTGAGCATTTGCTGTAAATCTATTAATTTACCGGTGGTACAAAATAAGCTGTAGATACTACCTATAGTAGTTGAGAAATGGTTCAGATCATTTTGCGCCACCCTTTACATACTTGTTAGTAATAAACTTTATATCAAATTGTCTCTTCGTGATTTATTTCTCAACATACGGGACAACTAGATTACTACATCTGTTTTAAGAAATGCACTGCAGCCAATCAAAATAATGTTTTCAGCCTAAACTATGGCAGATACCGAAAACGAACAAGAGACAAGAAATATTTGAAATAAGAATGCCTCTCTGTAAAAAAATTTTAAAAACTATTGGCCGAACTGCTAAAAAGATATGAACTTCTTTGACGGTGGATGATCAACGTTTGATCACTTACGCGACCCTCCTGAACAAAACAATGATGTCAAAAAACACCTTTTTCCAGTAAAGAATCACATCCCAAATTTCATCCTAATCGCTAAAAACAATCTTTTGTTATTTAAAAAAATAGAAATTTTTGAAGATCTTTGGCGTTGGATAGCGCTTTAACGAAGCAATTTCGGATAGAGGTAAATCGTCTTATTTTGATCCCCGGAATCTGTGGTTAAGCTATGGCACCATATTTTAGAGACACCCTGTATATTGGATTATTTAAACAGTGAAGCCATTAAAACACCCCAAAGCGTTAAAATTACTTGCTACGCCTACGACTGCATCATATCGGTTAGAAAAGTCAGGGCATTTCAAACTTTTCATTTGCCATCTCTATTGAAGTAATAATACACATAAGTAGGTACAATTTGTAACTAAAAGTATTGATAGGCAATTATTGTTGTTTTCCTCTGGGGTAATAATAATACTACACCATTGCGAGTAATGACTACACCTACTCTTGGATCCGAATGTACAATTTCAACAATAAAATAATTGAATGTAAGAGTTATTTAGTCATAATAGTATATTATTCCACAAGCACTAATGATGGCTATTACTAACGAGGATAAAGTTTGCAACTCCCGCAAAAGTGAATAGGTATCTATAATAAATCATCCGAGTGAGTAATATAGCCATTGAAAGTAGAATAGCTACTAGATACCGTTTCCAATTTTATGCTTTTCAGCTTTCCATAAGAATTATGAATAATTATGATATTTCAAAATATTAAGTTTGGTTGTTTCCATGATCAGTTGATTGGGTGTCTATTGTTTTTAATGCACTTTTATGATTTGTTATCAAGCTGTTGATTTACAAAAATTCTATTTTGTGATAGGTCGTCATTGAGTAATAAGTTATTAATTAACACCTGTAAATAATAATTCAAAAATAGTTTATGAATAATTTGTATTATTTCATAGTCGTAGGAAAAGATTATTCCTTAAGATTAACAATTTCTTTTTATTGCTGAAAGTATTAAAACTCTTTTGTAGGTTAATGTAGGTCACCAGATTGTGCTTTATTTACTAACTAAACACAATTTTGTTATTGGAATCGTTTTATGATCAACTTTTATAGCGATGAACCAATAAGGACATAATTTTGAGTTAACCATTGACAGTGATTGCTTTTTTGTTAATTTAATTACTCTTTGTTAGTCGATTAAAAATTTTACAAAAGATGAACATTAAAAAGAAAAACAGAATAAGTTTAAAAACATCAAACAACCAATCATTTTTTCTCATATACACTATAACAAGACCTTGCATTTTTATCGGAAAAATTGAGTAGTAGTTCCCGAAACATTGTTGCTAGGTAATTTTCATTTAAAAACTGAAGCTACAAGGCTGAAGTAGGTTGGGAAGGATGTATGCCTTGAAGCAGAAGGCAACCTATTTCAATTCATTTCGTGACAACAACAACGAAAATTATTTTGTTTTGTAATATTGTTCGTTTCTAATAAAATTTAATCTTTAACTGTTAAATTTTTGTTTTTTCATTAATAACTCGATAACAAAAGGACAATCGGAAAATTTTTCACTCTTAATTTTCGATTTATTTTAGCCGAATCAAATTTCCAATCAAAAGGTGTGTATATCACACATCAAGCAAACTATCGATTTGTTATTAAAAATTAAACATTTTCACATAATATTTAATTGACATTTATAAAATACCGACTACAAAAGAAAAGTACAGAGCAACTTTTAAACTTTGAAATGGAAGGGCAAATGGAAAATAGTCTTCTTGAGTTTACCCTATTTGCTAATTTTAATATTTATGATAGAACTAAACACCGTCAGGCAGAAAGATTAATATTTTATTCTTTTATCTAAGTATATTGCGTAAACAATATACAGGGGGTCCCGAAAATGGCGCAAAATATTTATGGGGCGTTGTAGGTGACTGACAAGGGAGTAAGGGAGAAATACAAAAAAAATACTACCTGCCGTGTTTTTGTAGAAAAAGATGTGCACAATCTGGCACATCCACATTTTATAACTTGTTAGGAAGCTATTCATTTTGATTATTACCTACTCATTATTACCTGGGAAACCATACGACTGGTTTTTGAACAGACCACAATGTTGCCAGAATCATTTTCGCGCTATCTCGATGTAAAAATGTCTTCAGTAATAATTTAATAATTTGTAATTACTTGCTTTTTTGCAATTTTTAAAATTTGGAAACAATAAAAGACATTATTTTCTACAAATAGAGTACCCTTAGTCAGTTTTATTTCCAATTTTTAAAAAGTTACAAGTGTTAACTTTACATCTTCATATCTTACAAATTTGAGCGAAAAGATTTTTCTTAACATTTTTCTCACACTTGTTTAGCGGTACTGAACAGCGTACCATATATATTTTGCGCCATTTTCGGGACACCCTGTATTGATTATTTTTAGGCAATATTTTCGTAGAATACATTATATTTTATTAAATACCTGTTTACAGTAAATGGAAAGCGTGCAAGATTGCTAAAGATGCAGACACCTGTTTTTACTTGATTAAAATCGAAGCTCTCTCAACTTACTGGAATCCTAAATATAAAGCGGAGCATTGGGATATGCCCTCTCAGTATTACACTTGGAGAAATTCCATGTCTAGTAGTTTACAGAACTTTTCCATGAATAACCAAGATTTTGAATTTGGTAATATAATTTATTAATATTCAATATACATTCATGGTTACTCCGCCCAAATTACGTTTTAATCAAAATATTATTTACACAAATGCCGATAGAAAAGTACGATGAACTATATAATTGCCAACTTGGGCTTCATCTGTGTTGTAATATCATTAATCACTCTACATCTGCACTTACATTATAAATTATTAGTAATGTATATGTTAATAATTATTATCTAATAGTAAATAATTCTTTTAGTAATAAAACCAATGACAACCAAAGTTAAAATGACAATAAATAAGACTAGCAATGGAAATATTACAAAACTTATAAGTGATGTGGTAATACAAGACTGCAATCTTCAAATATCCCAAAACCAATACCAATCAATGTTATCCGTAAGAGATTCGTTAACTAGAATGTTAATAAGCTGGAACTTTTTATCTCTGCGACCAAAACAGACGATCTTAGAAAACAAAAGGGACTGGTGGAAATACGCTTACCAAGCTTTATTGGAACAACGTGTAAGGCCCTACACATGGAGTAGGATGAAAAAAGTTAGACAACAATATAAACAGTATACAGAAGCCTACAAGAAAATCTTGTTAAACCCCAATGACACTGAATTAAAATTGGATCTTCAAAAATATGAAGACTATTTATCAGTTGTAAATATCGTTATAGCTAGGAGGCAAGCAAGTTTAATGGTAAATAAATATTTTAATTCGTGTATATACCAAGTGTCTATGCTCAAATTCGAACATAATTGTATTGGACACTTTTGTTGATTCCTACTGGGGCAATTCAACTTATAGGAAGGGCAACGGTATCAATTAAAAAATAAAATTATCGTCCATGAAATGATGCTAATAATAAGAAGATCGACTTTGAGGGTATAATTCGACTTCTCAGTAGTGCAGTTAATTAAGCCCTGACTGCACAATTGAAAGAACGTGTGAGCGTGTCCCCTTGCAGTCAGAATTTTTTATTCTGAAAGATAAGATGGATATAAGTTTTAAGTTACGCCGTTGCTAGCTCCACGGAAGACGTGGATATAATTCTGACACAAAATCCACGGTTACGTCATTGTCATGGGGTGACGTTTAATCGGCCGACTCGGCGCATGTCTGGGGAGTTTTCAATTCAATTTCAGCTTCCTGAGATTATGGGGGCAGAGGTGCGGTACGATTGGTTGACTACTCCCAAGGCGTAAAAGTCTGTTTCTATATAAAAATGTTTGAAACTTTCATAATGAAATAATTTTGTCCCCGGACATGCGCAGTAGTGGAGCTCGTATTCGCGTCGCCGAATTAATGACGTCACCCCTTGACAAGACGTAATACCGTGGATTTTGTGTCAGAATTATATCCACGTCTGCCGTGGAGCTAGCAACGGCGTTTAAGTTACGGCCTGTCAGTGGATGGAGTATGCGGGAATATGGGGAAGCGTAGTGTTCTTGCCCAAAAACGGCTCCACCACCGTCATCCACCCATGAGTGAATGAAAAGTCAAGGGCTCACCAGACCTTAATAATATTATATTATTTATATAACTTAGAAATATATATGTCTCTAGGTACAAGCAAATAGCTTTGGTGAAAAAAGCTTTTGGGCTATGCTTCCATCCCCAGAAAGAACTGTGCTTTGTGAAAAAATAGGATACACGCAACACGTAAACACAGAAAAAAAGCAAGTGATAGGTAAGTAACCGAAAAATCTAAGATAATATTTACTTTTTACCTCCCAAATATTTTCAGAACATAAACACAACTTTCGCATGGGTAATGTTAGCTTATCGTTAGTGAATTCAGGAAGAGAAATATTAGTTTTGACTATGACGCAATTTATATCAACACTAGTTCCAAATTTTAAAGATAATTCTTATAAAGCTTCGTTAAAGATTGAAGGAGTTGTCATTGAAGGGGCAAGTTTGGAAGATCATCTTGTTCCAATTATATCATCCGAACATACTCATAATAGTCCTGCATATTTTTTGAAAATAGAAATGGAGAAAATTTGTTCAAAACCGAACGTATCTTACAGGGTAAATGGGGCTCTAAGCACAGTGGAAATATTATACCAACAGGTACTGTTATTTTTCCGCATAACTATCAGGTTCTTAATCATTCATTAATAAGTCACGATCCGCAATGCTTTTTGAATAATCAATCATAATTTACTTAAACGCGCATGAAACATGTTCCGATATCAATCACTACTAATATTTTATTATCATTTCAGTATGCTTTCAGTCAGCTGGAAAGGTATATGAAAAGTAAATTATTTTCAATAACAAACATTTACCAATACACGAAAAATTTGCCAAATGAATTATTTATGTATGTAAGTGATAAAATTTCTAAACGATGGATACTAAATTTTGAGATCAAAATACCACACATCGTATTACCCGAAACTGGTAGCATGCAAAAGTAAGAATTAACCAAAATATATTTTACGATATTTCGAAAGAGAATTTGATTACAGGGGTGAAAATATTTTAATATTGGATTTTGGACATCTAACAATTAAAACAGAACTATGTGAAAAAACAGACATTACGGACACAACCACTCAAATGGAATTAGAAGAACAGTTCTATTCTCGCTTACATGTAGACTGTAGTGATGCCCAAATATTATTCTGTGATTCTAGTGAAACATGGCGAGATGCGCGTAAAGAAAAAGACACCGAAATGCATATATTACCAAAAACAAATTTGTCCGCAACTTTCGCAAGTTGTGTTAAATTTTTGAAAACAATACCCAGGTGAGTAAGTGCAGTATCGTTTCAAATCTACCGGGAATACAGAATTTACTTTTATTTTTCTTAAATATAAAAATATTTTACAGATATAAATTTATTACGAATATTCCCGTTTTAAAAATAAATATATCCGAAAGAAAAATCGCATTGCTCATAAAATTCTTAAATGCTTTAACTCATTCAAACACTGTCTTCAATGAATCTTCCAAAGTTTTGCCAATGATACTAAAAGAAATGGAAAAGGATAAAATTAATGGAAAAATAGATGTAACATACTTATCGCATGTTCAAAATGTTATTAAAATTAGCGATACACATATAAAATCTAGGAAGAACAAGGGTGACAGAAACGGTATCGTAATTTCTAAAGAAAAAAGGTAAATGCATACCATAAGTTTGCAATAACAATCTTACTAAGAATGTTGTAGAAAATCAGAAGATACACAAAGAAAAGAAAATATGAATGAGGCATGGGCCCGTGTTGTAGATCTTCCTGGTTTAGAAGATAATATTTCACCGAACAATAATATTTCAGTATTGCTTCGTTTGGTTATTAATGAGGTAGGCAGGCACCTGCAAAGGGTGTTTAAAATACCCTGATGATGTAGACTGTGGTCCCATTTCAATGGAGCTTTTCCATGTGACGTCAGGATATTCAAAATGACTGCTCTGTAGGCATAAACCGATTTGACGTTTACATAAACATCGTTGAAATAATAGCCCAAGGGACGAGCATTCGTCGCCTAAGCGCGCAGTCAGTGGGCAAGGAACACGCGTCTGCGACAGGGAGGGAAAATTTAAAAGGTTATATGCCTGAACGAGACATTTTGTTAAGGCTGGAGTTACACCTTGAAATATACCCCATTTTATGCACATTTTGTTCCAATTTTTCAGAGCCAATTTTAAAGTAGGAAGGGCGGGCGAAATTTTTTTCTTATTATTGGTGTTTTATCTGTCTACACATAGAACGTTTTTGTTTAATTTCTAAAAAATAACTTTTCAGCATTAAAAAATGTACAACTCTATTTTACTTTAAAATTTTCAAGTAGTATTTACAAAAATATGGATATCGAAAAATTCTCTCTATCAATAGATAGATATAACCACGCTCTTTCAAATGCCACAAGAATTATTTTTCTAAAATGCTAATTAATTCGGAAATAATGGAAATAAAATTTTAGAAATATCAATATAATTCACCTTTTGCAATTTAGCATGTAGGCAACACAACTAACAGGACCATTAACTCACAATGGAACCAATACACAAAAGACGGATTATAACGGATTACAACTTTCTACTAGGTATTGTTGTTTGACAAAAAAAAATTAAAATAATATAACGACAAAATCTATATTCAATACAGTAAATTCATTATTCTTTATAGCATTTATCAATTTTGGTAACGTCAGAAGATTCTGAAATATTTAAAAATATGAAACAAAATTCCAAGGCAACCATTATTCTTGTTATTGTAGGTATGCAACTTTCCATACATCAAGTTGGATTTTACTTTAGGTAAATGCCAGCCTTAAGACAATTACTTGAAACATGCTTCGATAATATAATACATAAACTAATCTATCAGGTACTGTTTGTTATTAGTTGCTGTGGTTACGAGTCAACATTTTTTAATAGCTGCCATGACCACAGAAAATTCTCGAGAACAGCGTTAAATTTTCGATCAATTCAAAGCTGATTGGCTCATTTCGAAGAAATACGTCATTCTAATTGGTCAAATTTTCTAAACTGACAGGTAAAACAAAATTCCTAGTTTTGATTGGTCAAATCTTCTGACACGTGAGGGAGATTGTCATATACAATATCTCAAGGGACGGGCATTTAACCCCGTGGTCACGGACAGCTAATGAAAGACAAAAAATTTCAATCAATTCGCATCTGATTGGCTCATTTAGAAAAAATGCGTCATTTTGATATGTTCAAATTTTCTAAACTGATAGGTGAAGGCGATTGTCAGCAGCAATAAATTAATATTTGCCTACTGAACAACTAAATGGGCGTGGCTAAGTCACGTGCAAGGAAATGCTCCATTAACTGGAAGCTCAGACAAGTCGACCGGGTTTTTTTAAACATCCCTTAACACGTAATTCTCTTGCAGTTTTCATTGATATTCTCTCGCTCAAGTGACATAACGGACAGGACATATTTAATGCTCAGACTGGGATGTTTTATGATGGATGTTGCCTTAATGACGTACGGTCCAGCTTATCAAATCTCCCTAAATAGCATTTTACTGACGGATAAACTATACACAACTCCCAGTGGACAGTATCTAGATCTAATATACAGTCCCTTTCCGAGCAACGTTGATGTTCTAACAGTACTTTACAGAAAGGTATGAATCATCTAAAATGATAATCTGAAATAAACGAAACTCGCCTAGGTTGATGCAAACTGTCCCGATTTTTGGACTCATTTCCACGGAGTTGAAACTTCTCTTGTCGCGGATATAGGAACGTTAAATTTGTTACTGCATCAAGAAGCACTGCATACCATTATTAAGTATTCCCGGTACATGTATCATAGGTAAGTACAAATTACGAAATAGCTACTGACTACGTTACTCCGATTACTTTTTTTTAAAGGTAACATATTTTTATCATAATTTTAGAGTTCAAACCCAAACTTCAAGAGCTTTATCGGAAAAAGTGAAATGCTTTGCAAATACGTTAAAAAAATTAATGCGAAATACCAAACCAGAGACTCCGGTTCCTCCAGGAGCAGTAAAATTTTCCCATTCCGCTCATTTATCAAACATGAAAATTCGCGTGTGTGACGCAGATTTTGATATCATCAACACTGATCTTTCTGGATTGGAAATGGACTTTTTGTTTAGAGCAAACGAAAGATTTGTTTTTAGATCATATCTAAGCTCTTTAACAGTAGAACATCTCTCAGACGTTACATTGTATTCGAAGGTAGGAAATACCTACTATTAATAATAATGAACGTTTAAATTACTAGGGAAGCTCACTATTTAACAATCTGATATTCTGCAAACAATTTAGTTGGCTTCTAAATCATGACATTACTGACGAACTGACCAATGAAATCAATCATCGTGAACTTTATTTTACGAACAACTTTTCAGGCACTGTCCCGCTAGTGGTGTTACAGTCCTGCAGAGGTGCGAAAGTTACTTTTGAAAAGTAACTCGCTACACTATATAAGCTATTTTATAATAGTTATTTATGTTACAAGGCCGTGAACTAGCACTTTTTTTTATTAGAATGAATATTATTTGGCGAGGCGAAGGCCGAGCCAAATAATCATTCGAATAAAAAAAAGATAGTTCACGGCCATGTGGCATACAAAATTTTGTGTGCAACTGTGAAAAATTACCAAAATTAAAGTTTCGATCGAATCTTTACATAAAATTAAAAGCTAATTTCATTCAAGATCATGACCCGTAAAAAAAAGTCTTTGTCGGCCGGTAAAAAAAAGTCTTTTTTTTACGTTGTCAGGGCTTTTTTTACGTTGTCAAGGTTTTATTTTACTATAAACAAATGTGCTACTTCACGACTCAAAATCAAACAAAAAAAGTGACCTTTTTTTGACAGTTGCACACAATAGTTATTTATGTTACAAGGCCGTGAAGTAGCACTTTTTTTTATTAGAATGAATATTATTTGGCGAGGCGAAGGCCGAGCCAAATAATCATTCGAATAAAAAAAAGATAGTTCACGGCCATGTGGCATACAAAATTTTGTGTGCAACTGTGAAAAATTACCAAAATTAAAGTTTCGATCGAATCTTTACATAAAATTAAAAGCTAATTTCATTCAAGATCATGACCCGTAAAAAAAAGTCTTTGTCGGCCGGTAAAAAAAAGTCTTTTTTTTACGTTGTCAGGGCTTTTTTTACGTTGTCAAGGTTTTATTTTACTATAAACAAATGTGCTACTTCACGACTCAAAATCAAACAAAAAAAGTGACCTTTTTTTGACAGTTGCACACAAAAAATATTGTAGCTTAGCTACGCTACAAGCAATACTTTTTACTTTCCCATACCACTACTGGTATAGGGAAGTATTGATATCATGAAAATTTTCGAAATCGAGATTTTCACGGAAATACGTCTTTTGGACCTCCAGGATCCCAAAAAAGTGGTCTAGAAAAAATGTCTGTCTGTGGGTGGGTGGGTGGGTGGCTGCGTGGGTATGTAACGCCTGTAACGCAAAAACTAGTGAACCGATTTTGATGAAATTTTAAATGAAGGGGTATATCGAAAATTCATCGACAAAATAAGCTTTTCAAAAAAATCCGAAACCGGAAGCGGAAGTTAGGCATGTTTTTTTGGTATCATCTTTTTCAGAAGCGGAATTTTGAAAATCTGAGTAGGGGATATGAAAGAAGGGCATAATTCAAGGGAAACAGTTTTTTACCGGACTCTCTAACTTCAAAATGGCGGTCGCTATGAATTTTTCAAAATTTCGAATTTAACGCCCCGTAACTCAAAAACCAGTTATCTGATCAGGTTCCGCAACAACTTGTTTGAAAGCCCTTTGGCTGTACTACACCAAGAAAAAAAATTATTTACTAAATCCAAAAACGGTCGCAACGGCGCTCTTCCAAAAATTTTGAAATTTTTGAAAAATTATTACAAAAAAACTGGTCTAAGGAATTTGTTTAAATTTTCTATACTTATACAGCTTGGTATTAGCTACATTTTTGTTTTTTGATGAACGCCAGAATTCCACTGTGGCGCCCTCTACGAGATTTTGAAAATCGGAAATTGATGCTCCTATAGCGCCTTTATTAGTCAATATATGAAAGAATTTTAAATAGAAAAGTTGTTCAGTATATAGATTTGCATTTTTCTAAATTTATATCACGTATACAGAGTGTTTGGTTTTCACAGTACAATAAGCAACTTTGTTATTTTAAATGAAACACCCTATATATTATTATATAATTGAATGCAAAATTAAATTGTCTATCACATAGTATAAGGTGTTCATATGGCTAAAATGTACGGTTAATGAGAAATTCGTGAATTTTGAACTTTAAAACAGTGTAGGGTGAAATTTGTAAGTGCCGATATGTTCAAGTGACCATGCGCGGGACGGGAATTCCTTGTCGCCGGCTAATCCTAGCAGCCTATGAATATAAATAATCACACATGCGCAGATGAACACAATCGGCACTTGTGTTAATTTTCCATATACTAATTTTCAAGTTTAGTTTATCGGTTGTGGCGAACAATACTGTTGAATACCAAAAACGAATGTTTATTTTTAGTATGGGAAAGTCCAGGGGAGGTTTGCACCTCCACTTTTTTCTCCATGTAGCTACTTACGAAATACCGCGAAATACCGTATATTTTAATCCTACACTATAGGCATTTGAAGTTGTAATTGGGGGTCCCAAAATAAAAACGTAAAAGAATTTGTTTGAATGTCTCTTTTAATGATTTGCGCTTGTAGCGAAAAGTAGCTTCGTAATTTTAGCTACAGCTACATTTTATGAATGGCGCGCTACGCTACAAGCCATATCTAAATAAAAATAGCGCACTAACCCTATCAAGCTAGAAAAATAATAGCCTCGCCTCTGTAAACAGTGGTGTAGTGATGTATTTTATACACTAATCACCAGCAAGCCGGAGCAACGTGATATACGAGTATCTGACAGGTTGTTGAATCAAATTTAAAAAAACTTTTTAAAATTAAAGATTAGTTTTTAACAAAATAGATATTTTTGTATCAAGGTCAAAAAGAATCTTTTTTGTCAGAGTCTGATTTTCTGAAAGCAGGCAAGGACGAAAAAACACTTTTTGGCAGAGGTGCAAACAACGTTTTTTAGGCGAATATCAGAAATTTAATTTTTTTAGATTTTTTAACGTCTACGAATACTAATTTTCGGCCGATTAACCTTACTACCGTTTTTACTTTCCGTAATACAACCGCGTTCTTGAAGTAAATGTGGCCGTCAAGTATCATTGACAGACTGATACCTACTACAAAATGACACTTTAAAGAGCGTTCGATTTTATAAAAAGTCTGATGTATAGTAGAGTACAAAGCTTTTCATGGCAAATGATGCTACTCTTTCAAAACTATAAAAATAAAAAAGTTGGTTGAGTTCTTAAGTTTACAGTGATTAACGATTACCATTTTTTTACGTTTTTCCCAGGCTGCATTAACGGTAGCTGCAATGTATACTGTTCACCCTGTACAGAATGCTGTATATTGTCGACGTCTGTCTAATATTTAATTAATTTTATATTTTTATAATTTTATACAAGACTCTTTTATCTCAGGGTTCATAATTTAAATTAAGTGGCTTCCTTATTTTCTTTTCTTTTAAAAAGAATTTAAATAAATTTTGACAAAAACAACAAATTATTTTTTCTCCAAACGTCATATAAGCGTCATTTAAATGACAGAATGTTGATAGTATAAGTTTCACTTATATGCTTAGGCAGATAAAGTATTTATATGCCTAAGCATTTAACTTTTATGGTGGGTTGCTACGGTAATATCTAGAAAGTGTCTATCAGGCAATGCGATTTTCGTATAAGTGTAATGTTTCCCGAAATAACCTTTTTAATTAGATGTTTATTTTTGTATTATAATTTTACACGTTTGGAGATAAAATTACATATATTATTCGGAGTATAAGCGCTTTATGTGCTTCGGCTGATTTGGCTGCCTCACTACGATCGGCAGTCAACCAGCCTCAGCACATAAAGCTTAGCTTATACTCCTAATAACATAAATAACTATTATTTAGTACAAAATATTATTATTTCTATTATGATTAATATAAACTCAACCCTATCAACCCTATAACCCCCTTAAACTAATTATTATTTAAAATTATCCCTTCTGTCTATTTTTAAACCACTTCTCTTTTTTCTTCAAAAAATCATTTTCAATATTCCTCTCTTCCAATCCAATATCTTGCTTTCCTTATCTCACCAAAATGTCTCTTTTCTTCAAAATATTATTTTCAAACTTTCTTTTGTTCCAATTTAATATTTTTCTTGCACTATCTCTCCAAAACACTTCTTTTAATTTCAATACATTTTTTCAACCTATTTTCTTCCAATTTAATATTTTTCTTGAACTATCTCTCCAAAACACGTCTTTTAATTTCAAAACATTTTTTCAAACTATTTTCTTCATTTTTACGGTCCTTCATATAGGCGCGATTTTTTTCTTGGGAATGATTTGTTTTTATTTTAACTCAAATTTAACCAATGAGAACGAAAAGAAAAATTCGTAAGAAAAAATTCGCGCCTATATGAAGGGGACTTTAGAGTTTCTGTATATTTTTTAAAATAGTGTAAAATATACTTCATCTGTTATTTCAACCCTTAATCCAACTGTATCTAATAAATATCTGTATGTAGGTAGTTTCCACTGATGAAGACAAAGTGTATGAAATCAAATATGTTCGTCATGCGCCACATTTAGTCCAAAAAAACGATATATCTCCTAGTCATGACGACATAACTACTGATGGCAGTTTTAAATTTCAATTGGGGCGAATACATGTAACTTTTTTGTACAAATTAATCGTACAATTACAAGTAAGCATAAAATTTATAAGATGTATGTCCAGTTACTTTCACTACTTTGCAGCGCTTTATTGTTAACTTAGAGGGAGTAACATTTATTCAAACAATAATTTCACTTCTGCAATCTGCATTAACTCAAGCAACAGATACACTAAAAGCTAGTTCAAAAGTTCATTTGGCTATAAACATTCACGGTCCTATCTTACTATTTCCGCAGAAATCAGATTCTCCGAACGTTATAGTAATCGACACTGGTAAGATATATGGGAGTAATACCATAGATCAATGTGCTAAATGTTTTCTTTTCCAGGCGGGCTAAATGTAGAAAACTTTTTTAAAGAATATCCTAATGAAATTATTGAAAACATTCTTATAAAACTCAATGACATTACCGTATTAAGAGGGATAATGACTTTAACGTCCAATCTTGAAATGCAGGTAACTAGTACTTAACTTTTAATTTAATAATTAGTTCTTCGAACCAGTAGCAGGAATCACTACACAGATAAACCTTATTTCAGGAAACAATGATAGAGCCCGTAAGTCTTCATTTAGATGTTAAGCGATTTATACCATACGCCAAATCAGTTCAAAAACTATTGTCATGGGACATAGATGGTGTTATGGATACCATTCAGATTACTTTGGGTCAACGTGATTTATCCATAATTCTAGCTGTTTACATCGATAATATTGGTGAAGGAAAATTAATTGACTTAATCCCAGATACAATTAAATCACCAACTGGGGCTACGGAAATAGATCAAACAGTCAAAACGCTTGAGGCATTCTTTTGTGAACCGAAGCAAAAAGACATTTCTGTAAAGTTTTCCATAGATGGTATTAAATTACTGTTATTTTTTGATTCTGGGGAGCTACTAAGTTCCCCAATTCGTGACTTAAATCACGGTTTGTGTAAATTTGAAATATGCGATATCGTAACATCTTTAATTATTTACACCGATCATAGTTTAGACGGAAAATTATCTGTTGACTGTATTTTAATTGAAGAAATGGGCCCAGACGTTAATATTTATGATAAGGGGTAAGCAAAGTATTAATATATTTTTTGCGCTACTGTGCTCTATTTCATTGTTTACCGCGGCTGTTTCCAAGACAGTAAGTTATGTTTACTAGTTGCTAAGGATAAAGTCGTCGGTAAAATACTTTGGGGTTCTAGAACGGTAAGTAAATTTACTCAAAACGAATGTGCCATGTAATTTGATAAATTAATGTCAGTCACAAATGTCAGTTTAGTTAAATAAAATGAATGCAATTTCCAATGTTAGTTAAAACAAATCCTGGAGCTTTTAATTTCTCATTTCTTGTAACAAAGTACGCCAGCAAAGATTTTTCATCAATATTTGTACTTTTCTTGGTGCACCAATTTTTAAAATGATTGTAGGTACCTTCGTAGCGTCTCTCTAGACTTATCAGGAATGAGAACAACCTAATTATATATTTATTATCTATGATGAGAACCGAACACCCCACATTCCAAGCTTCTTCTATTTCGTTTTCGGAATCATTTTCATTAATTTTTAGCACGGAACTCCAAATAATTTTCACAAAAAACTGCAATGGCGGTTAACTGTTTACAGATTGCTATAGAAACGCAATATATCAATCGACAATACGGCAACGTGATGTGAAGACTGACAATTATCGCATTTGAATCTGTATTAATTATTAATTTATTAAAAATTCTTTTTACCGGATTCAGTAGCGCAAAAAACGTCATAAGCATCACGAACGTTAAGGACTACCGATCTCAGATAATAATTGGAGTCGTCGCTGCGCTCCTCCTCCAAACTATTGTCTTCGATCGGTAAAATGTCCTTACCGTTCTTAATACTTAATATACTATTTCCTACAACCCACAAGGAAAGTAGGTAGGCTTTGACGTACGTACAAAATTGTGCTTTGTTTCACGATGAGCGTTTCCATTGTTGTTTGTCACATCGTTTCCATTGTCGTTGCCCATAGCAGCGCAGGAATGTTTTTGATATTTACGGTCATTTCCTTGGTTACCAAACGAACAGTTTGTTTTAAAATCGAGGTTTTTTAGTAACATCTTCATAATATTTATGTGTTTATGTTACAATAATTTGGGTTGTAGGAAAAGTTTTGTGTGTACCTCGTGCACAATCCTGATTTTGTGTACTAGGTACACAAATGACTATTATTCAGTGTTGGATTTTAACTGTTTCAAACATAAATTGTAGAATACTACATTCACCCGTCGATGATAATAAGAATAACAACTGCAACATCACCGTAAATAAACCACCAATAATTGATATAACATTTCACCAAAATAAAACCGGTGACAAGTCCATAGATATCATAGTCGGAAGACTGAGCCTCTGTTTATCAGTTCCTTTCTGTGAAAAAATAGCACTATTTGTATTAGAATGTTTACCAAAAGAAAACGTAGATTTGGGTATCATAAACCATGGATATATAAGCGACCCTATTGGTGAAGGTATGGAAATGAAATCTACCACTTCACCAAGCGTAGCAATAGCTCTAAGAATAAACAAACCAGAATTTATATTCATAGTGGAAACTACTTCAAACAAAAAACGGTACTTCATAACTAAAGCTGAAATACTTTCGGATTATTCTAGACACAATAATAGATTAAATTTGGCTTTATCCTTATCCGGGTTTCATACATTATTTTATGACTTGGGAATAAATTCTGCAACACCATATGTTGTGTTAAAACGTTGCGACGTGGAATTTTCAAAAAGTGTTACAGAAGAAAAGGGTGAAAAAGTTACCACAACTATTTCCTCATTGTGTATTCAGCTTTGTAGCAGGGTCGTTCATTCAATCAATGACATACTTAATGATATTATAGAACATTTTAAAGTTCCTGAAGTAGTACCAGAAACAAAAGAAATGAAGAAAACCGCAGGAAAATCGTCAGAAATAGATGATTTATGGGAGTCAAAAAAGTTAAATGAATATGTACCACGATCTGAAGATCTAGAAGCTAAAATATTTCCTAAAGACAAAGTACATGAAATTTTCTTGCTTCCCAAAACTGAAATTGTTATAGTATTGGAGTTAGAAGAAATACCTGTAATCATCACCAAATGTACTGTAGAAATAACCATTTCTGATTGGTCTTCATTGATGAATAGTACTAGTGAAGTAACCGTGCAAGCAAATTACTATAACGAAAATTTGCAAACGTGGGAACCCGTTATTGATCCTGTCGTTGTAAATGAAAATGAATATGTTCCCTGGGACATCCTTGTTAAGGTATTTCAGGATAAATCACTCCCTGTATTAAACACCGCCGAAAATAAAATAAGGCGAGACGGTAATAAAATAAGAAAATCTAGTCCATCGCCATCATCAAGTGACGAAGAAGAATCTAAAGAGGACATGGTTTATTTAGAACCCCCCAAAATGTTTCATAATTTTAATAACCGTGGGATTAAAACAAGTTTATCAACATTTTTAGATGAATCAGATTCTGAAAATGAAGATGGTGCTATGGAAAAGCTTGCTTCTGCTATATCAGATTTATTTACAGGGTATGTAATTTTAATCTAAATGGAAATTTGAATCCCATCAGTTAATCATTTTTCGTATTTTAGAGACTGGAATGAAAGTGAAGAAAGCGATTATGACCACTCAAGTGATGCAGAAGATGAATCCGAGGATAATTTAGAACCAAAACCTCAGGATGAACGTTTGAGCGTTGAGCTAACTAAAAGCTTTAAGAAATCAACATATTTTTTGATCGACACAAAAGAGACTTTAAATATTACCATTACTCCAACTTTCTTAAAAATAGTGAACGAAATTCTTACTGTGTATTCCAGTAAAACACTGTCTATCATGAGTAACACAAAATCTATCAATTTAATAAATGATATAGGACCGAAAACTATTGTGGAATTGTATGAAAGTAAAAACAATGAAACTACTGAAAACAGTGTTCTAATTCATTCCAAAACTTATGAAAACGAAGATTCATGTCCAAATAGCCCATCAAAGTTGATCTACATGATTCCAGAGTTTAATGAAGAAGGAAATGAAGATAGGGATAGGTAAGTACCTATATCGAACTAAATAGTTGTATGGTTAAAATTTTCTTTCTTTAGTCTTGCAGATGAGTTAACGAAGTTGGATTTGGATTTAAGTTACGATTATGATATAACAGACAGTCTTCAATTTCCAAGTACCACAACATCTAATTTATATGAGAAAATACAGAAACATTACCTAAAAATACGAATTCCTGGATTTCTCCCACAGCAAACCAATTGTCCAAAGAAGGCTTGGGAAAAGCTTATGCGTTTGCAGTCGAATTCTCATAATTATACATATTATTTGATTGCTAAACACAGTATCGGGAAACATGGAAGAACAGTTATTCTTAGTTCGCCATTACAAGTAGGTATCAGAAAATATAATAACTAGTACGTCAAAGACTTTGTGTTTATTTTCAGATAAGGAATGAAACATGTTTTGCGTTAAGTGTTTTATATCAACCTTCTGTTTTACAACAATTAAATTTAGAGCCTGTGGGTGATGTTACCAACCCTTTTGAAACAACGATGAGAATAGCTGTTTTGGAGCCTCATGAACACTACAATGTTCCTTTGTATATTGCATATCATTGCAAATTATTTATACAACCTGCTTACGCTGAGTAAGTTAACGTAGTACCTAATATACCATATACAGGGTGATTCAGTAAGAATGACTACCGACCAGCGGCGGATTTAATAAGTGCTGGCCTTGTGGCGTAATGAAAAAGCTGGACCATGTTTCCTTTTCCCTTCCAGTGTTTATAAACATAGAATTCTGGATATTGTTAATAGTTATTTATGTATTTGCAAAATGTGGCTATTTTTGTACACGACTTAAGATTGTTCAAGGAGGCCGTAGGTCGAGTTGGACAATAAGTAAAGTGCAATAATACCGTTTACAAACAATATTTTTTCTACGATCCTCCACAATATATCTAAAAACATTAAACATTGATTTATGTTGTGAATTAATGACAGGTTAAATAAAAAACAGGCTATAAAAATGCCCAAGCAGCTGATTTTTCTGGAAATATAAAGTGGAAATTTTTTGGAAATATTTTTTGTTGATTCAGAAATTAATTTTGTAACGCGTTTAACGCTTATATTCCCTTGTGACGTATAATTTTCTTAATGAATACACCCTGGTGCATTGATTCTTCCCGGAAATTTTGTTTTGGTACCATTCCCGAAACGTGGTTCAAAACATTTTCAGGAAATAATCAGACGATATCACAACTGAAAATTTGTAGCGCTGGGCCTAGTCAACCGCGCCTGCACCGACATACTGATGCCACTGCTACCGACGGGTAGTAGAAAAATCAACCAAGGAAAAAATCCACGAAAAAATCCATGAAAAAAACGATTGTAAAAAAATCCAAAAAATAAAATCCAAAATCCATTTCTTTAATTTTTTTATTAGACAATGTATCAGGCTAGCGTGCTAGATCAATTGTTTCTATTATTGACCAGTGGTCAATAATAAAAAATCGTAAAAAATTAATAACCACTAGCTGAGAAAATCAACTTCTTGCCGTGAAAACAATAGTATATTAAGTATTAAGAACGGTAAGGACATTTTACCGATCGAAGACAATAGTTTGAAGGAGGAGCGCAGCGACGACTCCAATTATTGTCTGAGATCGGTAGTCCTTAACGTTCGTGATGCTTATGACGTTTTTTGCGCTACTGAATCCGGTAAAAAGAATTTTTAATAAATTAATAATTAATACAGATTCAAATGCGATAATTGTGAGAGTCCTCATCACGTTGCCGTATTGTCGATTGATATATTGCGTTTCTATAGCAATCTGTAAACAGTTACCGCCATTGCAGTTTTTTGTGAAAATTATTTGGAGTTCCGTGCTAAAAATTAATGAAAATGATTCCGAAAACGAAATAGAAGAAGCTTGGAATGTGGGGTGTTCGGTTCTCATTCCTGATAAGTCTAGAGAGACGCTACGAAGGTACCTACAATCATTTTAAAAATTGGTGTACCAAGAAAATTACAAATATTGATGAAAAATCTTTGCTGGCGTACTTTGTTACAAGAAATGAGAAATTAAAAGCTCCAGGATTTGTTTTAACTAACATTGGAAATTGCATTCATTTTATTTAACTAAACTGACATTTGTGACTGACATTAATTTATCAAATTAAATGGCACATTCGTTTTGAGTAAATTTACTTACCGCGTTCTAGAACCCCAAAGTATTTTATTTTCAAGTTTCACTGAGAGAAACGTCAGTGGAGCATAATCAAGCAGGTCGTTACAGTTATACAGGAGTATGCTTTTGTCAATATGTCGTTGTTTTTTTCAAAATATTAATATTTTTTATTGTTATTCCCGTCTGTTTTAGATGGTTGAAAATAAAATAGTATACAAACCACGGTGGAAAGTTTCATTTCTATCTGGAGCATTAGCTGACCTCGGCACTTCGTGCCTTGGTCAGCTATCTTAGCTCTCGATAGAAATGAAACTCTTTCCACCTGGGTATGTAATATACTATTTTCTACTAGCGTGCGGAAAAACGCATTTTCCGCACATTTTTTAGTGCGGAAAATCCACTTTTCCGCACCGTGCGGCAAAGGATTTTTCCGCACTAGTTTTTCTACTAGCGTGCGGAAAAATCGATTTTCTGCACTTGTTAGGAAAATAGCTATTACCGACGACTTTATCCTTAGCAACTAGTAAACATAACTTACTGTCTTGGAAACAGCCGCGGTAAACAATGAAATAGAGCACAGTAGCGCAAAAACTAAATAACGTTCTAAATCTAGCAGTGGAAAAATAATTTTCTTGTTTTTCGTGTTTGGGTCGTTTTTGTGATCTGCAATAAGTTTGTCTAATACTTTTTTTCTCTATCTTAACTTCTACTATGAGTAGTTGATCCACTGCTTTTTATCTTAATCATAGTTGTCTAAATAAAAAAGTGAAGAAATGGATTTTGGATTTCATTTCCCTGGATGTTCTTTTCTATGGATTTTTTTCCATAGATTAATTATTTTCGTTGATTTTGTTCCGTGGATTTTTTTCTATGAATTATTTTGCCTAGATTCGCTACCGACTGTACTTCGGAAAGTATTTGTTCCAGATTCAGGGGAGAAAATGTTCGTAGAGAGAAAGAAAATTCTATAAGAAAACGATTAAATATATTTTCCGCCAATTTCTGCTAGGGGGACATAGTAAGGAAGTGGTAACATGAATTCGCATATTCCTAAAAAACAAACACGAAATGAAGGCACGTTTAGATGTATCTACATAAACTCAATCCAATCCGAAAAGATTTTCCAAGGTTATCAAAGGTTGTATCTTTGAGTGGAAGAATTTTCTTTAAAACCCCCTGGTATTTCCAGAAATTTGGAATAATCTTCTACTTCTACATTTTCGACGATTCTTGTCAAATTTGTGACGAGTTTTAGTGGAAACTTTTCTGCAGCAATTTTCTCTAAAATTCCAAAGGATTAAATAGAAGATATTCGATTAGTCATTGAAAATATAATTTTAGAAGAAATTTTTCAAGGAAGACTATTCAAAGTTTCATGAAATAGTACCACGTACTTTATACATTGAACCATTGTTTATGTAAAATTTATATAAGATTTCGACTTCGTTCTACATACGTACATTTCAACTTGTGTTTTTTTTATAAATTGCAAATTTATGTTACTATACCCCGATTGTACTGTCTCCAGCAGGAATAGATATGGAATAGACTACTGAAAATACATTTTCCCACATCCCACAGAGAAAGTAGTCTTTGGCATAATAATTTTACATTGCAAAAGTATGCTTTGATTTACGAATTTACAATGGGCGTTTCTATTGTTGTTGTCCATAGCAGAGTGCGGTAAAACTTTTGCCGCGCGGTAAAATTTTTAATATTTACTGCCATTTCGTTGGTTACCAAACAAATACTTTGTTTTAGAAACGAATTTTGGATTTTTTGCAAAAAATTAAATATTACTTATGTTTTATTTATGTTTTTAGTGTTTAGTGTTTTGGGTTGTAGGAAAACTGTTGTGTGCACCTAACGCACAAGCTTGTTTGACATACTAGACTGATATCAAACAAACTTTCAGTCTTGTGCGCCAAACGCGCATTTCGCGCACCAGCTACACAAATATTAACTATTAGATACTGTACTTTTTTTTACTTTTTTTCCGTTAATGCAGGATAAATACTTTTCGAGAGATAGCCATTCTTACTGGGTTACGTTATATAATAGGACCCTTATGAAATATTGAACCCTCTCTAAATTATCATGATAATTTTCAAATAGAATTTAAATCGAAATTCGAAGCATATATAAAGCTTATTAAATAAAAAAACTTCATAATAGAAGTAGATATTTCCTAATATAGCGCCATAATTGAAGTTATAAAATTATACTTTTTGTTTAGGGGACATTACATGTCTGACGAAGGACTTTGGTGGAAAGACTTAGCGACAGAACTGGATGTGCCACATCATATAACATGCAAACCCAAAAATAATTCCAATCTAGAAGTTTTCGCTCTCAAAGTATTACTGCAGCGGAATATCGAAATACGAAATTCTCGTTCTTACTCTATTCCAAACTATATTATCCATCTATTGCCACCATTAACACTACAGAACTTTTTACCATATACTTTAGAAGTACAAAACATTGATTTAAAGCAACACATGAAAGTTGAACCTGGAGAAAAATCGAGTGTATATTCTATTAACTTGGCGAAAGATCAAAAGTTTCTAATAAAAGTATCCTACTCTGGCTTCGTTTGGAGTGGAACTCTTAACTTAACAACAGATCTTGATGAAAAAATCATTGTTCTTTCGACAGATACAAAAATAAACGGTGCAAGTAAACAATTACCTATTAATGTAAAAGCTGAAAGAGAAAATAATTACAACATATTCTTTTATGCATCATATTGGATAGTTAACAAAACTGAATTGCCATTGCAATTTAAAGTAAGTAATGTTAGTTCATTCACAAATAACTAAAAATACGTTTTTTCTAATATCTGTATAATTCGCAGGCATCGGCAAGCACCACTGTTTTTGAAAGTTCTAATGAAGACGTTCTTTTATTTACATTTAAAAGGCACACCAAACAGAGTATAACATTAAAGGTGTATGAATCTAGTTGGTCAAATGACTTTGGGTTAGATTGTGCTGGAACAACAGGTCTAGTTGTATGTAAAGATCATGAAAGAAAGAAAAGGTATACCTTTTTGCTTTGTATCAGATTATCGCAAATGTGTCCACAGTATACAAGAGTCGTTACCTTTTTACCAAGTTTCGTTGTTGTAAATAACACCAAAAAATGTTTAAGGTAAGTTACAAGAATATTAATTAGCTTGTGAGATTTTCTAATACAATTCGACGTTACAGATTCATGGAACAAAATGAGAAAACTGATTTGTGGATAGATTTACCAGCTTATCAGTATAAAATATTTTGGCCTGAAACTTCCTCTATGGAAATGTATGTTAAATATCGAGATAGTAAATTAACTTCACAAGCATTCTATATTGCTGCAATACATCATACGGTACTTAGGATGGACAAAGGGGTAATATGAAATAGATTCTGATTAACATTAAAATTAATATTCGTCTTTTGTAGAGTGCAATTTGCGTAGATGTGACCGGTGGGACAACAGAATCGTTTCATATTACATTCAATGAATATAAAAATGGAGATGCCCCAGTTTTAATAAAAAATATGTGTGCCGACTTATTCTTAAAAATTCAACAGCAAGGACAAAGTCCAGTAACTCTACTTAACCCTTACAGTTCTTTATTGTATACTTGGGATGATCCAATACGTTCTCGACAATTAGTTTGGAATATATACAATAATAAAGGAACTGGATTTTATATTGACATATACAAAGATGGGTAAGTATTGAAGTCGTAGAACCATTTTATTTATTTATTTATTTACTGGAAGTTAAATTCGATGAGCCGAAGCTCCTAATTGGAATCTTTACGGTTTGTTTTCATGAACTATAGGTACCATAATAATTATCTTAACCTAATCTAAAAGAATTTGTTTATGTTGTGCTGTGTTCAGAAATCACTATTGATATTATTTTATTGTTGTGTTGACTCAGGAATGAAAGTATTATTTTATCTTGCTGATCATAAGATCCACCTGCAGCAATAATTTGAATGTGTCTGGTCATATTTCTTCTTCTAGTTGATTATAGAGTTCTTTCAGTTGCTAGTTCAAGGGTGTTTTCCCCTTCGAACATACTCTATAAATACTCCTTGACTGGAAAGAACATATCTATCCCTATGCTGCACTGCACAACCGATCGTTCAACGAAGATTAACAGAAACAACAATACAATTTCTAGAAAGTGCAAGAAAGATAAACCGATAACTCGAACTAATTCATAGTGCGCATGCGCAAAATCAATAGCTGTGCGCGAGGTGCTATTATAGACATCATCACTCCAGAAAATACTAATTCGAGTTATATGTCTGTCTCTGTCAATCTTCTTTGAACCAAGGGGTATGCAATTTCTAGTCAAAGAGAGTGTATATTCGAAAATTTTCTCATATCTATGCGTTTTGTACGTCATTATTTGTTCAGGAGTGTCGCGTAAGTGGTCAAAGGTTGATCATCCACAGTTAAAGAAGCTCATATCTTTTTAACAGTTTTGCCGATAGTTTTCAAATTTTTGAAGTGTAACTTCTTATGCGGCGATGGGTAGTAAAATCTTGGAAGTGAAACGGATATGACGTTTCGCGTAACGGAAGCACGTGACGCGCGGGGGTTTTAAATTCATACATTAAGCGACTAAGCGTGCGTGTTGCGCAGACTCGAAGATAAAGCAGTCATGAAAGCAGGTGGCGATCGCCGAGGAATGACGCACGCAATGTGTGTTTATATTCAATACATATACATTTTGTGTTTGTTAACATTTAAAGACAAGGTGCGTCAAAATTAATGCAACAAATGGATAATAATGCACATACAGGGTGCGTCAAAATAAATGCAACAAACACACACGAAGTAAGAAGTTACACTTTTTTTAGAGAGAGATTCTTATTTCAAATATTTTTTGTTTCTTGTTCGATTTCGGTATCTCTCGTAGTTTAGGCTGAAAAAAATTATTTTGATTGTCTGCAGTGCATTTCTTAAAACAATGTAGTAATCTAGTTGTATCGTATGCTGAGAAATAAACGACGAAGAGACAATTTGTTGCGTAGAATCAACTTTTGCATCCGGGAAATTGGTGGTCACATTGAGCATTTGCTGTAAATCTATTAATTTACCGGTGGTACAAAATAAGCTGAACCATTGGTTGAGAAATGGTTCAGATTATTTTGCGCCACCCTTTACATACTTGCTACTAATAAACTTTATATCAGATTGTCTCTTCGTAATTTATTTCTCAACATACGGGACAACTAGATTACTACATCTGTGAAATGCACTGCAGCCAGTCAAAATAATGTTTTCAGCCTAAATTATGGCAGATACCGAAATCAAACAAGAGACAAAAAATATTTGAAACAGTGGCGTCGCTAGACCATTTTAGGGGGGTCGCGCGCCCCCCCAAAGCTGTTCTACGCCCCCCCAATCCCCCGCTAAATAATTGAATTAAAATCAAAATTTAACCGGAAATTTCCCAACACATTGTCCATCGGGATCCTACCGAGTTTTATTGCTGTCAACCATAAACAAGAAGCAAGGGCTAGGCTATATAGTAATTTTAGCTGTTTGCGACAGGGCGAGTTCTTGGATTCCATAATAGTTGCGCCCCCCCAAAGCATATTTCCTAACGACGCCCCTGATTTGAAATAAGAATGTCTCTCTGTAAAAAAAATTTGAAAACTAATGTCCGAACTGTTCAAAAATATGAGCTTCTTTGCCTGTGGATGATCAACCTCTGACCACTTACGCGACACTCCTGAACAAAAAAAATGATGTCAAAAAACACCTTTTTCCAGTAAAGAATCATATCCCAAATTTCATCTTAATCGCTCTTCGATCGATCTTCTAATTACCTTATACGTGATTCCTTGAAGTTTTTATCGCATGTCTATTATTGGGTTAATTTTTTTAATGTTTGATGTAGGTATAGTTTTCCCAGGTTAGAATGTTTTTAATGGTGATTCCTATAGGTACTATATTACTGCGGTTACTTATTTAATAGGTCTCCATTTATTTTTAATTCTCTGCCATGTTATAGGTAGGTACTTTAGTGTTGTATATTAACACACAGTTTGTTTTTTATGTTTAGTATCAACTTATATCTCCGTAGCCATTCTGCTGGTGTGTTTACATCTTCTTGCATTGTTGTGACGATTTCTTCCGTTGATTGATTTTCATATGTTTGTATCATCGTTAAAAACTTTGAGTCTTCCATATAACTCACATTGGTGTATATCATCTATGTATATCGAGAATAGCAGTGGCCCAAGGACTGATCCTTGTGGCACTCCGCATTATAGGTCTCGTTTGGTGTTTCCGCTGTTTTTGTCTTCACAAATTGTTCTCTCTTTGTCAGGTAATTTCTAAACCAGTTTAGTGGATTCCCTTTAATGTTAATAGCTTCCAGCTTATTTATAACTATGTCAGAGTCTACCGTGTCGAATGCTTAGTAGTTGATATATTATGTTTTTAATTTTAATATTAAAAACATCTTCTAAAAGCACGACTTATTGACGTATTATAGATTTGGGGAAGAAAGAATCAATTTCCACAGTGTCCCACCAGGAAATTTGAATGCAAATAAAGCTAGTGTTGAAAGCTCAAGCAGTGAAGATTCAGATACAACCGACAGCGTAAAAACAACTTTAAATAAAAAGGTTAGAAGAGATAAAATTGTTATATACTGGATATGCTACAGTGAAGGTCTTCAGAAAACTTTACTTTTCACGCAAGAACAAAGAATTGTCAACTTGATAATGAAAACAACATTTACAAAGCTATGTGACTTTGAATGTTTATTTTCAATGTCAGGAATAGGTTTATCAATATTTACAAATCAAAACACAAAGCAAGAATTTGCTTATATATCTCTTGCTGATGCTCCTGCTATATGGGAAGTCAATGTGGGACATAAATGGAAAACGCTCACGTTAGAGCTAGCCTCCTGGATAGAAGATAAATATAAACTTCATTACAAAAAATGTCAGCTTAAGGATTACATACATATTGACTTTGAGAAGATGTTCATGTTGAAACCATTTTTTGCCGAATTGCGCAGATCATACAATCCTGCAATATATGTACTCTATAGAAAATCTAGGGACCATCAATACTTTAATTGTAGACTGCAGTCTTTACAAATTGATAACAAACAATCAAATTCTAGCGACTCCGTTATTTTTCATCCTTTACCATTGGCTAATATCAAAGTAACACCATTCATCGAATTTGTTGCCTTCAAATATTATAACAAAGACTGCAATGTATACAAACACATACATTTTAACATCGAAGAATTTCATTTGCATTTAGAATCAGATTTTATTATACAGTTAGCAACTCTATTAACGGATACTTTAAAGCTCAACGAAGATTTGATTTCGTTATATCGTTCCGAAATGGCACTTATTCATACACCATTAACAGTTATTCCAAAGGTACGTAAATACAAATAAAATATCGATACAAAAATAAAATTTTACTTTACAGATAAAAGTACCATGCAGTACCAAAATAGAAAATGTACATCTATCTCCTGTTAGCATTCAACTTAATATTTCAAGTAAAAATCAATCACAGTCCAGAGAAATTAAACTGTTCATGGTTAACTTATTAAATTATATTTTTCCTTTCAATGCTTCTCCTTATATGCCAGCTGAAGGTCTGCGACATAGGTAAATGTCTAAATTTGTAATTCGTTTTGCAAACTTTTAAATAACAACTTTAGTTTTACAAGTTTTAAAGGACATTATTTTGCAGGGTTACCCCTCTGGAATTAGTTGATATGAAAGCAAATTTAAGTGAAATGTTGCAGGATGTGTGGCAACACGTCAGATCTCAATTTCTGCAACAGTATTATTCCCAAGTCTTGGGTTTACAAGTTTTAGTAAACACTTTTTCCATACAGGCCATACCCAATAATGAGGTAGGTAATAGTATATTACAACAAGTTCAGAAAAGTGATGTTGTACTATGGCTGTAGCTGTAGCGAGCGTAGCGAGTACTCTATAGCCATATACGAGTTTAGTAAAACCACTTTTCTAACATGTTCTGTACACTATTTTTTCGCAATTTCATATTTTTTCACTCTGAAAAATAGATTTTTGTCCCTACAAAATAATATTCTATTTCTCAATGAAATGCGAAAAAATTAATTTAATATACAAATAAAGCAGGGCCGTAGTTAGGGGGGGCCAGGCAGGGCTGAGCCCTGCCTGGAAAAGTTTTCGCCCTTCCTGAACCAATTTCATGACTAATTACCGCTTTTCTTAAGCGAGAAGTAAATATTAATAATATTTTGCAAATAATTAATTTCGTTAATTCGATACTTCCTAAGCTTGCATGGAATTTCGGTATAATATTCCGGACCGCGGGTGATAGAGCAGGGTATCAAATAAACGAGCTGTACCTACGTGAGTATGTCGCCCACATTTTCAATATTGACTGCAATTAATCGCCCTCAGAGAATGTCCACCATACATCAGCGTATGGCCGATTTGGTGTTTTTAGCGTTTGAAAAAAAAAGGACGGAAGCTATTGACATGGATTTATTTTTAACTAAATTCAACAGGAGACGTAAGAGAAAACTGCAACTTTATTAGTTTTGTTGGGTAGATTTATAAGGATACTTTGTATATTTTTAATGTTTTTTTTTTAATTAAAAAAAATTAACCATAATATTTGCCCTTTCTATAAAAGTTTTCGCCCTTCCTACGATTGGTGTCTGGCTACGGCCCTGAAATAAAGCAAATAAATAAAAGTGTATCACGTATTTTTTTCAGAATATTCCAAATGAATGTGAAAAAATGGCCAACTTATTATTGTGTGGATGTCGTTGTTTATTGGGTCATTTAAATATGTCACCAGCAGCCCTAGAACAGTGCGTTATCGATATTTTTACTAATCAGTCAATAGAAAACATTCAAAGAATTAGAAGGCATGGATCTTATCATAAAACTAGTACTATTCCTAAAAGTATTACTGCTTCCTCTAAAACTTTTAATACTGGAGTTACTTTAGCTCTTGAACAACTTATAGCAAAAAATACTCACAATGGTATAGACATTTCTTATATTTAAATTAATTATAATTGATATAAATACTATTTGGAATTTAGGAATGCATTATGATGGAGAAGTCTTCTTCAGAGGTACAGGAAAAGCCCTGTATTCATTAATAACTCGTCATCCTGATGATAAATCAGACAATGTTCAAATAGCAGTAGAAGCACTCCGTAGAGCTTCAATGTTAGGTGAACCCGTTCAAGTTCATCAACGGCTAGCACGATATTACAATACTTATTTGGTAAATGAATCAATTTCAAATAAGTCAATGTGAAATTAAATTAAATCATTAAAATTTTCAGGGTCTTAGACCATTTTCAGTGTATGAGTCAATGGGACACCATTTATTAGAAACCGTAGCTAATGGCAAATTTAATGAAGACATGTATTGGGCTCATACCGCCATCGATAAAATTGGAAAATCAATTGTCGTTGTAAGCTTAGAGTACGTAAAATAGAATCTAGACAATTTTTACCTACTATCATATGCTACTATCCATTCGGGCAGTATAAAATCAACGTCCTGTTATAGTTATGCAACTAAGTTACTTTTTCAAAGGTAACGACAACGAGACGATTGTTTTGCCGGTAATTAATATTCGGATTATAGGTAATAGCAAGGACTTGCACCAAAATAAATTTAATTGAACATACTATGTCAAACGTACGTATACGCACTTTATTTTAAGAAGAATTGGTAATAATTAGCGATTTTAAAAATTAATTCTAGGAATTTCATGATGTAGTATACATTATTAATAATTCTACTCAATCACTATAAAAAATCAGAAAGATTTTATACATTTTAACATAAGTAATTCGAAAGTGTATTTAAAGTAAAATGTTCATTGATCTCGCGAAGTTTAGAAATTTGTCTTGCTAATTCTTCCTTTAAAAAGTAATTATCCGGTAATTTTGTTTTTTCTTTTCACCAGTCACGGAGTGCGTGGGAATATCTTCATTATTAAACGTCTTTATTATTTTGAAGGCAATGGCAAGAGAAACCTTTAAATGAACAATATACAGGGAAGTCCATTTATTGTGCAATATAGGCATATTGTAAATTAAATGGTCCGCCCACTTTATCATTAGAATATAGGCAACCCATTATACATTGCTATCGGGTCTTGCGCCTGCTTACTGATTCTAATTAGGTATTGTTTGTCACCTGTTACATTTATTTATTTTTTAATATGTAATATAGAACAATATTTAAAACTGTCGATCTATTGAAAACATCATGTATACAGACCAAGAAAAAAATAGAAATGTGTACAAATTCATGTGTTACTGTTTTATGTTGTGCCACACAGTCTGCACTTGCAAATTTTTAGATGTTCGATATTGTAGACACATTAGACCGATTGGTCTATTAGTGTATTTTACCCTAAAATGATTCCTAACATTACCTAATGATACTCCGGATACAGTATACACATTTCTAATTTATTTTTATCTGTACATGTTTTCAATAAATCGTTAGTTTTAAATCTTGTTCTTTATTAAAAGCTAGAAAGAAAACACTGCGTAATTTAACAAACAATAACCAAAATCAGTAAGCAGGGGCAAGAGTGATAACAGTGTACAATGGGTTGCCTATAATCCAATGAGACAGTGGGCGGACCCTTTAACTTGGAATATGGCTATAATTATAATTATTATAAATACGACTTCACTGTAAATTGAAAAAGAAGTATATACACATATCAAAAAACATTTCAAGACCTTGGTTTTACAGCAAATATTTTTCTTCATATGCCCTCGAGTTCTTTGTTGATTATTTCATTTATTATGTTAAAAGAACAAGAACTTTTCTAGATGTCATTTTCATAATATTTAACAAAACAGAAAATTAAAAAAGGTACAAAGATGTACATAAGGTAAGCAAATATAATCCACAATAAAATTTTGAATAGAAAATCCGAAGTGTAAGTTTTGAAATTTGTATATTGGGTTGCATAACGACTTAGGCGTTGATTTTGTAGCTTCTGAATAACATAATACAATCCTTCTTCTGTAAACTGTAACGACCTGTTAGCGACTCATTCATAAACGAGTGTCGGTATTTAAACAATTTTTCGGTCTCAAGTTACTCTGTAAGCTAAAGGAGAGTCGTCAACTATTATCTAGCTAACGAGTCGTTCAAGATCGACTTTCTATAAAATAGGGGTGTTATATATTGATATAAGGGTCTATTCTGTATAAGCATGGCGTTAAAATTTTAACCAATCGCTAAAACAGCTAAAACTGCCGTTTAACCAATCGACGCCAATGGTTTAAACTTAACGGTTGGTTACAATTTTAAACCCACGTTAAATTTTAACAGGTGGATACAGAATAGACCCTATAGTCGCTTTAAATCCATAACAAAAATAATCTATAATACTTTTATTCTAGGCATGTAATCAGAGTAAATAAGTGTCGCCTTTGGGGTCCTTGGGAATTAGAATGGTGCTTAGACTTGGATGATATAGTATCTGTGCCTCAAATTGTAACAACAGAGCTAGTGTTTAACGTGAGACAGGTAATAATAGGTACTTATCAAAAGTTGTAGATTTAATTTGTGACATCTTTTTTTTTTAATAGGAAGAAAACAAATTCGTAAATGCTGCTGGAAAATTATCAATTTCTGGGGATAAAGAAATGTTAACATGGCTTAAAGAGAAAATAGAACAAGCAATTGTTGTCAGCATGGAAGAAAAATCATGGACAGTAAATGAATAAATAATATAGTATTATATTTTGTGCAACTATCTAATGTAATAGTTTATTTGTTCAATATAAATGATAACAACAATTAAGCCTTAAAAATAGGTACCTATTGCTGAGTAAAACTTTATTTAAATGGCATTAATAAAATATTTGTTCAGGTCAAATTGACATCTTCTATTTAAATCAAATCAAACGAAAATTTCAAAGCACATACAAATAACAACATATTTCTTAAATATCACTGTAAACGTCATTAGTTCATTTCAATAAAATAAAACAAAAAATATCAAAATGTTTCATTTGTATTTGGTTTGGTAGGTATGGTATATAGTAGAAACTGTCAGAGCTGCTGGGAAGATTTCTACCTAATACTTTGATAAAATAGTATATTATATATTACTAGGAGTAGAAAGAGTTCATTGTATGTTGAAGTCATATGTTGCGGCCGAGGTGCTCGCGCCGAGGCTGTGCAAAATGAGCTCAACACAAATGAACGTTCTACTTCGAGTGATATATACTGTTTTTTCTTCAAGCGAATAATACAATATGAATACAATATCTGTTACAAAATAAATGTTTCTTTTGTAATCTTCGTTTCCACTACTGTCAAAAATATAAACAAAAACGACATGTGCTATTTTAAATGAGCTAGCGGTATAATACTAAATACAGTCATAGGTATGGAACCTCTGTGAAGTTAGATTTGGATTTAGATTTGGATTTGCATTCCAGCTTCGTTTATTACAGTCGACCAGACAAATCCTGTAAATTATACATAAATTTATGTCGTGGAACGTTATCCCTCAATTTTAAAAGAATTTCGCTAGTAAAACAGTAAAACGGTGGACCACCCCATATATACACGGAAAATTATTAGTAATTAATTTACCCCTACTAACAAAAAAATCGCAGCCTGATATTGCGCCGCTTTGAAATTTTGCTACAATACTCCTAAAATTATTACCAGTCGATCCCCCATACGGATTTATTTAAATTCGGAGGTTTAAGGGTAGAGGTTTACACCCCCGAAATTAAAAAACTTCGTACCAACCAGCCCAAACATTGCGCCGCTTTGACATTTTGCTACAATACTCCTAAAATTATTACCAGTCGATCCCCCATTCGGATTTATTTAAATTCGGAGGTTTAAGGGTAGAGGTTTACACCCCCGAAATTAAAAAACTTCGTACCAACCAGCCCAAACATTGCGCCGCTTTGACATTTTGCTACAATACTCCTAAAATTATTACCAGTCGATCCCCCATACGGATTTATTTAAATTCGGAGGTTTAAGGGTAGATGTTTACACCCCCGAAATTAAAAAACTTCGTATAGACCAGCCCAAACATTGCGCCGCTTTGACATTTTGCTACAATACTCCTAAAATTATTACCAGTCGATCCCCCATACGGATTTATTTAAATTCGGAGGTTTAAGGGTAGAGGTTTACACCCCCGAAATTAAAAAACTCCGTATAGACCAGCCCAAACATTGCGCCGCTTTGACATTTTGCTACAATACTCCTAAAATTATTACCAGTCGATCCCCCATACGGATTTATTTAAATTCGGAGGTTTAAGGGTAGATGTTTACACCCCCGAAATTAAAAAACTTCGTATAGACCAGCCCAAACATTGCGCCGCTTTGACATTTTGCTACAATACTCCTAAAATTATTACCAGTCGATCCCCCATACGGATTTATTTAAATTCGGAGGTTTAAGGGTAGATGTTTACACCCCCGAAATTAAAAAACTTCGTATAGACCAGCCCAAACATTGCGCCGCTTTGACATTTTGCTACAATACTCCTAAAATTATTACCAGTCGATCCCCCATTCGGATTTATTTAAATTCGGAGGTTTAAGGGTAGATGTTTACACCCCCGAAATTAAAAAACTTCGTACCAACCAGCCCAAACATTGCGCCGCTTTGACATTTTGCTACAATACTCCTAAAATTATTACCAGTCGATCCCCCATACGGATTTATTTAAATTCGGAGGTTTAAGGGTAGATGTTTACACCCCCGAAATTAAAAAACTTCGTATAGACCAGCCCAAACATTGCGCCGCTTTGACATTTTGCTACAATACTCCTAAAATTATTACCAGTCGATCCCCCATTCGGATTTATTTAAATTCGGAGGTTTAAGGGTAGATGTTTACACCCCCAATATAACAATAACAATAACAACAGTTTAAAAATAAATTTAATATTTATTGTTTGCATCATACATTTAACTGTTTGGGTTATTATTACACATTTAAAAATTCGTTTAATGTATATTTGGCTTCGAAGTCGTTGCCATATTGTTCACGGTGAACCATCGCTATATTGGTGTCTAGAGTATTAATACCATTTATTTTATTAAATATTATATGACACGCTTCAGGTAGTAAAACAAAACATCTAAACTGCCGGTCGATGCATTCCGTTAACGAATTCTTTAGATATTTAGATATTTTGTAGGCGGTTCTGTATGTGAAAAATTCAGATAGATAATCCCATATCATGTGTTTCTCCCTTTCTTCTTCCTTTATTTCTAGGAATCTTTTAGCATTTGGGGTATTTTTGTTTTCCCATATTAATCTAAAGTGTTGTAAATTTTGGTTAATTATTTCTTGAACTTCAAAGTCTTCTAGATCAATTACACTAGAAATATTATGGTTTTGCCATGGCATAACACAATCACATACTCTGCAGATATATTGAGAAGTACTATCTTCTGACATTTCGTTTACTGCGTCTGAATCAATTTTTAAACATCGGATATGTGTCCATCGAGTACACGTTGTGCAACGAATGCAATTGGAACCGACGACGTCACCTTGACCGCATAGTAAACATAATTCGTTCATATTTACTGATACCAATAGCAAATACCTTTGTAAGCTGGCCCTGAAAGTATTAGCATCGAAAGGATTTGCGTTCCATTGCGTAAATGGATCTTCTCCTGACAATCTTCGTTGGGCAAACGTTCTAATATATTCTATCACAAATACTCCACAATTGTAATAATCTTGTTGTTTGGGAATATCGGAAAGAGATACCAAATTCCAACTACGGGCATTTAATTTCTTGAAGAACTGATGGCGATCTCGTCTAATCATATATTGCTTGAGGCGCTTTTGTAGTTTCTCAGTGTCAACCACAATTGTAGAAGAGGGATTAGCCACGTATGCAATCTTACTTGTTAGATCCATAATAATGAGTAGCCAATGATCACCACTGATGTTGCAAGGCATTAATATATACTCCACATCTTCAAATGATTTAGTATATGGCAAAAAGTTATTAAAAGAGCGCGTATCGGAAGCATCAGACAATAAAATAGTGGCAGAAATAGTGTCAATATAATATATATTCTTTACAGTTTTTAAAAATTTAACGGCACAAGAATCTATGACATAGTCGGAGAGCCAAAATTTTTGGGGATGGAATTTAGAAGATGTAGCTTGTTCATTTTCTGCGCTTACAAGTGTGGCATAATCTGAACTGCTAAGAGTTATCCGAAGAGTGCTTTCCGGATGATTGTAAACCCCTACTTTAAAAGACGTACCTTTTAAACTTGCTAGGAGGTAGTAAGTAGGTTCCAAAAATAAGCCATTCTTCAATTTTCTTTCATCAGCATCTGCATTTATTGCTATATTGTCAAATTGAATATCAATATGTTGTTGTTGCATTTCTTTTTTGATGTTATCATGTGCAACTGTTTTTTCTTCTGCGGTAACATTGTCCAATGCTGATTTTGCAGCATGAGAAGTGGAAAATAGATTTTTATTAACACCGAACGTGTCACTAAAGTATGTTTTTGTATTTGTTTTTCGTTTTTTATTCCATCTCTCTACTACCCTTAAATCGTCCACTTTTTTGTACGTTGCTTCTTCTTCATCTGATTTTGTTTTATGTTCTTGCACTGTTGATTTATTGCAACTTTTCCTTTTATGATTTTTAGGGGTGTTGCTTATTGCCAGACGTATTATTTTCATTTCATTTTGAAGACGGGCTTTCAGGATGTCTACAAATCTACCGACCTTTAAATTTGTAGCGGACTTTAAAATATCGGTTTTGACTATTTTAAACCAACATTCGGCATTTGAATTGCTGAATCTGTTGCTGATGTCAGTTTTAACTCGCATAATACCAGTCCAGAGCGGAGCGTAAGGCATGTAGTACTTCATAATATATTTAGCAAATAATATTTCACAGTAGGAGTTTAACTTAACATTTCTTTTGATCTCATTCTTGTACTTAGCCTCTATTTCTAAGAATATCTTTTGAAAATGTACATAAAATGCAGAGTCTACAACATGTCCAGTTACGGGGAACTCGTCATCATCAGCATCAAACTCAGTAAATTCCGTCTTTCCTTTTAATAAAATATCTGCATCTAGGTCATTGCAACTATTTGTCAAAATCTCTTTGGCAAGTGTTACATCTGCATTGTCATACTTCGACAGTAAAACTACAATAAATACTTTAAAAAATTTGTTCAACTCCTCCCAACTATGTGCTAGTAATAAAAGAGCCATGCCGTTCATGATAAATGTTGAATGTGGTTTTTTAATACAGCTTTTTGACAATCTATTAGACACCATTTTCATGAAATGAGCGCTACAAGACTTTATTATAATGACATGTTGTAGAAAATCGCTCTCCGTATTTGCAGTAATGTATTTGTAACACAAGCGTAAATAGTGAAATAACGTTACATCATTCAATCCCCAACACAATGACATAATATTTGCAAAACTCCAATCTGAAACTACATATTGGAAAATGGGCCATTTCATGTGACAAGTTGTTATTACAAAATGTTTGAAATGCCGGAGGAAATTACCGATTGTGGTCACATCATGTTTGGAACTAATTAACTCCAAAATTGGTGCAATTTTACCGTTGACGTTCATAACACCTGCAAAGTATAGTATTCTTTTACCCGTTTCGTACTTTGATGGTCTAACCACAGAACCGGTGGCATCAAAATACAGTGTTGATTCTTTGTTATGTTTCGTTAAAATCCGAATATTTTCTTTACTATACAGGTATACCAAAGTGTTACCTGAAGGAAACTGAATGTACTTGGAATTGTTCTTCTGCTCAAGGGAACCGCGTAATACAATGTCCACAAAATCATCTTGGTGGTGATCATTAGCAGCTATTGCCTCTGCTTTAGCTTTACGGTAAACTGATGAGGAATGGATATTCTGCCAATTGCCTTCTAGAAAAGCTCCTTCGTCCGCGCTTTTAATATCTCTAGAGCGAACTTGTGCGGGTTTTTCAACTAATAGCAGTTTTTTAAGTTCCTCCCTTTCTTTCCCTTTCAAGGGGTAAGAAAATTCTTCTGTTCCGTGATTAACTACCCCTGTTGTTAAGACAAGAAACTGGATGTAATTAGCACCCACAAAACATTCCAAACGATAATGGCGACAGTTAGAATGTCGACATTTTGCATATTCCACAGACACCGGCCCATTGGGTTTTATCCTTCTATGACAACCTTTGAAAACTAAGGAGCAAGTAATTCCTTCTTTTATCAAATTGTGTTTAAAAAAGGAATGCCGTTTTTCAGTATTGTCTATTACGCTCGAATCTTCTACTGAAAATTCAGCTACAATTATGTAGTTTTTACATTGTTTATTCATAATGTATGAATGAGATCCTTTCTCCAACAGATTTTCAGACAATCCAACATTGGACTGTATAACATCAGTTATAGTACTACATAAATCATGATTGGCCGTTGTTGGGGCTGGAACTTTCGAACGTTGATCGTTTAGTAACAATATTTCTGCTTGCTTCCTACGTATTATAGTAAATATAAGTTTTCTGTTTTTGGCGGTGTTATTCAGTTTCAGACAACAGCACATTAATGCATAAGTAGTAGTTTCTTCGCGGATGGAAGTATTTAATAAGTCATTTATGGAAACATTATTCTCAAATACAAAAGTAGCAATATCTTGAACAGAAATTTTGTTCCTTTTAATTTTTCCCATGATGGTTTCGATGATACTTATTCAACAGCAAACTAGAAGTATCATGTAGTTTTGGTAATACTTAGATGCAAATTGCGTTTTAAAAAACCTAGGTCACTTAAACACTCAGGAAAACCTGAAAAATTGCACAACGAATGCAAATTGCGTGATCGCTCGCTAAAAACACAGAAATACCTATCTGCAATAAACTGCAACACCAAGAACGTACGAACTATTACAAATGAGAAAGAATATAACAACAAACGGAAACATAGAGAAAGAACGCTGATTCACCAGAACTTAACAACCAACTTAAAGTAGTTGACAAATATCTAGATGGCAGCAGCTATACGTGCCGTCACGTGACGACTCATGCTCATGACGCCTTGAATATTTTTGTAGGGGAAGTACAGAGAAGCCCATTTCGTTATTTATGGTACACCTACCGTTTTATTATTTATTAGTGATTGATTTCATTGTCATTTATCTTTATCGTTTATATGTCACTTACCGTTAACAATAAGTTGTGTTTTGTAATTTAGGATAGGTACTGTAGTACTGAAATTTCTTTTTGATTGGTTATTTTATTTTTAAATTTATTTTTAAACTGTTGTCTACTTCTATATTTTCAGAATTTATGGGTAAAACTTGGTGTTGGGTGTAAACCTTGATAGGCCTTGGTTGACCCAATCAAGAAAGGCGGGTGATTAAGAGCTTTTATTCGTGATTAATGTTTGGGCTGGTTGGTACGAAGTTTTTTAATTTCGGGGGTGTAAACATCTACCCTTAAACCTCCGAATTTAAATAAATCCGTATGGGGGATCGACTGGTAATAATTTTAGGAGTATTGTAGCAAAATGTCAAAGCGGCGCAATGTTTGGGCTGGTCTATACGGAGTTTTTTAATTTCGGGGGTGTAAACATCTACCCTTAAACCTCCGAATTTAAATAAATCCGTATGGGGGATCGACTGGTAATAATTTTAGGAGTATTGTAGCAAAATGTCAAAGCGGCGCAATGTTTGGGCTGGTCTATACGGAGTTTTTTAATTTCGGGGGTGTAAACATCTACCCTTAAACCTCCGAATTTAAATAAATCCGTATGGGGGATCGACTGGTAATAATTTTAGGAGTATTGTAGCAAAATGTCAAAGCGGCGCAATGTTTGGGCTGGTTGGTACGAAGTTTTTTAATTTCGGGGGTGTAAACCTCTACCCTTAAACCTCCGAATTTAAATAAATCCGAATGGGGGATCGACTGGTAATAATTTTAGGAGTATTGTAGCAAAATGTCAAAGCGGCGCAATGTTTGGGCTGGTTGGTACGAAGTTTTTTAATTTCGGGGGTGTAAACATCTACCCTTAAACCTCCGAATTTAAATAAATCCGTATGGGGGATCGACTGGTAATAATTTTAGGAGTATTGTAGCAAAATGTCAAAGCGGCGCAATGTTTGGGCTGGTTGGTACGAAGTTTTTTAATTTCGGGGGTGTAAACATCTACCCTTAAACCTCCGAATTTAAATAAATCCGTATGGGGGATCGACTGGTAATAATTTTAGGAGTATTGTAGCAAAATGTCAAAGCGGCGCAATGTTTGGGCTGGTTGGTACGAAGTTTTTTAATTTCGGGGGTGTAAACCTCTACCCTTAAACCTCCGAATTTAAATAAATCCGTATGGGGGATCGACTGGTAATAATTTTAGGAGTATTGTAGCAAAATTTCAAAGCGGCGCAATATCAGGCTGCGATTTTTTTGTTAGTAGGGGTAAATTAATTACTAATAATTTTCCGTGTATATATGGGGTGGTCCACCGTTTTACTGTTTTACTAGCGAAATTCTTTTAAAATTGAGGGATAACGTTCCACGACATAAATTTATGTATAATTTACAGGATTTGTCTGGTCGACTGTAATAAACGAAGCTGGAATGCAAATCCAAATCTAAATCCAAATCTAACTTCACAGAGGTTGCCATGGATACGTACACACATTATGTTACTAGTAACATATTGTTTGACTAGTAACACAATGACTACCTACCTTCTACATAGCCAGTTCTGAAGTAGAATAGGGATAGGGATATTACAATACACTTGGAGAAAAAAGATATTATTAACTTGTAATCATGAAGTAAGTCATGGACAAAAGTAATGTCCCTCACACTTTCATGCTTATACGATCCGTTTGACGATTTGCAGTAATTTGGGACAAATGTTTGAGCCAGATGTTGAACAAGAAATGAAGCAATATATTGAGCGAGTTGTTGTTATAGGTAGGTACCTACTTATAATTTCGTCAGTTTGATACTACACACGTAAATTGAACAATATTTGCTTCCCTGATTCTGCGCAAAGTTATGACTGTTGTGCGCCACTACATGATCTAAGCTGTTGTGACAGTTACTGGATGACAGCTGTAACCACAAACCATATCACAAACTAGTACATTTATATTAAAGAACATGTTCTATTTTTCCAAACAATTTAGGAAGCTACACAATTTTTGAACCAATTTCTTGTTTGATACTCCGCAAATTTGCTTGTTCCAAAAAACAAGCTGCATTAAACCACAAACTTATATTTAAAATGGGCTGCTGTTTGTTTGGCGGCGGTAAGAAAATGACTCCTCCACGACGCCTCTATAGACGCCGGCCGGTGGCGAACTATTAGTTACGTACACAGATTACTTAGGTTCGTGTGGTTACGTACGTTCAATTGACTATCGTATTTTAGTCCCAACCAATAGAATGTAACGTTTTCGAAACAATTGACCGCAACTATTCTGGGGCCGTATTCTCGAAATCACTCGACATTTTCTCGCACACGACAAAAAAAAATGAACCAATCAAACTATTTTCTGTGACATGACATATGCTCAATTGTCAGGAAAATAGCCTTCGGATTGGTTCAATTTTTTTTGTCGAGCACGACAAAATGTCGAGTGATTTCGAGAATACAGCCCCTGTATTGCAGGGTATACACGTACACGTGGGTATACGTCGTATTTCAAAAATTTGAAATTTTATTATTTATCTTGTGATAAATATTTTGGACTATTATAGAGCTAATAGAATAATCCTCAAAACCCCATAATCCAATAACAATGCCGGTACTGGTTAGAACTACCTGCATAAAATACCAGTGGCCAGTGGCATGTGATCCATGGAAGGAATGAATAAAGCACCGCTTCACTTGTTTTCATGAAATAAAACAATAATTTTATTTAATTCATAAATTGGATTTGTTTCTGCAGGATTTGAAGATCTTGGTTCGATGGTGTCCGTGACCAAGGTCCGTGACAAGCGGTAGCCCTCACAGTTCGGCTACAAACAGCTGAGCGTATGTATATACACAAGTCCACTGGGTTTTTGTAAAAATTAATTCTCAAACTGCAACTAACCTAAAGCTCGAGGGGCGCCCCACCAAACTGCAACTAACCTAAAGCTCGAGGGACGCCCCACTAGTCTTTGCAAAGTCTTTGCTTTAGGTTAGTTGCAGTTTGAGAATTATTTTTCACAAAAACCCAGTGGACTTGTGTATATACATACGCTCAGCTGTTTGTAGCCGAACTGTGAGGGCTATTCGCTTGTGTGTCCGTGGCCTACGGTTGGTCTACGTTAGACGTAGGGGACGTAGGTAGACCACGCGCCACGCACTATCCAGAATCGGAAATCGAAGCTAATCAGCGATGTTTCAAGGGACAATAAAGACAAGCGGATAGGTTTCACCATGGAGCACCCAACAGCTGAGCGTATTTACGTTCGGCGCATGTCTGGGGATTTAGAAAATTATTTCAGCTTCCTGAGATTATTGGGACAGAGGTGCACACGATTGGTTGCCTATTCCCAAGGCGTAAAAGTCTGTTTCTGATAAATCTAATATTAATTATTTTACACCGGCATTGCGTTCGGCGTATGTCTGGGGACTTAGAAAATTATTTCAGCTTCCTGAGATTATAGGGACATGCGCCGAACGTAATGCCGGTGTTTAATAATTAATATTAGATTTCTGGTTAAAAGTAAATTCCGGTTTGAAGTTACGGTTTCGATTTTATAGGAAATTTTAAAAGATTACTTAAAATTGAACACAGGTTTATCAAAACCTTCGCCATGAGAAGTTCCCTCTCACAACTTTAAAACTTTTGTCAAAATATTTAACAGTGGGACATGCCTAAATAGTACATTATAGGCCAAGGTAGAGAAGACAGTTTTCTCAACTGAGCATTATTATTTTCCGAGCTGCGAAGCAGCAAGGGAAATAAGTTGCGAGGTTGAGAGAAATCTTCTTTACCGTGGTCTATATACTATTTTTTTCACTACTATAAATGTTATTCATTTAGATTTTTGTAATTTACCATTTCCACATGATTTTTTAAATATTTAGTAGCCTGAAACTGTAGTTGTCAAACTAAAAAACAAAACCAACAACATCTGATTTATAGAACGTTTATTTTATTATTTACCTAGGTAATTTTTCATTATCATTATTTACCTAGCTTGAGAAATATAACTTCTCATTAGAGAAAAGGAGTAAGTAATGGCGACTTCTCAGGTTAGTAGTGAAAAAAAATATTTTTACGGCGCATGACGTCACATGGTTTTTATAAAAAAAATTTATAAAAAGTTTTTATACAAATTTTTACAGTGGGACTTGGGCTAATAAAACATGGCGTACTCCAAGTACGCCATAAGTACGCAAACAGATCGCAAACGATCGTGGGAGTAGTAGCAAGTATATGCATAAAACATTATAAACCTTAGCACGTTTATAAAACGGACCTAGAGAAAAAACAAATCTGAGAGGATATAGGTACACACCTATAATCCTGTCTCCCACCAGGGTGATTTTTCTATTTTGTAGAGATAATTCCATTCTAACTGGCGAAAGAACGGTCAGAAAAGGTAGTCACTTTTGCCGGTAACTCCGCCCTTGAGTGCTATTCTACTACATCCATTGGCCTACGCACAAGCAGTACAAGCCCACTAGCCTAGTGCGCATCTAATACTTTCGCCAGTTAGAATGGAATTATCTCTAGGAACCGATATTTGCACCCCCACTCCTTAAGTTTCCAACATGAATTTTTGGGACCTTTTAAGCTATCTTCTAACCCCATGAACCCCGAAATGCGCAATAAGGTACGCGGACACGATTATCAGATCACCCATCCGTGTGCCAACTTCCTTTGAACCTCTATACAGGAGATACAGCAATCATGGCCAGCTTCATTGTAGGGGAGGGGAATGAAGCTGACCACGGATCAGTTGATCGCCATCACGGCCGCACCTACACTGGTTTCCATTTGTGCCTTCATTAATGATTGATACCCACGTGACCTTTGATCCGTGGTGTCCTTGGGAGTTTCAGATTTAAATGTTGAAGTCAGGTAGGATTGGTACTCGTTGTAACTAATAAGTAACTAAAGTCACTAAAGTTACTGTCAATTTACGTACCTAGTACAATCAGTTAGGGAATTATTAGATAAAGATTTGCCAACTGTGAAAGTTGGGTTGCCTATATTTTGTGGTCACGTGGGTATCAATCATTAATGAAGGCATTGTATAAGTAAGCAATACTAAAGACTTTTGTTTATAATAACCTTTAATAAAATAATAAAATCACAATGAAAACACGTAACATTAAATTATACACAGTATATACACATAATCAACAAAAACAAACACATTATACCGAAAATGACAAAAAAAGGCAATCTTCATACATTTATTTAATTCTTCTATAAAAAGCACGTAATTACTATTTTAGCACAAATATGACAAATATTAATTATCCGAAAGCTTGTCATGCATAGCTTGTTCAGCCTTATAAATTTTTTGGCTTATTAGATAATCCCTTCCAATTTTAAACAGGGTATAATAATTAAAAAATAACAGGAGTGTGACAGATACAATGTTATACCAATAGAAGTAGCTTCTCAATAGAAGAGTTAGCTGAAACAATACCAACGCAACGTGTACTGCTAATAACCCTGCAAGGACAATTGAGGGATTCCAAAAAATTGTCTGGAAGTAACAAGATTTTATATACTTCAACAAATATAGCTAAGAATAATAACAGTGACTTACAAAAAAACGAGCATATGTAGAATTTCCTGGTTCAGCAGCATTAGTTTCTCCTAAACCACGGTAAATGTCTCTGCCGTGTCGAACTAGGGCACCAAAAGGCCATAAGGTATCTTCTTGCCAGGTATGTGTCACTGGTAAATGAGAACGGGTCTCCACCTTATCCCAATATCCTAGATGCAATGCCGATCGATGCAACATGTCACAATAACGCAAGGGTAAAATATGGGTTGTATAAGATGCAAAACAACCCAACCATAAAAATGCAACATGCTGGGTAGCCCAATTTATATCATAATATACAAAACTCTACAATATTGTAAATTCAGTTTTAAAACTTACCATAGATAAAAATATTTTAATTTAAATATTACTGCAAATTATACATACCTGTGCAAAACAACATGGTACAAGGCCAGCATAATATGCGTTTAATACAGAACTAAAAAGAATCTGTTTCATCCTGCCGTTAAAATTACTTTTGAGATTCTCTACTTCTGCACGAATATCGGAAGCATTAGAAGTACAAGCATGCATTGGGGGTAAACCATCTGAATTCCAACTAACAAGTTCGAAAAACGGAGTTATTGTAAAACCAAACAGTATTAAATATACAGATATCCTAAAAATACATATTTTAGAATGAATCATAATACCTACAACATCGTGAAATATTAAAGCTGGAAAAAATAAAGTTTATACCAAATATAATAAACATACTTACGGGTAGCATAAGTAAAATATATTTACAATGGCATGATTCTGAATAACATGGTAAGCGCACCAAGATAATGATACTACCATTACTCCAAAAAGGAAGATCCTGAAATGAATTGGACATCATTAAATCTCAGTACGCATAAAATTGCACTTAAAATAGAATAGTAAATTATACTACTAAAAAAATTTATTACTAAAAGTGGTACTATATAAATTTTAAACCAAAATCGCTGCTTCATGCTAACTTCAAATGGTTCTCAAACTCAAATTATTAAAGTTGGGCATATGCTTTCAAGGAGTTTCGTGTAGGAAATTTTATTTACTACAACCTTCATCTTAAGTATATTGCGCTATCTGGCTCGTGATTTCCTGCATTTCAATTTTAAACCAAAATCACTGGTTTATGCTAACCTCAAACGGTTCTCAGGCCCAATTATTAAAGTTAGAGATATGCTTCCGCAAATTCTTGTAGGGTATTTTATTTTCTACAACTTTGGTTTTATAGTATTCTACGGTAACTAGCAGGTTTCGCTGCATTTCAATTTAATGCAAGACAATGGTATTTTAAGGGTCACGTATGTCTGATGTCGTCACACGCCGCTAGGCTATCTTTGTAATAAAATGACAATTAAAATTTAGTATAAATCTCTATTACCTGTAACATAGGCACGTCAAATCAAAATACTTTTCTGGAATCCAACGTTCTACCAATCGACATCCTATGAGATACACCAATCTTCTGGATAAAATAATCATGATAAAAATGACTAAATTGCCATCAATTAGGTAAAAATTCTAAAAAATCATGTCTAGAATTAAATATTTCATGAATGTAACACAATACTCACAACAGAGTGACTATTATACGAATGTGGTAACCACCAAACGCTGCGATATAATTGTAAAAACTGTAGACCTGCAGCAATCGTCGTATATAAAAACATTAACATTTCAAATATTAAATCATCATCAACTGGAGTATTTGGAAAAGGAAAATGTTTTGGAGCTGGTGGTTGTTCTAAACCAGGTAAAGTAGGCATGGATGAACCCAAAGGAGAATATTTATTGCTAGCCATATCTCCTGATACTAAAGGAACAACTGCAGGAGGCACAGATGAACGTAGAGTTCGGGGTAATCTTCTACCACCACTTGGCATTTTTTTTAATAAATAATATTTAGCTGCAATTCATAAGAAGATGTGGTAATTTTATACAAGATATATTGATACAAAACAGTTTACTTAGATATCTACTTACAAATTGTTAACAAGTAGTACCCAGTCGTTGGAGAATTCCTAATGTTCCAATAAAGTTGCTTAATATGTTTACAAACATTATTCTGACACTTCGAAAACTTAACCTTTAGCTTATTTATAAAATTATATGTTACCAGTTTTATATGTAACTGTCATTGCCAAAGTAATACAGTGTTGCCGTATCGTTGTATCCTTCTAATCTATTATACAATAAGTTTGTTCGTTTGTCTACTACTAAATGGTACCGTTGATTTGGTACTAACTGAACTGAAGTGACGTCATCTATGCGACTATGGACTTTCTGCACCTACTCTAGAGCAGGTGCAGAAAGTTCATGTTCAGTGCAGGCAAACGAACAAACCTAATGAGTTCATTTACAACTGTTATTACGATCTACGTGCGACTACTGCTATGGTAAAGCTCTATTGAATTTTTACGCCGTATGCACAGACAAACGGAATATCTGGCAACATTGCATACAGCTGGAGCAGCGAGTCGTAAATATCATATTGACATTTTACTAAATCGAGGTTAAATATTAATTTATATTCGTTACTTTTTATAACTTTCAGTAACATTAAACGTTTATCCTGTGCGTTTATCTTCATAGGAATAACCAAAGGGAATAACTTTGCTACATCAATATTGGTAGACAGCAGACGTTATAAAATTCTAGTGTGGAATTGGGTGTACTAGTGGAAGGTAAAATTTGTATTATCTGAATATTTTAGGGCAAACTGAAAATAATGTTAATTTTAAGTGTAAAAACACCAGTTTTGAAATATCTCCAATTTCATTTTATCTGTTGAGTATATCAAAACCTAAATATGGGAGAACGTAAAGGGCAAAATAAATACTATCCGCCGGATTACGATCCTAGAGCAGGCGGATTAAATAAATGGCAAGGAACACATGCTTTGAGGGAAAGAGCACGTAAAATCCATCTTGGGGTTATCATTGTTCGTTTTGAAATGCCATATAATATATGGTGCGAAGGATGCAAAAACCACATTGGTATGGGTGTGCGTTATAATTCTGAAAAGAAAAAAGTCGGAATGTATTACACTACACCTGTTTTTGAATTTAAAATGAAATGCCATTTGTGTGATAACCATTTTGTTATCAAAACTGACCCAGCAGTAAGTACTTTAAATATTCTGAGAATTATTTTCATTAGTTAATTATTATTCATTATTTTAGAATCTAGATTATGTTATATTATCGGGTGCTCGTCGGCAAGAAAATCGGTGGGATCCAACTCAGAACGAACAGGTTGTACCTGAAACAAAAGAAACCCAAAAGCGATTATTTGATGATTCTATGTATAAACTTGAACATGGCACTAATGATCAGAATTATGCAGAAAGTTCGAAACCCAGATTAATTAGTTTATTCAACAGAAATGAATCTGTTTGGAGTGATAATTATACTGCCAATTCAAAACTTCGGCAAATATTTAGAGTAAGTAGCGATTCAATTGTTTACTTGTTGTACCTTGTATTAAAGAACAATATTAATTTATTTTCAAATTCAAAATGAAATTATATAAAGAATATTTGTAGAAAAATAATAATGAGTTGAAAACTTCAGCTGCAAACGATAACAGTTTATTGAAAAAATCTAGTCTGGACATTCCACTACTACCAGAAAGAGAAGAAGATAAGAAAATGGCATCTTTACTCAGTATGAAGCTGAAACCAACTCTGGATGTAGAAAAAAATACTCAATTACTTCGAAAGCAGATAGTTAGTGCTTCATCCCTTCCTTGTTCTTCTTTTACACCAGCAAAGGAAAAGAAAGCATTAAAATTATTAAGTAGTAGTGCTAGTGCAAGAAATTTAGTTAGAATTAAGAAATTTGTTCAAAGTGATGATTCAAATAAGGTAAATGATGCTGCCACAAGTGAAAATTGTGCTAAAAAGATAAAGTTATCATCATTAGTTGGAGATTATGGAAGTTCAAACAGTGAATCTGATTGAATAAAAATTAAATACCGTGGTATTTAAAATTACGCACAGTCAACAATATAGACTTCTAGGGGAATATTTGTAAACCTACCACAGTATTCCAAAAACTAATGAGATACAGCCAAAATAGTCGCATACATACAGGGTGTAGAACTGGATTACGCACTGTAGGGATTTCAATGCTGATGTTCATTTATTTTACCCTCAATTATTTTAGAACTAAACTGTTCTGAAGTTTTTTGTAGAGAAAGAAATACTGAATCTGGACGTTCTATTGATTTTGTATTTGAGTTTTATAGAAAGAAAAAGATGCATAAATTGAGCGTCTGATTTTGAAAATCGCGCGCTTTTTTTTAATCAAAGAACTGTCAGTTGTGCTGGCTGGTTTTTATATTTTCTTATAAGCTTTAAATAAATTTACACAAATACATCAGATCTTTCTTTTATTATCAATTACATTTGCTAAATGTGTTAGAATTCCTTTAATTCATCAATCTCGCAGAAATCCTTTTAAATAATGCGCGCGATTTTCAAATTCAAGCGCTCAATTTTTATATATTTTTTCCTTTCTATAATACTAAAGTACAAAACCAATAGAATGTCCCCATTCATTATTTTTTTTCTCTACAAAATACTTCGAACCGTTTAACGCTAAAATAATTAAGGTAGAAAATAAATGAACATAAATTTTTTTGCATTGAAATCCCTATGGTGCATAATCCAATTCTACACCCTGTAAAAGTTGGTTGTAGAGAGTGAGAATTCAACAATATTATTTTATTAAAGAACAGTTAATTTTCCAAATTGAAAACCTCCGTTTATACTGCATTGTTGCTTTTGGAGTAGATTATCCCTTTATGTATACCTAATTATGTACTGAAAATAATAAATAGATTAAATAACTTATTTTTTTAGTTTGAAATTTAGTAATTTACAGAGTACAGAAAGTTGGTTTTCAAGAACAATTAACTTTGGTTTTTAGACTGGAAACGAGATTCTTGAATAACCCAATACTCATTTTTTTGTGAGCATCCCGTATATCGCAAAATTTTCCAGCTGTCAAGCAACTAACCTAACTTTTCAAATTACTACCAAACGTCAACAACATGAATAGACCTGAATTAGAAGGAACAGCACATTTGCTGGATGAATTAGACAGCAAGTACAGTTTTATCAATGATTTCAATTTTTTTTATTTAAACTTTTAACAGAAAAACTTATGGTGGTGTTACGAGATGGAAGAACCCTTATCGGATATCTTCGAAGTGTTGATCAGTTTGCAAATCTTGTTCTGCATCGAACTATTGAAAGAATACATGTAGGAAAAGAATACGGTGATATACCCCGTGGAGTTTTTATAGTACGAGGTGAAAATGTTGTTCTACTTGGAGAAATTGTAAGTCTGGCTTTTTTTTTACTATTTTTTTATAGTAGCTTGTTAAAGCAATTCGGTTTGGTGTGCCGTGTTTTCTTCCATCCTAGTGTGATTTCTGGCCAGTTGAGTCACTTTTCTCTATTCTATTTTACCTCTATGGCTTTCTGTTGCTTCTCTTACATGCTTCTTCCTGCCACTCTTTCCTCGGTGTATTTTTCTTTTGTTTCTTTAGAGTAGTCTCCTACGCTCCTTTCAATAGCCTTGAAGTTTCCATCCTTCTTACATGTCTATTATTACATCTCAACTGATTTTGCTTTACCTGTGTTTTATCGGTTTTACTTTCAGATTTCACTTTGTAGTACGTTTCTGATTTTGTCCAGTCTACTCTCGCTTTTTATTTTTCTCAGTAACATACTACATACTAGGGGAGTTTCTGGGAAGTCCAGGTTGTATTTGGGAAGTCTGGGTAGTTTAGCGTACACAATTTTTTTACCATGCTATTCTCCGATTGGATACGTTTTTTTCTAGTCTCTTTCGCGCGGCAAAGTTTGCAAGGCGATTGTTTATTGCCATAAAAACATTTAAAAAAAAGCAAAATATATTCTACAGTACAGTTGAGTATCTTTGTAATAGAGTAACAGTTAAAATTTAGTATACATCCCTATTACTTTTTGGAATACATATATAAAACAAAAACTCTTTTAGGATGCACAGAAGGAAGCGAATCTTCCATTAAGACAAGTTTCAGTAGATGATATTTTAGATGCCCAAAGAAGAGAACAAGAATCAAAACAAGATCAGCAACGACTTCTTACCAAAGCTCTAAAAGAACGTGGTTTAAATTTAATGCCCGACTTGAACCATGATGATATGTTTTAATTTGCATGCTAGAATAAATCGAAAATATTTTTCTATAATTTATTATTACAGTAACATAAATTACAAATACTGTTTAAACGTTTATGATCTAAGAGAACTCAAACATTATTCTATGTAAAATTGTTTTAAAACTTAATTAAAATTTTTTATTAAATCATTGTATATTCCGTATAAATAAAAAGGTTTTTAAAAAGATGTCTCATATACAATTGGTTTACCATCATCGTCAAACTGTTTCGGCCTCAAAACAAATTCTTTTTCAGAATCGTTTTCGTGGTCTTTGTTAGGAGATTCCAGAACGTTTTGTGCAGATGATGATTCAGATGGATTAAAACCATTTAAACAATGCAGTAAAGATGAACTCATTTGACTAGTATTTAATTCTGCTGAACAATAATCGTCGGTACAACTGGAGAAACTTAAATCTGTTGGAGTAGCAGTTAATATACTTCTGGTGCGTAGATACTCTCGAAAAGTACTTGTTAGAGGATCTGTGTTTTCCATATCCCCTGATTCTTCTTGTTCTTCCAAATTTCCTAAGCTTCTGGATCTTCTTAATGAATTCAGTTTTATGCTGGAACTTGCTTTTAAAAATTCTTCATCAACACTATCCATGTTACAGTCTTTTATTTCTAACTTTGGTAAATTATTAATATTTGTACCAGATATAAGCAGCACAGGTTTACGACTTCGTGGTGTCATCATAGTTTCCTACAATTAGAAATAGTAGAGGGTAAACGATTATTCTAAGTCTGTTCAATAGAACAGTTATTTAAAAATTCATAGCACCATATAAAATACCATTTTGCCAAAACTAAAAGACCACAAAAATGCAAGTATAAAGTAAGCAGAAACAATACCAAACCAATGTGGAAATAGTTATTTGTGTACTAAGTTAGGAAAAGTAAGATTTTTCCTTTTTTAGACGTCGTGAACGGAAAAATCTGATTTTCCTAACGAATTGCACACATAATTTTTTCTAATTCGGTATAATAATTTTACTTTCTGAAAGGCCGAGATAAAAAAATCGTCTAAAACGAAAAAATCAAAACGTCAAAAACGGAACAAAAAAACTTCTAAAACGAAAAAATCAAAACGTCTAAAACCGAAAAATCTTACTTTTCCTAACTTAAAAAACAGTTTTCGATACAAGTTAGAAAATATAGTACTTTTCCTAACTGAAATGAATGTTGATAAGTAAGAATTTTCGATACCGAATTAGAAAAAATGTATTAATACGGCAAGGATAACGATTCACTATGCCTACAGCAAATTTTTTTTGTTTTCATGAAAACAAAAAGAAAAATTCGCCAGAAACAAATCGTACCTATACAGGCTGTCCGTTTTTTCGAAGCTAAGCATGGGGATCTCGGTTAGCTTAAGAGATACAAAGTCGGTTAAAGGGAGGCAAAGTTGCGTATATTAATGCTGATCAATAATCTGAAAAGAAATTTGACCTACGACGTTTAGTTTAGAAAATATCTAAAAAAAATATCAAAATTTCCGATTTTTGTTTTTTGGTGATAAAATGAAAACAAGTGAAACTAGGTACGAATTTTTAATTAAGACATTGTTAAGAAACCAGCCAGGTCCTAATTAATTCTTGCGTCTTCACCGGAATTGCATTCAAAAATACAAAAATTTAATATGATGTCCATAAGAAAAACAAAAGTTGGCAGTCTATTGTTGGCTATTTTAAACAATATGAGAAAAACAATCACATATTTAGATTCCCCATAAAAAAGTCTCTTAAAACTGTCTGAATAAAAAATTCGTAGTTTCACTTGTTTTCATTTTTCAGCGAAAAACAAAAATCGGGAATTTTGATTTTTTTTAGATATTTTCTAAACTAAACGTCGCGTCGGTCGTAGGTTAAATTTCTTTTCAGATTATTGATCAGCATTAAAATACGCAACTTTGTCTCCATTTAACCGACTTCATATCTCTTAAACTAACCGAGATCCACATGCTTAGCTTCGAAAAACGGACACCCTGTATAAATCAGATTTTATGAATCAACAATATTTTAATATTATTAGGAGCCTCTGTTTATTCTTTCAAAAACAAAGTTGAGAGCAAAGTTTATAAAACAAGACCAAATACCATTTCAAAAGCAACTTGAGGAAATATAATTCCCATATTGGTAGAATTACAAAATTCCTTCCACCATAAAATAGTACCAAGTTCCATTTAAAAATTCGTTATAAATTTTAAAATATCGAGAATAGGTACAAATTTTGGAAATTAAAAACCTATGTAACGGAAGATAATACCTACACCACCTACAAAAATATTTGGTATCTATGTTAAGTTTGGATACTGAAAAACAGTAAGAGTAACCCAAAAAATTCTACTGTACAACTTAATTTAGAAATGAAAAAATTATTCCAACTAGTAAGAAACTACAATCAAATGGAATATGAGTGTTGAGAAATTTACGTAAAATTGAATATTACTGAATTGTAACTATCTACAAAGCATTGAAACTGAAGATCTGCTACCATTAAGATATTTCGAAACCAAATACTAGAAAATATGTATCTAAGAATTGTCACACATATACAAACAATACCTGCATTGCCTTAGACATTCGCCGAGTGGAGCGCGTGATAGGTGAGACAGATTTACATCCCTGATCTTGAGGTGTGAATGTTACATCTGGACATGCACATTGAGGAATACAAGCAGGAGTGCTTGTAAGGTACGAGTTATACACTCGTTCAACATTATCAGTACTTAAATTGGGATCTGAGGTGCTGCGTTTAATCTCGTTAACTGTACTGTCAGATTTAAGATTTTCTGAACTTAAATGTGATTTTTTAAATTTTTTGGTTATATTTTCCTCACTACTCACATCTGTACTAGTATCACATTTGGTACAAAATAGTTTTGCCCTTGATGTTAAACCGTGCAAGGGACTCTGGAAAGCAAGCACATGCAAACATGAAACTTTATTTGAAAATGCAAGACGAACAAACAATATTAGTTATTGTAGAGTTAATCCTACGCATGTTAAAAATAAGTAGTTGTACAAGGAATGATCCACAGAGCACGAACTTCAAAAATAGTCATCTTTAGACGACTGTAAGAAAAACACTTGACAACTGGCCACATTTATTTTAAGGCCGCGGTTAAATCACAGAAATGCGACTATAACGCAAATGCGGCCGAAAAGATGCTGATTGAATTTCTGATATTCGTCTAAAAAAGGTTTGCACCTCTGCCAAAAAGTGCTTTTTTATCCTTGCCTGTTTTCGACTGGTTCGTTTGATTGGTCTGCCTCCGTTAGCAACAACAGTGTCAAGGCGAATCCGCAATTGGCGCATTTAGGTGGATCCGCTATTGGAGTGGCTTACGGAAAACCACACCTATCCAATCAGACTAATAATATCAGTAATACTAATTTGTAATTGGTTGGAACTTGGATGCGGCTTACCGCATGTCGCGTGACTCGCCAATTGCGGATCCACCTTTAGCTCGCTGCAAAAAATATTTTTCATTGCCTACTATGAAAACAAACAGTTTTGTATTACACTCCACTATTTATCAAGATAAATCCATCAAACCTTATATCAATGGAAAGGAAAAAAAAGGTTTGAATGGCCGCCTTTGACGCATATTTTAAAAAGCAAAATTAATATCAATATCTTGAAAAGTTGCTAAATCTAAGAAAATATTTGAATTCTGCATTAAAAAGTGCCTTAATAATGTCAGAACCATTTTGCGCTATTACCTATAATAATCAAATTAGACAGGGTAATAGAAAACAGAAAAGTTTTTTCAACCTGTACTAAGAACTTTGTAATGAAAACTGCGTAGAATTGTAGAATTTATAGAAATTGAATGATAATCATAGTAGTCCTCAGTATGGTGAACATTTCTTCTTATTTAACCAAATCTCTATTTCTTACCGTTTAAGAGATCTCCATAGACTCCTTTTCTGTGACCGCCCTGTATAATTCTGCAGATTTGTTTTAGCTTCATACGTTACCAATTTCCTATAATACCAATTCAAATTTATAAAAACTTACGTTAAGTAATTCTTCACTAGAAGCCCTTTGTGAAAATACATTTTTCTTAGCTGCTTTTGTAAGACTTTTGTGGAAAATATGCTTTTTGATAGAGCTGCCCAAACTTTTATTGTTCTTTGGTACATTAGTACGAAGTAGCTGCAAGGGTGTTCCATGCCCATTTTCCTTATTAAATTGCTTAACAAGTTTCCTCTTTTTAGAAGATTCCGGTAAACTCTGAATATAAGCATATAACTGAGCTAATGCCGTCTCTGTAGGATTTGACTGATTTTCTTTGGTAGTTCTTACTATATCAACAAAACTGTACACTGTATTTGCAGCAAAATTATCGCTCACAGATTCATTGAAGTTTCTTTTTGGAGACATTTTACGGCGTTCCCTTTCAGAATGGTGAGCTCTTAAATCTATAGCTAACTTTGGTGGAATTTGAAATAATTCTGTGGACTTTTTAATCATAAAGGACACCACCCCTGAGAGTGTTTGAGAATTGATGTGCAATCCTTCGGGTGATAAATTTCGTGGACAAAGCAGATGTGGAGTAAATAATGTAGCTAAACTATCTGCCGACATTTTATTACTGCTCTCATACGATGCAGTAAGATTAAGTAAATCTAGAACATCTTTAAGTAGAATTCTATTTTCTGAAGGTAACAGAAGTAATAATAGCTGCAGTGCATCCAAAAGCTGCGATTCTTTGGTGGATTTCTCATAGACACCACACAGTTCTGTTCACATAAAAGAGATTGGCATTACACGGTTTATTACTAAATTGCGGAGGTTTACAGCAAACACTTACCAGCTATTTGACAATGAGCTGGATAATGGGCATCTGTAAGTAAAGGCTCTGGTAATTCTGCTAAAAATCCTTTTAGTACAGAAGCACAATCGTGAACACTATATATATTGTTTTCCAAAGAAACTGTAAGACCCTGATTTAATAAACTTTTCAGTTCCTGCTGTCGTGTCAAAGAACCTGTACGTCGAAATAATCCTTCGACAGATATATCTAAAATAATAAAAATACTACTACTGGCAGAAATATCGTTTAGGTAACAGAATTAAATAAAAGTATATTATATATAAACATGTAAATATTTTATTTTTGAACCAAGTGACAAAACCTTGGCATTTTAGGGAATTGATACATAAGGAACTTACTTGGCTCTTTCTTTAAAAATTCAATAAGCTGGTAAACTTGGCAAATGCCTTCCTGTGTAAGGGGTATCCCATCCATAATTCCACGATTAACCTTTAATTTTTTATTAAAGGGTGCAAAGCTCCATTTTTTCAACTTCCCCTTTTCAGCAAAGGCATCACTGCTGTAAATATTTACAGCCACACTTTAACATTAATACACAACGAAAGTTATTTATAATGATTAAACATCCGAGCAATACATTCCAATAAGACTAATATAATATTTTTGATATAGATTGTTACCATACTGTACTTACTCATCGGTATTCAAGTCCAATACAAACGATAAATGCATTCGAACTAAAATATTAAATTGTTCATAATTTTCTCTACGAAGCGTTTCTGCCAGAGCATCAGCGTCTGGTATGTTTAAATTCATGATTGAATTAGAAACACTTCTTTAACAATGCTTAACAAGGTTATGTTTCCATCATCTCACAGTTGTAAACAGCAATTTCTAGATTTGCACCAACCACCCCCACTATATTCACAAACCGCCATTACTTCGGATTAATCATTATCTGCTAGAAAATGAAAATTAGTTATTTTTATTGAAAATAATGAAAACTTGGTCTCCTACCTGCTTGAATAAATAACTTCTTTAACTTTTGAATTTTTTGATCGTTATAAATTTTAAACGTTACATCGAATTTGTTTGTTACATATACGAGGTACGGATTATTTTTATACGAAGAGTACATTTTTTATAACTGAAAAATACTTTTACACAATTATTCGAATTTCACTTCTTTGATTGTTAAAAAATCATATCTTTCTTATGATGCAACTTATGTTAAGGCGTTTTAGGTTTAATCACCTTCTTTTAAGGTGGTTAATTGACCTTTAAAAATAAAATCACAAGACCGCAAACACAGTGTATAGGCGACTGTCAAGTGTTTTTAGTCAGTGGCGCTTTATTCAAAATTTTAAAAGGCATTAAAGCAACGATTAAAGACAGGACTTGCGCATCCTGCTGCGATTCTAACCTTATATTTCGATACATAATTTTGGCCAAAACGGCACCTCATAGAACAACCCTGTAAAAAACCCATAAAATATTAAATGTAAACATATATTTCTTCACTTTTATTATACTATTGCTTTACAGATCGTACCAAAGTTATTTGGACCATGAAGATTGCTTTCCATGATCCTTTACAGTTATACCACATTTCTTTAAGTCTTCCCTTGCTTGATCACAATATTGCAAAAGAGTTCTATCTTTACTTTTTGCTGCTACAGCTCGAATATTTTCTCTAAATTCTATTAAAATATTAATCAGTTCTGTTGTATCACTTTGTTCCCTACTTAAACTAGTCAACCGCTGCTTTAAATCTATGCCAAACAATTTCAAGGTACCTAAAACAAAATTTAAAATGCTAACTAAGGATGCAACACTATTCAAGTGCAAGTCTACACTTTCATTTGTAGCAGAAGAATGTAACATTGCATTAGTAGTTGTGATAAGAGAATTTATTGTTTTGATACAACTTGCTGTATCAAAGTCGTCGGCTAATGCACTATCAATCTTATTAACACTTTCAATTAAATGTGTGTATAAAACTTCCTGATTAATACGCGAATTTATTCTACCACTTATAAAAGCATTACAGTTATCCACAAAATGTTTATAAGTTTTCAATAGCTTTTCGGCTGTTTTTACGTATTCATCACTAAACTCCATATTATATGTATAATGCGACATTAAGCACATAACACGGAAAACATCTGCATTGCACATTTGCAGCAAGTGTCGAATGCTTACTGCATTATTTAATGATTTTGACATTTTTGTAGAGTTCTGCAATAAATGTCCTGTGTGAAACCAGTAATTAACCCACTGCGATGTTGTAAAATATTCGCAACATTGTACCTCCTCATTTTCATGATGAGGAAAACGAAGATCTATACCTCCTGCATGAATATCTATACAGGAACCTGAAATGTGAAACAAAACAAAATTGTTAATATTGTAATAGCATTAAGACTTAAGCTTATTTGAACGATTTAAATTTTTTAAAATTGTGTTGATTATCAGAATGAAAACATATTAATAACATGTTAGATAAATAAACGTAATACATAAAATACATGCCAATAGTCAACGCCATGACCGAACTCGACGAAAATACTAGCATACACTATAATACTTTCGTTAGGCTCGGTCACAGCATCAACTATATTTTGAGAACCTCTGGAATAGGATAAGTAGTGGAATTGTCGAGTTTTAAGTCGGGCTTAGAAACCGCTCACGCTTGTGTGTCATCTTTTTTTAATTTAATAAGTGAAACTTTTCTGCAGGAAATCAATTCAAAATGTTACCTGCTACTTCAAAGAAAGGTACCTACTTCTCAACATTTACTTAGAATTACCCCATTATTTTATTAACATATTCCTAATTTTAGTTACACAACATAAATATATTACCATAAACAGCACTGGCCAGTGCTGAACATTCCGTATGCCAGCCAGGTCTTCCTGGACCATATACAGTGTCCCAGTATGGTTCATCTTCCTTTACTGCCTTCCACAAAGCAAAATTAGCCTCAGGATTATCATGTATCTCTGTCGAATTCTTGGGAATAATATTTTGTAATTTTCCATAGTTGCTAGTTGATTTTAAGTCAAAAACTACTGAACCATCATTAGTCCTATATGCACGTTTACTATCCACCAATTTAGTAATAAACTTTTCGATTGTACCTATATTATCTGTAACTCTAAGAGTTAAATCAGGTTTAATAATATTTAAGGACTCGAGGTCTTCCCAAAATTCCTTCTCATAATGTCGAGCAATTTCTATAGGAGACGCTTTAGTCTCAATACTCTTTTTAATTATTTTGTCGTCTATATCTGTTATGTTCATAGCTGTAATTAGATTGATTTTAAAGTGATTTCTTAATATTCGTTGAATGATATCGAGTTTTACATAACAACTGGCATGTCCAATGTGAGCAGAATCGTACACCGTAGGGCCGCAAGTGTACCATGTTGTACGATATTTGTCTCGAACTATAAATGGAACTTTCTTCTTTGCTGTACAGTTGTATACAGTTATACCAGTGTCATAACCCTTTGGTTCTACCCATGTGTGTTGCATTCGTACATTATTTAATAAAATTCTTCGTATATACGACATATTTATACGACTTGATTAAATACACTTCACAAAAGTGAGGTTATAGTTTATACTTCGCGTGTTTACTTGTGTCGGAGTAAATAGGAATTTTCTACAAGTTGCCCTCAAATTGAATAATAACCGTAAGCGAATAACATTTATCATTTAAAAAACTAATTTTTAAGACCTGCTATTTCTAGAAATAGGTACCTCGCACTTTAAAAAATTTTGATAATATCCTAAAATTTACTTTTTAAATTAATGATACAACTAGGTGTTTGAATAATTAAAGTTGAATCATAATGTATGAAAAAAGAATGAATATCTCGTAAAATACTTATAAAATTGTTAGTTTTATCAAAAATAAATTTTGGATTTTTTGGTTATATTTGTTTACATCGAATTTCCATTTTGTAGGTAGGTATGCCATTAGATATAATTATTTTTAGCCCAACTATGACCACAGTATGACTATGACTAAAATATATACAATGCGCCTGTGGTAACCTTGGGACGAATGCCTCATCTAGGAATAGGAATATGCATTCCGTTCTCTATGTTCCCATAGCTGCTGCCTTTGTCCTTTTACCCAAATAAGCGATACAACATTTTCTTTTGTAATACTATTTCTGAGAATGGTCATGGGCTGGAAGTCTGCACAAAGCCGCTCAGCAAAGCTGACGGTCAGCAGCTGAGAATTCCTTAAGTAGGATTCACACTCGTGCATTTCCATGCAGCAACTAGTTGCTGCATCACCTCCTGCAAGTTTTAATGCGCAACTCCAAAAATGCCCATGCATTGCATTCACACTCGTGCAACTTTAAATGCAGTGGAAAAATCACTACAGGGATGTTTTATTTTACCAACCAACACTGTTAGTTGTAATATAATGTTGGTAATCCTATGTAAACAGCATTTCAAAGCATAACTGTTGTTCCTGTTGTTTTTACAATGGATTTCGAAGAAATTGTTTTGCTTCTAATAATTGGTGCATCTGCATCTCTTTTATCAAGGAAAAGGCGGTAATGGGTTAGGCCTTGGATACAAGAACGTGAAAATAGTCTTCAAGGAAATATTCATCTACAATTTTGGTAATTGCATTAATAATTAATAATTCGAGTCATACTTGAATGACTATTTGTTTTTTTTTATACAGTTATTTCCTTATCCCTGCAGGTGGTTTGTTTACCCAACTATTTTTCGGTACCGTTTTTATTGGACTCTGGCGCCCATTTTCTTTTATACCCACCCCCTCTCGCAGAAGCATAGTCGCGGTTTGGTATATTCGACGGACCTTGAGTCGCGGTAACTTCTGCTGTTACCCTAGCTAGACAATCACTTCCAGGGACAGGCGTTATTAACTTCTTTATTTACTTATTTTTTTTTGTTCCTTTTCCTTTCAGGGTAACAACGAACATCGGAAACACTTTTATTTTTTTTGTATTTAGGTAAAAGTTTACTTTCGGATTTTTGTACTGGGTACCTATTAGATTTCTAGATCTAAACGGTTCACAATGATTTTTAGTTGCGCTAAATTTGGGCCAGTTTTCCGACGATTTCGAAAACTGTCGTTGTAGACCCATCATATTGAAATATATCTATGGTCTGAATCTGAACAGCTCCTTTTATTCGATGGATTCCAATTTTTATTTCGTCCTGCCACGAAGGAAGGTAAAATTCCCCGATTCAATATGGGAATATGTCTAAAATTATTTGCAATGATGAATTTTAATAAAGACTCACCCCTGAGATTCGTGTCCGTGCTTTCCCAGAGCCCATGGTGAGCACTCGCGTCACAGCTCACAGTCGATGAAATAGTAGAGATCTATCTCCTCTGAAATGTCTCCCAGGCTCTTTTACCATCTACTTTATACTATAAACATAACTATTTTTTTATTTTATCATAGTCTTGAGTGATAGTTTCTTCATTTTAGACAATGCAATACGAAGAAGAGGGTGAAAAACTAGCAGATAAATCTGCATGTGCAGGAGTTAGAGCAGATTTGAAGATGTGTCTTCTAAATAGTGATTGTGTTAAGAAAGTATAAAATCAGAATGAAAATAGTATGTAGTGCTTACCTATTTGAGATTTCTGTCTTGTAGGATCACAAAACTCCTAGGGAATGTTTGAAAACTGGTTTGGTACCAACAGAGTGTCAAGCGTTACGAAATACCTTTTTGGAATGTAAAAGATCCATGGTAAACAAAAAATAAATTTATTTATATATTACATTTGTATATAAATTATTATCTCATTGCAGTTGGATAACCGTGCAAGATTTCGAGGACGCAAAGGATATTAATCAACTAAAATTTAAAGCTTTTGTAGTATACAATCCCTAAAAGATAAGCTTATTTTATTTATACTAGGTGTACCAAAATAATAAAAATCATTTAAAAACAATTAAGTATAAAAATTAGGAGAAAAATATACTTACACATTTATATAATTTTAATGAAATTACTGGAAAGTTATTTGTGTGTATTGCTATCCTTAAAACTAATTGTATTATAAAAATACAGGAAGACATTTTTACACCCTATTGCAGTATAATACATTGCAGGTTAAATATTTATTGTTTTTTTTTTGTAAATATTAAACAATGCTATTCTTTAAATATATTGATATGTTTACAAAAGGCATACTAACCCAAGGCAACATTTTCAAAAAATTTCTTCTATGAATCTTTAAATTTTTATATTAATCAGTAAACTTACATTTTTTTTGGTAACCTTATTATAAGAGAATGCAGCTTAATATTTTGAACACGAAACAATTTATATTTCCATCTGTTTCTACGTTCAACTCCAGCAAATTTACTAAAACCTAGCTAAACTAACTAAATATTTAAAACTGTAGGTATCAAAAAGACATAATGATCATGATGAATATTAAAGTTTATAACAATTCTATTGAATGTATAAGCAATGAGCTTTGATTTAGAATGTTTGAATTGGTCGAAAAAGTCCTGTATATCCAGTTAAACGTGCTCTTAAAGCAGGCAATAAAAGTGCACAAACGGTGACATCAGTCAGCAAATTTGCACATTCACACACTAATAAATACATTTTATCTCCTTTTGGACTCAAAGATTTATGTAAGGCAATACGTTTCAAACCAGCTCCACTTGGTAAATATCGATAAATCATTCTAGCTCCAGTCCAATATAACCAATTCCGTTCGAATTTTTCTCTATCATCTCCTTCAAATACTTTATAGACAGAAATGATGTATCCAGTAGACGGCGTATTAATCTTCGTTAAGGCTGTTCCAGCATCATTTATTGGGGGTCTACAGATCGATGCTACTTCAGCATACAAATCTAATGTATGTGCTGCTGTATATTTAGTTAATCTAGGATCAAACTTCTTCAAACTGGCAGTGCGTAAATTATTGTAAAACATCACAGGATTGGTTTGCGAACTATTAATTATATAAATTGATATAAAAGGAAATTCCGCTGTAAGCAAAGTTTAAATTAAAAAACGTTTACCAATGGATAACATTTGTTTTTATTTTACAATAATTGGAATTTAGGTACCTCTGTGTACCAAATGGCAACGAAACCTGACGCAAATGGACTGACTGACTTGATTCTATAGTGATCTACTCAAAACTACCCCGGTGTTAATTTAATTGGAACGCTACACCGAACTGTTACGTGATGCATAACAAGCGCTATTTACTCCTGCTGCTTCAGAAAAAAAGGTAAGTCCTTGGGGGGCAGGGGAAAGTAAAAAGAGCAGTTTAGGTGCAACAAGCTCCAGTCACTATCTGTGATAAGAAACCAACCTTTGCGACATCCTCAAAGAAGGAAGTAAACGACTAAACGACATTACCATTTGGGTTACCTCTACTATGGCCAGATTCATCCGATGCAACTGGCCAGTGGCCATGCCTCTACTAACAAGGTGATCAGGGAATGGCACGTTGCATCAGAGCCATCTCTGTCAGATCACAAGGTTTGACTTAGGGACTGTTCTCACCAAAGCAACCGGCGACCGCAACGCAACTGCAACGCAACCGCAAAGCGACTCGGCGCTAATATTTAAATACGCGTGTTCCCACCTACTAAACGGCAACGCAACTGCAACGCAACCAGTTGCTAACTGGTTGCGTTGCATACCGCGTCGCTGGCAAGAACTGCTGTCATGACGGACGAAACAGCAAAAACTTTAAATTTTGTGGCCCTCGTTGAAGCGCACAGATGCTTATATGATTTTAACAGGATCATTATTCAATTCCTGCGCCACTATATAAAAACTATATCCCAAATTTGTGGTATAAAAAGGGTTAACCCAAAATTTTCGGTATGTTTTTTTACGCTTATTCACTAGCAAGTATGCAGCGGCCATATTTACATCTGACGAGGACGACATTTTGTTCAGGACTACCTCAACAAGTGACTTCAAAACAGTTGATTTCAGTGAGAACACAAGAGCAACGCAACTAAAGTTGCGGTCGCGTTGCAGTTGCGTTGCCGTTGCCAGTTGCTTTGGTGAGAACAGCCCAGCAACGCAACTAAAGTTGCGGTTGCGTTGCAGTTGCGTTGCGGTCGCCGGTTGCTTTGGTGAGAACAGCCCCTTACAGTCATTGCGGAGTGATGCAAAAATTCTAGTAGAACTTGTCACTGGAGGGGGGGGCAGAACCTAAATCAGGCGCTGGGGGACTGCAATAAGGGTACGCACACGTAGAACGCTGGGAAATCAGCGCGCTTGTTGCTTGCACTGGCCAGCGCTTGTTTCCTGCGCTTACTAGCGCTACGGTGGACACGTAGAAAACTGGAGATCAGCACCAGTTTACTCTTCGTGGTGAAAGATGTCTTCCTCGAGTGAGGATGAAAATACACACAGTAAAAATAACAATGTGTAGTATACTTATGTAAAAATCTGCGAAATATATTATGTATAAAAATTCGCACATTTTCCCACTTTATTACAGAGTTTGTTTTTCTCCAACCTCTATTATTTTATTAATAATTATATTATTTATTTAGTAGTAGTAGTTACGAAACTATAATGATAATATTATTAATATTGGAAGCTATTCCGTAAATAAATGAATATTCACTTATCTTCAATTTTCATTTCAATGCTGCTATCCTTCCAACATTTTTTGACATAATTTCTATTGGCATGTTCTTTCACTCTTTTGTCCCATATAGCCCGTCTTTCAAACACAAAAGCTATCAACTGCTCGCTGTCAATCACGCTCATATCGTCGTTCAACAAAGTATCCCAAATTAAGAAAAATAACCAATTTCGAAAGTGACTGCCAGCGTACTGGAAGCTGGAAAATAAATGTTTCAAATATTCTTGTTGCCTGGTCGGCGCCGGCTACAAGTTCCGACAAGTTCAGACAAGCTTCCTTTGTGTCCGGATACACTTGAAACTAAGGAGATATTATTTACTCTCGCTTGTTGTCGCTTATCAGCGCTTGCTCACCGGCGGTGGCAACCAGCGTTCTACGTGTGCGTACCCTTAAGTTATATGTTCTGTGGACTGCATGGCCAGACTACAAGCACACCCGCAAGTATTGAAGTGATGAATAATAAACATCATGATTCATGAATTATCAGCGCATATTATGAAAACACCTGGAAAAGAGAATAATGCGCGATCCCATAAAGAAACCGCGAACACTCACTACCGAAGTCTGAAGACTTTTTAACCGTGCCAAGGGAACCGGTGATTGGGATAAATATGTACATCATACCGGCTGAAGTATGTCCTACGCTGTCAACAAAGCCAACACTGAATCGTGGAGGAAGTTCTGTAAGGGGGTGGAATCGGTAGACTGCAAAAGACACTATCAACATAGCACCAACGTAAAATAGGATCTCTTAAAAGTTCACCAAGGGAAGACTTTTACGCTAACTTAAGAAGAAATGTTGGAGACGTAGGTATTTCCGACAGAGTGTATTAACAACTAACAGAAACAACGATCCATACTCAAAAGGGAGGTCTAGAGTATGGCCAACAAAGTTAGTTGGTAATTAACACAACCATGGGCCTCAATCTAAGACTTGGCTAATCTAAATTGAAAGACAAACAAACCCATGCGAGACCGGGATACCAACCCCGGATATCTTGCGTACTAAGGTAGGAATCAGACTGCCCGATCGTCCGTGATCGACCGTTCAAAATAACAATAATAATATTTGTATGGGAATACAATTCTTAAAAACAATCCTATCCTGTATCTAAGACTATTGATCGTGGTTGAGTCAACCATCGTCGGTCAACTAGACTTTATAAAATCCATCCTCAAGTGGATTATTTACCGCGGCCTCAAATAATGTGTTGTAAAATTCAAATTATTAAGTACCTACACATTTTTCAGACTTATTTTATTATTGTAAAACATGTTTTATTTGCCTATGTGGTACGTAGGTGCCGAAATTTGTGATGTATTGCAAAAGTAAAGTAGGGGCAATGACATTTAAAAAAAACTTTGAATTTGAGTAAATCTTACCATTTCTTTCCATATTAGCCAAAAGCATTCCTGTTACTGCATTTTTTGTCTGTGCTATTTCAGCTAGTAATTCACCTGCAGAAGCTCTTTGTTTAAACAAAGGTTGTGCTAGAGGTGACTCTAACAGTGGATCAATTGGTTCTAATGGGCTCATCAGATGACATAACACACATAATTTTGGGTCAGGTATCTAAAACAGCAATTATCGTACTCTAATATTTTTATACTGATAAGTAAATCTATCAAATAAAAATATTGCAATTCTGATTATCATTAAATTTAAACATACCTGCATAATATTTAAGCCTCCTTGTGATTTCTTTTCATTAGTACCACCTGTTGGTTTCTGCAAGGGTTCAAGTAAATTTTCAACTACGTTACAAAATTGTAATGTGCTTTATACCTACTGGCAAAGGTACTCCCGCTGGAAGAAAACGATCCAAGCTATGAACAGGAATTATGAAACAATCACGATCAAGTTCAGATAATGTTCGGGCTATATCTCCTCCATGATTATCATTTCCACGGTTGAAGCTCACCTGATTTTAATGAGAATATAAGGATTTAACTTGTGCATTGTTAGAGATAGACCTGTCTTGTAGGAGTAGTTTTTGTAGGTGTAGAGGGCCATTTCATAAGTGTCTCCGATGGACTACGAACTACCAATGGTTGTGGGAAATCACTTTCTGTCATAGGAGGTGATATAGACTGTAGAGGCAATGGGTGACCTTCCGTACCAGTCATGGGACCACAACGTGGCTCTAAGAAAGAAAATGTTTCATTAAAAGAAACCACCTCGACTCATCACTTTGTTATTTAAATTTTAGACCCCCAAACTATAGTATAATTTTTAAAATGGTAAGATAAAAGTTATCTTTTGATACCACCCTTTCGTAAATATCTTAAAATTATTTTAAACTAAGATGTTCAACATTTTTATTTTAAATGGAACACCCTGTATATTTTTACCGATTTTTTACATATTTGGATTTTGCATATACAATAGTGTGTTTCATTTGTTTTTTGACATTGAGAATTTTTTTAATTTATTGCATGTAGGCAGTCGTACACTATACCATAAAATTTTCAGTAGTAATATCACAAGAGCGCTTTCGTATATTCGGATACAGGTACTTTTTGCGAATTCTATTCAAAGAATAGAAAGAGGAAAAAGTATTTTTTCTACAATTGCTCAAAAAAGGGTTGTTTACGCATTAATTTCAGTGCGCAAAGCACGCGTTTTTTTAACGGTGAAAAAAAAAATTTTTTTAACGGTGAAAAAAAATTTTTTTTTAACGGTAAAAAAAAAATTTCTGACATTTCTAAAATTCAGAATAAACTAAGAAGAAAATTTTATTGAAACAATTCTAACGGGCAATTACAAGTCAACTACTTATTCAGAATCAGCGTCCATTTTCAGAGAATTTATAGAAAACACTTGGAAAGCGACACTTATTCAAACGACAGAATTGTTTTTGCGTTTTTATTTACATTAGTAACTACGGAAACCCGTGCAACGGTAACTTTAAAAAATAATGCTGCCGTTTTTTTATGAATTCAATATTTTAATAATAAACTTGCTGTTTAGGTAAAGCTGTGCAATTTTAGAAAAAAAGTTGTTTATATTACGTACGCAAAGCCGATTTTTTGAGCTTTCGAATGTATTTTTTGTCTCGACCTAACGGTCTCGACAAAAAACCTAACATTCTCAAGCTTAAAAAACCTTTGCTTTGCGCACTTAATATAAAAATAACTATAGAATATACGGAAGTGATCGAATGATATTTGTCACGATTATATTACGAATTTTAAAGTTAATTTTGGTATTTAACCTATTTTCAAACTCAAAATGTCAGTCTGACTTTTGAAAAAAATAATTTATAAAAAAAATCAATTATTGTTATGTACTGTTGCTATAGATACCATGGTATCACAGCCAATAGGAAGCCGAAACACCAAATCGAATATACCGATGGACCAAGGAGGTATCATATATATCCGAGAAGTCTCGGCGTGATTGCTTCTTTTTTAAAAAATTCTTAAATCCTCTTGGTCTATAACATATGAGTGATATAATCAAATGTATACCGTGAAAAACAGCTGGAATGTTAAAATTTTATATAAAAAAGTTAAATACAGGGTGTCTCTAAACCTAGTACCATAAATTTACCAGCCGCTTCCTGACGAAAAAATAAGTCGAAAATGTCTATAAAATATTTGTCCTAAACCGCAGCATAAGGAAGCTACACGTCTTTGAAAATGGTGTTGAAAAAACGGAAAACAATTGCATTTTAAAAACGGTTTGAGATAAAAAATCGAAATTTTGCATGCAGCCTAACCTATTGAAGGTACAGTGCCTTCATTAATGATTGATACCCACGTGACCTTTGATCCGTGGTGTCCTTGGGAGTTTCAGATTTAAATGTTGAAGTCAGGGAGGATTGGTACTCGTTGTAACTAATAAGTAACTAAAGTCACTAAAGTTACTGTCAATTTACGTACATACAATCAGTTAGGGAATTATTAGATAAAGATTTGCCAACTGTGAAAGTTGGGTTGCCTATATTTTGTGGTCACGTGGGTATCAATCATTAATGAAGGCACTGTATAAATAGTACGAACACTTACTGCAACTATTTTTATTTTAATTTATTTTTCAATAAATTAATTCACATACAAATCCAGCATTCTAAATTGATTTTGGCTAAACAGAAAACTGGCATTTTATAGGAAACGGTTAGTCCAGGCGGCGAGTTGAAACAAGAGTACCTTTTTTGTTAATTGGGCAACAGGGAATACAAATCTCTAAACTAAAATGGAAAAAAACAAAAGGTTAAGAAAAGCGGCTTACAAGAAAAAGGTGATAACCCCCATTCGCACCGGCCCTAGTTAATTTACAAAAAAAATAGTATAAAGCTTATACCTTTAATAGGTTAGGCTGCCTGCAAAATTTCGATTTTTTATCTCAAACCGTTTTTAAAATGCAATTGTTTTCCGTTTTTTTAACACCATTTTCAAAGACGTGTAGCTTCCTTATGCTGCGGTTTAGGAGAAAATTTTTATAGATATTTTCGACTTATTTTTGCGCCAGGAAGCGGCTGGTAAATTGATGGCACTAGGTTTAGAGACACCATGTACCTATAACTACAAAACGTATTTACAACTTACAAGGTATTGCTCAAATTTGCCGTCATCAGATTGATGATACAGCACTGATATCGTTTAGTTTTATGGTAGTGCACGGCTATCCAGATGCAAGATAAAAAGTTATTAAAAGAACTTCTGTGTATCAAAAAAAACAGTGAAACACACTAGACACTACTGTATGCAAAATTTCACCCTCAATCCAAACAACATTTTATTCTATTTTACTTTTTAAAAATTCACAAAATATTTAATATTTCCAGCAGTTTTCTTTGAATTGTGCCGATGCAAATTTTGTTTTATTATTGTGTAGATAGTTGGCTATTTTGACGTTAGGGATAGTAGCGTGGGGATAGCGGAGCTTGTTTTAATAATTAATCCAATTATCGTTTTTTAGCAAATTTTTAATTAATCCGTGCCATAAAGGTCAATTTATGCCCTCATTTGGGTGCTTATAATAGTTATTTAAGTATTAAAGATATAAAGAAGTTTTTTATGGTGTTAGTTCATTAGCTGTAATTTAGAGCCCGAGGCGGTAGCCGAGGGCTAAGAATGCAAGAAAGTCATGAAAGCAAGTTACGCCCGTGGTACATACACAACTTTATGCAAGGATGAAGATTTTTTAATTTAAAAATATTTCTAAAATAAATAAGTTAGGGCGTTGCTATCTCCACGGCTAACGTGGATATAATTCTGACACTAAACCCACGGCATACGTCATTATCATGGGGTGACGTTTATCGGCCGACTCTGCGCATGCCTGGAGACTGAGATTATAGGGACAGAGGTGCGTACGATTGGTTGCCTACTCCCAAAGCGAAAAAGTCTGTTTCTGTAAAATCTAATGATAATAATAATTATTAAGGCCGGCATTTACTTAAAGCAAAATCCAATTTGATGTATGGAAAGTTGCATACCTACAATAACAAGAATAATGCTTGCCTTGGAATTTTGTTTCATATTTTTAAATATTTCAGATTCTTCTGACGTTACCAAAATTGATAAATGCAATAAAGAATAATGAATTTACTGTATTGAATATAGATTTTGTCGTTATATTATTTTAATTTTTTTTTGTCAAACAACAATACCTAGTAGAAAGTTGTAATCCGTTATAATCCGTCTTTTGTGTATTGGCTCCATTGACAGTTAATGGTCCTGTTAGTTGTGTTGCCTACATGCTAAATTGCAAAAGGTGAATTATATTGATATTTCTAAAATTTTATTTCCATTTTTTCCGAATTAATTTGTATTTTAGAAAAAAAATTCTTGTGGCATTTGAAAGAGCGTGGTTATATCTATCTATTGATAGAGAGAATTTTTCGATATCCATATTTTTGTAAATACTACTTGAAAATTTTAAAGTAAAACAGAGTTGTACATTTGTTAATGCTGAAAAGTTATTTTTTAGAAATTAAACAAAAACGTTCTATGGGTAGATAGATAAAACACCAATAATAGGAAAAAAATTTCGCCCGCCCTTCCTACTTTAAAATTGGCTCTGAAAAATTGGAACAAAATGTGCATAAAATGGGGTATATTTCAAGGTGTAAACTCCAGCCTTAACTACAAACAAAATCAATCGGTCGGACTTGGAGAAACTTTACTCTAGTATTTTTTATTGGGCATATTCAACTTGCAAATATTAAAAATCAATTTAATATATGAAAATGTTTGAAACTTTCATAATGGAATAATTTTCCCAGGACATGCGCAGTAGGTGCAGCTCGTATTCGCGTCGCCGAATTAATGGCGTCACCCCTTGACAATGACGAAATGCCGTGGATTTAGTGTCAGAATTATATCCACGTTAGCTGTGGAGCTAGCAACGGCCTTATTTATAAAATAATAGTTATTTATACATCAAGAGAACAAACAATTACTTTAATAACAATCGTTAATCCCGAGAATGTAAGTAATTCTTCCCAACTGCCTACATTAATAATTACAGAAGAAAATGATAATTTTTTTCAAATAATGATACAGCTATCTAATTGAAGTTGACTAACAGTTATCAAGAAAACTAGTTTGTTTATGTGCAAATCTAAACTTCCTTTTATTTTATTCCCTAGGGAATAAAGTACCGTGCCGCGTGCCTTAATTAATGATTGATACCCACGTAACCTTTGATCCGTGGTGTCCTTGGGAGTTTCAGATTTAAATGTTGAAGTCAGGTAGGATTGGTACTCGTTGTAACTAAACTAAGTAACTAAAGTCACTAAAGTTACTAAAGTTACTGTCAATTTACCTACAAACAATCAGTTAGGGAATTATTGGATAAAGGTTTACCAATTGTGTAAGTTGGGTTGCCTATATTTTGTGGTCACGTGGGTATCAATCATTAATGAAGGCACTGTACCTACCACATTATTAATCAAAAACGAGGGATTGAGATGTTTGACGTTTCATTATGACCATGAACAATAAAGAAGAAAGAAGTCCATGGACTATAAAAAGACGTTTATGACAAAGAAATTCGTGTAAGTATAATTGCCAATTTATGTTATGTACGTGCATAAATAAGATTATGATTCTAAAATAAAATAAAACAAAATAAGCTCTTTTACCTGTACCCATTCCAATTTAAACGAAAAATAGTTAATACAATTAGAAATTTGAAAATTCACATATTTTGCCGGGGTTCAAAAATTGCAGTTATAAAAATAAGTAAGGTGCATAAATTAAAGGAACTTTCTAAATTAGACATTAAATACGGTTTACGGTTAAGTTAGGTACAAATATTAAAATGGTGGCAATAATCTAATAATAAAAATTCTAGTTGGTTGTTCTTCACAAAGAAAATATAAAATTAGCTAAATAGGTACCTATGTAAGAGTATTTCACAATTTAAGACACTTTTGGATGACATCCAACAATTTAGAATAAGTTTTATGTAGTACAAAGAGAAGCCAAAGTATTGTTCTTCCAACCTGTTTGAAGGACTTTCTAAATAAGTACTATACTTCCTGATTTTGACACTACAAAAGTTTAAGGAGACTACACTTAAACATTTACACTTACAAATTCTAGTGCGAATTTAAAATCACAAGACTAGTAATAAATTGTGCCTTACTGCACTGTTGACTCGATATTTAGATTAGGCTGAAAGATATCACAAAATAGAGAAGTGATTCAGTCTCCTAGTTGCATCTTGCCAAATGATCTCAGACATTTCAAGGTTTGCATGTTGTCGAATATCTGCTTTAAAAGGTACACGTTATATGAAAGGATTTTGAACTTGAAATTTATTTTAAACGTATTTTTCAACCCAAAAATTTCTAAATTTAAAAAGCAATTGTTTTTAGTGTGATTGTTCTGCTCTTCTTTCTGAATGCTTCGTCCTTTTTCGATTATCGTGTACTACAGATTTATAACCCAATCATCACGGGTGGTATTTCCTAATTAACTGCATATTAGGTGTTACTTTTCATTTAAATAAAAGAAATAATTAAAATATTTCACATAAAATATGATGAGATACAGTTCGAAATATTTGTGGTAGTTTAAAGACTTCAAATAAAAAGGGTCAGTGAAAAATATGAAGACAAATAAAAAAAAATAAATGTGTCTTCCTGGTTGGCTTTAACAAGCACATTCTTTACATTTAAAAATAAACGTATGAATATGTCTGTCAAACCCACATAAATACACTGCTAGTGATAAGTTTATCCTGGCAAGCCTACAAAAACTCTTAACAGGGAAGGTCTTCAGAGAACTCTTTACACTAAAATCCAAAAATAAAAACTTCGAGGCTTTGTTCTAAACTTTTTACGAAAAATTAAAAAAAAATAGTTTAAAGCATTTAACTTACCTTCTACTTCATTTAAATTATAGCAACTCTTTGCTGAACCCAATCGAGGACTGAAGAACAAGTGGGTTCGGTAATACTGTTCTTCTATAGGTGAATACCCTTGGTCTCTGTTAATTCGTTTGCTTGCATGTCTGTTTGTACCAGTCTTATTAATGCTGCCTTTACCTCCTCCAGATTTCTGCTCTCGAAAGTTTTTTCGAAACATCAAATTCATGGTGGCTGTGTTTTAGTAAACTCTGAAAATTCATTAAAGTTATATTATTTTGGAATTATCATTGGTATAATCTAAAAAATATATATGAAATATTTTAGACTATCGGACATGGGAAAATTAATTTTGGGAAATTATGTAGAGACCAATTAAGGCTATAAGCTATATTGTACAAAATAAGGAGTTTGAAAGAAATTATAATGTAGAGATGAACTAAGGATATGTACTATAAATTGCACACATAGAATAGTACTAATAATAATATTACTAGTACCCATACAGCAATACTTAGTTGATCCTTATGACATTATACAGGGTGGTGACGAGCAACGCAACATAGCGATTTCAATGGTAAATTCTTAATGTTTAATTATTGGCTCCCCTAATTATTTTAGAGCAAAAGTGTGTTGAGGTTTTTTGTAGAGAAAACAATTCTGCATCTGTTCATACTATTATTTATAATTTTCCATTTTCCGGAAGCGTAGAAATAGAAGAAATTAAAAATGGTCTTTTTAAATAAATCAGTGATGCCTTGGAATTATCTAAACAATCAACATTTGCATTTACATCTGTCATTACGGTTTGAAGGTTTGAATTAAAATCTATTATTTTTAAAATGTATTCATCGAAAGAAAAAGTAGAAATGATAAAGTGCCTTGTTTAGCGTAAAATATGTTCCTATTACCTACTCGTTTTATTGCTTTAAAAAGAAAAAAAAATGTAATGAGACAGAAATGTCAGTGCGTTTGTTTGATTTTATAATTCCATGGCATCAGTGATTTTTTTAAAAAGATCATTTTTAATTTCTTCTATTTCTACGCTTCCGGAAAATGAAAAGTTGTAAATAATAGTATCAAAAGATGCAAAATTTATTTCTCTACCAAAAACCTAAACACACTTTTGCTCTAAAATAATTAGGGGAGCCAATAATTGAACATTAAGAATTTTCCATTGAAATCCCTATGTTGGGTCGCTCAAGTCACCACCCGGTATAATTTTTTAATGTTAATTCTTCTGTCTTACAGTCCCTAAGACACACTGTATATGAATATAATATTATGGAAGAAAATCAAATTTAAATAAAGGATCGACCAAACATGATCTTTATAATTAATTAGTAATGGAAATCATTTTGTTCAAAACCATTATTAGTACTAGTATCTACAGTGCTCAGAGGCTCAAAAATTCATCCTATAGGCCTTCAAAGACTAAAAGCTGACACCTGTCTAAATCTAATAGTTTGTATAAGGAAACTTCCAAACAAACTTGTCCAAAGATTTTCCTGTGCAAACTTTTAAGTTTCACATAGTAAAAATAATAAACGTTCAGTATCGACGTCCAATATTTAAATCATTTGGTTCTAATAAACAGCATCCTTCCGCAAAAATGGAGTACCCTGGTTTAATCATCCTCAGGGATAATCTAACAAAATTTAACAACCCCACCCATAAAATATAAGTTATGGCTATTTAAAGTGTTCTTTAAAATATTCAGTTATAGATGTTTATTTATTGATAACCGCCGATTTAATCTGATCATGTAGGTATAAATAAGTCAAAATTACAGCGATTGTATATGAGAAGTGTTTCTAATGTAAACGGGAATACAATAGTAGGTACTCACAACGTGTGCGTTAATTTATAAGAACTTTAAACCGTTGTAGCTTTTCTTTATTCGATTTTATTTTGATCAAAAGTATATTATAAAATTCTCTATTTTGGCCTCCTCTAATTGTCCTTTCAGTTTCCCCCCACGTTAGAAATCACCCTGTATATTCAATAAGAATGATATTGGATAATATATCTATTTTTAATACCATACCTCGCAGAAAAATGACTAAAATATTCATTGCTAAGAAAGCAGTGTGCTTAACGATTTATTGGCGTTATTGAAAATGTAACACAAACTCTGCATATATGTTTATACTACCTAGGTACCAGTAAAATTCTTTGAAACACGTACCTACTTCAATGTTGAATCATAGAAACCATAAAATACGTTTACAGATAGGTACTATAGGTACTTGCCTGTGTTACATACTTTGAACCGACCCCCTTATGCTCAAAAACAATAATAAAATATTTTTTCTAATATTTTCTAATATTGTTTAAAACTTAAGAAAAATGAGAGTTTTCTGGCGAGTGTAAATGTTTAATTCACGAGCGATCGCAGCGAAGCAAGTGAATTAATATTTTTTAAATAGTATTATTTTGTTAATCTACTGGCTTTGGTTTATTTTTGAATTTTCGAAAAACATCATTCGCTTCTTCTTACTCGCAGGTTTTGCTTGTTACTGGTTGTCCGAAACGGTAATTAAATTTATTATAAAATACGAAGGCCCTTTGATAAATTGGAAAAGAAGTGTTCAGTGTTCAATGAATCACTTTTAGTACAAACTTCTTCTAAATAAGAAATTAGGGAAAAAAACTATTTGAAATTTGCATTTCAGTAGAGATAGAAAATGCAGAAAAGTATTGTTTATTTACTGGATTTATCGTTGACGCTGACACTCCGTCCGCTAAATCTTCATACCTACAAACAAACCCCAAACAGTCGCACTTCCGATTGTAATAAAACAATATAACACTGCGCGCATAAAGTTGGAATAATGGAAATAATTTTTTTCCCGGCAAATTTAAAGAAAAACGGTTTGACAGGTAAAATTGATTTATTTTAAAAGAAACATTTTGAGGCAATTTTCATTTTTCTACGGCTTTCCGGTTTCAAGCAGTGACGTCATCGATATTTTTTTAAGTGGCAACCCCCTATTGTTTTGTCCATACTGGAACTCACTATAAACCTTAAACTATGTTGGCCTGTCCTGAAACCACCTGAACCCCAATTCAGATTTGAGTTTACAATTTTAACTGAATCAGAGAGAATCAAGATTCTTATAATTTTGCGGCAGTGGTACCGGATTATTGAAAGATAGGCAGGCGAGGATTCATTGAGTGGCCGGCGCGGTCTCCCAACTTGACGCCTTTGGATTTTTTTTCTTTGGGAGTATCGCAAGGTCTAGTTTAATCGGTCAAGCACTTTGAGGACTTGAAAGAAAGAATGCGGGATGAAATCAGACTAATATGGCCCGAAAACACTCAGAAATAATGTTTGCACCGAATTTCGAAATCGGATCGCCTATTGCCAAGAACAAGGAGTTATTCTCAGTCAATGATTGAGATTCAATTCCTTTATCCTTTGGGAAAAACGGGTAACTTTTAACTGTTCTACACTGTTCATCAATCAAGTGTTAGGTATATATGAATGTCGTAATAAATTTGGAATTTTTTTATACGCTAGCGAGCTGTATTCTTTATTCTGAATACATTCTTTCTGATAAGTGTTTGTTGTTAATTTTTTTTGCAACATTGCATTGTAACTATGAGGTTATTACCTAAGGAACTTGTTCATAGTGCTTTATTAAAACATGTAAATGTTTAAAATAAAGTCGGTGCCAATATACAATGTTGTCAAATTTAAAAATTTAAAAATGCTGAAACTAAATACATTAGGACAAAATCGCTTACACTTTTTCAACTTAGTTTTAAAATGAGAATCGCGTAGTGCTATCTATGTCCGCCATTTAGGAAGCACCCTATATAAATACAATAAAACAGAGTAGCGTTCAGACTGTTTTGTGGTTCAGACATAGAGCAACACTGTTAGTGAAAGAGGGCTGTAATGTGATCAGGTTTATAAAACGTGTAGGTACATGCTAATGGAAAAGCAAAGGTTGTAATCGATCAAAAAAATCAGATAGGAAGAATTGATCAGGGAGTTCCATTGGATGTAGCCTGTCACAGTCACTTGCATTATTTAACATACGTACCTATTTATACATGCACCATGCATGATTTAACTATCAGCCTAAAAAGGAAACACAACTCCTTTGTAATATCAATCAAATGTTAAAAATTTTATATTTGACGGTAGTGTTCCTCTTTCAATATTGTCCTATATGCAGGTAGGTAAGCAACGAAATTAAACTACAAAATGTAGCACCTACCTTACCTACCTATTTAAATTACTCAATAAAATATGCGAAAGTAAGTTGAGAATAAGTGCAATTAACACGTTGACTGCCGTATGAGACAAATGTAACTCGCGCAGCCTTGATACCACAGGGCCGTGAGAGTTAAATAGAGCTCCGCGCAAATTTATATCTGAAGCCGTGTAGTTTACTCACAACTCGCGTTGATGTGTCACAGCATACAGTATTTAAAGGGACGGCCCCTGCGAACATTTTACCGTTTTTAGCATCGCAATCGGACCGTAATTAATTATTCTTATACCATTTTTATGCAATAAATACGCCAAACTGATGTAAAAAATAAACTTTTGTTCAAAAAGGTAAACTTACAGAGCCAAAATCACAATTATTAATTTAAAATTATTACATTCAAATCCAATTTATTATAAATATTGAAAAATATAAACCAAAAATAATTTTATTGTAATAATATTTTTATTGAGAATAAACTTATATCTAAGCCAAATCATTGAAAATAGGTAAGTATTGGGTCTGGAACAGTGGTTTAGGAAAAAGCAATCAATACAATAATACGATTCACATTTTTGGCATTTATAATTAGACAGTTTGCATTTAGTTGTTGACGTCCATGTACAGTTTTCAATTTTTCATAAGAACAAGATGCGACCTGTACTTAGCCTGATCACATATCACTCACGCGGCCGGGAACCTACCAGCGCCGCGTGAGTCAAATACAATACACGGAAGTAAATCACTTATTTAAGAAAAATTTTGAAATATACGGATTTGGACTGTTAAAATATACAGCTTCGAGTAAAATACCAAGAAAAAACCGTGTGGCTTGCCAGGAAAAAAAATTTTTTCCGACATGGCAGTCAACGTGTTGGGTTTCTCACTCAACTGTGAATCTTAGCTTTGCTTATGAATTTATGATACTACGCCGTATTTTCACTTATAAGGCTCTGACCACCGAATAATATCACCGTCGCGGTATATACCACAGGTTACCAGATGTATAGGTATTAAGGTATTAGTACCTACAACATTAATAACCGAGAAGGGAAAGAAAAGTAAATAATCAGGTCTGGCTGTAGCCCGGGTTCCCAACGACGAAGTCAAAGAAGGAGGAAACCATTGGGATCTCGGAAACCGTAAGAGATAGGAAGACGGTTAAAGACGGGCAAAGTTGCGCTACATAGTTCTGATCAATAATTAAAAAGAAATTTAACCTATCTACCTTAGTTTTTTTATTATGGCCAAAAAACAGAAAAATAGCAATTTTGTTTTTTGGGGTAAGTTTTTAAAATCTGTTAAAACGTTCTTGAAGTAACTTTTTAGCCATAATACCGTAGTGGTATCAAAATTTTTCTACCCTGTTTCGGTTTTACGGAATCATCCTCGGGTTTGTTTTTTCTTATGGGCGGTATATTGGATTTTTACAGCATCGGATAGAGTTTTTGAAGGTGCTTTCAACGATGTATAACATGATGACTTTCGACCGGCGAAAACTGCTGTTATTTACAGAAATAGAAGATAAATTTAAATAGATTGCCATGGAACAACTTCTCAGATTATGAAAAGGGTTATTCAAATTCCACCACAATGCTTGATAAATACTTATTAATCTTTAACAAGAAATGTGACCTACCTACGGTTTTTTATTATAATATTATAGTATAATAGCTTAAATAAGCTAGGAACTAATTGTGTGATTACAGATGTTCAAACTGAAGGGCGTTTTCACTTATTAGGTATACAAAGATTTGCTCTTCTAGTAGCTATTGTTTACAGTTCTTTGAATATCTCTAGCTCAAATTGCAGCAAATGCATTTAAAATGTTTCTTCTTAATTCCTCCATATTGTTAATTCTGTTCTTATACGTTTTATTTTAAATTTTCCCACAAAAAGAAATCTTAAAGGGACCAATCAGGTAATTGAGCCGGCCATTACACAACTCCACGGTTACCTATCTGTCGATTATGGAAATGCTGATTGAAACAATTCCGTACTGGAATAGTGTTATGGGGAAGTGCTCCGTCTTGTTGCATCCATAGCTGTCCTAGCCGTAATAAAGGAATGTCTTTTAAATAGTCCACGAACGGAGTCCACAAATCAACAACTTTTGTTATTGCGTTGTTTCCGTTTGTTTTTTCATGGAAATCTATTTAAATTTACTATTTCTGCAAATAACAGCAGTTTAAGAGGGCGGCCGCTGCCCTTTTTGTCGATAGAGGGCAGCAGCTTGTTAATTTTAAGACTACCGAACTCGAACAAAAACGAAAAATTTGAATTTTAATTAAGATATTCTACAAAGCATTATTGCAACTTAGGCAGCCACTAAATTTCATGTAAAATACAGTTTTGATTCTAAATTTAAATTCAATTTGAAAATTAGCAAAAAAGAAATTTTTATGATTTTAAATTACGTCAAATTCTGTTAATACCTAAGTATGGTCACACAGAATGTAAACTTCAAGTCCGGGTCATTAATGTTGGATAATAATGTTTATCGGTAGTCTTAAGTTTTGGTTTGACAAAGGCATAAAAAAATGGCCGCCAATTGTGAGTAAGAAGTTCAGCGTAATTTGGATAGATGGCACTGTCGACATTAAATACGCGCTAAATTTGAATTTGAATGAAAAGATTTGTACGTGTGAACACTTATTCCTGAACATAGTTTCCCTATACAACATGTATTTTCTTACAAACCCGTTTATAATTTAAAACTGTATTATTTTGTTAGAATTTAGGTAACTGCAAGAAGTATTAACCTTTATTATTGTTCAAAAAAAGTTAAAATCGGTAATTTATTAATTACAGTCAACGGTGTTCTTTAATTCTGTCAACCAAAAATACTAAAAGCAAAAAATAAAAAGTATTACAATCAATATTTTTATTTAAATAGAAATCAAATTAAAAAAAAAAGTTTATCAGAGCCTGGAATGGATCCTATGACGTTCTGAGTGCGAGGCCGAAAGCATTACCACAGCTCTATACAGACAACACTGTTTTCGTTAGTTGTAGTTCGCTAAATTAAAGAACAACTTTGACGGTAATTTATAAATTATTTTTTACGTCTTTTAGACAATAATAATAAAAAGTAAATAAAGTTCCGCTGGACAATTGTAATTATATTAGATACTAGTTACATATTTGCGTAGTATTAATGATATGAAGTTTGAATTGTCAACGTGACAGATTTGGTAAAAACAAGTGTGCCTGGGTGTGCCCTGCAGTCGCGTCGTTTAGTTTTCAGATTTTATCAAAATAAATGATAATTTCAAAATAATTCAAATCAATACCAGTATCGCCCTCTAGTAAATAAATATAATCCTACATTTGAAAACTGAACTATCCCCACTCCTCAAGTCGCCCTCTTAAGACAGAGATTAGACTGAGCGATCAGCGTCGGTCGTCCGCGAACGTCTTCGATCGTTCAGTATCGGTTAGCAACGTTCTAAAAATGTAACATTCATTAAAAAATGTCCAGTTCAAGTGAAAAGGAACAAATGGTGACCGTTCTTTACTCGTATTGGTAGAAAAACAAGGGTACTTTTAAAATGTTGGGTTACGTTACTTTTGAACGTTCGTGACCGATCAAAATTTAGAACTGATTCTAATTTCAAACTGTTCGTTGCATAGCGATCGAGGCCGTTCGTGAACGACCGATCAATGTAACTTTGCCCATAAGAATACTTGTGTTGGAAATTTGGTTGACGGTGACTGTTCGCGGACGACCGACGCTGATCGCTCAGTCTAATCTCTGTCTTTAGGCAGTCGAAAATTATCATGTCATACATAGTTGAAAACTCCATCAGAAACTATATCCGATGCTGTAAAAATCCAATATGCCGCCCATAAGAAAAAACAAACTTGAGAATGATTCCGTAAAACCGAAACGGGTTAGAACAATTTTGACACCACTACGCTGTTGCAGCTAAAAGAGTGCTTAAAGAAAGTTTTAACAGATTTAAAAAAAAAATTAATAACAACCAACTTATACACAAAAAAGAAAATTGCCATTTTTCTGATTTTTGCCCAGAATAAAAAAAACTAAGGTAGATAGCTTAAATTTTCTTTTTTAATTATTGATCAGCACTATGTAGTGCAACTTTTCCCCAATTTAACCGACTTCCTATCTCTGACGGTTTCCGAGATTCTAAATGGTGAGCCTCGAATTTGAATAACCCTATATAATATTGTTGTTGTTGTTCTTCTGATAATTTATGATGAATTATTGTTACATCAAAAAGGTTTACTTGTTTCATGTCGATAAAATGGAGCGTTTTCAATATAAACGCTTTTTGGCGGTGCGAAATATATTTTATCAAGTTACCACCATATTACGTTGTCACACATATTTTAGCTTAATCACAGATTATCCGAACCAAAATAAGACGATTTAACTCAACCTTATCTATATCCAAGAGCTTTTACTAACAAAAAAGTTATAATCAAAGATTTGATAATGTTCGGCTTCCCCTGAAAGTGGATGTGTGTACCACTCTTCAGCTTGAAAACGTTATTATACTTTTTGTACTAAAGTACGAGTATGTTCGGTTTAATTAATCTGTGGTTTTACTATGCTAGCACATTTTAGAGACACCCTATAGCAAAATGTGAGAAAACCAAAGCAGAGTGGATAAGAAAGCAAGTAAATTTGAAATCTTACTATTAGTCAGTGTATATTGTTATCTTATGTTATTCGTTTATGCAATTATTAACAAAAAAATTCGTGATAGTAGGTACTGACATATTATCTGGCCAACTATAACTAACATTATTTTTAACTGCTAAAGTCTTCCAAAAATCGATACATTTGATTTGGCCGTGATTCCAATTAACTTTTATGAAAACACGCAGCCAATTAGATCATGATGTTTTTTGAATGCCCTGTATAATAAGTGGTAATGGCAAAACATTATACTGGGTAGGCATAAATATCTGTAGCCGTCTATGTATCAAATACCATTCATATCATGACAAATGAAATTCCTGTCTATCGAAACTATTACATGTTGCAATAGTAGAGTTAGAAATCGAGTCATATTTTACAAAATAGTGTCAATAATTGTAATGAACGGATATATTCGATGAAAGAATATGTGGAAAAATTTAAGAATATAATATGTAATGCTAATCAACATTTTTACATCCCGATTCTGCAAGCCGTAACGACTCGTTAGAGAATGGTTCAGAAACAATATTGTCAGGGTTTGAACGATTTTTCAGGTCGAACGTGAACGAGTCCGCATTTGCAGAGATACCAGAGACATCAACGATGGTCGTTAGCTAACGAGTCGCTCGTGAAAGACTACCGAATCGGGCTGTTAAGCAACTAATTCCGTGGCCACCGGATTACAGATATTTATGGTCACCCTATATTTAAAATATGTACAGTCAGTGACAAATGTTTTCACCCGTATTATACCACTGAACCCGTTTTTCTGAGAAATATAAGAGGTAACATAACGCCGTTTTTATTGTTTAATTAACATAGGTATGTTAGTAAAGCTGTTAACAAGATGAAATCAAAGAGAGCAACTTGTTATACTTGTCAGGAAAGCGGGTTACAGTGGTACAAGACTAGTGAAGACATTTGTCACTGACTGTAACTACCTACGTCATGAGGTGCTAAACTTTGGCAGAGTGCTAGCTATTAATTTTAAAAAACTTGTGTGTCGCTGTCAATTAAAATTGAAATCTTTCAAGAAAAAAGTCTGTAGGTAGGTCAAAGTTCAGACAACTTTTAGTTTTAAAACAGTAAAACGAATAACAAATAATACCTCTACGTTTTATTTTTAAACATGTTTTATATTATTTCCCAGAGATCCAGAACACAACAGTTAAAATTGAGGTCAATTGTAACCAATTGTATGAGAATATGATTATCACAAAAAAATACAAATTTTACCTTTGATAAATATCGAAATTTATAAATTTGATAATTTAGATAAACCTGTATCTAGTATAATCGAAAATTATTTAAAATTTAGATAAACTAACAGTAATGGTTTATTAATAAAAATTATTATCTTCATTATTAAAGTTTTAATATTTTCCCAATTTGCGACTACGGTAAACAATATACCTAATCACATTCCCTTTATATGGCGTTTTTACGATGTTTTAATGTTGGGGTTAATTTACTAAAATACCATGTGATAATGATTTGGTGACCTTGAAGAGTAAACAGCAAGGTAGGTAATTATTAAGGGTTGTGAAATGTCATCATAAAAACTGTGCAAACGAATTAAAGCAAAAGCACTTAACTGCATGTGTAACACAAATTACAGTAATTAACTTACAAATTTGCATTTCTTTCTTATCAACGGATTTTCTCAGTTTATCCACTTTCTGAGAAGGGTGGTTAGCACGAAATAACACAATTTCAACGTAAGAATATGAAAATTCATCGGCTACGAATTTCTGTATCAGTTTAATAATTCCTTCATTTTTTCAGCAGATACAACAAAACTGAGTAAAAGAAAGTAGTATTATGGAAAAAGAAGCTTAGGATGGAAAGCTAAAATATATACAGCAAAGCACATGTATCGTGCGGTTAATTTAACAATCAATATCTCCTCTACCTGCGTGCTAATAGTCCACTTCAGAAATACAGGTGAAACCTTTCAGAAGAATTTAGAATTTGTACTATAATTTTTAACAACAAACGCCGCAGATTTTGAAGTTGTCCCAAACTTTATCACAGAAATCAGTAACTGAATATTAATAGCCCGCTGTGTCCACGGTCAATGCGACATAGACCGAAATGTGACCGTCTATGCGGGCGAATCAAATGCTATTTATAAAGGTGCGCAAACAAAGGTAGGTCAGTATATTAAGCAGATTTCAATCCTGTTGACCTGGAAGACATATTTACCTCTAGATATGGAAATAATCCTTTGCGCAAGTACAGGACCTTAACCAAATCCAAAAAACATCGTAAAAATCATAAAAATATTACGTCGGCACGTGTAGGTAATGACAGAACTCCACGGCTCACGGTTATTGTAGTTACTTTTATGATATTTATGAATAATAAATAAAGGGTGATGATATCAAGAATTACACGAAGTAAAAGAATCGATAAGCTTAATATTTATGACCTGAACAATGAACATAATTTATCATTACTGAATTGTAAAAATAAAAAAAAAACACTGATGCTACTCTCTTATAATGTTGGGGAAAATATTTTTTTAAATTGTCTTAGGTTTATTTTTAAAATATTAAATCAATGTCGTTCATATTTTTAATTTTTAATACTACCTAATGCAACTGTAATGAGCATTAGGTAGGTAATCTAACATTTATGTGGCATTTTTTTGGATATACCTATTGTAAACACTCTCGGTTTCGTACAATAGAAAAAAAAACCATCGCAAAGATTTTTGCTCAAAGTTAAAACGAACGCATTCCTGCGACCGCGTCCTTTTGTTTTGAGATCTTCGAAGTGAAGGCGTTTGTCTATTTTCATTATAAGAACGTGAACGTTTCGAAGTTCATTTTATTCATGAACGTGAACTTCTGGCAAAAGTTCTAGTAAAAGTTCTTAAAAATTTTTGCTGATATACACAATCGCAACTAAAAGAAAACGCCGTAAATGGTACCTAACTGAATAAAAAAATAAGCGATACTGTAACCTTCCAGATTCAGGTAAACTATTTTTGGAAAAAAACTAGCACAATGAAGGACAATCTTAATTATATGCCGCCTTTCTAGACTACTACAACCAGAAGGTGTAATAGTTTTGTCTTCAGCACTCATACTATGAAGATTTCAAAGGATCAATTTCAAACAGAATAGTATTATAGGCAACCCAAGTAACAAATAAAATAGCTGCCTGGATTGATATTTTGATATAAAAACAATAAATAATCAGAAAAGCCCATTAATAATTAATAATTATTATTAATAATACAGTGCCTTCATTAATGATTGATACCCACGTGACCACAACATATAGGCAACCCAACTTACATAGGTGGTAAACCTTCATCCAATAATTCCCTAACTGATTGTATGTACAGTTAGCGACAAATGTTTTCACCAGCAGTCTTGTACCACTGTAACCCGCTTTACTGAGAAATATAACAGATTTCTATATTTCATTTCATCTTCTTAACAGTGTTACCAACATACCTATATAAAACAATAAGAACGACGTTATGGTATCTCTTATATTTCTCAGAAAAACGTGTTCAGTGGTATCATACTGGTGAAAACATTTGTCGCTGACTGTACGTAAATTAGGGCAGACATTGACACTTTAGTTACTTAGTTTAGTTACGACGAGTACCAATCCTACCTGACTTCAACATTTAAATCTGAAACTCCCAAGGACACCACGGATGAAAGGTCACGTGGGTATCAATCTTTAATGAAGGCACGGTACTATACAGGCTGTTTCCCAAACAATGCCTTCAGTCATAACTTTGTTATTTAACTATCTTTTCACATCACCCTTTCGTAAATATCATTAACTGATTTAAGCTACGATGTTTAACTTTTTTATTTTAAATAGAACACCCTATATATTATTAAATATTTGGATTAACGATAAAATTCTGCACACAGTAGTATGTTTTATTTGTTACTTTTTTCATTAACGCAGAAATTTTTTTAATAATTTTATTATGTCGCATCTGGACAGTCATCCGCTACCGTAAAACTAAACTAGGTGGCCGCAAATTTGAGGTTGAGCAATAGGTGCCTTGTAAAATAGTACGTTTTGCATGATGTTACTTGATCACGTGGTTGGTTATCCGAGAGTCCGATTGGTCGACTAGGAGTGAAAAATTTTGAATTTAGCAATTTTGCCACTGAAATAGGAAAACATTGAATAAAGTATAGGGATGAGTGGAACAGTCGCGAAAACACACTGTAGTCAGGGACAACTAATAAAAAATAAAAGACAAAAATGTTTCGATCCATTCGCATCTGATTGATTCATTTAGAAAATATGGGTCATGTTGATTGGTCAAATTTTCTAAACTAGGTAACAGATGAGGGCGATTATCATATACAATATAACAAGTGCAAGGCATATTACCGAAAATTTTTTCGCGCTGTCGCACAAGTGTTTGTTTCCATGAAAACTGCCCGATCGCTAAGCGAGAGGGCAGTTTTCAAGGGGAAACAAACACGCGTGCGACAGCAAAGGAAAAATTTTAAGTAATATGCCTTGCTCGAGGTGTATTTGTTCAGACTATAGCAGGAACCAAATAAATTTAATTATACTAATTGAACGTTTCATTATAATTTATAATTTATTTGTTGTATAACTGTCATTAATTGAATTGTGTTTCATCTAGTCGCCATCGCGGGTGATTACCGAATATCAGCACTAGTGCAATATTCGCTTTGTCAAAATTTTCAAGTAATTGTGATTTGATAGGCTGTGACGAGACAAATGCGCAACTTTCATTGGTCGACGTCTGTCACGTGACAGGTGAATGAGATAGTCATATACAATATAACAAGTGCAAGGCATATTGCCGAAAATTTTTTCGCGCTGTCGCACAAGTGTTTGTTGTTTCCATGAAAACTGCCCGATCGCGAAGCGAGAGTTTTCAAGGGGCAACAAACACGCGTGCGACAGCAAAGGATAAATTTTAAGTAATATGCCTTGCTCGAGTTATATTTGTTCAGACTATCGCATAAACCATATAAATTTAATATACTAATTGTACGCTTCATTATAATTTATAATTTATTTGTTGTATAACTGTCATTAATTGAATTGTGTTTCATCTAGTCGCCATCGCGGGTGATTACCGAATATCAGCACTAGTGCAATATTCGCGTGTCAAAATTTTCAAGTAATTGTGATTTGATAGGCTGTGACGAGACAAATGCGTAACTTTCATTGGTCTACGTCTGTCACGTGACAGGTGAATGCGATAGTCCATAAAATTTTAACATTCCGGTCGTTTTCTATGGCACACTTGAAAATTTTATGTTAGAGTACGACTGCCTACATGCAATAAATTAAAAAAAGTGGAGGTGCAAACCTCCCCTGGACTTTCCCATACTCAAAATAAACATTTCGTTATTGGTATTCAACAGTAGTTCGCGAGGCAAAATTGGAAATCATTTGAATGCGTAGCTAGAAAAACGAAACTATGCGGGGAACAAGACACGTGTGTATCTGTTGTAATCACAGCTGGCGAAGCCGGACGATCGCTACCGACCGACGCGCATGATTCGTTTCCGTCAGAGTGAATATTCAAAATTCACGAATTTCACACCAACCGTACATTTTAGCTATATGAACACCTTATACTATGTGATAGACAATTCAATTTTGCATTCAATTATATAATAATATATAGGGTGTTTCATTTAAAATAACAAAGTTGCTTATTGTACTGTGAAAACCAAACACCCTGTATACGTGATATAAATTTAGAAAAATGTAAATTTATACACTGAACAACTTTTATAATTAAACTTTTTTCATATTTTGACTAATAAAGGCGCTATAGGAACATCAATTTTAGATTTTCAAAACCTCGTAGAGGGCGCCACAGTGGAATTATGGCGTTCATCAAAAAACAAAAATGTAGCTAATACCAAGCTGCATAAGTATAGAAAATTTAAACAAATTCCTTAGACCAGTTTTTTTGTAATAATTTTTCAAAAATTTCAAAATTTTTGGAAGAGCGCCGTTGCGACCGTTTTTGGATTTAGTAAATAATTTTTTTTCTTGGTGTAGTACAGCCAAAGGGCTTTCAAACGAGTTGTTGCGGAACCTGATCAGATAACTGGTTTTTGAGTTACGGGGCGTTAAAGTCGAAATTTTGAAAAATTCATAGCGACCGCCATTTTGAAGTTAGAGAGTCCGGTAAAAAACTGTTTCCCTTGAATTATGCCCTTCTTTCATATCCCCTAATCAGATTTTCAAAATTCCGCTTCTGAAAAAAATGATACCAAAAAAACATGTCTAACTTCCGCTTCCGGTTTCGGATCTTTTTGAAAAGCTTATTTTGTCGATGAATTTTCGATATACCCCTTCATTTAAAATTTCATCAAAATCGGTTCACTAGTTTTTGCGTTAGAGGCGTTACATACCCACCCACGCACCCACGCACCCACGCACCCACGCACCCACCCACCCACCCACAGACAGACATTTTTTCTAGACCACTTTTTTGGGATCCTGGAGGTCCAAAAGACGTATTTCCGTGAAAATCTCGATTTCGAAAATTTTCATGATATCAATACTTCCCTATACCAGTAGTGGTATGGGAAAGTAAAAATGAGTATCAAAAAAAAACAAATGAAATACAAAATTTCACCTTGAATCCAAATACGTAATAGATACAGGGTGTTTCAAATAAAAAAGTGGAGGTGCAAACCTCCCCTGGACTTTCCCATACTAAAAATAAACATTCGTTTTTGGTATTCAACAGTATTGTTCGCCACAACCGATAAACTAAATTTGAAAATTAACACAAGTGCCGATTGTGTTCATCTGCGCATGTGTGATTATTGCTGCTAGGATTAACCGGCGACAAGGAATTCCCGTCCCGCGCATGGTCACTTGAACATATCGGCACTTACAAATTTCTCCCTACACTGTTTTAAAGTTCAAAATTCACGAATTTCTCCTTAACCGTACATTTTAGCCATATGAACACCTTATACTATGTGATAGACAATTTAATTTTGCATTCAATTATATAATAATATATAGGGTGTTTCATTTAAAATAACAAAGTTGCTTATTGTACTGTGAAAACCAAACACCCTGTATACGTGATATAAATTTAGAAAAATGTAAATCTATATACTGAACAACTTTTATAATTAACCTTTTTTCATATTTTGACTAATAAAGGCGCTATAGGAACATCACTTTTCGATTTTCAAAACCTCGTAGAGGGCGCCACAGTGGAATTATGGCGTTCGTCAAAAAACAAAAATGTAGCCAATACCAAGCTGCATAAGTATAGAAAATTTAAACAAATTCCTTAGACCAGTTTTTTTGTAATAATTTTTCAAAAATTTCAAAATTTTTGGAAGACCGCCGTTGCGACCGTTTTTGGATTTAGTAAATAATTTTTTTTCTTGGTGTAGTACAGCCAAAGGGCTTTCAAACAAGTTGTTGCGGAACCTGATCAGATAACTGGTTTTTGAGTTACGGGGCGTTAAAGTCGAAATTTTGAAAAATTCATAGCGACCGCCATTTTGAAGTTAGAGAGTCCGGTAAAAAACTGTTTCCTTTGAATTATACCCTTCTTTCATATCCCCTACTCAGATTTTCAAAATTCCGCTTCTGAAAAAAATGATACCAAAAAAACATGTCTAACTTCCGCTTCCGGTTTCGGATTTTTTTGAAAAGCTTATTTTGTCGATGAATTTTCGATATACCCCTACATTTAAAATTTCATCAAAATCGGTTCACTAGTTTTTGCGCTACAGGCGTTACATACACACACATACACCCACCCACCCACCCACAGACAGACATTTTTGGTCCAAAACGCCCATTTCCGTGAAAATCTCGATTTCGAAAATTTTCATGATATCAATACTTCCCTATACCAGTAGTGGTATGGTAAAGTAAAAAGTTGAACATCGTAGCAAACAGTTGATAGATAAGTATTTATGAAAAGGTGATAAGTATCATTAAGTGTGAGATTGAGGGTCGGAGGAACATAATATGACCTCTTAAATTGAATCGGTCGTTGCAGAAAGGGCCTCTGACTGAGGCGGCCTCAGTCAATTTTTGACGAAAATGAGTTTTACATATGACGATGACCACCATATTTTCGAGTCGCTCTATTATATCGTTCTATGATAAAAGGACCTCAGTGCTCAGTCAGACCTACAGTTGACTAAATGCAAGCTCTGGCCCCCATGAATTCGCGTAGAAAGGGCCTTAGTCACTGACTGAGAACCTTTCTGCACATAACGTAGACTGTTCCAGAGAAATTTGAAGAATATTATGAGGAAATATACTAATGTGCCCGACTGTGAATAATAATAATGATGACACTGACTAATTCATTAACTAAGTTTCTGTAAAATAAGTTCGTAATAATTAAATATTTCAAGCAACTGGATACACTTTTTTATAAATTTTCAAAAAATACAGAAGGGGCTTTAGTTAAGGCACTTTAAAGTTGATCCTTTTTTTCATAGTAAGTAGGTACAATGCCTTCATTAAATATTGATACCCACGTGACTTTTGATCCGCAGTGGCCTTGGGAGATTCAGATTTTGATGTTGAAATCAGTTCAAGATTGGTACTCGTGGTCGTGGTAACTAAACTAAGTCAACTACTGTCAATTTTATAGCTCTCAGTAAAGCTGTTTGTTGATTCGCGATTAGACAGTACATTTTTTTGTCTACAGGTTAAGGCTGCAGTTTACACCTTGAAATATACCCCATTTTATGCACATTTTGTTCCAATTTTTCAGAGCCAATTTTAAAGAAGGAAGGGGAGGGCGAATTTTTTTTTAATTATTGGTGGTTATCTGTCTACACGTTTTTGTTTAATTTCTAAAAAATAACTTTTCAGCATTAAAAAATGTACAACTCTATTTTACTTTAAAATTTTCAAGTAGTATTTACAAAAATATGGATATCGAAAAATTCTCTCTATCAATAGATAGATATAACCACGCTCTTTCAAATGCCACAAGAATTTTCTTTCTAAAATGCAAATTAATTCGGAAAAAATGGAAATAAAATTTTAGAAATATCAATATAATCATATATACTTTATGATATAATTCACCTTTTGCAATTTAGCATGTAGGCAACACAATTAACAGGACCATTAACTCACAATGGAGCCAATACACAAAAGACGGATTATACGGATTACAATTTTCTACTAGGTAGGCTATTGTTGTTTGACAAAAAAAAATTAAAATAATATAACGACAAAATCTATATTCAATAGGTACAGTAAATTCATTATTCTTTATTGCATTTATCAATTTTGGTAACGTCAGAAGAATCTGAAATATTTAAAAATATGAAACAAAATTCCAAGGCAAGCATTATTCTTGTTATTGTAGGTATGCAACTTTCCATACATCAAAATGCCGGCCTTAAGGAATTATCACGACCTTCTTGATTTCCAAAACTTGACATCTTTCTTCAAGTCTCGGAAATCAAGAAGGTCGTGGGAATTATTAAAGGGATTAATAAAGGTTTGCCAACTGCGTAAGTTGGGTTGCCTATATTTTGTGGTCACGTGGGTATATCCGTATTTAATGAAGGCACTGTATTTAAAAAACCATTAACGAATGATTCGAGTCAAATAGAAGCATATCTAGATATCTACATCAATAGAACATGAAAAAGTTCATTAAACAGGTTAACAAACCGTTTTTATTGATTTTCCCAAAATTATGTACTATTCATGACTGATGCCCTTTGTGGAAAGACCGATTCAATTGGCGTCCTTGTAATGATTGTGTAATATAAAAAACGCTGAACTCTGAAGTAAAACGGGGTCATAGAGACAAATTTCTTCCTGCAAGAATAACCATCCAATTCCAGGGGTGGCGGAAAAATGTATGTGCCGCATGACACACTCCGTGGAGTCTGCGCCTATGACCATATACAAGAAATTCTAGTAACTGACAAATGGCAATCGTTAAACTGCAAACTAAAATTAACGTTATGAAATTTTCTGGCACCAGAAACGGAAAGTGAATAGAAATCAGTCGCTAAATAATGAAAAAATAATAACAGATATTTATCAGAAAAAATGTCTTCAAAATACGGTGGCGTATAAAAAAATCAAACTTTTTTAAAACATAAACAATGTAGAATGGTTAAAATTTACCCGTTTTTCCAAAGGATAAAGGAACTGAATCTCATTCTTTGACTAGAATAACTCTGAAACTAGCACAGAAGGGGTATTATTGTATTATATTTTCCAATTAGAATCTGTAGGGAAATGTCATACTGTGCTCTGTGTCCGCCATTTAAGAAACATCCTGTATATATTAATGGTCTGTTTCACGATTACGCCATATTAGTCCTTAAGTACAGGGGTAAGGTTGAAAGTTCAGCAGACGCCCATGATCCTTTGTAATTTTATTTCTGATAGTGCATGGGACCATCATTTAAATAAACCAGTATGCAGCTTAGTTATTTTATACCTGCATTATAACTACTGTCCAATACATTCAAAAAACTCCCTTGACGTTTGTGAAAAAACGGAAAATTCAGTTGGTTAATATAAAAATCTCTACGCCATTTTCAAAAGTTCATAGATTTTTATATTAGCCAAATAAATTTTCTATTTGACACATTAAACGCCACAGGAGTTTTCTGAATGTATTATAAATAGTCCTTGTGAATAGAAGTTTTTATTTTAGAGATCACCTTATCATTATACCTGGTGGTCAAGTTTGGGTCCCATTGTGGCAAAAGTTGTAATTTAGGGTTCTGTAGATATTTTTTTTGTCAGTTGGGAGACTTTGGAGTAGTTATAAACATTTACTAGCATTCTTTCTTACCTTCCCACCTTTTCTTCAGATTAATTTTCCAATTGGTAACTTCCATGTATAAGTTTTTTACCTTTTTTGTAAAGCTTCTAATGAGCACTTCACTACACTATCACAATTACTGGAATACACTCAATTCTGTTTGTTCATTTTATTAAATAGGTAACATTAACTCGTAATTATTAATATTAGAAATATGCAATTAGAGAATAGTTCAATAGAAATCACTAGATTGATCACAAGAATATTTAAAAATTAAACAAAGACATCCACCACCAGAATTTACATATCCATCCTGCAGTGACAAAAGACAAACATTACTGGAAAAGTCCCAGATAGTAAGAATCATGTCTTCAATATAGCATGGTTGAGTGTAAAGTAAAAATAGACTAAGGAAGAATCATCATATGTATATGGAAATTCTTGGAACATTAAAGTAGAACATCTGTCTTGTTTTCTGTGTTCATGTACAACAAGCTAGCCAGTAAAAATATCTTTACAATCATCAGGAGCCAATAAAATTCCAGAAACACATTTGATACAAGCAGGTTAATGCTATGTATATCTAAATACCAAGGTTAACTTTGTTTAACTGATCTTAATAAATATTTTATAATCAATTCTAGCAAGTTTTCTGATCAACTACTCTTGTAATTAATTTAAGGAGTCACCTAGTATTAAAAGAAACATTTTTAACATCGTTAGACATACAACATAATGGACAAGCATAAATTAACAAATACAAAGCAGTGTAAGCTAAAAACATGCTTGAAATGAGAAACAGTCAAATGGAACATCTGTATAAAGTAAGTCTTCAGTAAAATAGAGAGGATTCGGGGCCTTGTCTATATTTCAGTTTTAAAAGATTTATTTCATTGATATTACTACAAAAAACCGATTGCTAAAAACATACTCGCTACAGAAATCCGCTTTCAGAAGCAGTGAGAAACAAAGTTTTAATAAAAATATTCAAGTTCCGAATCATTATTCTTTTAAAGTTTATAGAGTGGATAAAATGTTTTCGTGTTACTTAAACTGCTTTGCAAAGTTTGAATACCTATAACTGACTTTTTTGTAATTTTTCTTACTGTTTCTAAGAGAAGTATTTCAATATGTACTGTATTTTTCGCAAACATTCTAAATATTTAAAAAGATTGTCGGTATCAACTAAGAGACGATAAATGATCCACTTGCAAAATCTTATTTCCAGTCACATTTATTTAAAATTTAAACATCTAATTTTCACATATGTAACCGATAATTTACTTAAGATTAAAAATAAATTAAGGAGTGATAAAAAATACGGACCTGTTGAAAATAAACTGTTATACTTTTAAAATCTAGGCTACAATAATATGAAAACATTGTACATAATAAATAGTAGAGAACTGGCCACACGCCTGCACATACAGAGAGAACTAATAAATACCAATTGTTGGGGATACATAGTGTAAGTGCACAGATGTATGATCACAAAGTATGAAACATTAACTTGGAGTGTGGCTACAGTCTGCATGTATCCCCTCTAGCTAAACACCAATGGTACGACAGTAATAAGTACGAAAGCAACAGTTCCATACTTTGTGAAGGACTCCTAGGCTGACTCAACTATACATGTAGCACAATATGCAGAAGTCGGTACAGTATGAGATACTTGGTGTTGCACCACTTATGCTACACTAACGATGAATCCAAAAGAAACAAATATATTACAAAAATTTACACAATTATATTAATTTATAATTACTTTATTAATTAAACTTGTCTTGTAAATTAACCAAGTAACCATTAAGTTAATCACTTTAGTGGCCCAGCAGCCAAGCAAAGTTCAAGATGTTGAAAATGTAGATAGTGGGCCAGGCTGAAACAATGGAAAGCTGAAATGCAGATGTGCATTCACTTCACTTTGAAGTCATCATGGTGACGAACTCTGCAACAAAACACAATTTCCATTAGGAAAATTCCTTCAGTTTTAACAACAAATTAATTTCCATACTTATAAACAATTTCAAAAACCTAACACCCATTGTGTATACGGTTGCTTTGTTAGTTATCCTATTACCAAGAAAAATGACTAAACAATAACTTGCCTTGATAAATTTAGGCAATTGATTTATTTCTAAATTTATAATTCATTCTTTTCAATATACCTAGATATCGGTGGTTTGATAATCAATAAAAGGACCAGTTTTACAAATATTGTTTATAAGTACGATTAATAAACTAAAAGTAACGCCTTTCCGTCAGTATTTGCAAGTTGCTTCAATTAATAACTCTACATTTTGGTAGGGGAAAATGTAAGTTTAATTCCCAAAATGTCTGTGCAATTTAATTTCAAACCATGAAAAATGCATGCTGAGAAAATATTTCAGCGCTTTTGAAATTTAAAACATTGCACCTATCAGATTGAATTCATGCAAAATACAGTTGATCAAATTAGATTTTTTACCAAACTGTATTTGCCTACAATGATGTATTTATATTTTATACATCAATTTCTAGAAAATGATGAATAAGAAAAATTTACAAATCATGCAAATACCACTAGTAATGGTACATAAATCGATAATGAACTTAGGAACACATTTTCTCTAACAAACTACAGATTTCTTTAAATACTAAACAATCATGCAATAACAACTGAAAAAAGTGTAAAACGTGCTTAAAATGCTACAACAGATGAACAAATACTACTTGTCAATCTAGTTTAGTAGCACTACGTGTGCCCAAGAATAAAATAAGCTATAAAGCTCATCCAAAGCTAGACAACAACTGACCAGCTCGAAGCTTGTGTAGCTGAGTACCGACTGAAAACTATTCGAGCAAGCTCGCGGAAATCTGCAAGAGAACACTAGCAGTCATACCGAGTGTTTCAACTCTACTACAAGACACTACACCACCACATACCCAAAGAACTAAACCACCAAATGAATGATTACTACCAAACTAACGTATACATGAGTTTTAAGTTTAGATATAAAGCTACATACATAATACAACGGTAGTAAAAAGCACAATGTATTTATTTTAGAAAAACAGTCAAATCAGAATTAATTATACAGTGAGCACCAAAAGTATGGAACATACCAAATAAAACCGAAATGAATGTTTTTTTCTAAAAATCCCGAAACACGTCAATTTTTTTTTAAAAATACACATTGGAATGTCAAAATAATTTTCCGACCTTCATTTGTTTGTAAGTGATGACGTCATCAGTATTTTTTTTAAATGTCAACCCCCATTTTTTTTCGCGTTTTTGATACATCTTTCAATTGCTTAAATGACGGTATAAAAATGTTGATACCTTACATAAGAAAATTTTCGAGAAATAAATTATTTAATGTTTAATAAACACATTCTTAACAAATGTTAAACATGGTTTAATGGTATTAGTATTGATAAAAGAGAATCAAAGATACCAAGAAACAAATGCCCGTAATCTAAACAAGTGCCCACAAGTTGTCAAATATTCAGAAATGTTAATTGTCGTTTACTTCTATTTGTTAAATGAGCCATATTAGATTTATGAAGTTGATGTTAAATATTACAAGTAAACGACAATTAAAATTTCTAAATATTTGACAATTGGGCATTTGTTTCTTGACAACTTTGATTCTCTTTTATCAATACTAATACCATTAAACCATGTTTAACATTTGTTTATTAAACATTAAATAATTTATTTCTCGAAAATTTTCTTATGTAAGGTATCAACATTTTTATACTGTCATTTAAGCAATTAAAAGATGTATCAAAAACGCGAAAAAAAAATGGGGGTTGACATTTAAAAAAATACTGATGACGTCATCACTTACAAACAAATGAAGGTCGGAAAATTATTTTGACATTCCAATGTGTATTTTAAAAAAGAAAATTGACGTGTTTCGGGATTTTTAGAAAAAAACATTCATTTCGGTTTTATTTGGTATGTTCCATACTTTTGGTGCTCACTGTAGAATAATCACGAATAAAAAAATTCATTAAGCAACTTAAGAGATTTCCGCTTGAAGCCTCAGTCTCATCAGTCTTGTTTATGCTATTTTAGGTGTCTGATCAGGGATATATAAGATATTCTGTAAAAGTATGTCAAAAAATCCATTATCCAATTATTTGATACAGCATTATCTTCTCTTTTATCTTAAAAGAAAATTCCAATTGAAGATGTAATATGAATTTCAACAAAGATACTGTTTCATAATAACTAGGTTTTACTAAAACTACTTTTTGGTTCATTTTAGACCCAGCAGATTTCTTGCTTACTGTTTGAAAAAAAAAATAATTTGGCTATGCACTACATTAAAAAAATTCCCTTTCCAATTTTCTGAATAAGTGGAGTAATACTTTCATTTAAGTGCAATATTAGTGTATGTACTTCATGAACAGCCTTTTCAAAAATTTAAACACAATACTGACAGGAAATATAAAATTGCAATGAGAAAATAAAAACATAGGACTGTAATATTCCCAGACCTCTATAAAACTCTTTTTCTCTTTTTGTTAACTCGTATCTTATCCTATTTCCAGACTTTTCCGTAATAGTGTACAGTGCATTATCTTCCTAGAATTTATTGTGGTTGTAAAAAAATTTATAGGTTCATTTGGATGAAATATTATATATTAACGACTGAAATTGGAGTATACCTGTTACTTACTCGAATATTGGTATGGTTTTCTACAGCTTCAAATAGGTTTTGTTCAAATATTATATTAATGTTGCTATTCTTCATATATTTTAAAGTACTGCTAAACACGTTCAAAACCATAATTATTTTTTAGATTTAAAAATCCACAACATAAATGCCCAATTACGCGACAACTGCAGACAATTGAAAATGTATGGGGAAGTGAAACAATTTATAATTGTACTATGTACAACTAAGAAACATTTAGGATTATTTTTTTATTAATATCTGGATAAATATAGCACTAAAAAATCACTCAATCATCAATAGTGGTAGACGGAAAATAAACGTTGATAGAACCCTTTAAAACTTTGATAAAGAATTCCGGGTATTTTTGAGGTTTTCTCAATTTTATTCATTCGTTATAAACCAAGAAGGTTCAATATCTAATTCTCCCTAAGATGGAAACTAGAGGTCTTTCAAAAAATAATTTTACAATCGCATGTCCTAAAATACAAAATCTGTATTACAACTACCAAAACCCTCAAAATTCTACAAACTTTTAAAACAAATTATTTAGAATTAATTTTTATTTATGTAGTTTCATAAAAATTCAAAGCTATTGAGAACAAAAACACTTAAACTATAATAGGCCCTGTAAAGATTGGTAATTTACTTTTCAAATTATATTCATAATGGGCACTAATCACTGGTAACACAGCCTTATTTGTTGAACTGTTAATTACCAGTAACACTATAGATATAAAAAGTTTTGTTAATGCTTCAAATTGTCCTTGAACATTACATTTTTCCCAGTGATTAGGCGTTGTTTAAAATCATCGCACATATTTTTAATATCTACTGCTATTTTGGACTTAAAACTTCTCTCAGTTATAAAAAATTCGTGACATATTTATTACATGATCATAACAAACATAAACATGAAAGACTTCTTTTTTTTTTCACTTAACCAAAGTTCTACAATTTGTTTATTTTAACATTTTCAATCCACAATTACGTATAAAGTAATTTTCACATAACATCTGCTACTTTACAATCAATGCCAGCTTCAAACAATGATAAAAAAACGCGAACTCAGATTAAGAGTACGAGTAAAATAAATCCATTTTAGATAGATACTCGCACTATACAACAACAAAATATGTGCAACATACATACAAGAAATCATTAAAACAAAACAAACCTTCATAATTAACTTGTCCATCTCCATCAATATCAGCCTCCCGAATCATCTCATCGACTTCTTCATCTGTGAGCTTTTCACCCAGGTTGGTCATCACATGGCGCAATTCAGCCGCTGAGATGAAACCGTTGCCATCTTTATCAAATACTCGGAATGCTTCACGAATCTCTTCCTCACTGTCTGTATCTTTCATTTTACGTGCCATCATAGTGAGGAACTCAGGGAAGTCAATTGTTCCATTACCTAACAATTTAATTTATGAATGAAAATAATTCAGCAACAGTTAATAATTATGAAAGGATGCTGGTAATATACGAGCAGTAACAAATGATAAAACATTTGTGTCAAAGTACAACACCGAATTGTAATAAAATTTTGAGTTAAAAAACTTTTAAAATAAGGAAGATAAGAACAAAACTAAAGTTGATAATTGCATTCAAAATGTCTTTAAAAAATTAGATTGAAACAAGCCAATGTATGGAAAAACAATGACCTCAATATTATTTTTAAGTATTCAGAAATTTGAAGCCTACACCTCCTTGAGAACATGCAAATGAAGTTTCTTTGGATCAATACCTATTTCTAACTGAATCAATATGGTTTCTGTTTTCTCTTAACAAAACTATACCAATTCAAATATGACAAGCAAATAATTAGCATAAAAAAAGAATAACTCCAAAAAACAAGACCTATACATTTTTGGGTTGATGAATGAAATCATTCATCCTTCAAATATTTTCGTTATTTCAAAAAGATCTACAGATCAGTTATCAAAGGTTTTGCAAAGGTAAACCAGGAAAGTTTAAACGATCAGAAAGTGAACTCCTGCAACTTCAGACACAATCCAAGTCACACCGTAATTGTCTGGGAGAGTAGCAATTTTCCTACTAGTTATCCAAAAATGTACTATGCCACTTTAATACAATTAGTTCTAGTTGCATGATTTCCGCTGATGAAACTATTATATCATTAATTCTCAATACATCAAGTCATTGCTAATATTTTACATAGCGTTACAGTATTGTTTGAAATTAATTACGTAATAATTAAAGTGTTTTTTTTGTATTTGTGAGATAAAATCGACGTTGGTATTTCTATAAAAAATAACAAATTTCATGAACAAGTTTATTTTATGTACCCTCTCGAAAAACTCTTTTCATTCAAATAAAATTTAACCAGTTTTAATTCCTTTAGTAATTTATACTGCCACCCCCCAAACTTAATTCTTTCACCTTGTATTAATCCTGGACAGATTTTTTTTAGTACTCATCACAATCCCTTTATCACTCAAGGAAGTTTTGCAGCTATTTTTATAAGATATCTATTTTGGGGCCATGTTTGTTGTTTCTTTTGGTGTATTTATATTATGAAAGGGATTTAAAGTTTAATTTACCTTCATACTAACCTAATTAATATTTTTGATAAGCTAAAATTCACAACTTTTAACAGGATGTAGAATCTAACTCGGTTTATGAGGGAGAAATAGAGGAGAAGGGGCTAATATTACTTTAACATGTAAATCAAATTTTAAAAGGGATATTAAACAACCCTTCATATAAGTTAAGATATTTGAAAGCACTGGCCTGGATTCTCAGCCATCAAATGAATTATACACACCCATTTGATTTGGTGTCTTTAAAATGTTTCAGAAATTCCAATATAACAATTTGTTAATTTTTTGCATGCTCTCATGTACAAAACCAGAAAAAACTGGACTACTTTCACGTCATCAATATTAACATAGTACTTCAAGGTATTTGCTTGATTCTTATTATGACAAGAATCTCCTATCGGTAGGAAAAAATTTGATTTTTCACCTGATAATTACAAGTTTATTACATAATCGAGATTGTAACAATGACATCAATGTTGTACTTCAAGGTAATGATAACTTTGAAAGTACTTGGAATAGTAATTGCTATCTTATCTGTTTTATCAGGCCCTTAAATAAAGATTGCAGTCACTTTAAATATAAAAACCCCAATAAATGCCTTATAAATGAAGATAAGATTAGCAAACACTAGGTCATCATAAAATATTAAGGGGCAACATGTCACAGGTTAAAAATGGGATTGTAGTATTAAATCTATGTGGAAAAGTTTGAAACAGTCATTATTACAGGTAACTTTTAAATGACAAACACTCTTTCCTTGAATGGTAACAAATGAATCATATGCATAAAAATGTTTTTGGAAGGAAGTTCAGACTTTTAAACATTACAAAGTGATAAAATACAAGGATAATTTTATTTAAAGATATGAACACTAGGAAGTTGATAATTACAGAGTTCCTCAACTCCAATTAAGTCATAATCATGTAAAATTCAGATTAATTAAGTTTTAAAATCCCATTAATACAGTAGTAGCCGGTGCAGAATGACAAATTAGGGGAAACTTGTTAAAATGTATCAACCAGTTTAATTAATTAATAATTACCATCAGCATCTACTTCATTTATCATGTCCTGCAGTTCTGCTTCTGTAGGATTTTGACCTAGAGATCTCATTACAGTTCCTAATTCTTTGGTTGTGATTGTGCCATCCCCATCTTTATCAAATAGCGAGAATGCTTCTTTGAATTCTGCAATTTGCTCTTCAGTCAGTTGGTCAGCCTGTCAAATTAGGAATTATTAAAGAAAATTCATTAAAATAAGGAAAGTTCATTTCTAAGGATATTGGTGAAAATTCCGTAAAATAATGGAAAATGTAAGGTTAATGTAAAATTCAATCCCAAGGAAGAGGGTAATTAGCGAAAATTCCGTAAACACCCAGCAGCAACAGAGTGGCGGCCAGATCAATAACAAACTACGCATTTTATTTGTCGCAAATTTAAATCTTGGGATTATCGCATAGTTGCAAAATACTATTTTATTACAATCTTAAAATAATATACTTCCTACTGAAGCGTGTAAAAGTTCCGCATTGCGGCAAAATCCTAAACCGGTTTAACAGCCAATCTAGCATTTGACAGCCACTTACAAGCCTAATGGCGTTCTAATGCCAAAAATATTAAAACACAACGGCACCATCGAGTTTAATTCAATCGCAAATATACCCGATGATGATGAATACGAACTCACCATTTTGATATTTTAGGATTTAGACAACTAGGCGTACACTCAATAGAACACCAACGAAACACTACAGACAAATGACAGTCCACGACCGAATGCAGCAGCCAACTGTCGTCGTTTTTGTTGTGGAACGTCGGCTCGAGGGGTGCGAGGGCGGCTTTGCTGCTGTTACCGCTGCTGCCAAGCGCAATGATGCGACTATGACATAAACCAGTAAATATTCCTACGCCTACTCGGTTGCGCATTTTCAACCAAAAATATTCACAAAAGCTCCAATAAATTCAAACACGAACAAACCGTGTCTAAAACCAAACATTGTTAGCTCGCGGTAATATAACAGACGAATTACAATTTTGAATTTTGAAAATTTTGCTTGGTACTACTTGACGGAGCGTAGCAATTGGGAATTTTGAAGATCGGGCGCGGCTTGTTTACAACGTATTCTCGTAGAGAGGCGCTACGCTATTGGCTGGAACGCACCTGCAATGCGTCAAGCCCGAACTACCCGCCTTTCGCACGCGGATTCGAATAAACGTTGCGCTGGTTGCGTCGGTATCTTGGCGTCCGCGTCCGTTATGCGTTTTGCGGGTGCGGTCGCTTCCTTGCGCAGGGGAAAAACGTATATTGCGTAAAATTCCATTATCCGGCTAATCATTAAACCTAATTTAATTGTATATTCTTGTTAATAATGGACATCTCTTTAAAGAAACCTAAACGCCGCAGCAGAGAATCGATAGTCTATTTTTAGACTATTAATCAAGGATAATATAAGTTTGTTTTAATGATTTAATTTGATAATTATAAAATGTTAATATTAACCCTCCAGAAAAAAACCGATTCATAAGCGCCTTTTTTTAGGTAAATATTTCGTAATGGACTTAATGGGAAACTGTTGTAGAAAAATGGGGTTGTTTGACTTTAATTATGAAAAAGTATCCAAGCTCAAGCTTCTGGGATTTGTGACCTATTGACATAGAGATGGAAGGAGGAGAAAACTTCAATACTTTGGTACATACCACTTTTTCATCTGTTGCTATAAAGTGTGATAAAATATTAAATAAGGAACGTTTTAACATTTTTATTTTAAACAACTCTAATATAAAAATTAATTTATTTTTCTAAAAATTGGAAATCAATGTTAGAAACAGTTTTTGGTGATTTTTTAAATAAAATTCGTTTATTTTACTTCAACCGCTTTTCTTAGTTTTCCAGAAACTAATTATATTTTTAATGTAATACTGCTAGCTTAATAATAATTATTAAACTTTTTCTTAAAAAATCAAATGTTACTGAATAGACATTTATTTATTAATAATAATCAGAAAATTAAGAGATGTAGGTTTATTCTAATATTCAAAAAAAATAGGGGTCAATTTGATTGTTTCCTTTTAACATCTAAAGCAGTCATTGTCAACTTGACCCCCTTTTTTTTGTACCACCTTCAGTTTGATCCAAGTGAACAAAATGTGATAAGTTCAATTAATCAATATTATAACAAAAAGTATGGGTAGCTGAAACATGGATTTAATTAATGAAGAAAATTTCAAATTGAACTTTTTAATTTACCAAAGGAATTAAAACAAACGCGGTTAAAAGAAATTTACAATTCTTCAATGAATATTGTGATTAATTATTGAATATGTGATTTAGGGGAGCCATAGTAAATACAAAAATGTTCAATTTAGTAGCAATATTTGTAAATTTGTAATTAATTATTGATTGGAGGTAGTTTTCTGCGCTAATTCTGTAGAATCTCGAGTAGGTACCTAGCTAGATCTAGAATAGTATTACTCAAAAGCATAATTAAAGTTGCTCTCATTAACCCCACTGACATAATTCAAGGAATATATACAGATGGGGGCCTATAAATTATATTCTGGGATATCAATGCAAAAAATAGTATGTTCCTTTATTTTCTCCTCAATTATTTTAGAGCTAAACTGTTCTGAAATTTTTTGTAGAGAAAGAAATATTGAATCGGGACGTTCTATTGGTTTTGTATGTATTTTAGTTATACAGAAAGAAAACATTGCAAAAATCGAGGATTTAAATTTGAAAATCGCGCACTTTTCTGCAATTTTCAAATGGATAGGTAAGAAAACGAATTTGTCCCATATTTGGCATAGATTAAGTATGTGGTTCTTATACTTTAAAATATTTCTGGCAATACAGCATTCCCGAGGCTGGTGTTTTTTTATAAAAACAATTAAAATTAGAAATCCATACATACATCCATAGAGGGTGGCCGAAACTTATAAGGCTACTTTTTCATATAAACTTGTACCTATCTTAATACTTGACGCCTCTTCAAAAATGGAATAAAAATATGGTTTTTAATTTTTATCTAAAATGTTACCAAAAGACAGAAAAATACAAATCATATAATTAAGAGACATTTTAACGAGGTACATGAACAAAAATAAAAAAAATGATAAAATTGAAGCGTACTGTATTATGCACAAAGGAGGTGATTTCCAGCAGTTTCTTTAATTTTTTATTCTCGTTAAAATGTCTCTTAATTAGGATGTCTGATTTGTATTTTTTTGTCCAAAGTCGAAATAAAAATTAAGATCCAAATTTTTTTCTCCATTTTTGAAAAGAGGTAAACTCTTCAGGGAAGCATGTTAGGATACAAGTTTATACGAAAAAGTAGCCTTAATTTTCGTCCATTATACACCTCCTGTACGTATACATGTCTACTTTATAATAGTACTAGTACCTACTACCCACCAATCTAAAAAATGGCAATAAGTAGAGATAACTATATCTTATAAAAAATAAAAATTTTCTTGAAATTTCATGACCTTATCGTCCTTATCTTAAGTTTTGTTCTGGTTACGGGGCTGGTTGTTCCTCAATTCCGGAAAATTAGATATCCTGCTAATTTATGGGAAACCTAACCAAAACGCGTGTGTGGCTACGAGATTATAATTTGAAAACACCAAGACCGCGTAAAACATTTCCCTAATTTGGAGAGAATGGAAAAGGAAAGGATTTCTGTTCTAATCATTAATCCAAATAATAGGAATACCGATGAAGCACAACGCACAAGTTTAAATACTTATGCTATAGATATTCTTATTTCTGTTCGTTAAATATCAAATAATTCTCATAGGCTCTTGCTTATAGCCACCTACTTACTGAAATTTACAGAGTATGGACTATGGACTGTGGTATGATATAGGGATAATAATGTGTGATGGGGCATTTTTGGGGGCCCTTTAAAATTCGTATTCTTTTTTCTAATAAATATAACCATTTCAGCAAAGGTTGCTGGTTCTTGTACTATTAGATGTGGTATTTTCACTGTTGATACCGTCTTTTTTGGAATTTAAAAAGATTGAAGAAATCTGAACGAAAAAATTAAATTTAGATATTAATTACAAACAGTTTTTATTTATTCCGTCTTTAGCGAGAGTCTGAACTTTTCCAGTTGTTGTTCCCAAAAAAGAACTTAGTTTTGAAAGTTCATAACAAAATGAACTTTGCCAGCTCTGCTTAAAGGGGTGTTAATGAAGTAATTTAGAGTCGAAAGTGTTTTATAAAGATGGGTAATACTTACTAACATATTCGTTAAATCTGAACATGTTTCTTAAGAAAACTAATACAGTATGGTTGATTGTAGAAATGCTGAAATTAAAAAGAAATGTAGGTAGAAGTCTTTTACTATCTCATGGACCCAGAATTGCGCAGAGAGTTCGTGGAAGGCTAGCGACGATTTTAGGTTCTCTGTGACCAAACTATATCTATTTACTACGTACCTACTATTTCTTTAGATATGTTGGTATGGTAGTAACAAGTCTGCCTGAGTTAAGTAATCATCTTATTCCACAATGCTGGTATAATACTTTTAAATTTAATATTCCATTATTTTTACGAAAACTAATTTCTTTATATGCTAACTTTATAATTACCTATAGGTACCTACTATATTTTCACTTAAAGATCAATTTTTCATGAAAGAGGACAATTAACAACGTATTATTGTTGCAGAAGTCTGTTAACAGTGCCGTCTTAGGAATTTGAGCTCCCCTGGGCTAAAAAAAAATTGGCGCCCTGGCCCAGTTGACATTAGATTGAACAATAATGGAATAATGAATAAATAAAAATTATTTTTTTACAAAACTCTCCTTGAAAGAAATTAGAAATCATGAAATATTTTTTACTTACATTGAATCACAATTTTAACGCTTATATTAGTGGGTATGAAAGGAAACATACTGATCGAGAAAAATAGTTAGTTGTTTTTCAACTTTAAAATTTAAATTAAATAGCAAACAAAATTTCAAACATTCTCAGTTCTTCGGCGCCCTTGGATCAATGGCGCCCCTGGGCTATAGCCCATTTAGCCCAATGGATAAGGAGGCACTGAGTCTGTATGAGGGTGGTAGGAACTGTAATTAGATATCTACTACTAAAACTGTGTTGTAGAATTTAATTAATCAGTGCCATATTTTTATCTCGAAGGAATTAGGAAATTGCGGTTTTTAATGTGAAAAAAAACTTATCATATTAATTGCATAGTAGTAAAGAGATTAAGCTTGTTTACTTTTATTTGGAATTCAATTTCAAATCACATGAATTTGAAAAATGACGAAAATAATATTTTTTACGACCATCATTGAAAAATGTCAAATGGTACTAGGTACAGTGCCAGCATATTGATACCGTGCGTTCAAAACTAACTGGATGATGGGGATCTTTAAGTCATATATAGTTTCATTAAATTTTATTAGTCTTTTTTCAAAGTGACAAGTGAATTGTATGAATTTTACACAAAATTATGATCAGCTACATTTCATTCTTCTAATTCTTATTAGCCGTTCCAATTTCGATTTTGACAGGTTTTCTCTGTGGTGCCCTCTCAGGGTGTATATGAAACTACTATACCTATGTATCTTAAATCTGAAAAAATTGTTGCTGACTATTATCTAATAGATGCACCACAGAGAGCAAAGGCAAAGGATATTTTTCTCAAGTGAACATTATCATTATTTTCTGAGATGCAAAGCATGGATTTAATATTTTGCATTTTTCTGTAAATGCCTCGTATATATAAGTATTTTCGAATTTCAAATTTGACGTTTTCGGCCATTTAGCAACAACAACAAAGGATCGTTTTAAATTTTGTATTCATATAGTGTAGCATATAGGTACTAAGTCATTTTAAAAGAATACATATTATTTTGAATAAATCAATCACTGATTTATTGTTCTGCTATCACCACCATTTGTTTCCTATTATCTCTTTGCTCTTGGTACCGCGATAAGAAAATATTTGATAATCATTTAAGTAGGCAATTATGTCAGTGTTTGGAATGTTACAGTTCGTAGCTTTTCGTACAACTTGAAAATCACTTAAGATTAGGTATAATATAGGCTTGATTCCTGCTTATGGCTTTTCTGATTAGTGATGTAATGTTTGCTTCTAGCAATACGCATTCTTCATAATCCTTAATGATTTTTAGCAATAATCTATCAACATCGGATATCTACTCAGTACCTATACCTACTAATATACCTACCTACCAACCTACCTTTGCGACCTATTTACAGGTACCTAATCCAACTATCCATGAAATGATAAAGTGCGATCACTAAAAGAATGTTCAATTTAGTACCTACTGTTATGTGCAGTAATAGGTATGTTGAAGTTAGTCCTTGTTTCTCAATTGGATCTGCAGAACTTCATCAAAAAATAGGATCAATCAATAGTTTACTACAATATTTTTCAACACTTCGAGTACGAGTTATCATAGTTATTTTATTATAAATAGTACTTATATTATTTGATTATCGTCAATACTTTTGATTCAAGTACAGTGCCTTCATTAATGATTGATACCCACGTGACCACAAAATATAGGCAACCCAACTTTCACAGTTGGCAAATCTTTATCTAATAATTCCCTAACTGATTGTATGTACGTAAATTGACAGTAACTTTAGTGACTTTAGTTACTTATTAGTTACAACGAGTACCAATCCTACCTGACTTCAACATTTAAATCTGAAACTCCCAAGGACACCACGGATCAAAGGTCACGTGGGTATCAATCATTAATGAAGGCACTTACCTTTACTACGACTTTTTTTGAACTGTTTAGGTAGGTACCTACTACCTTTGGTAAATTCAAAATAAAAAGAAAATCTTATTATTTACCTGCTTCAATTTTCCCATGTAATAGTTTTGAGAAGAAATTTTTCACAAAGATCATTTTCAACTGTTGAGCAGCGTATCTACGTATTACAAACTGAAATAATTATCTCTACACAGCATGAGCATAATTATACGTTATGTTAGTTTTGTACGACAACTAATGTTGTAGAGGCGCAAAAAGCAGATTATAAGACATCATATAGTATGGTAACATTTATTTTCAAATTTACATTTGTACATATACACAATATCGGGTCTATTGCGTCTATAACAGATTCAGTCTGTATTATGCAACTTTAATTTGTAATATAAAATATAGATAAGACTTGGTCTTAATTATTGTAAATGGTTTACCCCACAAGTAGGTAGTTCATAAGACAACCTGTTATAAGTAAAAGTAATTATCAGACAGATATCTCCCAACCATAAAGCACCGAACCATTTTTGCTTCGTAAAGTTTATTGATAAAGGCTATTTGACATTGTTTCATACAAAATGAATACATTTTGAAAATGTACTATAAGTAGGTACCTACCTACTTATACAGCGTGTCTAAAAATGAATTACATCTATAGTAAATGTCATAAGAGCCTGTAGGCAGGTACCTATTGTAAAGACAACTCGACATTTAGTGTGCTTTGAATTTTCAAAACAAAGGTACAATGTGCCGTTTTCGCGAGCTACTCTGTTATTAGCTACACTGCCATTTTCCATTTACTTATTATATCTGTCCTGATCGAAAATATGTCTCAATAATAAAAATGTTTTCTTGCACAATACATTTTGTATTGTAGTATTAATAAATATTTTATAATTTAATAATGTAGAGTGTAGAAATATTCACATTAGTAAATATACAATAATTAAATAAATAACAAAAAGTAAAGTTTTAAAAATAAACCTATTTACATTAAGGTCTTGACATGTTAGATATCCTTTATAAAAAAACAATAACATACTCTTCAAACGCCTTTACTACATTGAAAAAGTGGATTACAATCGGGCGTAATTATGCAAAAAGTAGATTTGGAGTGATTAATTGTAGTGCAGCTTCTGGAAGTACCACCTATAATTTAAATCGGCGCAAAATTAGAAACAGAGCTCTCCACCTTATCTACTGATTCGTTTTGCGTTTTATAATTCAGCTGATTATAGGTCGAACGAATACATAACAATATGAGAAATAAAGGTTTTATTTGCAACATAAAACAGATATTGTGATTTTGAACATCTAAACATATCAGTTTCAAAGTTCGGAACACCTCTATATCCATCTATATCGTGCTGAATGGTTTCACCTGCGAACAATGTTGAGTAAAACTCCTGGCAGTCTTTGGATATTAGGTGCCATACAGATTCTATATCCTTTAGTTTTTCTATTGCAATACCTTTTCCCTCAGGCTAAAGTGCATTTAGATCTGTCTTACAGATTCAGCTATGAGGGCAACCATGGATTTACTTGAAATTGCAGCTTCTACTGGTATATCCTCCTCAAAATGTTGGTTCATGAAAAGAGGGAAAGGTTTTTCCTTTAGAAGAGTAATTTCCCTTGTCTTTAACCAATTTATTACCTCTTCATTTACTGCCTTCTTTCGGTTAGTTATCTGTTTCTCGATTTGTTCCGTAATTTTAAAGAAAAATCTTTTTTCATTGGATGCACTGACCAAACATTTGCATGCAGCAGGTTTCCATTAAGATGACAAAAATTATTCGAATATACGAAAGCGCTCTTATGATATTACTACTGAATATACGTTTCGCGATTTCTATTCTAAATTGATGTTGCCATGGAAATTTCCCGAGCTGTGCTCGAGGGATATTTCGTAATGGTAACATCAATTGAGAATAGATAAGAGGGAAAAGTATTTAGAATAGACGTAAGTGATCGAATGATATTTGTCACGATTATATCACGAATTTTGAATTTCATTTTACTCAAAATGTCAGTCTGACTTTTGAAAAAAAAAAAAAATAATAATCCCTGATTATAAAATAAGCATTTTTCACTAACGATTGTTTTCTCTCTTGCTTATGCAAACTGAATGGGATACAAGCTGTTGAAAAATGACATTAGCTCAGATTTTGCTACCATGTGGGTTGGTCGCTTTCTGCAGAACTGGGTCCAATTGAGAATAGAAAGAGGGAAATTGCTTTTAATGTAGAATTCCCTGATGTAAATTTAATATTATCCATCATTTTTAATACACCCATATAATCACTGTCCGTCAGTGTAGGTACCAGAATAATTAGTTCAAATATGGTATAAAGTACTTAAACTACAGGCAACCTGAATTAAATAAACGGGAATTATAAATATGTAATTGTTTTTGTTTATAATTAATTTCTTGCAATTAATGCAATGCAATACAGTATTTCAATTGAATGACTAGAACGGAGTTAGCAGAATGCTACCCCATTATCTATTAAACTATTGGTAAAATTAGTTTAAATGACAACATATACCTAGAAGTATAAAAATATTAGTAATATAACAATAATAATTTGTAATTGTTCTGAAAAGAAATCAAATTGCAGTCAATATCCAGTATCTGAGAAACGCAAAATCAAGATGTTGAATTGTTTCTTCAAATTGCCATTCTTATTAAGTACTAATAATTAATATAAGTGATTTACACTATTTTAAAACAATTATCAACTGTGGTAGCTCTCTCAACTTAATTACTTTAGGTATTGTACGGACGATTCTGAGTTGGGACAGGTACTTTAAATAATCCCTAACAGATATAAAGTCCCCTTAATCTGGTAGTCCGAATTGGACCAGGACCAGGATATAGTATCTACACGTTTTGTGGTTGGGAGCTTAAATATCTGAAAGTATACATCAGTGTTTAGATGGTAACAAACAAAAAAGGAAAGGCACCTCCATAATGGCCGTTTTATTTTGTAGCCATGAATAGTAAAAAATTGTTTGAGCAATTTTGAAAAAATTCAAAGCTACCATCCATATTTGCAGGTCAGAGTGGTTTAAAAATAAGATTTTCCGTCCAAAACCTCAAAAGGTGCTCAAATGTTTACGAAATGAGTGATGATTTTTAGATATCACTGATTTCGAATTCAACCTCAAAATTTTCAAAAACAAAATAGCAGCTGCATACGCAACAAGACAAGATTGGACATATACAGCCAGACTAGAGGGTTAATTGGACATCAAAATAAAACAAATCCATTTTAACAGTTACATACTTTTAAACTCACGTTACTATACAGGGTGTCCCAGACTTGATTCCCCAGGCGTATAACTTTGTTATTTTTAAAAGTAATTAATAGTAATAAACCAATATATGGTTTTGCCCAACTCTGAACCTCCGATTGTAACAAACATTAATATTATTATGAGTAGTGTTGTTAACATAAATGTACATATTAAACCTTTTTTGAAACATAACCAATAATTATACTTTAATTTTCTATTTTACAAACACACAAATTAAAACTATCACCCAACTGAAATTAACATAAGTAGAATAAAAATTCCAGGTATAAGTACTAAAACTGTTATCCTTCATTAGTTTAATTCATATAAAACTTCCTACTTAAAAATACTGTTACTTCATTAGTTCAAACTGTAAGCAAGTTAATTTGAAAGTCAATAATGGGTCTTCAATAAGAAAAAGCTTAGTTAGCTTCAGTTCCATTTTAATTACATAGAAACCCATCCAATTTGATCAGCCTTCACTGCAGAGTCCAAACATTATTAAAAGACTTTTTACAATATTTAGGGAAGGGCTCCACACCTTTTCCAACCATTTTAAAGATATGTTGTACAGGATATTAGTTAATAGGTACGTTCAATTATTAAACGCTCAGCAATTTCTTGCTGAGTTATCCAGAATTCCCTATTTGCCGTGTTGTACCGAATAGCTAACTTAGCCCAAACTTAGCCTACCTTAATTTTTTTATGCTGGAATAAGCCGACAGCGCTTTTACATGACTTCCGGTTTGGGCCAATCTACAGCAGCAATTGCTATTAGGCTGTGAGCAGTTTCGTACTGAATCAATTGAACACAGCTAATAAGTAATATTGCAAAGTGCTCTTTTTGAATAATTTAGAATAATGTTTAAAAACGGAACAACTACATTTCCTTTTACCACCAGTAATACCTTAGACCAAAAAAAAATGATAATTGTTATGATAACACACTTAAGTTTGATAAAACATTCACCACATCGTATAATCCTAATAAACACTTTGAAAATATTATGTAACACAGTTATAGGTAGTTTTAAATGCACTATTATAAATCTAATTAACAATTTAATTATTCAAAACATAAAGGAACAGATGTAAATGGAAGAATAGGACTATTAGTTTCAACATTTAGAGCTGTAGACATGCAGCTACTTGCTGTTTCATGCTCTCCTAAAGACTCTAATACTTTACCGAGGTTGTACCTGGAGAAAAATTATTTAAGTAATTATTACAGTATTCCAACCAATATAAATAACTAACGAAAGTTTGAATAATAAAGAACGTTACAAATACCTACATAATGTAGCTTTTATTGTAACATGGAAGAACTTTATCGCAATAACAAGTGACGCCAGGACACTGAAAAACTAGTTTTAAGTGGCTAAAACCTTGTTGCAAGAAAGCTGAATAATTGTGCATAAATTTAGAGTCAATCGGAAATTTCACGGAGCTTCTTGTACGAAATTTCATTTTCTACAACTTCGGTCCTATAGTACTTTACTCTATCTACCGCAGTTTTTTGTTGCATTTCAATTTAAAGTGTATTTTACGATTGCCTATGGTAAAATATACGACGCGAAGTCATGTGCCACTGGATACGTTTTTCTAGCGTCTTTCGCACCGCAAAGTTAGCAGGGCGTTTATAGCTATAAAAAAAATTAAAAAAAAAAAAGAATCTAACAGTAAAAAAAATGGTGTGCGTCATGGGACACACGACTGAAGTGTAACTTCTTACTTCTTGTGTGTTTGTTGCATTTATTTTGACGCACCCTGTATGTGCATTATTATCCTTTGGTTGCATTAATTTTGACGCACCTTGTCTTTAAATGTTAACAAACACAAAATGTATACAGGGTGATCATTTGAAAACGATCCACCCCCAATATCTCGGTGCACAAAGCTTTCTAAAGAAATCGCCGAGACACGTCAACAATATTAATGAGGGGGACATATTTTTACATAAAAGTTACATAACACGTTTTATCCCCCCACCCTCCAGAGCCTCCTCCTCAAAAATTTTAAATGGCAAGGGGGTTTATGTGATACCTCATTTGAAAGGCCTTTGGATTACCTACATTTTGACGTTTTGCTTTTTAAAATCGGTTGATTCGTTTTTGAGATATTAAGGGAAAAGTGTTTAAGCTTATTAAGACAAAAGGGAGATTTTAAAACGCATAGCAGGCTGTTGTCATAATGCATTACTGGATGTCTTTATTGTCACTACTTGTCAAAGTGTTTGGCAATAATAATTGTTGATGTTCGTTTAAATTAAAATCGATAGATTTGTTTTTCAGAAATTTAATATAATAATTAGACAAAATAATTTCAATTCTTTCAGCTAACGTGTAAAACATTTTTTAAATTTCACAAAAATCTCCAACCGCAAAGTAAAACACACACAAACACTGTAATCACTGTAATATTAAATTTGCACAAACGTCAAAACATCATTTAATTGTTTCTGCACAGCCTGCTATTTTGTTTAATTTTTATATTTCTTTAAATTTCTGAAAAACAAATCTATCGATTTTAATTTAAACGAACATCAACAATTATTATTGCCAAACACTTTGACAAGTAGTGACAATAAAAACATCCAGTAATGCATTATGACAACAGCCTGCTATGCGTTTTAAAAGCTCCCTTTTGTTTTAATAAACTAACGGCCGTTTGCACCAGTTCCCCTTAAATTATAAGTGTCGCTTATAAGTTTAATTGTCATGGATACAATTGTCATTTTTTAGTTAAGGGGGACTTTAAGTGACACTTAAGGTTTAAGGGGAACTGGTGCAAACGGCCGTTAAACACTTTTCCCTTAATATCTCAAAAACGAATCAACCGATTTTAAAAAGCGAAACGTCAAAATGTAGGTAATCCAAAGGCCTTTCAAATGAGGTATCACATAACCCCCCTTGCCATTTAAAATTTTTGAGGAGGAGGCTCTGGAGGGTGGGGGGATAAAACGTGTTATGTAACTTTTATGTAAAAATATGTCCCCCTCATTAATATTGTTGACGTGTCTCGGCGATTTCTTTAGAAAGCTTTGTGCACCGAGATATTGGGGGTGGATCGTTTTCAAATGATCACCCTGTATGTATTGAATATAACGCACATTGCGTGCGTCATTCCTCGGCGATCGCCACCTGCTTTATCTTCGAGTCTGCGCAACACGCACGCTTAGTCGCTTAATGTATGAATTTAAAACCCCCGCGCGTCACGTGCTTCCGTTACGCGAAACGTCATCTCCGTTTCACTTCCAAGATTTTACTACCCATCGCCGCATAAGAAGTTACACTTCAACAATTAAAATTTAGTATACACCCCTATTGAGTTTTACATGAAAATATTTGTTACTATATCTAGTCTACCTACCCAACAGATAAAGTTAAGCTCCTCGAATTTATGGTACAAAACACAAGCGGATAGCCCTCACAGTTCGGCTACAAACAGCTGAGCGTATGTATATACACAAGTCCACTGGGTTTTTGTGAAAAATAATTCTCAAACTGCAACTAACCTAAAGCAAAGACTAGTGGGTGTGGGGCGCCCCTCGAGCTTTAGGTTAGTTGCAGTTTGAGAATTAATTTTTACAAAAACCCAGTGGACTTGTGTATATACATACGCTCAGCTGTTTGTAGCCGAACTGTGAGGGCTATCCGCTTGTCACAAAAACCAGTTTCACATGCTAGAAATTACAAACTTAACAAACAACAAATCGAGACAAATGTCAGTGTTTGCTATATGGTGTTTTTAAAATTCGACCATTAGAAATTTTTTAATTCAAATATTGCGCGTTTTGTGGGGAGGTGCTCAGCTACAGTTTGATCGCTAAGGGTTGGCAAAAGTCATACCCGCGTAGGCAGATTCTAGGGTATGCAGGGAGAGGATTACCTTACACTACAAAGGAAGAGCATTTCGTGACTACTGCCTATTTCGCTTAGGAATTTCCAATGTGAAGCACATGAGCATTCACCGGGCAATCTTTAAAAATCTACTTAAAAATAAGTAAAGGGTTGCTATACAGTGCGCGTTCATGATGAAAGGAATAAATTCGATAAAATCGTAGCTATTAGCTGCGTTCAATTCCGTCAGCGACAAACAGCAAAACGTTCTGAACGGCTTGCTGAGATTCAATAGCAGCAATTTGCTGCCAATTGCTAGCAGCGTTTGCAAGCGCAAATTTCACTTGCTACTTTCTGCGACCAGCGGAATCAACTGTCAAAAACGCGAATACATAACCTTACTCTCAAAATTGTACATGCAAATTTATCGAAAAACAATAATTCTGATATAATTTTTATAATAATGAATAAATACACTTTTTTAGATGAGAAAATGAACATGATTCTTATTATTTTAGTTATTACTGGCAATCTGGTCTCGTTTGAGGTTATGATTATAAATCAAAACCAACATAAGGTACCAGCAATGCGTTCAAATGTAAAATTTTTCGCTTTCAGCAAGCGTAAGCAATTGCTACTCTCTGCTCGTGGAATTGAACGCAGCTATTGTTTTTTATCAAAAACATTCTCACACGTTGATTTTAGTTTTTAAATTGGCATTTTTGATCTACGTCAACCCTATATCACTTCCGGTAAAACCGGAAATGGCAGCAACTTTGTTATTTTAAATAAAACACCCTGTATATTTTTACAGATTTGGATAGAGAAGGAGAAAGTGCGTTCAGTAGACCCAATATCAACATTAGTATTTCATTCTAAAGTAGATAATGAACAATTATCAACCCGGCGCGGCGTGTATGCAAAATAACGTCAAAACATCTGACGTATATGAATAAATATCAAAATTTTTCTAGATAAAAAGTGGTTGATATTGGGTCTACTGAACGCGACTTTTCTGCAAAAATATAAAGGCTGTTTCATTTAAATTAACAAAGTTGCTGCCATTTCCGGTTTTACCGGAAGTGATATAGGGTCAGCGCATAGATCAAAAAATGGCAATTTAAAAACTGAAATCGACGTGTCAGAGCGTTTTTGATAAAAAACAATAGTTGGGATTTTATCGAATTTATTCGTTTCAACATGAACACACTGTATAAGTACCTCTGTCGCTTGGATCTATTTTTAATGTTAAGTTACAACAAGTTTTACCTGTATTTGCATTTCCTAATATTATTTATAAAAATGAATGCGACTTTATTGGAAAGTAAAAATTTCTTTAATAACTGACTAATTTGGAAAAATATATAATGCAAGGAGGATGAATTGCGTTACATTCATTTTAAGTTACAGTTAAGTACCTGTATTTCCATTTCCTAATATTTCATGAAACTTTATTGGAATGACTAGTTTTGAAAAGTATAGTTAATTGAAAGACGATGATTAGCTGAGGTAAAACCAAGACAATGTCTATGTTTAAAAAGGGAAAAACTGTAAATTTCAAAACTCCCGTAGTAATTATCAAAGTGTTTAGCATGGTGTTGCTGATTGTAGTCTTCGTTCAATGTTCAATCTATGAATGGGAAAGGCACGGAAAAACGTCAGTGCGAGGGTTCGGCATGCACTGCTTTTTGCCCACCAAACTATTTTGTTGGGTACGTACAGTTCTAGTTGTTCAGCTTACATTATTTAGTGTCTAGCTATTTACAGCTTACAATAGATTTGAACCAACTAAAACTAGTTTTCACTGTATCACAAGAGGTTTTTCGCATATTTTCAAAGTCAAATATAAATATTAAAATATTACTTACCATGTAATATGATTGCTAGGATCTACTTTAGCAGCTTCCCTAAGAGTTGATTCTGCTAAACCTTGAGAACCCATATAATGGTAAACCAGTCCCAGTTGTTGAAGTGACTTAACATGTTGTGGATTAATTGCTACAGCATTTTGGAAGCACAATTTTGATTCTGCCCATTCTTGTTTATGCATGTGTAACAATCCCCTCTGTAATTTGAATTTATTATTGTTTCGAGTTTCATCTTTATAAACTAAATTTTTAATTTTTGGAAAACAATAAGAAACATACCATATGCATAATATGATGTGACAGGGCAAAAATTTGTGTAGATTCCTGTATACATTGTTGAACATCTGCTGGTTGATCAAGCGCTAAATAAATTTCAGCTAAAAGTAACCACACCTCCATTTGCAACAGCCAAGCACGTTGGGGTCCAGGTCGAGGGCTGAAACTGCTCATAGAACTTGCAACTTCACTAAGAGCATGCTCAACTCTTGATGCTGCTACACTATGTGCCTGTAATGAACCTAAACAAGAAAAATTAATACATGATTACGGAAATAATAAAAACCAGTACATTATAATAATTTTATACAATATCTGTTACAGCTGCCCAAGAATATACAAGGTTGTCCTTGGCCAACTGTACGTATAAATAAAAAATACTTACTAGAGTCTTTGTCAGACATTTCAGAAGTATACAGTTGGAAGACAGAACGAGTATCACTCTTACGGTCACATTCAGGTACATCTGATATTGTTTGCCCTTCATATAAATTTTTCCACAATTCTAGCATCTGTTTAGCAGTTATCAGGGCTTTCTGAAATATAATAATTTAAGTAACAACCTATAAATGGATAACAAATTCTACTTCTCCATCATCTACATGAAGCTCCAGATGTGCTTTAACGTACATTAAATTTAAACAGTCAGGGTATTCTTCAAGTGCAGCTTCTACTACTTCTAAAGCTTCAGCATGTTGTCTACTCGCAGATAATAAGAGAGTAAGTAAATGTAATGTTGATGAACTTTCAGATCTTAATGCTAAAGCAGTTCTCACATGATGCAATGCTTCACTTATGTTTCCTGTCAATGCCAATTGTAAACCCAAGTAGTATTCACACAAGTGGTCATTGGGTTCTATTTGCACAGCACTACAAAAAAGAATAATTTTATTGTAGATTTATGGATATTTTTTTATCATCGACTTACTTATTAAAATTATCTAGCGCTAAAGAATTTAGAACTAATTTATCCTGTTTAAGTAGAGAAATTCTAGATTGTAGTTGATATCCAATTCCAATATACAAGTGGCATCTTCCAAGGAGACTTGAAGAATGCGTAAGCTCTTTAGTTTTTGCTTCTAAACTAAAATTTGTTCCTTCAACAGGTAAATCTAAATTTTCATAACAAAGCCTTGCTGCTAAAAGGCAATTTATAGACTCTTTTGGTTCAAGACGAATCACTTCTTTAAAAACCCCTAATGCATCACTGTAACGACCTGCTGCAACTAAACTAAGAGCATGTTGCCTCCACACATGGGGTTCTTCAAATGAAAACTTCATTGCACGTTCTAATGACTAAAAATTAAATAAGTAGTCATAGTATACTATACTATAAAATTGAAATACCTCTTGTAGCAGGGTAACTTGTCCCCATCGCACTGTAGCAAGTGTCAGTAAATCATACACAAATGTTGCATCATGATACGCATTTAATCGAGCTTCTTTGAATTCAGCAGATTGTGATAAGACAGTATGACGAACAGCCATTGCTTCTGCCACCAGTAAAACCAAAATGCCCTCTTCACATTCATTTCGAGGTATAAACTAAAAACATTATTGCAAATATATCTTACATGTAAACTAACAGTTACGCATTAGATGATAAATATATTAATTATTTTTTCTTTTTATCCCAATGAACACAATTGCATGCAAATCCATGATTGTACGTACCTGGTTTAGAGCAGCATACTGTCTGGGTTTCCAGGGTGAATCTCTTGTTGGAGAATTAATAGGAGGTTTATAGTCATCACAAGCGGTACCACGTAACAGCAACTCAGCAAGCTGACACATAAATTTAAGCCGAATTGTATGTATACCGTGTGATTCTACAGAATTTAGAGTGGCTCTGTATCTTTCAAGTGCAACACAGGGTTTTCCTTGTCTCAGTAATAAAGCAGGTGCCTCTTGCAATGCTTGTTCAAGAACCGGACTTAAAGTTTTGTTGATGACAGGTGGTTGAGGAGAATGCGTTCCTTTAAGAGAAATGTAGAAACAATATTTGATTTGTAAATATAAAGGAAGTTTGATGGTAAAAATGTATAATTCTAAATTAACAGGAGAGCAAGTTTGATATTGAAATACCAAATATTTTTGTTTGGATTTTTCTTGGTCAAAGTATTCTTACCTGTTGTTGAATTAACAGTGGTTTGCTGTTTATCCAATTCTTGCATATAAAGTAGGCTAAGGTCAGATGCAATTTGAAAACAACGAAGCATTTCTTCTTCACGTTCTGCTTTCTTGTATTTACTAGTGGCTGCAGTGTCTTTTGATAAACACAATGCTTTGATTGCAAATGATTCTGCAACTATCCTTAAACTTCGTCTAGAATGTAAAGTAAGTTGTTAATAATTTTAAAATCCTTTATTGAGATACAAAATTTGAAGAAATTAATTGAAACTGTTTAATGTTATCTACTTACACAGGTAATCTTTTTTCAGAAAGTGCGTTTAAATCTGCTAATTTGTAATTACTAATACTTTCAGCGTAATATCCACATGCATATTGTAGTTTGCCTAAAAGTAGATGTGCATCCAGCGCTACTCCTGCCTAAAAGGGAAGAAAGAGTATGAATTGTTCTGAAAAAATCACCTTAACTTTCCTGCAGTTTATATTTTAAAAATTTTAAAGCTCTACATATAAAAACCGTGGAAATATATGCAAGCAATTAAACAGTGTGTAAAATTGAGTAGAACAGTATTTGGGATCTTGGAATCGGTATAAGAGATACAATTCTGGTTAACGGGGGGGGGGGGGATTAATATAGCCTAGTTTGCATCCCAGAAAACCGATTTTTATTACGTTAATTTCTGTGACTTCTATACCCTTAATAGGTTGATATTTATATTTCCTACAAACATATTTGAATGACAACTCAGACTGCTCAGTTTTATGTAAAGGTGTATAATATAGCAATAACACTTTAACGTTGAATGTAATGGATCTTAATCATCTAACTTGAATGTAATAATATACTATGTGATATATTATAAGGCACCTTAATTAAATGAAGGGTATTAACACATTTGACAGTCTACCTTCTTTCCCATATCGTTAGCTGCTAATTGAAGATATCTTTTAGCTTCAATTAGACCAATTTTGGCACGATGAATATTGGCATCGATTGGAGGCCATTCTTCTAAATACCTTTCGAGTTTTCCTTCACCAATTAAAAAATTGGATAGGTATTCTACAAAATTAATTCCAGTGTAAATCAAACTAGTCTGTAAGTCACAAATATAGATTTTATACCGAAATTGGGTGATCTCTCTTTTAATTGTTCGGCCAATTCAATAACTTTTGACCAGTTTTGTTCTTCTCTGTTTTTCTCAATATCAGTTTCAATTCTAACAGTAGTATATCTTGTTCTTGTAGTCATATTTGCAATATAATATGTTATTCTTTAAATTTTCGGAAATGTTCAATTTTCAATCTAGTCAGACATAACCTTTAACTGTCAGATTCGTCAGATTCGGCGAATCATGAAACAACAGGTTGTTCAAATTCATTCATTATACATCGAATTCCTGTTATATCTACGAATAAATATATTCGGTGAAAAAATTAAATTTTTTAAAATAATTTGTTAGTAGGCTTTTATATTTTAAAATTTAAGGGTAAAATCAAAAAATTAAGTGATGAGAAATGTATTAATTATTTCGAGTTTTTATTGAAGAACAATTACTGCGTATTGTATCTACTTTACACTAATTAGTATAGGCGTGAATAATCAATCAATGAATACCTAACTAAACTGTCTCTAATATTAATTAATTATTAATGTTATTGTTTTAGTCAAAGGTAGTTATACCTAGAATGCCTTGATATCAGGAATTTATATTTAAAATAGACTGCTGTTTGGCCCAAGGCCCCCAAAGGGCATAAACAATAAGTAATGCTTGTGGTTTTGATAAATTGATTATACCATTATGGTCCATGATAAGTTATTATCTCCAACAGTTTTGGTTGTACGAAGGAATGTTTGTTATAGGGCCAATCGAAATTTCTACTTCAATGGCGTAGATGTAGATTTAACAATTTTGAGAAAATTGCTTAAAAAGCCCCATACATATAGGGGCGATATTTTTCTTGCCATTATTTCTATTTTGTTTTCATTGGTTAGGTAAATTTGTATTTGCTGACAAATTTAATGTTCAATTAACTCAGTAACTCAGCACAAACTCACAGCGTAATTTAGTGCCAAACAGTAGATTACGGCATTTTCAAAAATCGAGCCATTCTACTGGTTCGCACTAAAAAGCGCTACGCGTTTGTGCTAAATTGCTGAGTCAGTTGAACGCAGCTATCATCTCGATCGCATCGTTTTTTAGCGCCAACCAATTTCTCGATTTTTGAAAACGTCGCATTCTATTGGTTGGCACGATACGCATTTCTGCTGAGTCAATTGAATGGAACCAGATCAACCAGAGATAACTTAACTTCTTTATTAATAAATAGATTAAATATATAAGCTGACAGTCAGGTGTTTTGTGAATGGAACTAATAGAAACGAAAAGAAAAATTCCTAAATAAAGTCGCGCCTCTATGCAGCCCGTTTTAGACTAAATAGTATATTAAAAAAGAACGGAAAGAAAATTTTGTTAAATTTCAAAATATTTTGACCAAAAGATTTTCGAGGTTTTAGGGTTTTGTTACAGGAAATTTTCTTCGTTTTTCAATATGTGTATAGTTTTACTAGAAAAATTTTGAAAAAAAAGCAGAAAAGCGTCTTTAGGATACGTTTCCCACTCGATACCTAGGTACGCGTCCTTTTGCGTTTTGCCGTTACACCCTCTGAATTTATGTATCAAAATTTTGTCATATTTCAAGCTACTTGACTAAAGATTTTTGATTAGGTTTGACGCTTCACCTTTCCTTCTCTTTTCAATACATGGCCAACTTAAGGCTTGTATTTAGTAGACGCTCAGATCTGTTTCAGCGATAGGAGATTTTTCCTATGCGCCTAATGAAAATAATATATAGGCAACTATCTTTTCAAAGACTGTTAGAGTGGGAAAGTAACGTGTCCGACCCTTAGGTCTAGCCATCGACCATCTGCATTGTATGTTATCAGTTGTCAGCTACGTCACAGTACGTCACAGCTACGTATATCAGACGTGCCTGCAGCTGGTGTAAAGCCATCATTCGTTTATTTTTACTTTCCCATACCACCACTCGTATTTATGGGAAATATTGATTCATGAAAATTTTCGAAATTGAGATTTTCCCGCAAATACGTGTTTTGGACCTCCAGGAACCCAAAAAAGTGGTCTAGAAAAAATGTCTGTCTGTGGGTTGGAGGATGGGTGGGTGTGTATGTGACTCCACTAACGCAAAAACTAGTGAACCGATTTTGATGAAATTTGAAATGAAGGGGTATATCGAAAATTCATCGACAAAATAAGCTTTTCAAAAAAATCCGAAACCGGAAGCGGAAGTTAGACATGGTAGCATTTTTTTCTGAAGCAGAATTTTGAAAATATGTGTAGCGGATATGACCATAATTCAAGGGAAATAGTTTTTTTACCGGACTTCAAAATGGCGGTAGCTATGAATTTTTCAAAAAAGAAAATGTACCCAACACCAAACTGCATAAGTGTGGAAAATTTAAACAAAATCGTGTGGCCAGTTTTTTTGTAATAATTTTTCAAAAATTTCAAAATTTTTGGAAGACCGCCGGCCGTTGCGACCGTTTTTGAAGTTACTAAATAAATTTCGTATAGTACCGCCAAAGGGCTTTCAAACAAGTTGTTGGAACCTGATCAGATAACTTGTTTTTGAGTTATAGGGCGTTAAAGTCGAAATTTTGAAAAATTCATAGCGGCCGCCATTTTGAAGTTAGAGAGTCCAGCAAAAAACTGTTTCCCTTGAATTTTTAGGTATGTTCGTTTGTCTGCACTGAACATGAACTTTCTACACCTGCTCTAGAGTAGGTGCAGAGAGTGCATAGATGACGTCACTTCAGTTCAGTTATAAAAATAGTACCATTTAGTGCAGACAAACGTACAAACCTATGGTCTTCTATCATATCTGCAACTCAGATTTTCAAAAGTCTGGTTCTGAAAAAATGCTACCAAAAAAACATGTCTAACTTCCGCTTCCGGTTTCGGATTTTTTGAAAAGCTTTTTTTGACGATGAATTTTCGATCCTATCCCTTCATTTCAAATTTCATCAAAATCGGTTCACTAGTTTTTGCGCGTTAGAGGCGTCACATACATACATACCCATCCACCCACCCCCAGACAGACAATTTTTATTGATCACTTTTTTGGGTTCCTGGGGGTTCCTGGAAGTCCAAAACACATATTTTAAGCGAAAATCTCAATTTCGAAATTTTTCATGATATCACCACTTCCCATATAGCTGTTTTTGTTACTGTCGCGTAAAAATTATTTTTAATCGTTTTCTCAGGGGTGATGATGTACTGGTCAAGAGTTACAGTCGGTAGCCATAGCCATTCTTACTAAATCATCCTACCCTGTTTGTAATAAAAATAACGTACAATGCATTGTCAGAAAATATCATAGTTTACTTTCAATCTTTTCCAATAAGTAGGGAATAGTTGTTATTGTAGATAGCACCTGCGGTTTCACGACCTTCCTCAACCCATCACCGGTCTTCTACGTAAGCAAACCCTCAGTAGCGAGAGAAGGGGTTTGTTCATTTGGTTGCCTATAAACAACTAATTTTTGGAGATTTTTAGTGTGCAGTATAATTTTCAAAAGCATTTTCAGCTTTCCAGATAAGTTTTGAAAATGTTCTGGCCTATTAAATATGTGTCTTATTTAGTAACTTAGGTGGCGACGAAGCGGAATTTTGGAAATTTTACTATTTAAGGAACTTATTCATGAATCAATTATTTACGATTTAATTAAATAAAATCAATTAAGAAGTTAAAACTGGAAAATTAACTTCGTCGCCACCCGTAGACTAATTAGTTATATGAATTTATCATATCACAAACATGAAGAACTAATACTGAAAGTCTACATTTGTTTTCTAAAATCGTAGGCATATCTGTTTTAAAACCGATCCGCGCGTCTACTAAATACAAGCCATCTTTTTTTGTTAACACTTTTTTTATTTCTTATTCTATTCACCTATTATTATTGATCTCAGATCTGCAACTAAAGTAGCCTACCTACAACTATTCTTATGCGGGCTAATAGAAATTTCTGTACTGCTATAGGTAGGTATGTATAAATGTATAATACCGAAATTTTCCAAAAACTAAACAAAAGAAACATTTTAGATTTTCCCAACTGTAGTTTGTTTGGTTATACAAAAAATTATGTAAAATAAAATCCCCAGTAGGTTTGCAACTTTTGTTTACAGTTACAGTTAGATTTACGTAACAGACAGGTTCCGGATAATGAAAGAGAACCAAGGGAACTTCGTCATCAAGAACACGATTTCCAATGACGTTCTTACAGAATCTGACACAATTTATTTGAATGGCACTGAGGGATCTATAGTGAATATGTTCTGCTTGCACATTTACTTATTAATATCTTTAAATAGCCATGATTGTAAATATTAAATAAAACTTTTTGTTATCTTAATTACGTGATTATAAGTTTTAATTTGTTTGAAAGTAAAGTTAATTGTGAAGCAAGTTTCGGAGGTTGTATCTGGCGATGACGTATCTTTCCAGTAATCGTGGATTGCTCAGTGAGTGGCGCAGCACGCAGAGATAACAGTCCATCTGTGTAGAACTTTACAAATAATAAACGCTAATAAATTTTTCGTGAAGTGTTAGTAGAAGTTGTTCTATCACGAAATTTTGTTTGTTTAAGTATTAATGAAAAGAACAATAGAAATTATTATAAATATACGTAATTTGTTACTTGTTGCTCATTTCTATACATATTTGTGGTGCGTGCTTAAGTGAAATTTAATGGGTGTTTGATAAATTCTTCGAACTCGGTTGTAACAGGACACAGTACACTCATTCATTGGTGGATATTAAGCTTGTTTTAAATGTGGTTTCTATAACTAACTGGTACGTATTATAGGAGTAACTCCTGTTAAGCGTTTTTATTTGTTTGTACTTACATATATTTTTTGACATGTGCGATTGTGTTATTGGTTTTGATAATCTCCCATGTAGTACATTTGAACTAAACAAGTGTGACATACAGGATGTTTATTTTGAATAGGCCATACAAAATATGTTCTACTCCCATACTTTCATTTGTTATTAGGTATTAGATATTAATATATCGACCAATGCACGAACCGGGCTCGAATCATGTGACCAGTGGCGAATTATCCAATAGGCTATACCGCTATAGCATAGCGCCCGGACTTTTGTAGGGGCCCAGTCCAACAAATAATTTTTTTCTTCAAGCGTATCGTAATATCCGTATTGTTGTACAGAACTGGCTATGTAGAAGGAAGTCATTTTTTTAATAGTCAAAAAATGAAAATAATGTTACTAGTACAATAATGTGTTTACGTATCCATGGCAACGGCAGTATTTTGCCCATAGCTCCGCCCCCAAGGTTGTTAAAAGGGAGAGCGTTGTCCTGTGGAAATGACTTTTTAGGAAATATTTATTTACAGCAACAGAATATTTTTACACTTGAAGAAAAAGTATACAGATTGGTGGCCGTTATTGTGAACATAGAGAGACAAATGCTTAGCGCTTTGCATGTATCGACACCTTGATTATGCATTATTTTTAAAATTTTCGAATGCTACATTGAACATATCTCGAATTGTACGTAGGTATTGACATGCCCCCATAAAACCATTTTACGATTTGTTCTTTTTCAGTTACCTTGTATTTATCCATCTAACCAAAATTTTTTCTTTCAATTGCAAATATTATACAGCAATGAGAGCAACTGACAGAACACAATTTTAAAAATAATGCATAATCAAGGTGTCGATACATGCAAAGCGCGTAAGCATTTGTCTCTCTATGTTCACAATAACGGCCACCAATCTGTATATTAGTATACAGGGTGTCCCGAAAATGGCGCATAATATTTATGGGCGTTGTAGGTGACTGACAAGGGAGTAAGGGAAAAATACAAAAAAAATTCTACTTGCCATGTTTTTGTAGTTATTAACCGAAAAAGATGTGCACAATCTGGCACATCCACATTTTACAACTTGTTAGGAAGCTATTTATTTTGATTGTTACCTACTCATTATTATCTGGGAAACCATACGACTGATTTTTGAACAGAGCACAATGTTGCCAGAATCATTTTTGCGCTATCTCGATTTAAAAATGTCTTCAGTAATTATTTAATAATTTGGAATTACGTGCTTTTTTGCAATTTTTATAATTTGGAAACAATAAAAGACATTATTTTCTACAAATAGAGTACCCTTAGTCAGTTTCATTTCCAATTTTTAAAAAGTTACAAGTGTTAACTTTACATCTTCATATCTTACAAATTTGAGCAAAAAGATTTTTTTTAACATTTTTCTCACACTTGTTTAGCGGTACTGAACAGCGTACCATATATATTATGCGCCATTTTCGGGACACCCTGTATATTAGTATATAGTATATATTATTCGGAGTAGAACGTCTTATTTGTGTTTCGCTCACTTGTACAGCCTCGGCGCGTGCGCCTCGGCCGCAATATAAGCTCAACACAACAAGAACTCTTTCTACTCCTAATAATATAATATACTATTGTTTTATTATTTTTTAATAGTACAGTGATGAGTCCCTAGATGTGGAAAATAAATAAACACGCAAATTTAGAAATCCTAGAACAGTCGCCAGTGACGACCGGTTATAGCGTGCCGCTTATAACGATCTTCTAGTTGTAATCGTTGTAATATTAAAAATTCAGCCAAAACCTCCATTACCATAATGCTATTTTTCTGTTATAGCGAACCCGTATATAACGAACTTTCGCTTATAAAGCTCCACTTTTAATTTTCTTTCATAGCGAATCTGCCAGCAAAAAGTGGTGGGAAGTCCCAAATTTCTTATGATTAGTGAATTGTTTCGGCTAGCAGATTTATGTGTAGGGAATGAATGTTTTGCAAATATTTTAATTATCGTTTACTGTTTACTTTAAAAACTAAATATGAAATTGTACATGCAAAGTATTATAACTCGTGTAACAAACTTCAACTTTAACTTGGGTTTAACGATCCAGTTTTTACGGTCCCTCTATGCACCTTGATGTTCGTTATGTTATAACTTGTATCCTCTGGTGAGCCAGTTGGTTCTATGTTCAAGAAGGTATTGTAATTCGTAATGCTTGTCATATTACACATCATTGATTATTATGAGAACCTAAATATTTGTTGCGTTTAATACCTATTTGTGTATGAAAACCGTGGAAAACCGTAAAGTTACAAATTGCCGATTGAGAAAAACAGTTGACGCGTGATCGCGTAGCAATTTCTCTAAATTGGGAATCTGACTTTGCTTTTAAAATATACACAAGATGTTATCTACATTCAAGTTTATAAATTATAAGCATTATCTCCATTTCTCAGAGTAAGAAATGCGAAGGAAATTTTAAAATGGCAGGGAATTGTTTACAAATTTGAAGAAAAATTGTTTTTTATATCTGCGTAGTTAATAACAACTTTTCGTTATACTTGACCATGGAAAAAACCTTTACTCATATTTACGCCATTTTCTTTATTACCTATACGATTATACAGGGTGGTGAATTTATTCACACACAATCTACACCATAGAGGTTTCAATGGTAGCATTTTAATTTTGAATTCGATGCTTATATCAAATTTTAGTAGGTGATGTAAAAATCAGGAAACTACTGGGTACTTAAACTTATTCTCGAACTTTCAGGATAAAATTCGCTGCGATAAACATAATTTTTCGCGAGAATTGACCCATTAACTAATAGTAATGCAAGAAATATGATGTTTATCGCATGCGAATTTTATTGTGCTAGTTCGAGAAATGGTAGTACGGTATTTCCATTACGGTTGTTTTATCAATCACGGTGGTGTAAGTTCATTGTCATAATATTTGATACTTTATTGTTATTGAAAGTTGATAAGATTCCAAGTTGTGTGGGTTTTCCTGTTGTGGGAAATTGTATACTATATGATTTACACAAAGTACTTATTTTGACAAACTTTGATATCAAAATAAGATAACAAGGCATGCGGTAGTAATCGAATTGGGTCATCGAAGGTTATGATGTTATGAACATGCACAAACGATACAATTCTTGAAAATTTACGTACTTAGGGAAAGTTTTTGAGCACCGTACGCTAAGAGTACGGTAACGCTAACGTCTTTGCAAAACAAAACAATATGTTGCTTAGCAAACCAGCATGTTGCCTAGCAAAGACGTTACCGTTAGCGTTAATGTACTCTAGCGTATAGTGGTCAAAAGAGAGTTTTAGAGCACTATATGCTAGAGTACGGTAACGTTAACGGTAACGTCTTTGCTAGGCAACATACTCCTTTGCTAAGCAACATATTGTTATACTTAGCAAAGACGTTAGTGTTACCGTTACCGCACTTTTAGCGTACAGTGCTCAAAAGAGAGTTAATAGAGAGTTTTTGAGTACCGTACGCTAAAAGTACGGTAACAGTAACGACTTTGCTAAGCAACATATTGTTTTGCTTAACAAAAACGCTAGCGTTGGCGTTAACGTACTCTTAGCGTACTATATACTAGAAGAGTAGAAGTATACAGTGCTTGAAAACTGTCTATTATAATTCGAACCTTGCCATTGAGATCACATTTATTATTATTGGCGGAGGCAAGCGGTGGGTTTAAATTCTGTGAAGTACCTTTCATCAATAAAAATAAATTTTATATTGGAGTACTAGTCTTCTTAGATATTTTAATTAAGATTTTAAAAACGCACGCTCAGGCATACATTGCGGATACATTGACACAACATTTTGATTGCCGTTTGAATCAATAGCTGCGTTCAATTGACTCAAAGATGCTCAAAGCAACAAGTGATGGATCTTAGAAAAAATGGATTTTCTATGCTGTTAAGGCGCTATTCACTTTCAAATTTATTAAAAAAAAAAGAAACATACTATTTTGGTTTTAAGGAAAACTGCATTATTTAGCAATTTGGATAAAATTTGGCATGTGGTATCTTATAACTATAAGAACTTGGATGGTATTTGTCATCCTTATCCAAGGTAGAAGTGCCCCAAAATCTGAGGATCACGCTAGATATTATAAAGCAATTTTTTTAGTGATGTGAACAATTATTATAATTGTTGTTTACATGTTACATGTTAATTATACGTAATTACATAAGTATTTAATTTTTATATGTAGGAGTACGTCTCTCATTCATGTCATCTTTCGTAAATAACTACCAAAATGTTTTTTTTATAATGTATATTGTAATAATATAGGGTAATAATCTAAACTTCATCTACATCTAATTATACGTGAGCACGAGTGTTCACTAAGGCCCGGTCTTTCCATCTCCTACTAAAGCTTCTATTAGCTAATAAACGATTAGTTGTCATGGATACCATTGTTACAAGAATTGTTTCCATGACAACTAATCGTTTATTAGCTAATAGAAGCTTTAGTAGGAGATGGAAAGACCGGGCCTTAGAGAACAAAACATTTTTAAAAACAAAACAGTTTTAAATTTAAACAATAGAAAAATATCAATTCAGGATGTACATCATATTCGTCATGATTTCCAAAAAATGTTGGTTACAATTTGTGGTTGATATGTACTTTTTTGTATGTGCATTGAGGAAGTTAGAAGATAGCAAAACAATATTTTGTAGGCATACAGAGTGATTCAAAATTGTACCGCAGTCTCTTCAGATGTTTTAAGGTGAGGGAATGCCTTGGGGAATGCCACGTTATTGTTTCTTTTTAAGATTTCGATATAATTTTGAAACTGCTCAACTAGTTTGTTATTAAAAATATCTCTGGAGAACTTATTGCATCCTTAGCCGTTATCGTGTTAGACAAACTTAAAACGATTTTCCAGACCTAGAATATAAATTCTCAATGAACTTTTGTAATAATAAACCGAGTAATAAACTAGTTCGGCATTTTAAAAGTTCTCTAAAAAATACAATAGTGATCCAATTGTTTCTCTTCTGGTTCTAATCATACCACATATGGTATATGAACATAGAAACGTGATTTTCAAAAACTAATTCGGCGTCAATTATAAGCGGTTGTAACGGGTTGTAAGCAACCGAAAAAATCATTATTTTGTTGCAATCTTCAGAGCCCTTCGTAAGGAAGCAGTTGCGGTCCCATATAAATAATATGGAAAGGAATATGCCTTGAAGAGGATCTGGTACAGTTTACGTCACCTTCTATCATTTCTACTTTAAAAACGTAGTGTGTAGGCTAGTTTTACTACTTTAACTAGTTCAATCCGCAAGTTTAAACACAGATATTTTCATAGTTATTCACCATTCTTTCAAAAATGTAGTTCATTGACACCTGATGATCTTGATGACTATCTACTATCTAAATTTTATTTTGTAGGCTACGCACGTTCTGCTTACTGAGTTGCTTACCTATTATGTTCAGCATCTAAAATAACTATAAAATATTCTTTTGAGAGATTTGATTTATAGCAAACTTCACCAGTAAACGCATTTCTAACCATAAATCGTTCAAAATATGTAAATATGAAACAAAAATTTTTAGTATTAGCCGGGAATTAGCTTTAAATGATAATGATTGCATTGCATGGTATGTGATATGATGCATGCAATTATTCATGCAATATTATTATGTGGAAAGTATACAATACCTTCCTTCTATGAATTACGCTTTCACTTTACATGCAAACTTTCCATGTGTTTCTAACTCGGGTTTCAACCCGTGCTTTCAACTTTAGAATATTGTTTTAGTATCTAGTATCTACTCGTGTATAGGTATCTACCACTCAAGTTGTATTTCGAAATAAAAATATTATAAAGTATAGTGGCAACACATGTGCTGGCTCTGCTCTTACATACGAAAACGAAACATGGACCTTACCTCAAAAGTATAAAAACCAAAAATTAAAATCACGGACATGAAATTTCTAAGCGTAGGTAAATACCTATAGCCGAATTCAATCTTATTTTGCGGCTGGTCCTTTGCTAAATAAAGCGCAGGAAATATCTTTTTCGTAAGTAAAAGAAAGTATAGATAGAAGGTATATGCTATACAGGGTCTGCAAAAAATATATAATTTGACTTTTAAAATGTTACCATTGAATCCCGTATGTTGCGTGATTCCGTTTCACGCCCTGTATACTGAATTGCGAATTTCCCTAGAAGTCTAAACGAGATTCTAAAATCAAATTCTTTGGTTGTAGGTTCTAAACTTTTAAATATTTTTATAAAACTACTGAGTTCTCCAGTTATGTTAGTAGATAGCCAAAAGTAGATAGATACCAAAGTTTTACTTCTTTGGTAAGTACAACCCTCCAACATTAGCCTTGTGAGTGGGGATGCGCGAATAAGAATTAGTTAAAACGACGAAGAACAGAAATGCGGTACTTAACAGGCAACACTCTGAAGAATGGATTTATTGTGTCAACAAAGTAGAGTTGTGGGATACTAATTATTAGTTGATATAACAAAAAACATGCATACAAATATTGGTTTCCGGTTTGTTTGTTTTTTGTGTTGGTCCAACAAATATATCGCAACAAATTCGTATTTATTGTAACAACAATGACTTTGTTACGCTATAGCCATAAAAATTATTTGTTGGAGAACTAAATGTTTGTTATGGCAACAAGATTTTTATTAGAGTGCGGCTTATAATTTGAGTTCCCGGCTCACCCCGCCGCCGCGCCGCCACACCCCACTTTCCCATTACACATCTCTGAGCCACATGATAATTCTTGACCACCTGTACCTCCACTGATGCTTTGTGGTATTGTAAGTTGCTTTTTACTTTCCCATATACCACCATTGGTATAGAGAGATCAATAAAAAAACCAATTGGGACAGGCTGTGAAATTGAATTATATTAAATTGGTACTGTAGCCACATCCACAGAATGACATTTCTGACATGAAAATTTAAAACTGAACGCTCTTGTATAAGTTTTTAAGTTTTTTATTTGATAATAATATTTTAATAATTTGATAATCAAATAAAAAACTTAAACAAGAGCGTTCAGTTTTAAATTTTCATGTCAGAAATGTCATTCTGTGGATGTGGCTACAGTACCAATTTAAAATAATTCAATTTCACAGCCTGTCCTAATTGGTTTTTTTATTGATCTCTCGTTATAAAAAGTGGTTTAGGAAAAATGTCTATCTGTGGGTGGGTGTTCTGTATGTATGTATGTATGTATGTATGTATATATATAATTAAATGCAAAATTTAATAATTGTCTATCACAAAGTATAAGATATTCATATAGCTAAAATGTACGGTTGATGAGAATTTCGTGAATTTTAACTGTTTTCTGTAAATTTTGAAAATTTAGACTGGACTCTGTCAGAAACGAATCGTCGGTCGGTAGCGATCGTCCGGCTTCGCCAGCTGTAATTTCAAACCGGATTTCTGTCCCGGTTTATTATTACTACAGATCACGGAGTATAGATGCATGTCTTTCTTCTGTACATATCGAACCGTATAATCTCGTTTTTCTCGCTACGCATTCAAATGATTTCCAGGTCTGCCTGGCGAACTATACTATTGAACGTCGTCTGCGTTACATATCAACGCAGACGACGCTATTGAATACCAAAAACGATATGTTTATATGTAGTATGGGAAAGTCTAGGGGAGGTGCGCACCTCCACTTTATTTAAATTGTTTCGTAACACTTATAAAATTGAACTTGAAAAGAAAATTTAATTTGTTTTTTCTTACATACACTGAACTGACCACCAGATTTTCAGCTCCCTATTTTCTTTCGCGCTTTTTGAAGTCTAAATCAAGGTCTAAACACATCCTCAAACAAATAAACTCGTCACAGACGTAATTCGGGAAGAAATGGCGTTTAGATTTCAGCGCGTAGGTGTTAAAAAATTTCAAAGCATCTTACAAAATATGGTGATATTTGGGCGCTAAGTACTAATAGCATAGGCTAGGGTAATAGTGTTGCTGTAAACATTACTTAATACAGTGTCCTCCAAATTTGGTTCACATAGTACTTTATGCATGGACATATTATAAATTGACAATTATACAGGAATTTTTTTGTCGTAAACGTCTTTTCATAGCCCATGAACCTCTTTATTGCCCATGGTCTATAATGAAACGTCAAACAACGCTGTCACACCTAATACAAACTTGTACAAACTGTTTAAACACTTGCAAAATGAAAAGTTTTCATTAGAAATTAAAAATTGTATTTTTTATTGTACATAATAAAATTTACATTTCCCACCTTTTAAAGACCGCATAATTACTGAAGACAAAATGCACGATCTTCTTGATTTCCGATCACGATTTATATGGAAAATTGAATATGCCCAGGCCGGATAGAGACGTCAAGTCTCGGTAATCAAGAAGGTCGTGACAAAATGAAACTGAGATTTTAGGCAATATGGCTACCGTTGTTTACCCGCTACCATAGTTATGCTTCAAATCCCAAATTTGATCAAAGCACGGTCGATGTGGGTGGAAAATTTAATTTATTTTTTAAATATTTTCCGGATATTTTAGAAATATTTTTAAATTAAAAAATCTTCATCCGTGCATAAAGTGTATCTATGTGTGTATGTACCACGGACAGAACTTGCTTTTATGCCCTTCAACGTATTCTTAGCCTCGGTTGTCGCGTCGGATTCAAAATTACGCCTTCGCCAGAAAAGCTTCTTTACGATCTTAATATATACGACTATTATTCATCCCGCTACAGCAGGTTATCAAAAATCTTTCAATTCATTTACCGGAGATGATATCGACCTACATAAGTACCTACTTCGGCTTACCCTGTCCTGTGTCTTATAGTCACTTATAGTAACGAGAGATCAATAAAAAAACCAATTAGGGCAGGCTGTGAAATTGAATTATATTAAATTGGTACTGTAGCCACATCCACAGAATGACATTTCTGACATGAAAATTTAAAACTGAACGCTCTTGTATAAGTTTTTAAGTTTTTTATTTGATAATAATATTTTAATAATTTGATAATCAAATAAAAAACTTAGACAAGAGCGTTCAGTTTTAAATTTTCATGTCAGAAATGTCATTCTGTGGATGTGGCTACAGTACCAATTTAAAATAATTCAATTTCACAGCCTGCCCTAATTGGTTTTTTATTGATCTCTCGTACTACCAAGGTAAGACGATTGGTTTTCTAAATTTTGGTATATTTCCTAGTAATATTGGTTTGTTCCGATTAGACTCCTTCCGCTTAGAGTCCACGGATTAAAATTTCCGCTTAGAGTCCTCGAACCCTGTACCCTAAAAATGCTAAACGTTACCTGCATTCTTATTCCGTTTAGACTCCTCCATACATTAAGTAACTTAGCTAGTAGGTACTTAAGTGCAAGTGCAAGTGATTTAAGCGTTGTCACCAATTCAAAGATGTTGGGATGAATTTTCCCAATTTTTTTGTTTAAACCGCTATGCCACCCTTCAACGGTGTTGGTTGTCCGATGCCTCTCGCCGTAGCATACCCACATATCACGAACGATGCTGTTTTCCAACCACTGATTGACGAAGTAGTCGTTGAATTTTTGTATCAGCTCGTTATCAGGCGACGACTCCATTATATAAAGCCACCCATCATCAAAGTATTGTTTTGGCAAATGTGCTAGTCCTGCACACATGCGAATATGCTCGCGTATAACTTTTCGCCGAATGGCCTGGTTGAAATGAAAATTGCAACCCTTAACTTGTGTACTTGGAAAAACATGTCGAAAGTTTCGACATGTTTTTCCAAGTTTTCGACTCGAAACGCTTGTATGGCTGCGGTTTCAAAGTCCAACTTTATCATTTTAGGGGAAAAATTATAATTATACTCATTAAGGTAGTGATCATTAGTGTTTTAAGATACTAAGATACTATGTACGAGGAGTCTAAGCGGAATTGTAGTTTGGTTTGAATAACTCGAGGAGTGTAAGAGGAACAAAAAAGGCATAATGACTCGGAGGACTCTAAACGGAAGGAGTCTAATCGGAATACACGGTAATATTACGTTTGTAGTATTTTACTATTTAACTACTGGACTATTACTAATATTTTCTTTGGTTTTTACATTGCGTAGTATTTTACCAATACTTTTGGATATTTTCTAATAATCACATAAATATCCCAAAAGTGTAATTCAAGGTGTAAATAGTATAAAATAATTAATTAGATAGATAACCTTTGGAAAAACACCACAGTTGTTTTTGAAGAACTTAAATAATAATATTAATCAAATAAATAGTAGCGTAGTACAGTACATTATTGTACAAATATAAAAACCTGTAGTAAAAAAATTCAATAACTATCATATTTCATGGATGTTCTAAAATAAATTCTGTTAACTAGAATTCTGGAATGAATAAATTAATTCTTCATCGACGACGTTAAAACATAAAGTAAGATCATTGTGAGCAATAAAATTTGCAGCATCATTTTTACACTGGGGATTCTTCTAATTTATGATATACCTAATAAATGAATTGATTATGGTCATAGTCTTTTCTGAAAATCCATAGACTATTATTAAAACCAGTTTTAAATTGAATAGGAACTTGTGAACTTTAGAATTATGTGGTAGAGTAATAATTATTACTCCTCAAGGTTATATTCAAAAACTTGGATGTTCTTGTAAACAACATTAGACTAAAAAAGAAGATAATAGGTAGTTTCTGAACCGAAAAAGAGTCTACACACCAGGAATTTACTAGTGTAGGTGGTTTATTGTCTTTGTTTTCAAGATTCAGTATAATCTAAGTTTTACGTTGACAGGTGTAAATACGTATTTATTGTATTAACTAATTAAGATTTATTGGAAAAAAGATAATTTGAGTAATTAATTCACAGAGGTAACTGATTATGTTAGTATTTCCCTGAGCTTGAAATTAGTTTAATAGTGAAGATATAAGATACCTAATTAAGAAATGATTATTACTGGATTATTACTTTCCGTGGGATTATACAAGTTGTAATAAAACAGTATCACAAACTTTACGGGCATGTAGAATTCATAAAAATAAGACAAAATATTTATATAATTATGGTATATCGAAAAATCGGAAAAAATTCTTCCTAAGGCAGTCCCTTGCGTTCATCATACATGGAGGGGGAGGGGGCTATGGTTCATTACCTCTCTAACTTTTTTACGCGGCATTTTTTTATAATTCTAATTCATAATTATGTACTATAATTGTTATATCTTCCTACACAAAATAGGTATTGTTGCTAAATGTCGATAAATACAACCGTCCAATTAAAAAAGTGCATTACTTCACAGCAACAATAGCAAACAATACTAGATATAACAATATTATTGATAATATATTGATAAATTTCGATTCACCGTACTGTACAAGTGTGTGCGACCCCGGATTATCAGATCACAGAGCAGTAACAATATCTGTAGATATCAACGTCACAAAATCAAACTCTACAAAAACCAGCATTAAATTTAGAAATTATAATAAGGCCTCAAATCTGTTTCAATTTTATCAGATACTAGACGGTGTCGACTGGTCTGTTCTGACGGACGTCAATATCTCCGTGAATGTCGCTTTCGAAGTATTTATTAAAATAATTAGTAATGGTATCGAACGGGCGTTCCCACTGCAATCACGCAAAATAAAGCAAGACGGGTCCAAAAAGATAAGCTGGTTTACTCCCGAGTTAAAAAAGTCAAGGGACCGCGTACAATTGTTGGCAGAAATGTATCAAAAGTTCCCCGACCCACAAATAAAAACGCGATTAATGGACATTAAGAACTTGTATAGACAACAATTACGGGAAGCAAAACGTACCAAATACGACGAGATTATTAAGAACAACGGTACATCACCCAAAATATACTGGGATATCATAAACGAACACCGAAACGAATGCAAAAACTCTATACGTACTACCGACTTGGAGGCTGACCAACTAAACGATTACTTTGTAAATATTGCAAATGACATAGTAAACAATTTACCTACAATCACTAACACCTTCGAAGAGTATTTAATCCCTAATCATAATTTACCGTACTTCAGATTCAGAAACATAACCTATATCGAAGTTAGAGATATAATTAATATGTTAAAAAATAAAAATAGTTCAGATCACTTTGAAATAAATGTAAAACTAATCAAAAAAGTCAAAGATATTATTATAATTCCTTTAACAAATCTATACAACCGATGTATAAACATGGGCGAGTATCCGGATAATTTAAAAATATCCAAGGTAGTCCCTTTGCATAAAGGAGGGGATCTAAACAATACCAACAACTATCGGCCCATATCATTATTGCCTATCTGCTCAAAAATTTTTGAAAGCGCACTAAAAAATCAAATTACGGAACACTTTGAAAAATCACAAATTCTCACCGCAAGTCAGTACGGTTTCCGGAAAAACAGAAGCACAGTTAACGCAATCATGTATTTAATCAACAAATTAATAGAAGGGTACGAAAAGGGAGTCTACACAGAAGTTGTTTTTTGTGATTTGCAAAAAGCGTTCGACTGTGTTTCACATCGTGTGCTTCTCGAGAAGTTAAAATATTACAATTTCTGCGAGCGAAGTCTGCACCTACTAAAATCATATCTTGAGAATAGAACACAATATACTTGTGTTAATAATAAGTTGTCTACCCCTAAACAGATTTCATGTGGGGTACCTCAAGGCTCGGTGCTGGGGCCTATCCTTTTCCTTATTTATATAAATGATTTGCGACAAGCGATATCAAACGCCGACCTATTGTTGTTTGCAGACGACACAACGTTGTTGTATTCGGATTTTCATCTACAGATGCTCAGACATAGTCGTAGCGGTACATCAAAATGTCTGGCATTTTGGGAGGGAAGCATAAAATTTGGCACAGTTGTTCCTTAGCCCCAAATAAACGATTTGACCCGCAGCACCCCTCATTGCAACCCTTAGGATTCAAAATGGCGGCTTATTTTGAAAATAATCAAGTTTTTTTTTCTTTCGTTCAAATACGTATATTTCAAATCTGTTTAGACATTTTTTACATAATTCGAGGACGGCGAGCATGATGGAAACACAATGAACCCCATATCTCGACCCGGTCGGGCACCATCTTGAAATTTAAATTCAAAATTATTTTTTCTCTATTCCTCCGAATTTGTTCGCGTGAGGTATCATCTCCTACTGGTTTGTGTGTCCGGATTCATATTGATAACAAATACGTGATAACTTTTTAATATTTATTGATATTTTGACAAATATAAATATTGGTAAATAATAAAAAAAAATTATGGATCCATATCTTCGGTTTGATGTCTCTCACTGAAATAGATGAATCGATATTAATTAGTGATCAGTAAAACGCTTTTTGTGTTGATGATTTTAACCTTTTATTCTCACATTCTCCTTTGCACTTTCGGCAACTCAGAGTGCAAGGTAACATATTTTTTCTGCAGATTCAGTGCATAGTCCCGCATTGTGAAATACATCCACATCTGTCCAGTTCTTTGCATGCCTCCCAAATTTCTGGCAATTTTGTCCAGAATGGCATCCACGAGCTTTCATGCGGTTTCCATCCCCAACTGTTGGGCCCAGGAACATCATTCCACACTGCTTTGTCAGCTCGTCCCCATATCTGTCCAGCTTGATAGGTAGCTCGAAGAATGTGCTCATATAGGGCAGCTGATGTTGGTGGTATTAGGGTCAAAGGTTTACTCTCAGTGGCAAACATGTATTTACGTGCTTGATCCACAGTCGCACACTGGGTATCTAGAAAACCATACATGGACACTGTGTACCTTTCCAATACCCGAACGGTTTCCTCATCTGGCGGTACCATCTGGGGAAGTGAAATAGCCATAAAAGCATGCGTCGTATCGTTATTCTTCCACGCATTGCAAGCTCGTTTTTTGCCTTTCGAGCTAAAATATGAAACTGTATCGCAACCAGAAAATGCGTGAAAACCTCGTAGAACGAGGGATCGCTCTTCTCCAAGACTTTCAGCAATTGCATGGACTGGTATGTAACGATTATTTTTTCCTGTGCCGTACGTCATTTTATGCCCCTATAAAAAAGTCCAATATGAAGATATCTGCTCTGAAAACAAAGAAGACTTCAAAGACGCTAATTACACAGTTGAAAGCAGACGTGCAACTATTTTCAAGATTGTTCATTGTCAGCATTGCACGCCACCTGGACCTGGATTTATTTTTTCGACATGAAAATCAAGCTTTCCCCCCGTCCCTTTCCCTCAATGGCGATTTACGCCCAGGAAGTAAAGGACAACTTGTAACAATTCTGGAACAAAATGCATCTGAATCGACAGTTCCTGTATCTTGTGATTGTTTGGTATTTGATGGGGCTGCTTTGGCTCATAATATCAAACCCCGGCTGGGTCTCAAGACATTCGTTGACTACAGCGATCAATTGGTTTCACATGTACAGAGCCTGGCAGAAAATCTTACTGCAAAACGCGTCGATATTGCTTGGGATCTATATAATGACAGAAGTCTGAAAAACAATACGCGCAAAAGTATAGGTTCAGGGATTCGACGTCAAGACTTACCCACGAAAGGTAGGTATTTTCAATTTACTTGACTGATACTCCCTTTTAGCATTTGGTTCGGCGAGCTCTGAGCAAAGAATTATTTTTCAGGTAGTACATTACCTAAGAACTGGGAAGACTACTTACGAAACGATTGCAATAAAACCGAGCTGTTCCAATTCCTTTCGTTGTTTCTTCTTACTCATCTCAATAAGTTTTACATTGATACTAATGTGAATTACTCCGTGCGATCTTTGGGAAATGAATCAACATCCCTTGACGGCTTAAATTGTGATCTCATGGAAGAAGCTGATGGGAGGATTATTCTTCATGTCAAGGATGCAGTTGAACATGGCGCAAAATCAATTACAATCCGTTGTTCGGACACAGATGTTGTAGTGCTTCCAGTATCGTATTATCATTCCTTCTACGTAATTGGACTTATGTCTCTTTGGATCCTGTACGGTACAGGAAAAAATAAGCGTTACATACCAGTCCATGCAATTGCTGAAAATCTTGGAGAAGAGCGATCCCTCGCTTTACGAGGTTTTCACGTATTTTCTGGCTGCGATACAGTTTCATATTTTAGCTCGAAAGGCAAAAAACGAGCTTAGAATGCGTGGAAGAATAACGATACGACGCATGCTTTTATGGCTATTTCACTTCCCCAGATGGTACCGCCAGATGAGGAAACCGTTCGGGCATTGGAAAGGTACACAGTGTCCATGTATGGTTTTCTAGATACCCAGTGTGCGACTGTGGACCAAGCACGTAAATACATATTTGCCACTGAGAGTAAACCTTTGACCCTAATACCACCAACATCAGCTGCCCTATATGAGCACATGCTTCGAGCTACCTATCAAGCTGGACAGATATGGGGACGAGCTGACAAAGCAGTGTGGAATGATGTTCCTGGGCCCAACAGTTGGGGATGGAAACCGCATGAAAGCTCGTGGATGCCATTCTGGACAAAATTGCCAGAAATTTGGGAGGCATGCAAAGAACTGGACAGATGTGGATGTATTTCACAATGCGGGACTATGCACTGCATCTGCAGAAAAAATATGTTACCTTGCACTCTGAGTTGCCGAAAGTGCAAAGGAGAATGTGAGAATAAAAGGTAAAAATTATCAACACAAAAAGCGTTTTACTGATCACTAGTTAATATCGATTCATCTATTTCTGTGAGAGACATCAAACCGAAGATATGGATCCATATTTTTTTTTATTATTTACCAATATTTATATTTGTCAAAATATCAATAAATATTAAAAAGTTATCACCTATTTTATTATTATTGAATCCGGACACACAAGCCAGTACGAGATGATACCTCACGCGAACAAATTCGGAGGAATAGAGAAAAAACAATTTTGAATTTAAATTTCAAGATGGTGCCCGACCGGGTCGAGATATGGGGTTCATTGTGTTTCCATCATGCTCGCCGTCCTCGAATTGTGTAAAAAATATCTAAACAGATTTGAAATATACGTATTTGAACGAAAGAAAAAAAAAACTTGATTATTTTCAAAATAAGCCGCCATTTTGAATCCTAAGGGTTGCAATGAGGGGTGCTGCGGGTCAAATCATTTATTTGGGGCTAAGGAACAACTGTGCCAAATTTCATGCTTCCCTCCCAAAATGCCAGACATTTCTAAATTTCTGGGTGTACCGCTGCCACTAACAGCGGTTACATGGAGCGCGAACGGACGCGGAAAGCTGGTTTACAGCAAACTATTTAAAATTAAATGCGACTAAAACTAACAGTATGACATTCACTCTCAGGAGATCAGATGACATCGTCAATAGTACTTTGCAATCAGCGAAATTCTTGGGCATTCATGTTGATTCCACCCTAACGTGGAATCAACATGTTGATATGCTCTCGAATAAACTGTCCAAAAATATTTTTGTAATAAGAAACCTTAAAGAACTATTACCACAAAAAACAGTACTTGTTGCATATCATGCTTTATTTATGTCAATTTGTTCATACGGTCTGATAGTCTGGGGCCACTCGCCGCATGCTATGCGAATATTTGGCCTCCAGAGAAAAGTTGTAAGAATAATTGCGAACTTGAGTTACCGCGCAGATGTCAGAAAAAATTTTGTTGAGTTAAATCTACTAACGTTACCTTCGCTATATATTTTCGTGTGTTTAATTTACGTTAAAAATAATTTCAACAAGTATCACACCCACAACGCCGTACACCAACATCAAACCAGAGGGGCTGTACAAATACGCTTGCAATTTTTAAGACTACAAACATGTAGGAACGGGGAAAACTACTATGGTCCTACTTTTTACAATAAATTACCCAGTAGTGTCAGAGACCTACCCATTAAAAATTATAAGACCGCCGTAAAGAAGTTTTTGATTTCCAAGGCATTCTATGATATCAAAGAATTTCTAAAATATAATATTAGTGAACTTGATTTTTTTTAATTATACATGTAAAATTGTGTTTTATATTCTATTTATACTAGGTATATTATGTATTGTATTATTTTGATCTTGACAAGTGTAAAACAAGTTTTGTTATAACACAGAAATAAAATCTTATCTTATCTTATCTTATCTTATCTTACAATCTTTAAATGCTTTTTCTGTGCTTTTTTTTTATCAAAAACGGTTACATTTAACAGAAGTACATTTTTGTGTAGAAAGTTGTGGTAATTTTTAATTTTAAATCAGATTGTAAAAAAATGTTGTAGAGAAAAGTTGAGCAGGCAATAAAGGAATTAATCGCAACTCACGCCTCTGAACAACTGGAAAACTGAAATTACAGTGTGGAAGAAAGGTATGGTATAAATTGATTATTTCTAAAACGATGACGTTTCATGAAATTTCCTCGAACACGTCGATTTTACTTTTGAAAAAGACCCTTGTTCCTATACTTGCGCATTTCCGATGTTCATTTGTTTTCGCGTGAATTTAATTAATTATTTTTTCTTCAAGCGTATCATAATATCCGTATTGTTGTACAGAACTGGCTATGTAGAAGGAAGTCATTTTGTTAGTAGTCAAAAAATGAAAATAATGTTACTAGTACAATAATGTGTTTACGTATCCATGGCAACGGCAGTATTTTGCCCATAGCTCCGCCCCCAAGGTTGGTAGAAGGGAGAGCGTTGTCCTGTCGAAATGACTTTAGGAAATATTTATTTACAGCAACAGAATATTTTTAAACTTGAAGAAAAAATAGTATATATTATTCGGAGTAGAACGTCTTATTTGTGTTTCGCTCACTTGCACAGCCTCGGCGCACGCGCCTCGGCCGCAATATGAGCTCAACACAAAAAGAACTCTTTCTACTCCTAATAATATAATATACTATTATAAAATTGTCATGTTGCTATTGTTGAACTGTTAATTTGCTAATTATTAATTTATTAATTTTTAATCTGTTAATTGTTAATTTGTTAGTTTCTCGATTCTGATTATATTTTGTTTAGCTGCCGGAAATAATTTCTTAGGTAACTTTGATTTAATTTGTTGTTTTTACTACGAATCGGAAAATATTTTTTTCTCGGGAAGGTGTAGAAATAAAGTATTAAAGTGGTATATTTTCGAATTCAGTAAGTGGAGCTGTATACACGAATCCGTTAAAAAAATATAGGGGTTCCATTAAAAAAACTATCCGATGACGTCATCACGCGAAAACAAATAAACATCTGAAATGCGCAGGTATAGAAACAAGGGTCTTTTGAAAAAGCAAAATCGACGTGTCCGAGGAAATTTCATGAAACGTCATCGTTTTAGAAATAATGAATTTATTCCATACCTTTCTTCCACACTGTATAAACCTACATACAAAAGTTCATAATTTTATTCTTAGGCGTTGTCCAGATAACCCTCCCCCCCAAATAGTACCCCCCCCCAAATAGTACCACATTTTTCGACCCCATTTAGGGGACTGTAACTCTTCTAGGAAGTTTTTTTTTCGATGTAGTATACTTCTATGAACATTTTATCTTCTTTTTGTTAGTGCTATAGGTATGGGGATTTCAATGCAAAAATCTTTATATTCATCTATTTTCTCCTCTTAATTATTTTAGAGCTATGTATACTTACTGTTCTTTGTTAAGGAATAAAAATTGAAGAAAATAAATGAATATTAGGTAAACATTTTTGCATTGAAATCCCTATGTGCGCAATACAATAAAATTCTACACCCTTCATCGGTTTTATTTACACTCTATAGTAATAGAGCCCAATTTAAGTTTTAATTATTTAAAAGGAGTTGTAGAAACATCTCTAAAATTTAAGAGGTTCAATTTTTTGCAGTATTGCGATTATTTCCAGTTAGTTGGGCTTGATTGCACAGAACGTACGCGACGTGTCCTATATTTTTTGTACAAAAAACTGACAGAAGAATTTATTTCGCATTTGTTAAGATGTAGCTGGATTGTTTGTATTTTAATGTCGATAAAAGTTTTTGTGTAATTGATTTTCTTTCTTCCGAGTTCTAATTTGTCACCGAAGCGTAGTTGCCAATAAAAATAAAAATATGCAATGATCTCTTTAACAAAAGTGTTTTGTGTATTTTTTTAATAAGAGTTTTGTTTAGGATCGCAAAAACTGTAAAACATAATTGGAAAAGTAAAGAAAGATTTAAAGTAAAAATTAATTTTTGTATAACGGTGCTTCATCTTGTTTAGTTTTTTATTTCTGTGATAAAATTAATTTGAAGACCTAAAGATTCAACTTAAACTTTCCAAAAATAATAGTAGGTATAATTGCTTCTTCAAACATTGTGAATAAATTAACAAAATTACAATTCCAATATAATTAGAAAATAGAAAGCTTATTCCTCAAAAGAATTTTTATAGGGCAGGGCGTTGTTTCCAAGAGTTAATAGTTTCAATGAATGCAAAATAGGGTTTAATTATCCTAATAATGTGAGATTTGAAATAGATATCTAATGAATATAATAATCGTATTCGAAATTTTCAATTTTCGTGCTATTTATGTATTTATAGCTTTAGCCACTTCCTATTCCACAGGATATTTGATAATGAATCGTACTTCGATAATACACATGTAAATAACAAAAGTAAATATAGTTTTGTTGAAGTTTTGATATTGGTACGTATTTCGCAGAATAAATATTTGCAACACCAAATTTATTTTCTTTTATGTACTTTGTATATTTACTTTTATCTAAACATAAGCTAGTAATCTTTTTTATTCACTTCTGTATGTTCATAATGAAATCATATTGTGTTAACGCGTTTTGAGTTTATTTGGGTAATGTTTTTTCAGTTTAAACATTTAGTTCATAGGATAAATTTGTGCTAGAATTTGTTCGAAATATTTGATACGTGTTGATTTTGACTTTCCGAGAAATTAATCTCTGACGTTGACGCACCCGGATTTGCCAATACCTAAACTATAGAGATTATTAGTATGTAGATTAAAAATCATCGTATATTTTCAAAAACATTGTCACCATTAATTACTAAGCATATAGGCATATTTTTTAGTTATAATTTTGAAATAACTAAAGAATTCTGTAAATCTGGCAAAACCCACTTGTTTTGGACTATGTATAAAAGGTTATAACATGTAACCAGTTGACCAGCTCATAAAACTTTTTTTTTTATCAACATGTGTATAAACCGGTAACTCCAGATTTCTCGATGAATATTATACCAAAAAGGTATAAACGTGGATGTTTGTAGTATTTATCCACATTAGCCAGTAGATGTACATTTTTGTCTTAATAATGAGAGAATGTGCGTATGATTTTTAAAAGAATTGCTAAGAATTGTTTTATCTTTTTGTTTTTTTACCGTACCTTCAAAAACATTCTCAATTAGGGTGCAATAGTCATACGCAATATTTGTTCGTTCTTTTATGTAAAATAGAATAAAAATGGACACCGCTATATAGCAATTACGGAAGCTGCGAGAATTACCTCTTTAATAATTTTCCCGAAAAATAATGGTAAGTAATTCACAGCAGTGCTTATTTTTATAAGCTCCAGAATAAAGTATTCTTTGAACTTTTGAACTTTTTGTCAATCTTTCCATCAATCATTTTTGTGAATTTGTTTTCCAGAAATAATGTTTATTCGCCAAAGAAGCGTTAGCTTCTAAAAGGATACCGGAAAAATTATCAGAGACCTTACACAATGCGGTCATAATAAAATTCAGGTGTTTGCAAATACCGAATTCTTCAGGTAAAATTAATAGTCACATAATCGCAATTGCACTGTCGAGGGGTAAATCATGTGGGAAGTTCGGTGAACATAGTCTGGATTGTCTCTGGGAAGTCTTTGGGTGCTCCCTAGGAAGTCTTGGCATTCCCTAGGAAGTCTGGATAGTCCCTGGGAAGTCTCTGGGTAGTTCGTGGAAAGTCTGGGTAGTCCCTGGGAAGTCTGGGTAGCTCCTGGGAAGTCTAGAAAATCCTTAGAAAGACTGGGTAGTCCCTGGGAAGTCTGATAGTGTCTGGGTAGTCTCAGTAAGTCTGGGTAGTCACCTTGGGAAGCATGGGAAATCCCTGGGAAGTCTGAATAGTCGCTGGGTACTCCCTGAGAAATCTCAGGGCAGTTCCTGTGAAGTCTGGGTATAGTCCCTGGGAAGTCTCTGAGTAGCCCTTGGGAAGTCTGGTTAGTCCATAGAAAGTCTGGGTAGTCCCTAGGAAGTCTGAATAGTGTCTGGGTAGTCACCTTGGGAAGTATTGGAAATCGCTGGGAAGTCTGAATAGTCGCTGGGTACTCCCTTAGAAGTCTCAGGGGTAGTCCCTTGGAAGTCTCTGAGTAGCCCTTGGGAAGTCTGGTTAGTCCATAGAAAGTCTGGGTAGTCCCTAGGAAGTCTGAATAGTGTCTGGGTAGTTTTAGTAAGTCTGGGTAGTCACCTTGGGAAGTTTGGGTAGTCCTTGGGAAGTCTGGGAAATCCCTAGGAAGTCTGGATAGTCCCTGGGAAGTCTCTGGGTAGTTCGTGGAAAGTCTGGGTAGTCCCTGGGAAGTCTGGGTAGCTCCTGGGAAGTCTAGAAAATCCCTAGAAAGACTGGGTAGTCCCTGGGAAGTCTGAATAGTCTCTGGATAGTCTCTGAAAAATCCCTGGGTGGTTCCTGTGAAGCCTGGGTAATCCGTGGAAAGTCTGGGTAGTCCCTGGGAAGTCTCGGTAGTCGCTGAGAAGTCTGAATAGTCTCTGGGTAGTCACCTTCGGAAGTTTGGGTAGTCCTTGGGAAGTCTGGGTACTCTCTGGAAAGTTTAGGCAGACTTAACTTAGTGTATACACAATATTTTACTTTAGTTTACCCCTTGTGCACTGTATCATTCATTATCAAAACTTACATAGGGTATGGCGTAGTTCATCCGTAAGAGTATCGGACTTTTACGTTTTGTGATAGATGTACAAAAGCCGCGCGTGGAAAAATAATAAATATTGCTAATAATAAAGTTGCTGTATCCATTGAATATTGGTGATTTCGTCTGGAGACGAGTAGTTTTTTCCTACTACTACCTATATCTCCGTAAAAAATGAACGAAAACCACGGGACTGAGGTATTTTTAATCATTCGGGTGATTATATTTTATTCCCTCGTACGCTCCGCTCCTCTCGCTCGTGAAATAAATTCACCCTCAGGGATTAAGTGATGCACCTCAGTCCCTTGCTATATAATATAACTGTAACCTACAAAATCGTGAAATAGGTACGAGTTTTCTTTTTTCATCTCTTAAACTGCTTAAATTTTATAATGATCATGTGATGACCATCCTTTTAACCGACTTTGAAATAACGCTAGGATTAATTTGTAATAACCACAATTTTTTTAAAATGCTGTAAATGGGAAATTAATTACATATATAAACAAATCCAAGAGAATGTTTCAAAAAGAATCGATTTAGCTTCATAGAATTACCGCATCATTTTAAATCCGGTTCTTGTGTTTTCTAATTAAAGGTTGGTTGAAACGATCTCTATTTTCATTTAGAGAACGAAGAACTAGCAAATTTCAAGTTACAATATTATGTAGCAAAATCTCCTACAACTAAATATACAATCAAGAAATATGATACAAGATAATTAATTAATAAATCTATGTGTAAAAATTGTGACATTCCGCGGTTTGGCAATTCCTATTTTTGAGAGATACATACATTATTTACCGCAGGATTCAAAGGCTAACATCAAATTTGTTAACAGTGTTTCCGCCTGGTCTTATGATAAATCAGTTTGATAAAATTTTAATAAACAAAGTTAAATACCAAAACATTGATATGTACTCTCCTCTTCTAGAATTAAAATTCGAGTTACCTCTCATTCAACCTCCGATCTATTACCTTTAAATACTATTGGAAAAACCCAACTCCATACGACCGTTTCCGTTTCCATATGTGCGTGATCAGAATCATGTAGAAAAAGGTTATGTTAATGGTCCCATAATCATAAATACGTTTGGGTATTTACGCTTATATTGTGTGAAGATTTCTAAATTAGATACTAGTTGTGGGATTTTATAATCATTTATTTATTAGGATCTTCCCGATGTATTATTTATTAACATATGCTGTAAAAAAATTTTAAAATTAAATCATGTTGGGTGGGTGTAAACTCAATAATTGTTTCAATGTTCGGGACGTTGAACGGAGTATACCTAATACGCTAATACTTCAAATTAATGGTAGTGTAAGAAAATTTTCTAACTACTTATTGTAGAGAGTAGGAAAAAGAAATTGCAGATTGTTTAAAATAATATTTATTAATACTTTGTTGTCTGGAAAAGTTGCCTCAGAATTTTAAAATTTTTTTGAACCTATTAAATTGAAATGCATACGAGTCAAGACAGCGTTACGAAAGTATAATAAAATAAATATTTAAATTGAGTATGAAACCTTTCTAATTTAATGAATTAAATTTAAATCTATTCGAATTCGATCTGCCCCCTTAGAACGAAATGAAAAAGCGCATGGTGTTACTATTGCACTTATCTGAATTTCGCCCTATTTGAAAGTTTCTCATTTTTGTTTGCTAATATATATTTTCGTGTATAATTTCCCCAATAAAAGAGATATTATTATTATTAAATACCAAAACCTTAACAAACTGGGCTAAATTGAAAATTGAAATTTCCGCTTATGGGTCGTTTTGCGGCACGAAAGTAGCACTTTCGTACATTGTGCCGCTTTCAAAAAAATACTAATTACATACTTTGCAGGAATAGCATATTACATGAAAGTGGGCTGTATAAAATTGAAGAAGCATGCAATGGCAAAGACGCAAACGTCTTTTGGGGGGACGTAAATTTGTGGGTCTCATGTAATGTAGGAGATCTTTGCACGTTAAAAAGATGGTTACCATCTCAGACACAGGATTCGGGTGAATTTTCGAGTATGGTACAGTTATTCTCATTCTTTCACCTCGGTGGTAAAGCACAGTAGTAGAAATAATAAAAAATATGTTAAATAAATATAGGAAAAAATACCGAGCCATTTTGATAGTTTACTAAGTGCAATCTGTTTCTTTCATATTCCAATGAATTGTTAAACCCTAGACTCATTAGCAATAAATTGAATAAATTAATTATAAATTTAAATTTCTTTTGTTGTTTTCATCATTTTAACGTTTTCATTTTGAGAATTAATTTTACCTGGAACGGTTTGTAATTTTGTAATCACTTCCCCATGTGCTTTTTTAAATCGCTTATTGTTTTGATCATTTTTATAAATGAATATCCGTTTTCTTTGTTTTATCATTTCTGTGATAGCAGGTAACAACTTCAGTCACCTTCATTTCGGATATTTATGTCAACAGTTTTCGAAATTATTTCTAATTTTATTTGGAATTCGACCAATTCGATTTTTCCGTACCTACTAGATTAGAAAAAAGAAATTTTAAATAACTAATTATGGGCTGGTTAGAGCCAAAGCTTCGTGTCGCTGCTTTAGAAAAAAAACATCATCTGGCGTTTAGAGCTACATATGAGCTTTGATCAAATAATGGTCGAATTAAAAAATAATAATAATATGACTTGATCCCTGTCAAAGTAGGTTACTCGTCTTGGATTCGCATAATATCCACGTATTACAAAGTCGACGGCACTTCCTAAAATAATCGTGCAAATCGTGTTTCGTGAGTATACTTTTAATTTCGCTATTGCGGTGCTTCAATCTCTTCTATTGAGTCAATTTTGGAAATAGCCAGTAATCATAGGTTGCTATATCCGACATACAGATTTTTGTTTATCCGAGAGGGCTGTCGAATGGGTGAAAAGGGGCATTCTCATGAATAGGCAATGCAAAACGAAACCATGCGTCCACTGGAGGGGACCCATCAATTTGAAAATTTACTGTGCGAGATCGTATCATGATTCTTCCAATAGATCCTAAAGCTCTGCTGATATTTATATCGTATTATTTGATTTGATTGGTCCTGATGGGTAACTCGAATTGTGTACATAAGTACATCGTTTGACTGTTGTGGTATGTGGTATCGCTATGTGAGCTAAGGTAATAGTTATTTATGCTACAAGGGTTGTAAGTATTATTCAGTAGTGGAGAATTGGCTTGTGCCTGAGCGCTAGCGAGGGCAACAATAGTTCGAGACTGGTGAAATTTACTTACAAGTTACATTACATCTCGATTTGCATAATAACATTTTTCTACTCCTACAATTCATATAGGTAACTTCTACAATCCACAGAAAAAATAATCTGGTTTTGTATTTTGATATAATTTTGAATGGTTTGAAGAATTTTCACGGAATTTTGTTAATTGTAATTTTGACAATTGTTTTTTAAAATATAAATTCAAAACAAACATTCCTTTACTTACTTAAAACGCGTTCAGTAACACGAGCTACTTCTATCAAATCACTGTGCTAATAGTGACTTATAATGCAGGGAGTGGAAAAAATTGCTTTATTGTATAGAAAATTATAAAATCGATGCGAACGATTTAAGAATAATACCTGTTTCAAAGTGGTAGTTTTTTCCCTGCGGTTGTTGAAAGTAAAGTTGTAGTAGGTAGTAATTATAAAATAACATAATAAATAGGTACAAGGTTAAAGTTACAAATTAAATTAATAGTGCAATCAAGGTTTTTACATTTAAGAATTTCTATAAAATCAATATTACATGTAAAATCAATTTATGGAATTGATTATCGGATATATTTTGGAAAAACCTAGTTCCTCTCGGGCTTCCTACTTTTTATGCATTATCTGCAATAAATGTTTTAAGGCTATGAGTATTTTTTACTAATCGGTATTTAACTTTATCTTATTTTGACTTATACGAAGTAAATTACGGGAATCTTTCGCATCCCTAACTGAAACCCGTAGTGGGATTTTCCGAAACAACTTGTATTGAACCCCCCTGAGGCTCTTTTATACTACTCTGTTAATAATAAACATCCAGTTGACCCATGCATATTGTAAAGGAATGAAGTGTTTTGTGATGTTTAGAATTTTTTGTGATAAACTATATAAATTGTTTTGAGGTGATTTATTTGGTAAGCAGTACAATTATTTTTAATTTTTTCTGATTGATTTATTTATTTCATGAAAATTGACGGTTAAACAATGATTTCTTAATAAATCTTACTTTTGTTGGAATATTAAACAATTTTTAACTTAAGACTGTTCTAGATTTTCTTTATTTTTGAAAAATGATGTCCTTACGTTTTAATCATGTTTTGAAAGGGTTATCCAAATCAGGTCATCATAATGTCATAATTATAAATACATAATGCATGTATAATTGTGTATTATGTAGTTATTTTGCATTTTTAGAAATTAATTTTTGAATTAAATTTTAGATTTAATTTCAACAATTTATTGTATCTAGGTATATTTTACTCATTTATTAATAAGATTGCACTGGGTCGTGTACACTTAAAATTCCATTTTAAAGTTGCTTGATTTAGGTATTCCATTCTTATTTTACAAATTATATAGTTGTATATTAATTTGACTTTCTCACTAATATTCTCCACTGTGTTGTGCTGCTGTCTAACTTTTAATATTTTTGTTATGAATTTTTGAATTCTTAAGAAACATTGGAAATTTCCCGTTAAGACATTCTGACAGATCAATAGATTTAAAGATTTGAGTTGTTATTTAACATGGTTAATTTTAAAAGAACTTGTTTGTATTGGATCTTGCCTAAAATTCATCAATTATGACTGTCTAGAAACGATAATTACAAAATACAAAATCTAGAAATTCCAAAGTTTAAAATAATTCAGTGATATGTAAATGTGATTTTCCACCAATTTTATGAACTTGCTGTTCACCGGTAAAATGTAATTATAAAATTATAATAAGTATCTACGGTGTGAAATTTCATTGTTGAATTTAGTTTTAGGCTGTCGAGGTATTTTATCCGAAGGTAAACCGGAAATATAACTAGGATAAACAGATATTAAATATAATAACCGCTATTTTGCGAAATTAGGTGCGCATCTTAAAACCACTTTCTAAAATAACTTGGTTTTGTTGTTCATTGGACTAATATTATTCAAGCAAATCTCATTTTAGACCGTCAAAAATGTTACAGACGAAAGATCTTTGCCTTTTAATGAGTTTCCTTCTAATTTTTATTAGATTTACAGTTAGGTATTTAGTGGTATTTGTAAGAAGTTTTTGTATTAAATTTAGAAAATCATTTAAGAGGGCGGCCGCTGCCCTTTTTGTTGATAGAGGGCAGCAGATACAAAATCTTTGTTAATTTTAAGACTAAAGAACTCGAACAAAAACGAAAAATTTGAATTTTAATTAAGATATTCTACAAAGCATTATTGCAACTTAGGCAGCCACTAAATTTCATGTAAAATACAGTTTTGATTCTTAATTTAAATTAAATTTGAAAATTAGCAAAAAAGAATTTTTTATGATTTTAAATTACGTCAAATTCTATTAATACCTAAGTATGGTCACACAGAATGTAAACTTCAAGTCCGGGTCATTAACGTTGGATAATAATGTTTTTCCGTAGTCTTAAGTTTTGGTTTGACAAGGGCATAAAAAAATGGCCGCCAATTGTGAGTAAGAAGTTCAGCGTAATTTGGATAGATGGCACTGGCACATTAAATACGCGCTAAATTTGAATTTGAATGAAAAGATTTGTACGTGTGAACACTTATTCCTTAACATAGTTTCCCTATACAACATGTATTTTTTTACAAACCCGTTTATAATTTCAAACTGTATTATTTTGTTAGAATTTAGGCAACTGCAAGAAGTATTAACCTTTATTATTGTTCAAAAAAAGTTAAAATCGGTAATTTATTAATTACAGTCAACTTAATTTTGTCAACCAAAAATACTAAAAGCAAAAAAATAAAAAGTATTACAATTAATATTTTTATTTAAATAGAAATCAAATTTTAAAAAAAAGTTTATCAGAGCCTGGAATGGATCCTATGACTTCTGGGTGCGAGGCCGAAATCATTACCACAGCTCTATACAGACAACACTGTTTCCGTTAGTTGTAGTTCACTAAATTAAAGACAACTTTGACGGTAATTTATAAATTATTTTTTACGTCTTTTAGACAATAATAATAAAAAGTAAATAAAGTTCCGCCTGACAATGTATCAGATTTTATTAAAATAAATGATAATTTCAAAATAATTCAAATCAATACCAGTATCGCCCTCTAGTAAATAAATATAATCCTACATTTGAAAACTGAACTATCCCCACTCCTCAAGTCGCCCTCTTAAACCAGAAAACTGAATGATTTCGACCACTAGGAACATAGGAACATGCACGACAGTTCTGAGTTTCCACTCTGTACCTTGATTTTTTTTGCAACTGTCAAATAAATTAATAATTAGGAAATTATAGGAACAGATTTAATTTATTTAGTATTATTCGTAGTACTAATCAATAAAACGCACATAAATTTGTTTCTCCTCCTATTCCTTTATTTTGTTGATCATTATTTTATCAGTAAATCCTCTAATATTTAAAAGAAATCAAGGTGCATAATGTAAAAGCATGACTGCCCTGCATGTCCCTAGTACCTATGTATGCATGTATGTCCTAATCACCCACAAATTCTTGGAACTCTTTGTTTACATGGTCCGGAACGATTGCAGACGCCTAAATATTGTTTTTATCAAAACTATCTTTTAATAGAAGTTATTTGTCATATTTTTTAAAATCTTTTCCTGTACTTACTTATTTTTTTTAGGTCAATAACAAAAACACAACGACATTACCGTAATTTTTTTTAAATAGCAAAATACTTACATGATTTTTTTTTCGGCATCAATAGATTGCCGAAAAAAAGACTATAGATACAGTTCTCTTTTTATTCATTTAAGATTGTCGTAACATTGCAAACATTAAAGAAAAAGGAAATTTTTTTACTTTGTATCCGGTTCCGCGGCAATGCGCGCCTTAAAACAAAACCTTAAAAATGATAATTAAATTAGAAAACCGACTACCTATAATACTAAATAATACAAGAAAACAACTACCACACTTGTGTTATTATGAAAGATGCAACCATAGTTGATTGTGGATTGTCTTGTTTCAAGGCGCACATTCCAGTGCCGCGTTGACCTGCGATGTAGCGTAACAGTTTTTTGATTTTTCTCAAAATATTTGCAGTGTTTAGGGCGAAATCTTTAGATAGTCTAAAAGAAAATAAAGTTGTCTACAGATGGCCATAAAAAATTGAATGTTGCTGTTTAAAAAATGGCGGTAATGTCAATGTACTATTGAGGTAAAAAAAGAGGAACTAGTACGTGAAGGATAGCAAAAAAAATTATAGATATTTTTGATAAAATCAATATGTTGGCGTCTGCATGCGTTATTCCATACTTTTGCCGGTCCCTGTATATTTTACATATTATTCGTTATTTATATTTTTAGGAAGCTTTACACTATTAATGATAACCCATAATGTTAATACAAAATTACAAATAAATCATTCGATTGTGTAGGTTTGGTTGCATCAAGCAATTTCTTAGAATGAAATTATATCTAATAATTACTTATCGCACTACTGTTTGTATAGGGTTTTTCATAATAAAAACAGTTTAATGACTCAAGAAATTCAAGTACGCTAACAGATTTCAAGACTCGGTAATTTGGTAATTTGTAAACAATTATTGCCAATATTTTCTAAATATAATATTTTGTTTTAATTTGGGAAACATTGCGTACAATTTTGAAATTTCTTATTTCTTTCTCTGAAAATGGATCTAGTGCTTATAAACACGATTGTAGATAAAATCTTTTGTATAGCATGTATTGTGAGCTCCTAAACTCGACAACAATCCCTTTTAGAATCGTATGTATAGGTATAAAACTTTTTTCTTAATTTTCACATCTTGTATACATCCCTCAAGTACTTCCTACATGTTATGAAACACCCTGTATTTGAAGCCCAAAGTCAATTACTGCGGTCGCGTGTCTGTGTTCTTTTTCATCGGCAATTTGTAATTGTGTGCTTTTAAATCACAAGCTGTGGAACGATGTATATTAATTTATTGTTTTTGTTGCAGATTCGTCAACAATGGAATTTTATAAATATATTGCAGTATGGATACTATGCAACTCTATACATGGAAGTAGTGAAATTGCAATAGAATGTCCACAGTTCGGTAGTTGTTTTTGCACAAGATCTTTGTACGACACAGAATTTCAGTGTCCAGATGAGAGGAATCCAAAAATAATCATAAAAGTTGAATCTGCATACAATGTAGTAAATGTACAGTGTATAGAAAATATATCATGGGATGATCAAGAATTACCATCTTTAGAAATGGATAGTATAGACTATTTTAGATTTCGACAATGCCCACTCCCATCAAGCTTTGTTGAAATATTGAATAGACTAAAGGTTAACAACACCAAAGAGATCAAATTTGATTATTCTAAAGATTTCGCAAATATTACACTGACAGCAGATTACTTTGAAGGGCTAGCTAGTTTGCAAAAATTAAATTTAAATTCGAATGATATAAAATATATCGACGAGAATGCATTTGAATCCTTAAATGAACTAATCGAGTTGGATCTTGACCATAATAAAATAGAATTGATGAATGGTTTATTTAGAGATTTGCCAAAATTAAAATTATTATCCCTAACTGATAACGAAATACCACATTTACCCTCCACAATATTTCAGAATTTAAGAGAACTCAAATATTTAAATTTATGGTCCAATAAACTCGCTACAGTCAACAGCAGTTCATTTAAAAATCTCAGAAATCTGGAATTACTCGAAATAAGTCGCAACGAATTAGAATACTTGCCAGAGAATGCATTTCATTCATTAGAAAACTTAAAAAAACTGGGAATGTCGACAAATAAATTGAAATATATTCCCAGTGATTTATTCAGAAACAATAAACACTTGGAAGTGGTTATGATAAATAGAAACCCACATCTAACACATCTACCCGAAAATTTGTTTTCAAATTTGTCAAAACTTGGAGAAATTTCGTTAAGTGAATGCAAACTGACCAATTTATCAAATAATTTATTTGAAGGATCACCCCTTATACAAAATATATCTTTTCAATGGAACGAAATAGAACGTATTGGAGAAGATGTATTTAAAAATTTACAAGAACTTCAGAAATTGGATTTAAGTTACAATAGAATTGGAGATCTACCCAATAATATTTTTTCCTCGCAGATAAAATTGAAAGTTCTTAATCTTCAGAATAATTTGCTAACTAGCATAAGAAAAGAACCGTTCCGTACTCTGAAAAGTCTGGAAAAACTAAATTTAAAAAATAACAAAATTAGTTCTATCCAGATAGATTCCTTTCTGATGGTTTATAATTTAAAAGAAATTATACTTGCAAATAATTTCTTTGATTTACCTAAAAGTGATATTCCGGGTATATCATTATTTAATAATAATCAGGAACTGCAAAAAGTGGACCTTAGTAATAATAACATTACTGTAATGGATGATTTTGTGACTAGTACAAAACTTCAAGAACTGGATCTTAGTTATAATCAATTAACTTATTTAAGTGTAAGTATATAATCATATTTGTAAACTTCAATTGGTGGAGGTAGTCTTTAGCGCAAATGTCGAATTTTATCCCAAACTGGTCAGGTTAGTTATTCAACATGTTTGAGTTGTATCCCAAACCTTTATCGAATTGTATCTTGTCTATATACCGAGTGTTAACCACCAAACCTGGCCATAGGACCTATGCAGTATGCAATACTATGCATGTTTCAAAAAAATATGAATTGCCTTGAAATATGTTTGTTTGATGTCATGTTGCCAGCTTATTTTTTTAATGAAATTGCGTTATAAGTCGTGCTGTAATTTGTGTTATAAACATGAACTATTCAATTGAAGAAAGGGTGTTCATGTTCAAACCTTTTATTTTGGAAATAGTCAAAAATGAAGCCCTCAAAATGATAATAAACAAAAATATTTCAAGGCAACTCATATATTGTTTGTGAAACATGCGTAAGTACTATGGCCAGCTTTGGTGGTTAACACTCGGTATGTATATCTAGTAACTTTGTTATACCCCAATATTCTTCAAATTAACGGAATATTACTATTAGAGGGTCGTCTAGCCAGGCGATCATGATGGTTGCAATCACTGAGCGCATTATCCAATAATCATCACAAAGCGAGGCTCACGGCTGTTTGTTCGAATCCAATACTGGACGGTATTTTTCTGAATAAGTTAAACTGCTGTAGTATCATTTCAAATTTGTATACCAGTAAAAGGAAAAAAATAATAAATAAGAGTAGGTAAATATTACCTTTTGAATCGCGGTTAGCGTTGTGGTAGAGCCGTGAGACTCCGTCACGTGGTAAGCCGCATTACTAATATTAGGGTGGATCCCCAATTGTCGCGACACGCGATAAGCCCGTATTTAATCTATCAAAGACTAATTACCAGTCTGTGATTGGTTAGAAGCGGCTTGCTGCTTGACACGCCAATTGTGGATGCACCTGCTAGTCTGTTAGGAGTGAAGCTAGGATTTCCTAGGATCGCGCATCCGTGACTGCGCGATGCGTGATGCGGGACGGCGTGATACGTGATGCGGGATACGAAAATGGGATGTTTTGCTAGATGCGTGGAGTTGCATTTGGCGGTGTATATCAAAATGGAGATCGCCATTGGAATGCTCGAAGAACTAGCCGACGAAGAAGATCTTTTATTATTGATAAACCTTAGAAATGATAGCCACGAATTATTCAATCGAAGGCACGAAGAAGGAGCTTTCAAGCTTCTAATTACAAACCATTTACTGGACGATGTAACAAAATTTCGAGCATACTTAAGACCAAATCTATTAACTTCTCATCTAGCACGTCCGTAAATAGCTTAGATTCCATTGTAAGAATTAATACTGTAATGCACATAAGCGCGCCACGCATAAGTCGACGGACAGGCAACCGGTGAGTGTCCCGCATCAGTGAATGCGCTTGCGATATCACGCGACAGTCACGCGCGCGGTGCTAGAAAATCATAACCATCGAGTACCGTTAAAGAGATTTTTGCGTGATCACGCCGTCCCGCATCACGCATCGCGCAGTCGCGGATGCACGATCCTAGGAAATCCTAGCTTTAGATGCGGTTTACCGCGCTCGCTGCATACCGCGCGCGGTATGCAGCGAGCGCGATAAATATATGCAAATTTCGGATCCATCTTTAGAATCCTACCGCGAAAGTTCCGTCCATGGGTGTTTGACTGCGTTTGAGTGTTAGATGGGGATGGGGGTACATAATATTATAAGCTGAGTAGTTGGCGGACTCCATAGTGCATGTGTTGATAAATACCTTTTTTGTGTGTCTGTCGGCATTTATTAAGCATTTAAAGTTCAACGTTATTTGCAAATGGACTAGAGGTAGCCAGTGGCGTAGCCACGGGGGGAGGGATATAGAGGATATATCCTCCAAGGGTCAAAAACTGGAAAACAATGCCCGCTTGTGATAACGAATCGCCTGCGGCTCATTTTTTGCTCACTTTGCTTGCATTATTTATGTATTGTATACGTAATTACGTAATAGTTCCCCCCGGTTCCCCCCTTCGCTAATTCCTGACTGTGCCCCTGATATATCCCCCCCCCCAAGGGTAAACTCTGGCTACGCAACTGGAGGTACCTTGCTTAAGTTATTGTAATAAATAATAGTTATCTCTTAAGCCGGACCGGATACAACTCGTTGCTTAACTTTTCACCCGATTTACGTCGATTTGCAATAGCGTGAATTTTGCACATTTTTTATGAACTGTTCTTTTAAATCAACCAAAAATTATCGACCACGTTTTACAGGGTGTATACGAATTCGAATGACAAACTTCGAGTGCATATTGCTCCCACTAACTAACACTGCATCATAGACAACCTATGTCCTTATCATTCTTCAAAATATATTCTGTACAAGTCAAAATATTTCCAATAAACAATCGTGAATATTTCAACATTCGTTTTATTAAATAATACTATAAAAATTCATTAGCTTTAATATTTAAATAAAATTTACTATCAACTACCTATGACATACCTGTGTGCTGGACTTCCAAAAATCATTCAAAATTACTGTTCCTACACATTACGGGCATTCAAATCTCCGAATATGAATATTTTATTTCCGATGGTGGTCCAATTATTTAATTAAATGTCATATGTTCCATACGTGTATCATGAGTGTATGTCATTAATCGATTAATAATATTATGTTAGATATCAGAGATATCATTTAATGATATTAGGGGAGAAGTCGAAAAAACTCCCTAAAAATTTGTTGAATTCGTATACACCCAGTATTCTGATATCGTGTTCTATTGATGCCAATTAAGATTGTTTGTGCCCCCCTCCCCTAACAGGGACCGAATTTTGACATACTTTGAGGGCTTTCTGCAACTGTTAATTGTCTTTATTTGACCCTTGCAGCCTTTTGAATGTTTGTGCCAGGAGGATTAATTTATGTATGTTTCAAAATATAATATATAATATAATATAAACTTGCATACTAAATTGTCCTTTCTTGCATACTAGTCTGTGTCTGAAGGTGCAAGTTCATAGCAGGTATCCTTGGGAAAACGGAACATGGGCTCTAGAAAGGAAAAACACGAAACGCCCTCTAGCTGCCCTGGTGGAATTCACACGTGGTGGACAATAATTGGGCATTTACGCAGTCGGATAGAGTACGAGTGCTCTTTCGATTGGCACACACCGTGCCCCGCTATAGGTACTTTCCGAGATATTAATATTTTCATTTTTTCCCCAAAATTTTCTCGAAACTTTAGAAAAAAGTTGAAAAACTTACTGTCTCGGAAAGTAAACGAATTAGTAGACCGCGGTTTGCGCCAAGAACACGTCGAGGTCTATCCGACTGATTACCTAAACGTACACCACGTAAATTTCACCCGAGCCGCCGCGCCGCGTCGGGGGATGTTTCGTGCTTTTTCTTTCTAGCACCTACGCCTTCCCCCCCGTCTTTCCAAGAACACTTGGTATATTTCTAGCAGTAACATAGAACATTCAAATTGTTACTGTATATGATAGTTTTCTGTTTGAATAAAGCTTTGTTTAATCAATGTGTGTTCTTATTTGTTTTTGATATTTTGGCTTAATATTACACTGTGATTTAAATCACCTCAACCCTGATTTTGTGCTATTATATACTATAGTACCATTTTATATTATATAAATTATTTTTTTTTCAGTTTAGTGAAATCTTCACAGTAGCATTTCCAATCCACATAAATCTAATACACAACAATATAACTACAGTGAACTTCGATGATGCCGAAGTGATAGCAAGAAGTCAGGGAAACCTTGATGCATACACCTCAAACAGTGGAAACAGAAGAGTATTTTTAGATGGCAATCCTATAGAATGTAACTGTCATCTCTACGATTTTGTTAGATATTTTGATCGCAGCATAGATCCTATGGTACCAACATTAGTAACCATTGAAGCTGACAATTTGTCTTGTTCATCGCCCAATGATTTTATTAATTTCCCTGTAACAAAACTGAAGCCTAGTATGTTAACTTGTTCATTACAAGAACTGGGAATTGAAGATACATTTACCAAAAAATGTTCATATGGATTTCGTCCATGGGATACTTCATTGCTTGTTAATTGTGCAAATAGAAATTTCACTGAAGCCCCTGAATTGATTTTACCAACTCAAAATTTCTATAATCAAACTGAAATATATTTGCAAAGAAATTTGTTAACTACTGGTCCTAAGAAAAATACTGGATATCAAAATGTTACGAAATTGTTCTTGTCTTCTAATATCATTAATGAAGTTGACTGGATTCCGCCTAAACTACAGGTAAATTTCAGATTTTTTTAAACTTTTGTTTCTAGTGATACAATGACTACTGATATTCAATTATTTTTAACTTTTACAGGTGCTTGAACTTCATAACAATAATATCAGTTATTTGAATGGTGAAATTTTGGAAAAAATTAATTCTTCATCACTTACCAACGTCACTTTGGGAAAAAATCCTTGGAAATGCGATTGTTCAACTGTTAACTTGACTACATTTCTTATATCGAGTTTGACAAGAAAACAAGTAAGTACTATTTCGAATTTTTTTAAAACAATTTTATATTTTTCAATGTATTGTCCAATGTCGGTGAATTAAAATGTGTATATATTATTACAGATTGATGCAAACTCTATTAACTGTGAAGATAGTGGAAAGCTGTTGGTACATCTAAATTCTGATGATATTTGTCCAAACAACACAGCTTTGGTATTGGCATTAGGCATCACATTTTCTATTACTGCGTTGATAATTGCTGTAATGATGACTCTTTATTACCGCTTCCAACAAGAAGTTAAAGTATGGCTATTTGCCCACAACATGTTTATATGGTTTGTTACAGAAGATGAGATTGATAAAAACAAACAGTATGATGCTTTCATCAGTTATTCTCATCAAGATGAAGATTTTGTACTACATGAACTGTTACCAGTTTTAGAAAAAGGTCCTCAACCATATAAAATATGTGTACACATACGTGATTGGATAGCTGGAGAATTTATTTCCAAGCAGATTGCTACATCAGTGACGGAATCACGAAGAACATTAGTAATACTGTCTCGTAGTTTTCTGGAGAGTGAATGGGGTAAAATGGAATTCCGCACAGCTCATAAACAAGCAATTCATGAGGGAAGAGCAAGAGTTATTCTCATATTATATGGAGATATTGATGTAAATTCTGATTTGGATGATGAATTGAAAGCATATGTTAGAACAAACACTTATGTGAAGTGGGGTGATCCATGGTTCTGGGATAAACTGAGGTATGCTCTTCCGCATTCAAGAGTTGGTGTAGAGAAAAAGTCGCAAAAGAGTCAGAACATTATGGTAGCAATAAACGAAAAGTTAGATAAATTGGATGATAAATTGGATCTTATAAATGATGGATCATCCACCCCAAACCCAGGAAGCACGCCGCCTATAGATCCACTACTCTTAAAGAAGAATCCTTTAAATTTTTCCCCAGGTCAAACATTAACTCCACCAGCTGAATGTGGTTTAAATACTGTAGTTATAACTATGGATAAATAGTGTTGTAAAATGAACTTCACCTAAATATGTGATTACTGTGATGCCTATAGAAGTTTGAAGTGCTCAGTTAAATTGTAAGACTGATAGTTGCTCTAATACTCTAGTCTTAAGGATTAGTATAAGAAAACTGTGCAAAAGTGTTGTGTTTCTTTACATAACAATTATTGACAATAACATTTTATATTGTTGCAAACTTGGTAGGTTATTCTATTTTGTGTTTAAATTTTTTAATCATTTATTTTACATATCATAGCATCGATGTTTTATTACAGTAAGTAGATTAGGTAGTACATTCCTAACCGATAATGCCAACAATTTAATGTATATTGGTAGCTGATCTGCGAATTAAATGTGATTGATTCGATATTGAATAAAAGTTAAACAAATAGTGGCATAGAAATTGTTTTAAAAGTTCTAAAAACCTCCTATTTGATAGTTTTGTAGCTCCCCCTCCCAAACAATATGTAGACCATTGTTCTAGATATTTTGGTTTTAATATGTAATTAATTTATTCATATGCATCTTTTTTTGTTTCTATCATTTACTTAAAGCAATAATTATTAGAACAAACGCAAATTGTAAGAGTGCAATTATAGGGATACTAGTTCAGAGTTTTATCACTGTTGGTAGGTAGATAGATGTATTGTATGTTTTATTTTATTAGGATAGTCGGTCTGTACCTACATAGATATTTTATCTATGTTATTACGTATTAATGTAAAATTTTATGTTATAATTTTGTTTATTGCAAATAAACTTTCTATTTTTAGTAGGTAATAAAATGTTTTTAATTTTTACTACCCTCAAACATGTAACTCTTAAAAAAATCACTGCTTATGTAAGAGAAAAAGTTCACTAGGTTTTCATACAGTAAATTGATTACCTTAGTTTGGGAGTTTTCACTTTTCAGCCGTAATTTAGGGTAAATTGGGGTTTGGAATCATTTTTATCAAAAGTGTCCTAAATACTTACATTGTTTCTGAATTTCGATGTTGAGATTATTCGCTAAAAGCCTGGGGGCTTTAGTGGACGATAAAAATTTAAATGTATGAAATACGGCTAGGCAACCCAAATTGCAGATGAACTATACTATAAATCGTTTCATACAGCGCGAGCGTTGGTCTTACCCAAGGTCCGTCGAATACACATTTGGTAAGGTTGCCTACTAAACAAATCCCGCCTCTGAGACGCGAGGGGATTGCAGCGAGCTGTGACGTCATTCGTGTAAAGCTGTAGTTGAACATCACTTCTAAGTGTGTCCGCGTAAGTTGGCTACATATGGAAAACTTTGTTATTATTGATTTTATGAAAAAAAGTTATTCTTCATAAAAAGTTCTGCGTGTTCTAAAACCCAAAATTCAACCATCAGATATTAAATTATATCAGTCGTATCATAATAATAATAATTATATCATTTTTGTTCAAGAGTAAAGTACCTTCATTTTTGACCATATCGAAAAATTTTTATAAGAAAAGATGTTATGGATCAAAAATAATTTTTAAATATTCAATATTGTTTTTATAATTAAAAAATATTATTTTTACATTTTCTCTGCGATAACATTGAAAGTTTAAGTTTGAAGATTAATACATGACAATTAATACATTTAATAATTCATTAATTAATTAATAATATTTTTTAATTATAAACAATATTGAATATTTAAAAATTATTTTTAACCCATAACATCTTTTCTTATAAAACATTTTCGATATGGTCAAAAATGAAGGTACTTTACTCTTGAACAAAAATGATATAATTATTATTATTATGATACGACTGATATAATTTAATATCTGTTGGTTGAATTTTGGGTTTTAGAACATGCAGAACTTTTTATGAAGAATAACTTTTTTTCATAAAATCAATAATAAAAAGTTTTCCATATGTAGCCAACTTACACGGACACACTGTATACTTACAGGTGGAATCACAAATGGATAGGCGCGTAAATCTCTTTCGAAATCTACATAACTAAAGTGCAATGAACAAATTCTAGAATTTGATACATTAAATTTCTCACCTCTTCGGCACTTTGGCACCCACTCTTTGCAAAGATTTTCATCTTTGGGAAATGTACAATAGGTAACAGTAAGGTTGTTTGCTTTAGCTTTTGCATGATGCATTGTGCACGTTGCAATAGCGCAGCTCATTGGCATCTACAATAGAAATTAATAAGATCATCTAAAGGAAAATATCTTTGTACAAAGAATAATCAGATTTACAAAATTGTAATCTCTAGTTTTACAGTCATAACTATGATGTTGATTTACCTTGTTGAATCCTGTACTTATACACTTTTGTCAACTAAACACTGCTAACAATTTCTAATTATCGCTTGCAATAGATATAGAAACTTGGTATTATTTTTGTTACTGTACAACAGAAGTGCCAGAATACACAATACAAGTAAAGGAGCTGAAACTCTCAGAATGGCGCGAAAAGTACCTTACACGCGTGACGTCACGGAGCTGGCTGATAGGTATCAGAGGGGGGAATGATTCAGTCACTGTTGCAAGATAGGATAGTAGGCAACCTTACCAAATGTATACTCGACGCACCTTGGGTCTTACCCATTACCGTTACAACGGAGATCGCTGTTGTCAGATATTATTCTCTGGAATTCGTTACACCAAACCACCAAATACAGTAGGTGTGCAGCGGCAACGCTATGTAGTTTAGTGCCCTTTAAAAAGCATTGCACTATACCGATTTTTAGCTCTCCGCAAGCTTTGAGGCGCTTCAACTGCGCGCGGGAGTAACTTCGAGTAGCACTGATTATTTCCCAAACTGTACTTTCCATTTACTAGAACTTGTTGCACCCGAACTGATCTTTTTACTTTCCCGCCATGGTAGATCACGTGATGAGCGGTCGCTATGACAACCCATGAGCGTATAGTTGTTTACCCACCGGGACAGACTACGTGTGACCGAACCCTACTTTAAGAATTAATAGTTCTAACGAGAGATCAATAAAAAAACCAATTAGGGCAGGCTGTGAAATTGAATTATATTAACTTGGTACTGTAGCCACATCCACAGAATGACATTTCTGACATGAAAATTTAAAACTGAAACGCTCTTGTCTAAGTTTTTAAGTTTTTTATTTGATAATAATATTTTTTGCACGATCGGTCTTTTTTGTTTACTTACTAGATTCCATGCCAGAACAGTAAGCTGCATTTACTGGTTGCTAGGTGTAACAAAACAGTAAGTAATTCACTTACCGTTCTAGAACAGTAAGTAGTATAATTCATTGTATTGCAGACATGATAACTATGGTTACCGTGGTTGTCAGTCAATTTATAAAAAAATAAGGTTATATAGGTACTTTTATAATTTTTTCAAATATAACTATTTTAAATCAATTTTTTTATTGCGATCGTGCAAAAAACGTTATAAGCATATCGAACGTTAAGAGTTACCGGTCTCCGACAAAAATTGGGGTCGTCGCTTCGCTCCTCCCCAAACAATTGTCGTCGACCGGTAAACATCCGTTACCGTTCTTAATACTTAATATACTATTAATAATTTGATAATCAAATAAAAAACTTAGACAAGAGCGTTCAGTTTTAAATTTTCATGTCAGAAATGTCATTCTGTGGATGTGGCTACAGTACCAATTTAAAATAATTCAATTTCACAGCCTGCCCTAATTGGTTTTTTTATTGATCTCTCGTTACAGGATCAGCCCAGATCATTCAATTTGCAATTGGAAAACATTGCTGTATTTCTGATTTACTAGATAGTAGAGTACTACGTTGTATTTATTTTAATTTCTGTGGGGGATCGTGTCGGTCCATGTAATAGGGGGCATTCTACGAAATGTCCAAATTTTAAATGCTTCAAGCCTGTTCAAATAGTGTACTTTGATGATTCACTACAAGCCAGGCAATTTTTTCAAGAGCCTTCATGGTGTTCTGGCAGTGTCGTCGTACAATGGGTAGGTAAAGTTTGGGGACTTTCTGCTAAAATTACCGTATGGCTGTACACCGTCATGATTAGGTAAATGCTAGGCTATGGAGCATTGATCTGGTGGCCCAAAATCAAACAGGCTACAGTAGCCACTGAACAAGGGCTATGGAACACCTTGCTGTTATGATTCTAGTTTGTTTTATTTCAGTAACCATAACGATGGTTCAGTCTTATGTTTTCTAGTAATAAATAAACAGGTTTTTGTAAAAGTACTAAATGTTTATTTTATTCAATTGTAAGTTGTGAATTTATAAATAAAGTCTAAGTCGATACACAACATAATTGGCGACGAGTGAAGAACGTCCTACGTGTCAAGTCAATGGTCTAAAATATAAATTAAATAAGTTTTTATACGTTTTACATGCATTGAATAAACATAACGAAAATGAGAGTCTTAAAGTAAAGTTACATATTAAAGGTGCATGTAAATCTGTAATTCATATTGATGACTATGAATCATTATTTTGTAATCTTAAATTAGAACTGGTAAAATTTAAATTAAGGGTAATTACAGGGGAAAATGTTTCCATAATCGGTCAAATCAATGTTAATGTTGAGTACAGAAATAAAGTATTTGAGTTGCCATTGATAGTTTTAAAAAGTCAAAATAAATTCGTTCCATTATTGGGAAGGAATTGGTTGAATATTTTTAATCCATATTGGAAAAATGTCGTTGATAGCAATATTATTGTCAAAGTCGATAGTATTAATTCTGTGTCCAGTAGTAAGTCAAGTCAGGTCAGTAGTAACGAAGTCGAACATATTGAATTAATTGCTGAAGTTAAAAGTAGATTCCCAAATGTGTTTGCGGATGAACCAAATTCTTATATCAAACAATTTAAGGCTGAAATTAAAGTCAAAGATGGTATAAAACCAATCTTTCATAGAGCGTATGAAATGCCTTTTTCTTTGAAACCTAAAGTTGAGACAGAGTTAGGAAAAATGGTAGAATCTGGGGTACTAACAAAAGTAAGCTTTAGTAATTGGGCGAATCCAATAGTAGTTGTACCTAAGAAAAATTGTGATGAAATTAGAATTTGCGTAGATTTAAAAAAAACTCTAAATCAAGTCATAGATAGCGATCATTGTATCTTACCATTACCAGGAGATATTTTTGCTAGTTTGAGTGGTAGTCATTATTTTACAGTGATAGATCTGAAAGGAGCTTACCAACAACTACTAATTAGTGAAACATCCAAAGAAATGTTCACAATTAACACTCATATGGGTCTATTTCGGTATAATCGTTTAACTTATGGTGTAAGTTCTGCACCAGGAATATTTCAAACTATCATGGAAACAATTTTATCTGGTCTAGATAAAACAAAATGTTATCTAGATGCTATTTTAATTTATGGATCTAGTGTAAAAGAATGTCATCAAAATGTTGTCAATGTCATGTCACGTCTAAAAACCTATAATGTAAAAGTCAATGAAGGGAAATGCAAATTTTATAGGAAAAATATAGTATTTCTTGGTTATAAGATTGATTCTAAGGGCATATATCCATTACAAGATAAGATCTTATGCATTCTAGAAGCACCTTCACCTCAAAATTTAACGCAATTGAAATCTTATCTTGGTTTACTGAATTATTATGGAAAATTTATCCATATGCTTTCTTCGAAGCTTAAACCACTGTATGATCTGTGCAAAACAGGTACCTACTGAATTTAATTGGTCTGAAACGTGCGAACAAAATTTTCAAATGAGTAAATCGTTATTAACGTCAAATGATGTATTAACTCATTATAATCCAAAATTACCTATTTTTGTCACTTGTGACGCGTGTGGATATGGCGTAGGAGCTGTATTAAGTCATAAAAAGAAATGAGTAAAGATTTAATAAGTAGTCGTTTAACAAATTTTTTATTTACATATAGAAATACACCGTCAAGTATCACCAATATTTCACCAGCTGAAAGTTTATTTAAAATGAGACCAACAACTAGATTTGATTTGATGAAACCGTCATTTAACACTATTAATAATCCTAGAAATGACTCTGATATTTCTAGAAAAATCAAATTATATTCACTGAACGAATTAGTGTAGGCTATATTAAAAATATTCAATCAAAACTTTGGAATAAAGGAAGAATTGTGAAAGTACTAAGTCACAGTACTTATTTAGTGCAAGTTGATAACAATTTGTACATGCAAATGATATTAGATCAGATCCCTCTATGGAAAACATTGAAAACTCTGTAAACGTTAAATTAGGTACATCAATTAATGAACCTTTATTATTATTTCCTAAGAATTGTGAACCTGAAACTACTCTTGTACAGGGAAACGACAATTCTGATGTAATTCCTAAATTACATAACGATCATACACCAATGATTAGTAAGTAATGATAGAAATGTAAACCCTGAACAAGTAGAGCATAAAAATACTACACGTTCGGGTCGAGTTATTAAAACTCTCAAAAGATTAAACTTGTAACAAATAGTTTTTCTTTAAGTAGGAGGAGAATGTTATGATTCTAGTTTGTTTTATTTCAGTAACCATAACGATGGTTCAGTCTTATGTTTTCTAGTAATAAATAAACAGGTTTTTGTAAAAGTATTAAATGTTTATTTTATTCAATTGTAAGTTGTGAATTTATAAATAAAGTCTAAGTCGATACACAACACTTGCCTGTCTTAGTTCTACTGGTGCTATATCTGTGGCTATACGCTGAACCCCCACGATAGCATTTAAGGTCATCCTATGCATCCCCCCCACTTGATCTACTGACTGCTCTAAGGCTGTTGCGCCTTTGGGGGCTGTGGCATACTGCAGGGAAGGATGATAGGTAGGTATTTTTGTTCAGTTAAATAAGTAAATGTGCTAATTAAAATATCTTTTCATAATATATTTGACATCGACTGATCTTTATTATTATCTCTCTAAACTATTTTTATCTCTTTATAGAAACCGTTTTCTAAAAGTTATAATGCAATAGAAACATCCTACACTCGCATCTTGGTGAAGCAGTCACTAAGATTGATCTTTTAAATGTGACGATTGGGTACCCCCCCCCCCCCACCTAAACATATTATCTTTAACATTCACTACAGTGAATATGTGAATGCTGAAGAAACCGAACCCATGAACATATCTATATTTACCGATGAATCCAAAGCTAAACAAGGAGCGGCGCGGGGGTCTTTTCCAGCGAGCCAAACCCTCACCAAAGTTTGGTAATGGTGTCAGCCTGGGTGAGTAGACATGACGGACACTACGGAAACGAGGAAGCCAACGTAGCTGCGAAATAGGCTTTTGAACCTCTTGGGGGCCAGAACCCGTAATTCCCATCCCTAAAGATGTTCAGCCCTATACTATACCAAGAAACCGTAAGAAATTTCATCAGAAGATGGATTTAATACCCAGAGCTGTAATCAGGCAAGCGCAAGGGTTGCTATAGCATCACCTTTGCCCAGGACAACCAAATACTGTGTGTGGTTCTCACGAAAAAACCTGCGACAAATGGTGGGAATCTTAACGGGATACTGTACTGTCAAGAAGCGTATGCGCAGGATGGGGATGGTTAACAGTTCCAATTGTCGCAAATCCAGCATTAATGACGAGACAGCAACACATGTGCTGTGTCACTACCCTGCTCACGTAGAATAAGAGAATCCATGTTGGGTGGACTTCTGCAGATTTGCAGATGTCCTCAAGTTCGTTGACAGGATTGGACGGCTTGAGTGATTCCTGAATTGGGGAAATGCTACCTGGGGGTAGTACAATAGGCCCACCGATTATGACTTTAAATACGTATAGGAGTGGCCTAAGTACGTGTGGCATATTTCTCAGCCCCTTTCTAAAATACGGTCGCCAAGAGTTCGAGTCTGCCTAAAGTTTGTAAAAAGTTGGAGTATTGTTTATTTCAACACGAGTTTCTGTTTTGTCCGTTTGGTGAAAAATCGGCATAAGATATGCCTAACATCTGTTTGTTTGTCTATGTAATGGGAGGCATTCTACGATATGTCCAAATTTTAAATGCTTCTAGTCTGTTCAAACAGTATACTTTGAGGCTCCATTAAAGTTGGTGATATTACATCTCAGAGATGTGAAAAACATTATTACTTTTGATGGAGTTCTTTGCGACAATGCGATTTTGTTGTGATAATGCAAAATGTGTGTAGATGATTTGGTAACGGTCAACTTTGACCTTTCTTCAAGAAAGGTCCTCCTTGAATTGTTGAAATCCTGCTACAAAAAACTGACTCACCCGGCATATTATTATCTATCATTTCCTGACATTAATTGAAGAATGAGAATACATTCGTTTACTTTTTATCGCTGACTGCGGTATCAAATGTAAAATGGCAATATAGGTCGATAAAGCTATCGGTTTTTATGATTTCTAGTCGTAGTAGCCGTATTCTCTAAATTTGGTCAACTTTTAATAGATAATAATTATTAGATATTAATTACAGCACTGCTTTATATATCAACAATAAATTATAATTAAAGTAGGTAAATCCACTGGTCTGGGGTGTAGTTAGGTTGTTCTATTGTGATTGTCATGAGGAGCGGCCATGGGCAGGAATTTCGACAATTACCACATTTAATAAAACTTATTGGTTTCCACAGCCTTCCTATTAGGAATTGTTATCCATCACATAGTTCTATAAATGACTATGAAATTAATTTAAAATTGAGTACGTGAATTGCTTATTTTGCTTTTGTATATTTGTTTCATGTTTCAGGCCGTGTACAATATGGATTTTTTAAATACCTTGCAACATGGATATGCTGCAATACCGTATTTGTGGCCGTCTTATTATAATTAACGGTGGTATATGTGGAAGTATTAATAATTGTTTTGGCCCAAGATATCTATATAAAACCGAATTTCATTCTCCAAATAAGAATACTCCAACAATAATAATAAAATTTGAAACAGAATATAATGCAGTAAATATAAATTGTGTAGTAAATTAGATTGGCATGATCAAAATCTATACTAAACATTGAAAATACGAACTGCTAAGAACTTTTGAACAATTATTGTAAGGTTGACTTCCCTAACACCCCGTGTATTAATAAACCTATTTTGAGTCCAATGGATATTAATCATTTACTTCCTGTCCCTAAGTATCCAAATATAGATTCAATAAAATAAAGAATTTAATTTTTAACCTTCGAAAATGGGAAAATTAACCACAAAGATTTATTTTGCTATTTCCGCTATTTTATCAGCATCGTAAACCTGAATAAATAATTCTTCTAGCTAAACGCCATTTTTAGAAATTATGTAATATTTAATATAGGTTTTGATAGGATTTAAAAGTTGTGGTAATTCATCCACCCATACTATTCATTGATATTGAAATAAAATTTCAACTTTGTTGTTTAGTGAAATATTAGCATTATTATGTTTAATACTAGAAAATATTTCTTCGTTAATTTAATGAACCTGTATAATATTCTTCAATTAATTTTGTACATGAAATTTTGCTAAAGGTGTAGTCATGTTGATGTAGATTATAGAGAAAATGATATCTTTCTTCGACCATTTTCGTGTTTTACGAAAAATCACCTACACATTTTATAGATGCAACTATTTAACTATTTAAGTATAATTAAGTGCTAACCATTTTTCTGAACATTTATAACCAAAATTTCCCGGAAGCCTAACAGAAGTAAAGTGATAAGGTCTTTGCTGATATTTGCAATGGTTAGTCATTTAATTAACTCCGTTGACAAGAGTATATCATTACGGTTTCGTAATTCCCTAACATAGTTGATAATAGTCAAACAGACTTACAAGTTGTTCGTGAAATAGATACTTCCTTTAAAATATTTTTGCAGTTTTTAATTCAGCTGCTAATTTTAAAAAGTCGAATGAAGATTTATAAACAAAGTGTGATGTGATAATAAAATAAGATACCTTAAGATTCCTATAAACATAAACTTGAAGTTTTAAAAGCTCACACATGCTTCTAATAAAACTTTATACTAGTAGCAGTGATTGTGATATGCATAATGGATAAAACAGGTATGACATTTTTCAGTACCTAGTTCATCAAGTTACAACAATAAATTAATGGTCCCGGTCAAAAAAAACCCAGCCTTACAAACCTATAGATATACGGATTAGAAATTTGCAAACGGTTTTTAATTTTTTCGATTCGTTTCAAATACCGATTATTTATTATTGTAATCCTAATCATATTTGATGATTATGTCATGCCGACATTAAACTTAATAATTTTGTATAACTGATGTCTATCGATTGGAGTTGTCTACTCACAATAAAGTAATAAATAAATAAAGTACAGTACAGTACAATAGGGACCACATTTTTGTAATTTACGCAATAAGTTATAAAGCTAGATTTAATTAAATTATGCTATAGAAGTGTCTATTTTATAACATCAGATTAAACAAATTAAAGAAGGGAAAGGTGTAGCGCAGCGGTAAAGTGGAAGTGGAGAGACTGTTAGATACGACTACAACAAACGTTGATGGTTCAAATGACCTGCGGAAGGTTTAAAGTGGATCGTTTATGGATGTGTGTCTATTTAGTGTTAGATGGGGAGATATATTTCCCTTACAGTTGGCGCCCCGCGTAGTGGAAAATAAAAACAATTAAAGAAACTTTTTGTACGGCGAAGATAGTAGGTTATAACAGCTTTGTTATCGCGTTTGATAAAATAATGTTATGGACCCCAAACATATAGAACAACGTATTCTTTGTTATCAGTAAACTTCTATTATAATTTTTATAACTACTCCTAATTTTCATTTTTAATTAAATTACCTTTCTTTATTAGTAGTACCTACGCAATTTCGTATTAACTTCGAATTTGTTTCAGTTGGAGTTTATAATATTTAACTGAAAAAAATCGAGCTATAGTCGGGGCACGCTAAAGGTGCATCTACGTCATCAATCGCATTTTCTGGTAATTTTGTATTACCAATCTTGAAACAGTATAAAACTGTAATTTTTTTTGCGAATTACGTATTAAAAGTATGCATTTTATAAGCTCATAAAATGTTATTTTACAGTTATTATTTTTATTAATTAGTTGTAACGAGAGATCAATAAAAAAACCAATTAGGGCAGGCTGTGAAATTGAATTATATTAAATTGGTACTGTAGCCACATCCACAGAATCACATTTCTGACATGAAAATTTAAAACTGAACGCTCTTTTATAAGTTTTTAAGTTTTTTATTTGATAATAATATTTTAATAATTTGATAATCAAATAAAAAACTTAGACAAGAGCGTTCAGTTTTAAATTTTCATGTTAGAAATGTCATTCTGTGGATGTGGCTACAGTACCAATTTAAAATAATTCAATTTCACAGCTTGCCCTAATTGTTTTTTTATTAATCTCTCGTTATTCATATTATTCCTGCAAAAAATAAATACGTTTACTAATTAGTGTTTTTTTGGTCCTATAAGTTTTTATTTAAGCACATGATCGTTGTTGTTTTTTTTTATTGTGTGTATATTGCTCAAACGACACTCTGACAGTTTGAGAAACACATTAAAGCAAACGACGTTTTGAGAAACAATAAATAAATATAAACAGAGTAATTCATGACGTCATGGACGCCATTAAAAAATTGATGACGTAGATGCACCTTTAGCGTGCTTCGACTATACGTACATTTTGAATTATTTCGTTTTCCTGCTACCTGCAATGTAAGTAGGTCTTACATCCATGGTTACAAGGTGTGTAAGCCGTAAGGGTAAGGTACCAAGAAACAAATGCCCGTAATCTAAACAAGTTGTCAAATATTCAGAAATGTTAATAAAATGTCGTTTACTTGTAATTGTTAAATGAGCCATAGGTATCAGATTTATGAAGCTGATGTTAAATATTACAAGTAAACGACAATTAATATTTCTGAATATTTGACAATTGGGCATTTGTTTAGATTACGGGCATTTGTTTCTTGGTACCTTTGATTCTCTTTTATCAATACTAATACCATTAAACCATGTTTAACATTTGTTAAGAATGTGTTTATTAAACATTAAATAATTTATTTCTCGAAAATTTTCTTATGTAAGGTATCAACATTTTTATACCGTCATTTAAGCAATTGAAAGATGTATCAAAAACGCGAAAAAAAATGGGGGTTGACATTTAAAAAAAATACTGATGACGTCATCACTTACAAAGAAATGAAGGTCGGAAAATTATTTTGACATTCCAATGTGTATTTTTAAAAAATAAAATTGACGTGTTTCGGGATTTTTAGAAAAAAATATTCTTTTCGGTTTTATTTGGTATGTTCCATACTTTTGGTGCTCACTGTATAGCTGAGGTGGCAAAGGCATATACCATATAATTATATACTACTAAAATAATTATAATACATACAATAAACTTATTTTATAGACCCGTTTACGTATAACGCCGTCACTGTATTTTGGTTTGAGCAAAAAATGAACTTCTAAATTAGTCATCGCTGCATATTTCAGTAATCTACAGAATTTACGTAAATGCGTATCCGGAAAGTAAACCGACATATCAGTATGCAGATAATGTGTATTTATCATTTTGAATAAAAAATGTTAATGAACATGGTAAGATTAGGGTGACCATACGTCCCGTTTTTAACGGGATTGTCCCTTATTTTAGCTTCATGTCCCGTTGTCCCGAAGAATTCAAAACGGGACGCGAATTGTCCCGTTTTGACTTATATTACCGTTTCTAGTGCATGCAGTATGCACTGTCAGGTCAGTTAATGTAGTCTATACCGCGTAATGTGTGGAAGTGTTAGTGTACTATTATTATTATTATTATTATTATTATTCATATAATGCACTAAATTCAATCTGGTAAATACTTGAATTTATTTATGGTGATTTTCGAAGTAAATTTATTGTTTCGATTTATTTTAGTATTTAGTACAAAAAATGCCGAAGAGGGATGCATTTTCACACCAAGCTTAAAAACTGACTTTCCGTTTTTAAAAGATGTGAAATAGGAAACGTCCAATGTACAGTATGCTAATTATTGTTTTCCATTGAACATAGTCGTGCAGATAGAAAACAGCATTTGCAAAAGAAAAAACATTTCTCTAGTGCAACTTGCAGCGAAAAAGTATCATCTTTTTTTGTACAAAATACACCAGCTGGTTTAACAGACGAGGGTAAACTCATTGCGGCGGAAGAAGGATTGTTTAGCTGTCATATAATTAAACATAACTATTCATTCAGGTTCATGGATTGCACATCGTCTTCAATTAAAAAACTGCATGTAAAAGTCTCCTGCTCGCGTACCACATGTGAATTGTAGTAAATGTATTGTGGCTCCATTTGCAATGGAACACATGGAGTAAATATTGAAATTTGTTTACGTTTAAACATTAAAAGTAATTTTATATTAAAAATATAATCTTAATCATTTATTTTATTACCCCCTCCCCCACCCAAGTGTCTTCTGTCCCGTTTTTTTATTTTACAAATCTGGTCACACAATGGTGAGTATAATCTTCGTTTTTACATTCTCAGGGGTTGCAGAACTTGGAAAGGGACTATACAAGAAAATTTTATTAACATATAAAATAAATTCAAATGAGAAACTCCTAAACGGTTCAAGTCCTACAGTGGAAGGTTCTAAATTTGCATGATCTCCTTGATTCAGTTACTTTTTTGAACCCGTGGTATTTTGCACGATGCATGATAACCTCTGTCAAACTTTAAAGATGCATATATACCTATAGTTTGTGTCATAACTCATATTGATGATCATAGAAGCCAACCTGATCAAAGTGTATGTGCTCATATACCGCTATTATGTTGGGGGGTGGGGTGAAGGGAGGAAAGGACCATATATGTACGCACGGCAACATGTATTTCGATGCAGCTTAACATTTCAGCAACGCATACCACAAAAGAATTTAAGGTTGTCATATTTTGCAAACGAAAATAGTTTTTGCAGGAGCCTGCACTAAATCTGGACTAATCTGCAGAAATCCAAATTTATTGTCCACTACCTACCATCCTTTCTGAGAAATATTTTGTGCTACTTGGGAAGTGGCGAAAATAACATTTTTTGCAAGCGAGAGAAAAGTTTCGTAGCGTAGAGATTGTCGAAATTGCTGATTTTCTCAGAAACTATAGTTTTTCCACGACACGTCATATATGTATAGGTACAATAAACTCTTGTCACTGACAAGTTAGATTTAAATGGCAAACCTCAAACTGCAAACAAAAAAGAGACACCCGCCAACTAAATGTGGGATATTCACTTTCGTCATTAGAGACGAAAGTTAACGTTATAGAATCTTATCTCGCTAGAAACGGACACTTACGGAGGATACTCTCAGGGTACTGCCAACTGCCAGGGTCATATGGCCCCCTAGCTAACATGCACACATATTCACACAGATACATGGCTGAAGTAACTTTAAGTTTATTTAGAAAAGTACAGTCTGTATTGTATTCGAACCAACAGCCACGATCCACGGGCCTCCCCTTCGTTGTGATGCTTGGCAATGTACTCGGCGATTGCAAGCATCGGCCGCTTGACTACGCGACCTCTTAATATTAATTTCTGTTTATTTAATTATTTTACTCTGATCTTTGATTTCATATTTCTGTTACAGATAATCCTAAGCATGGAATTGTATAAATACGTTGCTGTGTGGATATTATTAAATATGAAAGATGTTAGCAACGCAATTATTGCTAAATGTGAAAGGAAAAGTGCCTGTTTTTGCGCGACAAATGTGTACGATATCGAATTTCAGTGTCCAAACGAAAATAATTGGAAAGTTAACTTGCTAGTTAAAACTAAATATAATGAAGTAAAAATACAATGCAGAGACACAATAGATTGGCATAATCAAATTTTGCCATTATTAGACATAGACGAAGTAGATTATTTGACGCTTCACATGTGTACGGTTCCAACAAACTTTGCTACAATATTGGACAGATTACACATTAATATGACTAAACAGTTAAAAATTTATAATTCTACAGACTTGGCAAATAGTATTACATTGACTGCAGACTACCTCAAGGGTCTAGCTAATTTGGAAGCTTTAATTTTAAATTTCGTTAATATAATAAGCATTGTTAACGATGCGTTTCAATCCTTAGCTAACACACTAATCGAATTAGATCTTGCACATAATAAAATACAGTTAAAAGATGGTGTATTTAAAAATTTAAAAAAGTTAAAGTTACTGGATTTGGCTGATAATGAACTATCATACTTGCCATCCGAAATATTTAAAGATTTATCTGAATTGTCATACTTAGGTTTAAACTATAATAAGTTTACTAGGATTGAACATAGCATATTCAAAAATCTCAAAAATTTGAAAATTTTACAGTTACGAGATATACAGTTAGAAGACGTACCTGAAAATATATTTTATTATTTAGAAAACTTACAACAGATTGATTTGTCTATAAATAAATTCCAAAAAATTCCAAAAGATTTGTTTAGATATAATAAATTATTAGATGTTGTAATGATGCTTAGAAATCCGAATGTACAGTCCTTACCGCATAACTTTTTTTCAAATCTAACAGAACTTAGAAAAATTCACTTAAACGAATGTAATCTCAGCGATTTACGAAATACATCGTTTGAAGGGTTAATAGGTTTGGAATTTATAGATTTACAATCGAATGAAATAGAATATATACCAAACGATATATTTAAGGATTTGGGAAAACTTCAAGATTTGAATCTTGGTAATAACAAAATTAGTAGTTTGTCAAAAGAAGTTTTCTCATCGTTAACTGAATTAATTTCACTTAATCTTGAGAATAATTTACTTACAAATATAAAACAAGAACATTTTTACAATCTTAGAAGTCTGGAGGAATTATATTTAGAGAATAATGATATTAGTTCCATTGATGCAACTTCATTTCAAGGGATGAAAAAATTGAAAATAATTGAACTTGCAAATAATTCCTTCGATATTCCGATAAATGTTTCATTGTTTAATGAGAATTTCCATTTAAAAAAGGTTGATCTTAGTGGTAATAAAATTACCACATTGGGGGATTTCACAACATTTTCTAAGTTAAAGGAACTGGACGTCAGCTATAATCGTATACGTTCTGTAAACGTAAGTAAACAAATGTATTAGAAAGTTTTTGAGCACTATATGCTAAGAGTACGGTAACGCTAACGTTAACGTCTTTGCTAAGCAAAACAATATGTTGCTTAGCAACGACATCAGTACAGTGGCGCAGCTAGAGTATTTGGCGCCTTGTGCAAAAGCTCGCCGGAGGCGCCCCCCCGTTCGTCGGTGAAAAATATTTTTAGGAAAAAAGGGAGCGGGGAAAGGTTTAGGTATGCGACCTCTTAAATTGAAGCGTTTTAAATGTGGAATAAGCTGTCGATGATGAAATGAACTTTTTTTGACTTGGCATTTTACGCTTAACGTTTGTTAATTTGGCGCCGTTGGTGCCTTTCTTAATTTGGCGCCTGGTGCAAGGGCACCCTCTGCACCACCCTAGCTGCGCCACTGCATCAGTATAAACGTTACCGTACAGCAAACCGTACAGTACCGTATCGTACCGTACAGTGGACAAAAGCTTTCTATTACGGCCGACAAACTGTTTCACCGTTGAATATTGCAAAATTATTTTATTACTTATGATTGTATTGGATTTTGGAATTATTTAATATAATTAATTTTTTTAGTAATAATAATAAATTATTGGTCACGATTTCATTGTTTTGGTTATTTTTTCTTAAAGTTTCCTTTTGCAGTTTAGTCAAGTCTACTTCGGAGTAGTTTCTTCCGTCTACATAAATCTTAAGCACAATAATATAAGGACAATGTACTTCAATGACGATGAAGTGATGGGAACAAACGAAGGAAACGCAGTCCTACTTTTAAATAATAATCCTTTAGATTGTAACTGCCGCTTATTCAATTTTCTTACATATTTGGGACGCGGCAGAGATGTGCCAGTGCTCATTGTAGCCAACAATCTAAGTTGTTCATCACCAAATGATTTTCGTAATGTTATTGTAACCACGCTGAAAGCAAGTATGTTAACCTGCTCACTTATGGAGTTAGAAATTGTGGGAAATTTTACTGAAAAATGTTCATACAGATTTCGTACATTGGATAAATCGTTAATTGTTAATTGTTCAAATTCAAACTTTACTGAGCCACCGAAATTGATTTTACCAACTCAGAATTTTTTTAATCAAACAGAAATGTATTTGGAAAGAAATCTATTAACTTCAGGTCCTAGAGAAAATACAGGATATGAAAATGTAACAAAATTGAACTTATCTTCTAATTACATAGAACAAATTACATGGATACCACCAAAATTAAAGGTAGGAAAGTTAAGGTTTATAGTACAGTGCTTCTCGAAAGTAACGGATAAATTCAATAAAATCTTTGAGAAAAATATTTTAAATAAATGCTCGGACACGTCGATTTTTATTTTTAAATTATTATCATTTAGAGATGTAATTTTCAACCCCCCACCCCCCAATCCCTAAGCGCTACCAACTCCAACTTTAAAAATTCAAATAGCAAAGAACACTTTCTGATACCTCATCTGATAGCTTATTTTATGATGAATACAATAAAAAAAAGTTTTTCAAAATCGGTTGGTAAATAACGGAGATATTTACCAAAATGTATTCAAATGAAAGTGCCAATATTCGAGCAGGCGTTGGTACGGCTCTAGCAATGGGTGGTAAAAACAATTGCAACACACTCCCTAAGTAATGTCAATTCATTTTGTTTACATTCAATTACAAACAATATGCAATTGTTTTTTACCAACGCCTGCTCGAATATTGGCACTTTCATTTGAATACATTTTGGCAAATATCTCCGTTATTTATCAACCAATTTTGAAAAACTTTTTTTTTATTGTATTCAGCATAAAAAAGGGTTCTTTGCTATTTGAATTTATCTGTTACTTTCGGGAAGAACTGTACTTATGTATCGAGAGATCGAAAGAAAACTGATGGTCGGCTGGGTGTGGAATGAAAAGTTCCGTTACTACTAGTTTTAGGAAAAGGTTATGATGTGCCAACTAGATAGAAAACTAGAAATAAATCGATTTGAATTAATGCAATTGCCATACAAATTATTTTCACAATCTGCAAAATTTGTATAAACACTAAATATTTTAGACATTTTTAACAGTTCTTGATGATCTAGTAGTAACACGTCTCATTCCACAGTTCGTGGAGGTTCGTAAGGTTTTCTGCATCTCTTGAGATAGGCATTTAAAATAAATATATATGTCATATTGTTGTAGGTATTAAAATTAGATAACAATAAGATCAGTGACCTGAACTACGAAATTTTGAATTCTTCATCTGTTACCAATATCACTTTGGGTAGGAATCCTTGGAAATGTGAATGTTCAACACTGAAGTTCATATCATTTTTAAAATCAAAATCATCAAAAAAAGAAGTAAGTATATCCATTGTATGGACGTATGGATTTTCATTTTGGGATTGTAATACATAATATTTTTCTACTGCTAAGTACCTACAGTATGTATTATAATCCACATTTAAAATACATGCACCGATACAGCGTATAGTAATATTATAGTTACAGATTGATATGGATTTCAACACCATCACATGCAAAAATAATGGGAAGCTTTTAATTCAGTTAAATCTTGATGATATTTGTCGAAGCAACACAATTTTGGTGTTGGGATTGGGTATTTTGCTGACTCTTTTCGCAGCAGTTGTGGCCTTTTTGATAGCATTTTATTACTGCTACCAAGACGATATTAAAGTATGGCTGTTTGCCCATAAAATATTTTTATGGTTCGTGATAAAGAATGAGATTGATCAAGACAAACTCTATGATGCTTTCATCAGCTATTCCCTCAAAGATGAAGACTTTGTATTAAATGAACTCTTACCAGTTTTGGAACAATCGGATCAACCCTATAAATTTTGCCTACAGATACGGAATTGGACAGTGGGGGAATTAATCTTCGAGCAAATTACCGCGTCAGTGATTGAATCACGAAGGACAATCGTAGTATTATCCAGAAATTTTCTGGACAGCGAATGGGGTAAAATGGAATTCCGTACTGCACATATACAAGCAATTCAAGAAGGAGCAAGAGTTATTCTCGTTCTGTATGGAGATGTAGACATTGATTCAGATTTAGATGATGAATTAAAAGCATTTACTAGAACAAATACTTATGTAAAGTGGGGCGATCCCTGGTTTTGGAATAGATTAAAATATGCTCTGCCTCATTCCCACGCAAAAATAAAGAAAAAAGAGAATACCGAAGATTGGATTGAACTTGAAAAATTAAATAAAGTAGAAGATACATTGGATGTGGTATAGTCCTGATCAGGTTCTGGAAGTCACTGTATTCGCGCCAAATAGTGAGTGGCTTGTTATAATCGCGAAAATATAATATTTGCTTAAAGAATATTGTAGAATAAATTGTAACTACTCATGTACCTACCTATTACTATTTTGAGCTATTTGAGTTATTTTATAAATAGCCAAACCAAATTGCGTAAGATTAAAGCATTCTCTCGCAGTTGGAATACTTCGTGAGGTATAGTATTCGGTATTCTCTTCTGTTACCCTAATCTGTCGGCGTATGCCCAAAATACTGAATTGAATAGCTTTGACAATGAAATCGTAATGCTGTACGCAGCTAAAAAAACAAAATATCTTGGGGTGTTATGAAAATAAAAATATATGAATTTATAACACCAGAAAGATACCTATACATGGAAAATGCACCGCCAGAAGAAGAAGAAGAATCTTCTAACTCAACAATTTAGGAAAGAGATTAGAGATGTTAAGAGAAGAAAAATACTGCTATTTTTATTAGCAGTTAGTGTATAATTATACGGTAATAATTGTGTTAGACTTGGCATATAGTTTAAGTTTAAAAAGTTCGTCACTGGGTTAAAAGCACTAATCCTACAGGGATGTAGGGATCAAAACGTTGAACATTTTTTGCCGATACATTTTGTGAATTTTCTTAAAATAAAACGATTGATACATTTCTTTTATTTCATAAAACGATTGTAACTTTTACGAGGGATAGAAACTGAATTTATATTTTTGGAACTGAAAAATTTCCTAAGAAGGTTTTAGGAATATCAGTTAAAGGCGGCCGTGAAGTGAATACGGCCTACTGCAAAGCACGTAAAATAACTTCGAACATATACTGCTTGCTTATGGAAAGAGCATACTTGGCTCAAAGAAGATTGACAAGGACAGACATATTAGGAAATAGTATTTACTGCGCATGCGGGGGGTAATTGGTCACGTTATAAAACAAAAAGGGGTAAGTGAACAACGCAACAATGCAAGTTTCTGTTATTGTTTATACTTGTTGCATTTTTTGCCAATTGTGTTGTCCTTTCTCTCAATCTTCTTTGAACCATCGCTTGTGCAGTGCAGCATAGGGATATGCTTATTCTATAAAGGAGCAGTAGGTATAGGTATATGTTCGAAGTAAAATAACTATCGTCTAATCCATCCCTCAAAATTCGTTCAAAATCAAAGTTCAACTAGTAACCACTTCCAAGAATATCTGAAAGTTGATTTTGTGACGATTTAGGCCCAATATTACAACCTCGGTTTAACCACAAAGTCCCCCAATTAAATTGAGATTGTAATCCCGGGCCCCAATCATAGGCACGATTTTTTCTGGTTATTTTTCTTTATTGTTTTCATTCGTTAATTTGGCGGCACATTTAAATTTAACCAATGAAAGTAAAAAGAAGAAATCGGACAAAAAATCGCGCCGTAGAACATTATAAAGCCGGCGCTACACGATGCTACCAACGTTTGACTCAAATGTTGGCCTCCAACCTTTGAGTCAAACGTTGGACAATTGGCATGGCGAGTCCTCTGCTACATGGTGGAACGAACGTTTGATCCAATGTACATTTGTTCCAACTACCCAACGTTGGCTATAGTTTGTGTATGAAGTCCTTAAATTTGTTTAAATTTTAATTATTTATTAATTATTTAAAAAATGGAGGATGATGACTATGATGAGGATATTCTGGCTGCTGCCGCAACAGTAATGTTGTTGTCTTGTTGCAAGTTACAACTTGAAATGAATAAAAAAAGACATATAAAAAAAGGAGGTGGTGGATGGTGTCTCTTAATAGGAACAGAGAAAGGTACCTACCTACTTTTTCTATTACTTTTTATTACTATTTATTAAAATACATGCATATTTTAATAAAAATAAAAATAAATAAATAAAAAAAGTTTAAAAACATAGCTGTAGTCACAATTTCAACTATTCTGGGTTTGGACGGAATCGTGTAGCAGTGTGTCAAATGTCTTCCAATTGTACCGTCCAATGAAACAAAAACCCTTTGAAGCGGGTCAAAAGACCGACAACAGGCCGAACACCTTCCAGCACGAACGTTGGACGCTTGACACTGGACACTCGTAGTTCGAGAATCGGCCACACGATGCGTCCAACCATCAAGCGTCCAACGTTGGAGGGTGTTGGTAGCATCGTGTAGCGCCGGCTTAAGACTTATAGGTAACATATTAACAAACTATATGCATTTTTGTAACTTAGCCACCTTCTATATTAAAAGTGTTCATTAGCTATTTGGCTAATGATTTTAATAGGACCCCCTTTCTGACGAATAACTACTGATGATGAGCGACTTTCAAAACCGGCGTCAACGGTTGGTCGAAAAAAAATTATTTGTCAAATTGCTAGTAGGAACTTTATTAGGAGATGGTAAGACCGGACCTAAGAACATTAGAGAAAATATTGCATTTCTTGCTCGTTTCATACTTGTCATATGTCATACAGTACGTTTGAGGAAAAGGGTTACCTATGCACGTCATCAATAAATTTAATAACGTCACATCATAGTGTGTTTACATGCAGTTTCAAACAATTTATATTTCAAATTGACAAATGACAAATTTTAAAATGTACCGCGGCAAATGTAAACGCGTTTTCAAAATAAAACCAACATAACCATAAATTTATTATAAAATACATCGGACAAAAAGTGTAGTGTGTGAAAGTTTAATAGATTTTAATATTAAAACCACCTTCTGTTTTCTTAAAATATTTCTCTGCACCCAGGAAATTTGTCCTGAAGAACTGTTAATGTGGCAACGCTGCACACAAACCTAAATTTAATTGCTACATATTTGAAATCAAAGCGATTTCATTGATATTAACAAAATTAATAGTTATTTATTGTATAAGTGTCTTAGGAAGTATTTTATCCACGCAAGAATGTCTAAAAACGCGAGAACGAACTTCGAGCGTTTAATTTTCTTAAGTGGATGAAATACAACTAAGACACGTATGCAATACAACGTTTTATCCACAAACAGACCAGAGAGTGGCGATTTTAAATTAATATTTTGGAAATTTTTTATTTTGACATTTTGAACTGACTTTTGTCATACGTGTTGCTATATATTTACCATTGTTTTAATTATAAGACTCATGTGTTTTATTAATACCATAAAGACGTCTCCTAGCAGTAGAATTATGACCTTATAATGTACTGGTTGTGGATAAATGGATTTTATTGTTACATACGGCTGTCTAATCTCAGAATAGCTTAAAAATAATTTGCCAAAATATATTATTTTGTCATTAGATTTTCTATTAGTATTTGTTTTATATTTTTGGTATTGCAGACCGTTGGTCATGTGATTTCTAACGTGTTACCTTATTTCCTCAGACCGAGTATAGCTAGGTAAAAATGACTGGAAATATTACTTCAAGGATAGATTTGGAGAAAACCTATATTTATGTGTAAACAAAGGGTAGTACTGGACTTAATTTACAGTGGATGTAATTCTGTTTTCGTTATTTGTTATTTGCGGTTATATGTAACGGAAGATTCTAGGAATTATTTGTTAGTTTAAATTATTGTAAATTTTTTATTTTAAAATATTTTATAAATAAATCTCAATGTGGTGTACTATTGGCGCTAACAAAATTAGACATAGGTACAACGGGTACAACATGTTTGACTGTACATCACAGTTGCAATAGGGTTGCTGTGAAGCTTGCTAATAGCGTTGATTGAAGAAATCATATTACAACTTGAAAGCGCAAAATGGTTTATAAAAACTTTGAAAAATATGATATATTAGAATGTTTTATTCAAAGCAATAATAAGTTAAGGTGTTGCTGTGTTCGTATCATATAAGGCCTAAACTTGTGCTTTTTCAAAATATTCAAAGCTTCTTGATATTCCAGATTTGGCTTCAATTTGGCGACTTGAAATTGACGAATTTGGCAACTTCCGCATCTTGAATATTATAGTTTTGTTGTCTTGTTTTATTAAACGATCCGTAATCAAGAAGATTTCTCTTTAATCTATTGAAAATAGATTTGTTTTTTTCCATTTTAGTTTAGAGATTTGTATTCCCTGTTGGCTAACAAAAAAGGTATTCTTGTTTCAACTCGCCTGGACTAACCGTCATAGGCGAAACTACGGGTGGTGCCGGGTGTGCCCGGGCACCACCTAAAGAAAGTAAAACTGAAAATGCAAGCGGCCTAAAAAACGGAAAGAGTATTTATTATGTCTTCGATACTTGATCTCAACAATATTTAAGGGGTCACCGGAAACTTACGTAATAGGTATATTAAATATTATAAAGACGACCGCTATCACTTTCGAGAATTTGCTCTAGTACGGTAATACGTCGCCGTAAGTATTAATTTCAGCATTTCGCCACCGCGTCGAAAATTACACCAATGCTTATGAATAGTAAATCGTTATTAGACTATTCAATATTGATTGCTGTAAGTATTTTGCCTTCTCAGTCTTCTTTTACACATTCGAAAACCCGCTTTGGATGTTGCAGTTTAAACTTTTAAGTCGTAAATTGATCGGTTTTTACTTTCCCATACCACCACTGGTATAGGGAAGTATTGATATCATGAAAATTTTTGAAATCGAGATTTTCGCGGAAATACGTATTTTGGGCCCCTAGGAACCCAAAAAGGTGGTCTAGAAAAATGTCTGTCTGTTGGTGGGTGTGGGTGTGTGTGTGTGTGTGGGTGGGTGAGTGGGTGTATGTGTATGTGTATGTAACGCCTCTAACGCAAAAACTAGTTAACCGATTTTGATGAAATTTTAAATGAAGGGGTATATCGAAAATTCATCGACAAAATAAGCTTTCCAAAAAAATCCGAAACCGGAAGCGGAAGTTAGACATGTTTTTGTGGTATCATTTTTTTCAGAAGCGGGATTTTGAAATTCTGAGTAGGGAATATGAAAGAAGGGCATAATTCAAGGGAAACAGTTTTTTACCGGACTCTCTAACTTCAAAATGGCGGTCGCTATGAATTTTTCAAAATTTCGACTTTAACGCCCCATAACTCAAAAACCTGTTATCTGATCAGGTTCCGCAACAACTTGTTTGAAAGCCCTTTGGCTCTACTACACCAAGAAAAATTATTTACTAAATCCAAGAACTGTCGCAACGGCGCTCTTCCAAAAATTTTGAAATTTTTGAAAAATTATTACAAAAAAACTGGTCTAAGGATTTTGTTTAAATTTTCCATACTTATGCAGCTTGGTATTAGCTACATTTTTGCTTTTTGATGAACGCCAGAATTCCACTGTGGCGCCCTCTACGAGATTTTGAAAATCGGAAATTGATGTTCCTATAGCGCCTTTATTAGTAGTCAAAATATGAAAGAAGTTTAAATATAAAAGTTATTTAGTATATAATTCTGCATTCTCTTCAATGTATATCACGTATACAGGGCGTTTGCTTTCCACAGTACAATAAACAACTTTGTTATTTTAAATGAAACACCCTATATATTATTATAGACATAGTTGAATGCAGAATTTAATTGTCTATCACATAGTATAAGGTGTTCATATGGCTAAAATGTACGGTTAATGAAAAATTCGTGAATTTTGAATATTTAGGTTGAACTGTTGATGGAAACGGATCGAGCGTCGTAGCTCAAATTGCTTGGCGTCGTTGGAAAGGGCGTGGCTTGGCGAGTAAGAAAAACTTTGTTGCCGCCTTGCCGGTTAGGTTAGGTTCGGACATGAAAATGTTTTCTTCCACGGGCTTAGAAAAATTTTCGAAAAGCTTCCCCCATTTTTAGAATTGTCTGAAACGTCTTGAAAAGAAGTGTTGGAAAACAGTCGTAGCTTAAATTGCTCGACGGCGTTGGAAAGACGGATACCTCAATAGTCTACCTACCGAGTTTCAGCATCGTAGCTCAAAGGAAAAGGGAGTTATGAGCGAAACCCGACGTTAGCCGATCTGATCCGAACGAGAACGGCACGTCGTAGCTTTAATTGCTCGACGGCGTTTGAAAGACGGAGACGTCAATAGTCTACCTACCGAGTTTCAGCATCGTAGCTCCAAGGATAAGGGAGTTATGAGCGAAACCCGATGTTAGCCGATCTGATCCGAACGAGAACGGCACGTCGTAGCTTAAATTGGTCGACGGCGTTGAAAAGACGGAGACGTCAATAGTCTACCTACCGAGTTTCAGCATCGTAGCTCCAAGGATAAGGGAGTTATGAGCGAAACCCGATGTTAGCCGATCTGATCCGAACGAGAACGGCACGTCGTAGCTTAAATTGCTCGACGGCGTTGAAAAGGCGGAGACGTCAATAGTCTACCTACCGAGTTTCAGCATCGTAGCTCCAAGGATAAGGGAGTTATGAGCGAAACCCGACGTTAGCCGATCTGATCCGAACGAGAACGGCACGTCGTAGCTTAAATTGCTCGACGGCGTTGAAAAGGCGGAGACGTCAATAGTCTACCTACCGAGTTTCAGCATCGTAGCTCAAAGGAAAAGGGAGTTATGAGCGAAACCCGACGTTAGCCGATCTGATCCGAACGAGAACGGCACGTCGTAGCTTTAATTGCTCGACGGCGTTTGAAAGACGGAGACGTCAATAGTCTACCTACCGAGTTTCAGCATCGTAGCTCCAAGGATAAGGCAGTTATGAGCGAAACCCGATGTTAGCCGATCTGATCCGAACGAGAACGGCACGTCGTAGCTTAAATTGCTCGACGGCGTTGAAAAGGCGGAGACGTCAATAGTCTACCTACCGAGTTTCAGCATCGTAGCTCCAAGGATAAGGGAGTTATGAGCGAAACCCGATGTTAGCCGATCTGATCCGAACGAGAACGGCACGTCGTAGCTTAAATTGCTCGACGGCGTTGAAAAGGCGGAGACGTCAATAGTCTACCTACCGAGTTTCAGCATCGTAGCTCCAAGGATAAGGGAGTTATGAGCGAAACCCGATGTTAGCCGATCTGATCCGAACGAGAACGGCACGTCGTAGCTTAAATTGCTCGACGGCGTTGAAAAGGCGGAGACGTCAATAGTCTACCTACCGAGTTTCAGCATCGTAGCTCCAAGGATAAGGGAGTTATGAGCGAAACCCGATGTTAGCCGATCTGATCCGAACGAGAACGGCACGTCGTAGCTTTAATTGCTCGACGGCGTTTGAAAGACGGAGACGTCAATAGTCTACCTACCGAGTTTCAGCATCGTAGCTCCAAGGATAAGGGAGTTATGAGCGAAACCCGATGTTAGCCGATCTGATCCGAACGAGAACGGCACGTCGTAGCTTAAATTGGTCGACGGCGTTGAAAAGACGGAGACGTCAATAGTCTACCTACCGAGTTTCAGCATCGTAGCTCCAAGGATAAGGGAGTTATGAGCGAAACCCGATGTTAGCCGATCTGATCCGAACGAGAACGGCACGTCGTAGCTTAAATTGCTCGACGGCGTTGAAAAGGCGGAGACGTCAATAGTCTACCTACCGAGTTTCAACATCGTAGCTCAAAGGAAAAGGGAGTTATGAGCGAAACCCGACGTTAGCCGATCTGATCCGAACGAGAACGGCACGTCGTAGCTTTAATTGCTCGACGGCGTTTGAAAGACGGAGACGTCAATAGTCTACCTACCGAGTTTCAGCATCGTAGCTCCAAGGATAAGGGAGTTATGAGCGAAACCCGATGTTAGCCGATCTGATCCGAACGAGAACGGCACGTCGTAGCTTAAATTGGTCGACGGCGTTGAAAAGACGGAGACGTCAATAGTCTACCTACCGAGTTTCAGCATCGTAGCTCCAAGGATAAGGGAGTTATGAGCGAAACCCGATGTTAGCCGATCTGATCCGAACGAGAACGGCACGTCGTAGCTTAAATTGGTCGACGGCGTTGAAAAGACGGAGACGTCAATAGTCTACCTACCGAGTTTCAGCATCGTAGCTCCAAGGATAATGGAGTTATGAGCGAAACCCGATGTTAGCCGATCTGATCCGAACGAGAACGGCACGTCGTAGCTTAAATTGCTCGACGGCGTTGAAAAGGCGGAGACGTCAATAGTCTACCTACCGAGTTTCAGCATCGTAGCTCAAAGGAAAAGGGAGTTATGAACGAAACCCGACGTTAGCCGATCTGATCCGAACGAGAACGGCACGTCGTAGCTTTAATTGCTCGACGGCGTTTGAAAGACGGAGACGTCAATAGTCTACCTACCGAGTTTCAACATCGTAGCTCAAAGGAAAAGGGAGTTATGAGCGAAACCCGACGTTAGCCGATCTGATCCGAACGAGAACGGCACGTCGTAGCTTAAATTGCTCGACGGCGTTGAAAAGGCGGAGACGTCAATAGTCTACCTACCGAGTTTCAGCATCGTAGCTCCAAGGATAAGGGAGTTATGAGCGAAACCCGATGTTAGCCGATCTGATCCGAACGAGAACGGCACGTCGTAGCTTAAATTGCTCGACGGCGTTGAAAAGGTGGAGACGTCAATAGTCTACCTACCGAGTTTCAACATCGTAGCTCAAAGGAAAAGGGAGTTATGAGCGAAACCCGACGTTAGCCGATCTGATCCGAACGAGAACGGCACGTCGTAGCTTTAATTGCTCGACGGCGTTTGAAAGACGGAGACGTCAATAGTCTACCTACCGAGTTTCAGCATCGTAGCTCCAAGGATAAGGGAGTTATGAGCGAAACCCGATGTTAGCCGATCTGATCCGAACGAGAACGGCACGTCGTAGCTTAAATTGCTCGACGGCGTTGAAAAGGCGGAGACGTCAATAGTCTACCTACCGAGTTTCAGCATCGTAGCTCAAAGGAAAAGGGAGTTATGAGCGAAACCCGACGTTAGCCGATCTGATCCGAACGAGAACGGCACGTCGTAGCTTAAATTGCTCGACGGCGTTGAAAAGGCGGAGACGTCAATAGTCTACCTACCGAGTTTCAGCATCGTAGCTCAAAGGAAAAGGGAGTTATGAGCGAAACCCGACGTTAGCCGATCTGATCCGAACGAGAACGGCACGTCGTAGCTTTAACTGCTCGACGGCGTTTGAAAGACGGAGACGTCAATAGTCTACCTACCGAGTTTCAGCATCGTAGCTCCAAGGATAAGGGAGTTATGAGCGAAACCCGATGTTAGCCGATCTGATCCGAACGAGAACGGCACGTCGTAGCTTTAATTGCTCGACGGCGTTTGAAAGACGGAGACGTCAATAGTCTACCTACCGAGTTTCAGCATCGTAGCTCCAAGGATAAGGGAGTTATGAGCGAAACCCGATGTTAGCCGATCTGATCCGAACGATAACGGCACGTCGTAGCTTAAATTGCTCGACGGCGTTGAAAAGACGGAGACGTCAATAGTCTACCTACCGAGTTTCAGCATCGTAGCTCCAAGGATAAGGGAGTTATGAGCGAAACCCGATGTTAGCCGATCTGATCCGAACGAGAACGGCACGTCGTAGCTTAAATTGCTCGACGGCGTTGAAAAGGCGGAGACGTCAATAGTCTACCTACCGAGTTTCAGCATCGTAGCTCCAAGGATAAGGGAGTTATGAGCGAAACCCGATGTTAGCCGATCTGATCCGAACGAGAACGGCACGTCGTAGCTTAAATTGCTCGACGGCGTTGAAAAGGCGGAGACGTCAATAGTCTACCTACCGAGTTTCAGCATCGTAGCTCCAAGGATAAGGGAGTTATGAGCGAAACCCGATGTTAGCCGATCTGATCCGAACGAGAACGGCACGTCGTAGCTTAAATTGCTCGACGGCGTTGAAAAGGCGGAGACGTCAATAGTCTACCTACCGAGTTTCAGCATCGTAGCTCCAAGGATAAGGGAGTTATGAGCGAAACCCGATGTTAGCCGATCTGATCCGAACGAGAACGGCACGTCGTAGCTTAAATTGCTCGACGGCGTTTGAAAGACGGAGACGTCAATAGTCTACCTACCGAGTTTCAGCATCGTAGCTCCAAGGATAAGGGAGTTATGAGCGAAACCCGATGTTAGCCGATCTGATCCGAACGAGAACGGCACGTCGTAGCTTAAATTGCTCGACGGCGTTGAAAAGGCGGAGACGTCAATAGTCTACCTACCGAGTTTCAGCATCGTAGCTCAAAGGAAAAGGGAGTTATGAGCGAAACCCGACGTTAGCCGATCTGATCCGAACGAGAACGGAACGTCGTAGCTTTAATTGCTCGACGGCGTTTGAAAGACGGAGACGTCAATAGTCTACCTACCGAGTTTCAGCATCGTAGCTCCAAGGATAAGGGAGTTATGAGCGAAACCCGATGTTAGCCGATCTGATCCGAACGAGAACGGCACGTCGTAGCTTTAATTGCTCGACGGCGTTTGAAAGACGGAGACGTCAATAGTCTACCTACCGAGTTTCAGCATCGTAGCTCCAAGGATAAGGGAGTTATGAGCGAAACCCGATGTTAGCCGATCTGATCCGAACGAGAACGGCACGTCGTAGCTTAAATTGGTCGACGGCGTTGAAAAGACGGAGACGTCAATAGTCTACCTACCGAGTTTCAGCATCGTAGCTCCAAGGATAAGGGAGTTATGAGCGAAACCCGATGTTAGCCGATCTGATCCGAACGAGAACGGCACGTCGTAGCTTAAATTGCTCGACGGCGTTGAAAAGGCGGAGACGTCAATAGTCTACCTACCGAGTTTCAGCATCGTAGCTCAAAGGAAAAGGGAGTTATGAGCGAAACCCGACGTTAGCCGATCTGATCCGAACGAGAACGGAACGTCGTAGCTTTAATTGCTCGACGGCGTTTGAAAGACGGAGACGTCAATAGTCTACCTACCGAGTTTCAGCATCGTAGCTCCAAGGATAAGGGAGTTATGAGCGAAACCCGATGTTAGCCGATCTGATCCGAACGAGAACGGCACGTCGTAGCTTTAATTGCTCGACGGCGTTTGAAAGACGGAGACGTCAATAGTCTACCTACCGAGTTTCAGCATCGTAGCTCCAAGGATAAGGGAGTTATGAGCGAAACCCGATGTTAGCCGATCTGATCCGAACGAGAACGGCACGTCGTAGCTTAAATTGGTCGACGGCGTTGAAAAGACGGAGACGTCAATAGTCTACCTACCGAGTTTCAGCATCGTAGCTCCAAGGATAAGGGAGTTATGAGCGAAACCCGATGTTAGCCGATCTGATCCGAACGAGAACGGCACGTCGTAGCTTAAATTGCTCGACGGCGTTGAAAAGGCGGAGACGTCAATAGTCTACCTACCGAGTTTCAGCATCGTAGCTCCAAGGATAAGGGAGTTATGAGCGAAACCCGATGTTAGCCGATCTGATCCGAACGAGAACTGCACGTCGTAGCTTAAATTGCTCGACGGCGTTGAAAAGGCGGAGACGTCAATAGTCTACCTACCGAGTTTCAGCATCGTAGCTCCAAGGATAAGGGAGTTATGAGCGAAACCCGATGTTAGCCGATCTGATCCGATCGAGAACGGCACGTCGTAGCTTAAATTGCTCGACGGCGTTTGAAAGACGGAGACGTCAATAGTCTACCTACCGAGTTTCAGCATCGTAGCTCCAAGGATAAGGGAGTTATGAGCGAAACCCGATGTTAGCCGATCTGATCCGAACGAGAACGGCACGTCGTAGCTTAAATTGCTCGACGGCGTTGAAAAGGCGGAGACGTCAATAGTCTACCTACCGAGTTTCAGCATCGTAGCTCCAAGGATAAGGGAGTTATGAGCGAAACCCGATGTTAGCCGATCTGATCCGAACGAGAACGGCACGTCGTAGCTTAAATTGCTCGACGGCGTTGAAAAGGCGGAGACGTCAATAGTCTACCTACCGAGTTTCAGCATCGTAGCTCCAAGGATAAGGGAGTTATGAGCGAAACCCGATGTTAGCCGATCTGATCCGAACGAGAACGGCACGTCGTAGCTTAAATTGCTCGACGGCGTTTGAAAGATGGAGACGTCAATAGTCTACCTACCGAGTTTCAGCATCGTAGCTCCAAGGATAAGGGAGTTATGAGCGAAACCCGATGTTAGCCGATCTGATCCGAACGAGAACGGCACGTCGTAGCTTAAATTGCTCGACGGCGTTGAAAAGGCGGAGACGTCAATAGTCTACCTACCGAGTTTCAGCATCGTAGCTCAAAGGAAAAGGGAGTTATGAGCGAAACCCGACGTTAGCCGATCTGATCCGAACGAGAACGGAACGTCGTAGCTTTAATTGCTCGACGGCGTTTGAAAGACGGAGACGTCAATAGTCTACCTACCGAGTTTCAGCATCGTAGCTCCAAGGATAAGGGAGTTATGAGCGAAACCCGATGTTAGCCGATCTGATCCGAACGAGAACGGCACGTCGTAGCTTTAATTGCTCGACGGCGTTTGAAAGACGGAGACGTCAATAGTCTACCTACCGAGTTTCAGCATCGTAGCTCCAAGGATAAGGGAGTTATGAGCGAAACCCGATGTTAGCCGATCTGATCCGAACGAGAACGGCACGTCGTAGCTTAAATTGGTCGACGGCGTTGAAAAGACGGAGACGTCAATAGTCTACCTACCGAGTTTCAGCATCGTAGCTCCAAGGATAAGGGAGTTATGAGCGAAACCCGATGTTAGCCGATCTGATCCGAACGAGAACGGCACGTCGTAGCTTAAATTGCTCGACGGCGTTGAAAAGGCGGAGACGTCAATAGTCTACCTACCGAGTTTCAGCATCGTAGCTCAAAGGAAAAGGGAGTTATGAGCGAAACCCGACGTTAGCCGATCTGATCCGAACGAGAACGGAACGTCGTAGCTTTAATTGCTCGACGGCGTTTGAAAGACGGAGACGTCAATAGTCTACCTACCGAGTTTCAGCATCGTAGCTCCAAGGATAAGGGAGTTATGAGCGAAACCCGATGTTAGCCGATCTGATCCGAACGAGAACGGTACGTCGTAGCTTTAATTGCTCGACGGCGTTTGAAAGACGGAGACGTCAATAGTCTACCTACCGAGTTTCAGCATCGTAGCTCCAAGGATAAGGGAGTTATGAGCGAAACCCGATGTTAGCCGATCTGATCCGAACGAGAACGGCACGTCGTAGCTTAAATTGGTCGACGGCGTTGAAAAGACGGAGACGTCAATAGTCTACCTACCGAGTTTCAGCATCGTAGCTCCAAGGATAAGGGAGTTATGAGCGAAACCCGATGTTAGCCGATCTGATCCGAACGAGAACGGCACGTCGTAGCTTAAATTGCTCGACGGCGTTGAAAAGGCGGAGACGTCAATAGTCTACCTACCGAGTTTCAGCATCGTAGCTCCAAGGATAAGGGAGTTATGAGCGAAACCCGATGTTAGCCGATCTGATCCGAACGAGAACTGCACGTCGTAGCTTAAATTGCTCGACGGCGTTGAAAAGGCGGAGACGTCAATAGTCTACCTACCGAGTTTCAGCATCGTAGCTCCAAGGATAAGGGAGTTATGAGCGAAACCCGATGTTAGCCGATCTGATCCGAACGAGAACGGCACGTCGTAGCTTAAATTGCTCGACGGCGTTTGAAAGACGGAGACGTCAATAGTCTACCTACCGAGTTTCAGCATCGTAGCTCCAAGGATAAGGGAGTTATGAGCGAAACCCGATGTTAGCCGATCTGATCCGAACGAGAACGGCACGTCGTAGCGACGGCGTTGAAAAGGCGGAGACGTCAATAGTCTACCTACCGAGTTTCAGCATCGTAGCTCCAAGGATAAGGGAGTTATGAGCGAAACCCGATGTTAGCCGATCTGATCCGAACGAGAACGGCACGTCGTAGCTTAAATTGCTCGACGGCGTTGAAAAGGCGGAGACGTCAATAGTCTACCTACCGAGTTTCAGCATCGTAGCTCCAAGGATAAGGGAGTACTGAGCGAAACCCGATGTTAGCCGATCTGATCCGAACGAGAACGGCACGTCGTAGCTTAAATTGCTCGACGGCGTTGAAAAGGCGGAGACGTCAATAGTCTACCTACCGAGTTTCAGCATCGTAGCTCCAAGGAAAAGGGAGTTATGAGCGAAACCCGACGTTAGCCGATCTGATCCGAACGAGAACGGCACGTCGTAGCTTTAATTGCTCGACGGCGTTTGAAAGACGGAGACGTCAATAGTCTACCTACCGAGTTTCAGCATCGTAGCTCCAAGGATAAGGGAGTAGTGAGCGAAACCCGATGTTAGCCGATCTGATCCGAACGAGAACGGCACGTCGGTCGGTCGATAGCGATCGTCCAGCTTCGCCAGTTGTAATTTCTAGCCGGTACCTACTACAGAGTACAGGTAGATGCGTATCTTGGTGTCTTTCTTTCGTTCATATTGAACCTGTATAGTCTCGTTTTTCTCGAGAGGCATTCAAATGATTTCCAATGCTGCCTCGCGAACTACTGTTGAATAGCAAAAACAAAATGTTTATTTTTAGTATGGGAAAGTCCAGGGGAGGTTTGCACCTCCACTTTTTAATAAAGCTACCATATCAACCCACTTTGACGATATTTCCGCGTAGAAAAATAGGCTCAAAATACAGAAACTTTCAGAAAAATTGGTATGATTCTTTCAAATGGCTAGAATACAGCCAGCAGTTGGATTCAGCATTCTGTTTCCATTGTCGTTTTTTTGGGTCAAACGACGCCTCATATAAGGGTCATACTGCATTTACAAAGAAAGGTTTTAATAATTGGCATAGGGCCATTGAAGCGTTTAAGAATCATGAAAGAACGAACTACTGTGCATATGCATAGTATTTAGTATTTCTTCATGGAACCATTATGAAAACGGGATCTCGATTGATATTTTGTTAGATCAAACTAAACGCGATTTTATTTCGAAAGAAGAGCAAAAGCGAATCGAAAACCACCAACTATTCGAAAGACTTATAAATATTGTTCTGTGTTTGGCTATAGGAGGGCGTCCTCTAAGAGGCCACAATGAAAAAAAGACCGATTCTGAAATATATGTTCGTTTTTGTTTATAAGATTATTATTTAATAAAAATTCATTTTATTTACTTTTGAATAGTCGGTGCCTTTTTGTAAAGAGATTCTGGAAAAACGATGCTACATTGATACAAGTCAACGCTTGGTTTCTAATTCTAGCTGGCACTACCAAATAAAATACTCTAGTTTCGCCTATGCTAACCGTTTCCTATAAAATGCAGGTTTTCTGTTTGGCCAAAATCAATTTAGAATGCTGGATTTGTATGTAAATTAATTTATTGAAAAATGAATTAAAATAAAAATAGTTACAGTAAGTGTTCGTACTGTTTATACCTTCAATAGGTTAGGCTGCATGCAAAATCTCGATTTTTATCTCAAACTGTTTTTAAAATGCAATTGTTTTCGGTTCTTTCAACACCATTTTCAAAGACGTGTAGCTTCCTTATGCTTCGACTTATTTTTGCGTCAGGAAGCGGCTGGTAAATTTATGGTACTAGGTTTAGAGACACCCTTAGTGGCGGATTTTGCGTTTGCGGGGCCCTAGGCGCAAAGGATATTAGGGGGCCCACCTAAATATTAAAAGCCAATCGAACATTCGTAATTCCAAATTTTCCATTGGCTAATCTTGTACCTTTCTTAAACATTTGTACCGGTTAATTAGTTGTATTGAATTGAATACAGAGTGATGATAAAGTTTCGCACAAAAATCATATTCTGGTTATTTAATGTTTTTGTGGAAAATACTGAGACCCGTCGATTTTTGTTTTTAAATTGCCATTCAGACATATAATTTCAACCCCCCACCCCTCAACCCCTAACTGCTAGCAACCCCAACTTTAAAAATTTAAATAGAAAGATACCCTTTATGATACCTCTTTTGATAGGTCATTTTATTCTTAATATAACCAAAAAAAGTTTTTCAAACTCGGTTGATAAATAACGGAGATATGTAACAAAATGTAATCAATGTAAAAAATGGGGTAGACATTTAAAACAAATTATGTTATGACGTCACAGCGTAGAAATAATGGCACAAATCCTGAGACCCGTCAATTTTTGTTTTTAAATTGCCATTTAGGCAGGTAATTTTAATCCCCCTACCCCTCAACCCCTAAGTGATAGCAACCAACTTTACAAATTTAAATAGAAAGATACCCTTTGTGATACCTCTTTTGATAGGTCTGTTTATTCTTAATATAACCAAAAAAAGTTTTTCAAAATCGGTTGATAAATAACAGAGATATTTAACAAAATGTAATCAATGTATAAAATGGGGTTGATATTTAAAAAAAATTATGACGTCCAGGGTAGAAATAATGGCCGATCAAAACCACACTTTTAGGTCAGGAAGTACCCTTATTAATGTCTACCATTTACGGCGTGTTTGAGCCGTTTCTTGTCGAACATCGACATTTTCATTTGATTAGTACCTACATTTTGTTAATTATCTCCGTTATTTATCAACCGATTTTGAAAAACTTGTTTTGGTTATATTAAGAATAAAAAGACCGATCAAAAGACGTATCACAAAGGGTATCTATCTATTTAAATTTTTAAAATTGGGGTTGCTAGCACTTAGGGGCTGAGGGGTGGGGGGTTGAAAATTATATGTCTAAATGGCGATTTAAAAACAAAAATCGACGGGTCTCAGGATTTTCCGTAAAAACATTAAATAACCAGAATATGATTTTTGTGCGATACTTTATCATCACTCTGTATTGAAATAAAAGTATACAGGGTGAGTAAAAAGTATGGAATAAATTCATTAGGTATCTCCCAAAACAATGTTTTTTCTGGAAAACGCTCGCACATGTATAGCGATTTAAATTATGGCGCATATTTTAACGTGTTTCAATTTTTTTTTGCGACAGTCATTGTTCTGTGGTGACGTCAGGGTATTCTTTTTAAATGGCACCCCTTACTTTTTTTGACGGATTTCGACAGGGGACGTCATTCTGCATCCGAATAAGTAAGTTTCTGCGATGTTCATTTTTAAAATTTTAAAAATTGTTATTTTAAAAAACATTAATATTACGTCATAACAGCAATTTATTTATTAAGAACCAACCATTAACATGAAAAACAATCAACCTATGAAACTGGTAAACTCATACAACCAAATAAAAGCTAAATTAGGTATCGAATTGTCTCCCATTAAATTTTTGTTTAACAATTTTTCAAATTTAAAAAATGAACATCGCAGAAACTTTCAACTTCAAGGTCACGATACTTACTTGTTCGGATGTAGAATGACGTCCTCTGTCGAAATCCGTCAAAAAAAGTATGGGGTGCCATTTAAAAAAAATTACTCTGACGTCACTACAAAAAAATGGCTGTCGCAAAAAAAAAATTTAACAGGTTAAAATATGCGCCATAATTTAAATCGCTATACATGTGCGAGCGTTTTCCAGAAAAAAACATTATTTTGGGAGATAATGAATTTATTCCATACTTTTTACTCACCCTGTATACAACATACCAATTTTTATTTCCAATAATGATAAGTAAAATATTTATTTGATACATAATTATACCGCATATTTTTACAGCGGGACTTTTCGGGATTTTGAAGCAGCAAACTTATCAATAATGTTATCATAATCCAACAGTTTGGTGATGTCGTAAAGACAACTCCGTGAATATTAAGTCTAAATTTTAATTTTTGATAATTTGGCCAATTTTGGGGCCCCCTGGGTGCGGGGCCCGAGGCTTGCGCCTCTTGCGCCTTTGCGTAAATCCGCCGCTGCACCCTGTATATATGTTTCGCTTGCAGCATCGAAATTATTATTGCTTTGAATAAAACATTCTTACATACCATAGGTATTTTTCGAAGTTTTCAAAACCATTTTGCACTTTCAAGTTGTAATATGATTTCTTGGCAGTTAAAATGTGATGAATGAATCGTCAGCAATAAATTACTGAATCACAAATGACATTCGCCTACTACGAGAAATATGCGAAAATTTCATTCTTTTTCTCAAAATTGTATGAAAACGATAAAATAGACCCCACATATAACATATTTCAAGTTTCATGTTCATGTTCATGTTTTTAAATTAAAAATCGCATATTTCATCTTACTATTAGTATTATTTTTGATGCACAATAACAATGTCTTGCAATCTTTCCCGTAAATTGAATTAGCGAGCAGGAATCAGCAAACATACTGAATACAATATTAAATTCTTATGTTTGAGTTTGAAAAGAAACATTCGGTATATAATTATAAATAGTTTCAATGTTTTAAAATACCGATATAGTACACCTATCGCCAACCCTCTTTTACCTAATATACCTAGTTCTTATAACATGCGAAAACCTGTGTTTTATTTGTATAGTTATTCAATCACTTAATTTCCAAAAAATGTCTTCAGAACGTTTATTAAATTTCCTAGATTAATATTTTAATTTTCAATCAAGTTAAAGTACGAAAGAAAAATACTTAATATCTACGTATAATTATAGATGCGCTACTTTTTGTATAAATTTACTATTGCGCATTCATAATCATAACCAATATTTCCGGGAAGACCAACATGAGTAAAATGATCTGATTAGGTATACTGATATTTATGATGTTCTATCCATTTAATTAAATCTATTAACAAGTCAACATTACAGTTGGGAGTTTCCGAACATAAGTGATAGTGATAATCTGATAATACTTACTAGCAGCACGTGATATTGGATTTCAAAACAATGAAAATCCCAACGATTCATCCAAATTTGTTGCGTAGTTCGTTTAATGAATTAATTAGTTTAAATTACTTTAAATGTTAAAAGAATGTGTATTTTAATCGAAAATATTGTATTCGCTTAAATGTGGTGTGAAATGTGCAGTGTATAGAACAGGTATGATATTTTTTAATATTGCATTGGTAATAGTAATTAAGGTAGGTACCTAACTAATATTGGGCGTCGCGTTCAAAAGTCCGCAGTTTTATAACCTCTTTAAGAGGTTATCAATTACGAAATATTCTAAACATTGAACTACAAATACGCAAACCAAAGTACCTACCATGCTAAATTATGCACCGACCCCTGTATACGTATTAAACGGCTAATATAAGAATAATGAAATATTTACATTCAGATATTACTATTTTAAAAGCTTTGGAGTAACGATTATTCATTTTTTGTACACGCTCTCCAAAGTGGTTACTTTGGAAACTGTTTGTAATCCGCAAAATGCCACTTTAGGGGACTAGTCCCTTAAAGGTAACTTAGTAACACTTTAGAGGACTGAATTTGTTTACTAAAAACATTGTACAACACAAAACAGCTATTGCTGCAAAAAAATACAAAAAACATATAAATTAACACAAAATAATCTACTTTGAAACATGAAAATGGAAAGTACAGTTTTTGGCATATTTAAAAATGTCACCAGAATGCAGATAAGTCAATATCACATCTTCATTCACGACCGTCACACGATTTTTCTGCTTCCAATCATTAAATATTTCGTACTCCTTCTCGTATTACTGCCTAGACTTGAGTGGCAGCAAATCTAGTACAATATTTCTGGCTTTTTCGGTAATTTCGACCGGAACATCAACCATTTTTTTAGAATTTATTAGATTTATTATTTTTTCACTTAAAAATCAACTTGTTAAACAAGCTGGTTACCATGGTTGTCACGATCACAGGCTACCGAATACTAGATTTTCTATAAATGTCACAAGCTATTAGCAGATGTAGAATTATTCTAGATACTAATTTCCAATTTGGAAAGCTTATACAAAAAAATATTGTATGAAACACGTACGCAAAACGTTTTAGCGGACTCATCTGGATTCGTCCGCTAAAACTGTGTTTTGCGTACTTGTAACATAAATAACTATTATTTCATACTGTTCGGTAGATACTACTTTACGGTATTCATTCAAGTTCGGGAAATGGCACATTACAGTACAAGGCCGGGAATTGTTGTTGTTTATTTGTAACTAAGCAACAAATATAAAATGGATAATGTGAGTTAAAATGAAACGCCAACAGTTGTAGTTTAATTTGACAGAATTAAAATTTTTATGTTGACGTTTTATAAAAAGAAAATAAATATTCAAATAAAACAAATTGATTTTACAGTATAATGAAATAAATGTTGTACGATACACGTCCGTGAAGTTATGGATTCGGCTCTTTCGTCACTTCCTGGACTTATAACATAGATTACTAAAGTAATACTGAAAGTAGTCAAAGTTATACCTATCGATTATTTTTGAAGTGGTAGGTATCACACGAATGTCCATTATGAGTAGACAATAATGCAGACTTGCTGCAGATAAGTGATACCACCCCAAAAACCATCCACTTAACTTTGACTCCGAATAGTATTTTTAGAGAATACTATTCAGCGAATCAAAGCTGTTTTTAAAATTACAAATTATTAAAATTTAGTAACAAAACTGTAATAGTGTAAATTTTTCAAATCGTACATTTAATTTTGTTAAAAAATAATTTTTGAAAACATCTGTCAAAGATTTTTCATGCTGCAATTTCCCTTATCAGAGCTCCTTTCCCGTAGCGGATTGTATTGGTAACCGTAACGTCCGTCACTTTTAGCGTTTTTAGGATGGCAATAGCGTTCTGTGGCTATGATCATACCCTTGTTTTTCAAATGGTCTGAGCAATTGTTATTGAGCTTTCAGTAATTTCTCGTTGAATTACCCAGAATTCCCTATTTACGGAGTTGTGTTGAATCACTAACTAAAATTTTACACTGGAAGAAGCTGGCAGTGGTTTTACGTGACTTTCGGTTTAGATCAAGGAAGAGGCTTTGAGCAATTTCCTACGAAATTGCTGCAGGTCATTTGCTGCTAAATTCCAATATCGCCAGTATTAGGCGATCCTAGGCACTACGCCAAGGCATATTTCCCTGTCTTATACAATATTAAACAAGCTCTCTATACTATATTTATGTAATAATTAAAAATATAATAAAATAAATAAAAAATAAATAAAATTATGTAAATTCAATTTGTTTGAGAAATTCTAATTCAATTTTTGTGTTGCAGACAATATAAGTACTCAAAATGGAATTTTATAAAAGCCTTTTTCTATGGATATTCTACAATATTATATACGAATGTAATTCAACTAGCCTTCAGTGTGGAATTTCAAATAATTGCTTTTGCACAAAAAATTTATATGATACCGAGTATCAATGCCCAAACGAAAACACTTGGACAGTTAATATAAAAATTGGAACTGTGCATAATACAGTAAACATACAATGCAGAAACAATGTAAATTGGTATGATCAAGTATTGCCGGAATTGAGAATTAAAGAAGTTGAATATTTTAAATTTCAAATGTGTTCACTTCCAACAAACTTTGCTGCAATCATGGACAGGTTACAAATCAATAATACTATACGTTTATCATTTGTAAACTCTAAAGATTTAGGAAATGTTACATTAACTTCCCAGTATTTCAAAGGTTTACATAATTTGGAAAGATTAACTTTAAATTATCTTAATGTAACAAACATTGCTGAGGATGCCTTTCAATCATTAGATAAACTAATCGAATTGAATCTGGAGGATAATAGAATACAACTCACAGACGGCGTTTTTAAAGATTTGAAGAACTTAAAATTATTAACGTTAGCTGATAATGAATTAAAATATTTGCCACGGGATATATTTAAAAATTTACCTACATTAATCCATTTAGGTTTGAGTTATAATAAGATTAATATAATCAACAGTGAAACATTTAAGAATCTCAAAAATTTGAAAATACTACAGTTACGAGATATGCAATTAGAAGAGTTGCCAGAAAATATATTCTACCATTTAGAAAATTTACTACAAATTGATGTGTCTATAAACAACTTACAATATATTCCAAGTAATATTTTTAAAAATAATAAATTGTTGGAAGTTATAATGATGCATAGGAACCCAAATATAATTTTTTTACCCAATTTCTTATTTTCAAATTTAACGAAAATTACAAAAATTTTCTTAAACGAATGTAATCTGAGTAATTTGCCAAATGAATTATTTAAAGGATCAATACATCTGCAACGCATAGATTTACAATCGAATCAAATAAAATATATACCAAACAATATATTTGAAGATTTGGAAGAACTTCAAGGCTTGGATCTAAGTTATAATAAAATTGACGATTTATCAAGTAAAGTTTTCTTCTCGTTAACTAAATTAAATATTCTCAATCTTCAGAATAATTTGCTTACAAATATAAAAACAGCACACTTTTGCAATCTCAGAAGTCTCGTGGAATTAAATTTGAAAAATAATAAGATTAACTTCATTGAAGCGTCTGCATTTCAGATGATGAATAAATTGAAAACAATTACACTTGCCAACAATTACCTTGATCTTCCTAAAGTTAATGAATTATTTGTTAACAACGTGATTCTACGGACAATTAATCTCAGTGGTAATAATATTACTGTGATGGGCAATTTTACAACATTCACCAACTTACAGAAACTGGATATTAGCTATAATCAGATAACATTTTTAAATGTAAGTATACATAAGTACCGTGCCTTCATTAATGATTGATACCCACGTGACCTTAGATCCGTGGTGTCCTTGGGAGTTTCAGATTTAAATGTTGAAGTCAGGTAGGATTGGTACTCGTTGTAACTAAACTAAGTAACTAAAGTCACTAAAGTTACTAAAGTTACTAAAGTTACTAAAGTTACTGTCAATTTACATACAAACAATCAGTTAGGGAATTATTGGATAAAGGTTTACCAATTGTGTAAGTTGGGTTGCCTATATTTTGTGGTCACGTGGGTATCAATCATTAATGAAGGCACTGTATGATTACAAATGCAGTTTCCATGACATAAGTTGATCAGTTTTGAGTTTTCTTTTTCTACAAAATTACATATATTTATTATTTACAATATCTAAATAATGTTTCTCTACAACTATTAAAGAATACCCTCATTCTTGTTGCATATTAAATTGAATAATAGCATAAATTCTTCACACTGTGATTTCTTACAAACCTCCTAAAAAGTCGCCATTTGAAACGTCAAATATAGTACCTCCTTCGTCGGTCTTTAAACTTTTCCTCATGCCATAATATTAAATATTATTTTCCAGTTCAGCGAAATCTTTGATGTAGCTTCTTTCATGAATATAAATCTTGAAAACAATAACATAAGTACAGTATATTTTAATGATGATGAAGTGATGGCAATAAGTAACGAAGAAAATCGGCATGTGTTCTTAAATGGAAATCCATTAAAATGTAACTGTCACATGTTCAACTTTCTTAGATATTTGGAGCGCGGTATAGATGTGCCAGTAATTATTGAAACTGATAACTTAATTTGTTCATCACCAAACGAATTTATTAATAATATCCCTGTAACTGAATTAAAACCAAGTATGCTAACTTGCTCACTTGAAGAGTTGGGTATTGAAGGTAAATTTATCGATAAATGTGCATACAGTTTTCGTACATGGGATAAAGCACTGATTGTGAATTGCTCAAATTCAAAGTTGATTGAAGCACCGGCATTAATTTATCCGACGGAAGTTTTCTTTAATCAAACGGAAATTTATTTGGATGGAAATCTATTAACTACAGGCCCTCGAGAAAATATGGGATACTCCAATGTTACAAAACTGTCCATGTCGTCAAATTTCCTTAGAGAAGTTAGTTGGATTCCACCAAAATTAAAGGTGAGAAGATCAAAATATTTCGTTCCAATGTGTACAGGGTGTGTATGAATTGAATTTTAGAATTAGAAAGAATTTCGTCACGTGTGGTTTTTGCGCCAATTACATACACCCTGTATATTATTCTGAGTAAATAAATAAATTCACATATTATTATGTCATTGTTGTAGGTATTAGAATTAGATAACAATAACATCAGTTATCTAAATTACGAAATTCTGAATTCATCAACTCTTACCAATATCACTTTGGGCAATAATCCTTGGAACTGTGATTGCTCTACAGTGGATCTAATCTTGTTTCTTGTATCCAAATTATCAAAAAATCAAGTAAGTATTTACAGCCACTATATTCTAATATTATTTCCATTCCAAATAGAATCTCCCCATAATTTGATTTGTTCATAGTTGATTTTAGCCCAGTCAAATTAGCCAAAAAATTGGCAAACAGAAGAAAAAAATCCCGAAGTTTTGAAATTTGGCACAGTTGTTCATTCGAGTGTGCTGCATAACATACTAAAAGTCCCCGAGGGTGGGGGGTGAGCGCGAGGCAGGAGGGGGGCCTAAAGTTCCCTTTTTTAACTTTTTCGTAATTATCTCGGAAAATATTGAGTTTAGCGAAAAACTAGTCTTACACAAAATTGTACTAGAGTTAATTCTCTACAAAAAAGGTTCTATTAATTTTTTCCATAGTGTCAATAGTTTTGGAAATAGAGTAGGCGAAGTTTTGAAAAAATCAGAAATCGTGTTTTAGCGTTTTATTCGGGTTTTATTTGTTGAAATCAATCATGAAATATACATATATGCATATTACTTCATACATAGCGTTTATTATGTTTATAGATTAAATCCAGTGTACACTATATAGTCAGTGACAAATGTTTTCACCAGTCTTATACCACTGTAACCCCCATTATTGAGAAGTATAATACGTTTCTCTATTTGATTTCATCTTGTCAACAGCGTTACCAACATGTAAATCAATAAAAACGGTGGTATGTTACATCTTATGTTTCTCAGAAAAGCGGGTGCAGTGGTGTAATACTGGTGAAAACATTTGTCACTGACTGTACATTGGTATACATTATGTTTATTTAACATTAGCTGAATCTAACAAAAAAACTTGACTTTAAAGTACCTACCTAATTGAAATTATTGGATAAATGTCTATATTTTCAAAATAATAATAATAAATATTAACCACAACTATTAACAATAATAAATATGTTTGCTTTTTGAATACAAAATTATTACTAAACAAGCTCTCTGCACTAACAATACTAGTAACTTACAAACAAAAAGAGAAATGAAAAATCTATACGCGAAAAATATGACCGATGAGGGCGCAACTAGTCGCTGGCAATATGACAGCTTTAAGGGTTGAAGTCGTCAACAACAATCGTCATCTAAGATTGAGCTCACATCGAATTCCTCCTCATCAAACAATGGACCATTTGTACGGAATCCTTGGTAGCTGGTACAAATAGCTCCCTTAACAAGTGCCTGTACATGTACAGAAAAAGGAGTTTAACACAGAATTGGAGTGAGGGTCCAAGGTTTTTACTGGCTTAAAAGTGTCACCCGTCCCTCGCCCCCATCCACGCTCTCAGGTGATAATTAGTTCCCCAGTCATTCTTGTACTTGCAAATACACGACTATGTTTCTCTGTGCTCTAAGGTTTTCATGTTTTCCATCACTTCTCGTCACTTATCAAATTTTGGATACCTTTTGCACCTGTCATCACTACGAGACACCTCCTTTTCACATATCAAACACTTTTGAGACATGATTCCCACACACGGGGAATACTACCTACTTTAAAGCAGAAACGCAAACTATGTATACCAATATACATAGTGTACACTGTATACAATCTATAAACATAATAAACGCTATGTATGAAGTAATATGCATATATGTATATTTTATGATTGATTTCAACAAATAAAACCCGAATAAAACGCTAAAACACATTTTCTGATTTTTTCAAAACTTCCCCCACTCTATTTCCAAAACTATTGACACTACGGAAAAAATGAATAGAACCTTTTTTGTAGATAATTAACTCTAGTATAATTTTGTGTAAGGCTAGGTTTTCCCTAAACTCAATATTTTCAGAGATATTTAAGGTAAAGTTAAAAAAGGGACCTTTAGGCCCCCCTCCTGCCTCGCGCTCACCCCCCACCCTCGGGAACTTTTAGTATGTTATGCAGAACACTCGAATTAAGAACTGTGCCAAATTTCAAAACTTCGGGATTTTTTTCTTCTGTTTTGGCTAATTTGACTGGGCTATTTACCAATTTTAGATTTTCATATTTAGAGGAATTTGAAAAAAATTTTTAGGTCGTTTTTATTTCGAAGCAGGTACTTATGATGCTTATCAGATTTTACAGATCAGTTTAGATCTTCCTATATATCACTAGTTACTTGTTTGTATTTGAATACAATTGGTTTGTAATTCAACCATCTTCCATTCCTGCCACCTGTTGTATTTGTTTTTGTTAACCTTTATTGAATATTAAAGGACCTACCTTAGAAGACTAAAATATGAACCCTGATAAAGCGTATTATCATCGATTATTATTTTTGAACCAAGTACGTATTTTCTGCAAAAACTAAGTATTCTACAATCATACATTTTCTATTAGCAATTTTGGTGTTTTTTTTAATGATTACATACCTATCTCAACATCCGCAAATGGTAATGTACTATTTATACACATCTGTTTTATATCATTCGTCATCTACGTCAACTGCACATTGCATCCTGTGTCGGTGGGGATTTATCATTCATTTATTGTTCGGGCGGTACTGTAACCGAATTGGGTTGTCTTTTGCTTACCCTTTGCAATTGCACACAATGCACCTAGCTGTTTTTGGTTCCATGTTACAGAGTCTACAAGAGCAGTTAGTTTAATTGAGAGCCCCTGTGTGAATGCCTTGCTATGGTTGTATCTTGGGCTATTATTTACCCAGCCAGTTTTATGTTGTCCGTACATCCTACATCCATCAAAGTACGTAGCTACGGATTATGGGCACTACCAAGGTAGGATGTAGATCATATTCATGGCGGATAGAGACGATAACTCGTCAGTCTATTCTCACCTTAAGATCCTGCTGATTGCCACCTTGCGAGTTTTATGGCTTTTTGTTGTCTTTTATTGCACGAAGACCTGGAATCTAAGCAGTCCAGGTGTGTTCCGTCCTGCCAGGACATTGAATTTTTTGAAAAAGTTCCCAGATCAGTCTGGATGGGGCTTTTCGCTGAAAAGAGCTTTCGCAGCCGTTTGACAATCGGACAGAATGTATTGGATACACTTATGTTTATAAGCGATTGGACTATTTTCTTTTGCACACTAAAATATGGTGTATATCACCGTTTGAAATATAGAGGCAAGCTTTCTGGAGGTGAACCTCTCTTTTGGTTTGTATACTTATACCTGATCCAGCACTTATCTTAGTTTTTAAGTCGTCGATGTACAAAATTAGACCACCAGGACGAAAATCCTGGCTGGGCGCTGCTCATTCTGTACAAGCCTGAATTATTATTCCTGCGGTTACAAGATGTTTCGAAATCATGTGGTCCTTTAACAATAGAACTGTGCTACACTGGCAATGAACCTCGTATCCTGTTTCGACAGTGTCTGTACAGAGAATTCTGCAATCTACAGGTTGTCAAGTATAACAACGACCGTGGATATCTCAGTAGCTGCGTGGAGATGTAAGAGTGGGAAAGTATTCGGAACGAAAAGGATGCACTCTACGCACGGCCAAAGGAAATAAATTCCCTTGAGGTTCCAAATTAATATTGTAATTATTCAACGCAGAATTAAGAAAATGCTATTAATATTATAATTATAACATTTTCTAGCACTTCCCTAGCTTGTTCAAAGAAAATTTTGCGTTTTATTTCGGATTTAAACTCCATCGTGAGACAAGTGACTAACGGCAGTTTGCTAAGAACTGTGCTCAGTGAGGGAGTGGGAGTACTCAGTTTCATGCGCATCGAAGGCGGGCCCTAATTTTCAGATTTCCAAGTCTTTTCCTACACCTGATGAGCTGTACACAATATTAGTCTGGTCTACTCCATAATCACAATGCAGAGGGGGGGGGGGGTAAGTAGTAGGTAGAAGTACTACTACTAGTACTACTCAATTTTATTACAAAGACATTCTTCAAAGAGTTCGCAAACGGATTGATTTCTCGTGTACGGTTGGACATCAAAAACTATTGAATTCTGTATCATGATCATGAACATGTGCTTTGCCGGTTTTGCTCATACTCAAGTAACCCAAGCCGAGAATGGGGTGAGACAAGAAATATCCTAACATTGCTGTGAGGAATGGAAAGATTACTGGGGCAAATGTAGAGCGTCGCAAAGGCACTCCACCACTCCGAGGTTTGCCATGAGCCAATTGATTAATAACTAAAATAAATGTTGATATGTAATTAGTTTCATTACTTAATAATTGTCCGACCGCATGCAGTAAATATACTGGGCATCAACTACAGTACTACACCCTTATCTAACTCGCTTATTTATTGCAGACGTTTTTGCTATGTTTACTACCAGCATTTATTTGTTGTGGAATAGAGTTCGTATTACTTTTATAATATCTAATCTCTTCTTCCAGTATGCTACAATTAAAACTATCAAGTGGGTCAACCGTTTTTTCATAATTTGTAAGGCCTAGTATGTGTTTGGTTAGGTATTTAGTAGCTCAAGTCTCTGTCTCTCTATTATTTACATTAAATCTGTTATGTTATCATTACGCAAACGAGATCGCGTTATTATGAATACATTCTGGTCTACAGATATTACTACGTCTTCAATATTCTTCAATTGTTATTTATTGCCGCAATGAATTCCTGAAATCTCGAACGACAAATCGGATTAAATAGTCATTTATTTAACACCAAAATGGTATATCAAGGAATGGTTTACCGCAGTAATCTGCATTTATGCCCGGATACATTTTTTTCGTTTTTCATTTTAGTTCCATAAAGTTATCCTATCTCCATTATACACACTATTTTAATCGCGGTTTTACTAGTTTGGGATATCTTACTCCATGGTCTTTGTTGCGTTTTCTTTGTAACTTCCTAGCTTGTACTGTTGTAGGTGTAAGCAAGTTACTGTAATATTTGTATTGCTTTGTGTTTATCTTATTACGATGCATAGTACATCCCTATTGACCCTATTGTAGATTAATGTGCTCAATCCTATGGCGTTTTAATTTGTTTTAAAAGACCGTCCTTCGAATAGTACAAAACATGGTGCAATGAAGAGTGCCTTATTGTCAACACTTCAAAGACTGGAATGACGCTTAAAAGAAGGGAGGTCTCTTATTTGGTAGTTACCTCAATCAAAATACGATAGTGTTTAATAAATATAATGAATTCCGTTACGCAAGCCAAAAACGAAGCGACGTCCTCGAAGTATCACCACTCTTTACACATCTCTTTGGGACTTTTCCCCAAAATTAACCACTCGCTGCTCATGTCGTCTCTTGTTGACTTCGTTTCCGCATATTCCACACGTTTGATGAGTCTCCGCCGGAGTCGCGCATCTCTCGACTTGGGACCCCTGCCCCACCTCAGATTATTTCTACTGTTATATCCGCTACCCCCAAACTGGTAGCATTGGACAGTTAAACAGTGGTTCTATGGGTACCGACCGGGGGGTATAGTCGTTATCGACCCTCGCTAGCAGGGCTCTCCAGTCTCTGCTACAGCCAACGGAAAACCTGTCGAGGTTACTTTAACGGTCCTCCTCCACACTTTTCATACAACTTGGCGCTTTCCCATTCCTAAACTAACCTGGGCAGCATTCAAGGATGTTTTATCGGAGGTGCAGTGTGGTTCACATTCACCACCAACTCATGTTAGGGAGGCTACCCTTCCAACGTTTGATGAGCATTCGGCGATGCCACTTTCGTGGATTCTCTGCCACATACTGAACATACTGCCGGCCGAATTTATTATCCTAATCTTGGGATTGGGCGTTCGGCAGTTTTTTTCGGGTAGACTCTATATGGTCTGGGGTCTACCCTCGTCGGCTGTATTGGGTGTATACTGTAGGTACAGTCAAGTGCAAAAGTAATGTCCAGCGTATGTGCGTTCCGCTGCAAACTTCGACATACGTATTTCTTATACCTTTATACTTTTCTCTTTTTCACCTGCTAGGATTTGAGAACGTAAGTTGTAGTTTACGGTAGAATGCCGGTCCGCTAGACATTACTTTTACATTTGATAGTACGTGTCTTACTATCTACAGTCGATCATTCTACAAAAAGAGAGGTGCTTTGTGGCTATACACATTCACTACCGCACTTCCTACTTTCGCAAAAATAAAAAGACAAGAACGTTAACTAATTTCTGAGATGAAAAATGGCGAAAATCAGCAACATGTTAATTGATAATATTCCCAAGTTTATTTCAAAGTTTGGATGGCATGAATAATACCTCATGATTGGAGCGAGTACTGTGGTCTGGGCGTACGCGAGTTTTTTAACTTCTTTTTTAAAATTCGGATGTTCTCTATTAATTTTGAATCCTACGGGACGACTATTTCCCTTAAATACAAATAACTTACTTATTTACTCGAGACCTCTTATCCCTTTCGGTGTTGAGGATACTTTAAATCGTTTCATGCTTCCACCTTCTATGTATTACCAACAGTGCTACACCCACTACCATTGCTACACGTGGGGATACCAACCTGTACCCAACTAGTTAAATGATGAAACCTCTTGTCATGGGTATTTTTCTCTATGAGTTTTCTCAATTAGATGATATCGTCTTTCTGAATTGTAGCGGCCGATTTTCCCTCTAATATTTCGATATATAATAAATCTTCTTCTGTCCTTTAATCCGGGGCCGAATCAGTCGAATCAACTGTGGCCAGTTTTTTTACAAGGTTATTCACCTCCCCTTTTCTGTTGCCATGTTAGCTTAACACAGTTCAGAGAGGAATATCATTGTTAATGTTTAGCGTTTCTAAATTTAAATTTAATTTTTATAAATATTAAAACATATTTTTCTTGTATACACAATATTTATTGTAGTTGCAGATTGATGTAAACACAACCACTATTACATGCAGAGATAGTGGAAAACTGTTACTTGATTTAAATTCTGAAGCTGTGTGTCCAAAGAGTAAAACTTTAGTGTTGGCATTAGCCCTAACAGTTTCTCTCATTGTGTTACTGTTTATGGTGGTCGTAACTTTTTATTACTGCTATCATGAAGAAATTAAAATATGGTTGTTTGCTCATAAAATATTTTCATGGTTGATCGTGGAGAATGAGATTGATAAAGATAAACGATACGATGCTTTCATCAGCTATTCTGAAAAAGACCAAGAATTTGTACTAAATGAACTACTACCAGGTTTGGAACAATGTCCTCAACCCTATAAATTATGTTTAAGGATACGGGATTGGCTAGGAGGGGAATTGATTCACAATCAAATTACTACATCAGTGAGTGAATCACGAAGGACAATCGTAATATTATCCCGGAATTTCCTGAACAGCGAATGGGGTAAAATGGAATTCCGCACAGCGCATTTACAAGCGATTCAAGAAGGAGCAAGAGTTATTCTTGTTCTGTATGGAGATATTGACATAAATTCCGATTTAGATGATGAATTAAAAGCATTTACTCGGACAAATACTTATATCAAGTGGGGTGATCCGTGGTTTTGGAATAGACTGAGATATGCTCTACCGCATTTACACCAAAAAAGAAAAAGAGTATCACACAAAACTAAAAACGTTACGATTGCAATGAGTGATAAATTGAATAAAGTAGACGATAGATTGGATCTAATAGACAGTATGCCGTCTTCACCAGATCCTGGAAGTACACCCCCTATTAATTATCTATTCACAGCAAATAATGAATTAAAATTCAAATATTGATTGCATTAGCTGAATCTTCTTTTGCTATAATCAAGATGATGCCGAAATTGATATTGTTTATTGAATAAATATTACATCCTATTATTATTTTTGTAAACAATTTTGTGTAAAGTTAACCGTACCTATAGTACTTATACTCTCCTTTTTCAAAATTAGTTTTAGAAACTGAAACCATGGATGTAACATGCTTTCCTTTTGTAGGAATACAGTAGAACGTTCGCCGTCATCTAGTTGAAAAAAGTGAAATGTTTGAAAACTCTTAATCAGCCTCCACCTTCGAATATACACCGCTCGAGCATATCATTGTATATCCCTATGCTGCACTGTACAACCGATGGTTTAAAAAAGATTGATAGAAAAGACAATACAATTATTGATAGAAAGTGCAGTAAGGGTAAACGGATAACAGGAACTAAAATGCACTGTTACGTTGTTTACTTACCCCTTTTTTGTTTTATGAAGTGACTAATAACCACGCTCCAAATAACCGCGCGCATGCGCAGAAATTACTAGTTCCTAATATATGTCTGTTCCTAGTTAATATTCTTCGAGCCAATTTCAGGCGGTATGCTCTTCCATAAAGGAGCAGTGTATATTTGAAGGCTTTCTCGAAAATTTCTAGGTATAGTTCTTTCAACTTATAATAACATTAATAACCTAATTTCTTTGAAATTTCTATTTTCGGAATTTAAAAGATTGTTTTCATGAGAGAGTAATACCAATTAGAAATAAACTGTGTGTGTGTCCTATAGGTGTAATTTTGTGTTTATAATTATCGTAACTACGACTGATTGAAAATAAACTCGGTCAAGTCGGCTGTGATTCGTACCTATCTAACTTAAATAGAACCACACTCACCAAGATTATATTCGATCATTGTGATTATGTATGTGTGGAACTGATATAATTATGTATGTATAGTATATATGTTTCGTCCTTTGTATTTTAAATTGTAATAAAACTGTTTAATAAAATTGTTTAAAAATAGTTTCATTGTTAAAATGGTGTAGGTGTGGTGTAGGTCCGAAATTAGTGATTGTCAACATTCGCCAGTGAATGTCGACAAATACCAAATGCCTTGGTGAAAGACCGAACGTTTGTTAATTTTATTATACATTCGAACTTTCACCGGTATATGTCGACAAACACAACTGAGCTTCGGTTAATGTCGGAAAGGACTGGTCGTACGTTTATTATATTGATATTATTTTAGTTATGTTTCATGATTTGCAATGTCCTACTATTTGTTTTAAGTTCAACAATTTCTTTATGTTTATTGGAAAATCGTTTTAATTAATAAATATAACTAATAGAGTTTTATTTTTGTTTTCATTTATTCAAAAAATGTTTCGCTTCAACATACACCATGAGTGCATGGTGAATGTCGACATTCGCCGGTGTAAGTTAGAAATAACGATATTTGACCGATATTTCGGACATACGCCAAGCAACTTAGAGAATGTTGACATTCACCAGTGTATCTCGACATTCACCGGATTTCGGTCTTTCGCAGTAACATACGTAGGTACTAATAGTTAGCATGTTAACATTAGGATACAGAATCGTAAATAACAAACTTTTTTAGCAGAAACTGATCTGGACCCAAACATTATACCTGCTACTACTGCTGCCTAAATTGATTAAAGACATAAACATAAAAACGAATAAACCCATAACATTTACCTCCTTACGTAGGTATTATAATGCATATTTTCATGCTATGTTTTTTATGTTTCACTAGTGAATTATTTGTTGTTTATATCAGTCAAAGGAGGTATATTAAGCAGTGCATAACGTGGCTTTATACAGATTGGTGTCCGTTAATGTGAACATAGAGAGACAAATGCTTACGCGCTTTGCATGTATCGACACCTTGATTATGCATTATTTTTAAAATTGTGTTTTGTAAGTTAACAATTAAGAAGGCCGCTATGGTTTTAAACTAGACGCCTTCTTGGGTTTTATGCGAACTAATACATACAATTTTAAAAATAATGCATAATCAAGGTGTCGATACATGCAAAGCGCGTAAGCATTTGTCTCTCTATGTTCACAATAACGGCCACCAATCTGTATAATATAACCCCCTGCAATATACTATCGTCATAGATACATAAACAGACATCACAAAACAATTATCTCGATAGGTAAAATGCCCTTATCATTCTTAATACTTAATAATATACAAATAAAACGTTGTATGCACCATGAGTAGGTATTATGTAGATGTTTATACCGGCCAAGGGCACCAGCCACTAAGTCCAAGGGACGCGGGACCTATTTCATTACTTTGGTTTTCTTAAAATTTTAATGCACTATAATGACATATCAACTAAATAAATATCAAGACTCGGCAGATGCCGAGTCTACGTAGGTACTTAGCAACTAAAAGAACCCGGTTTCCAATCCCCGTTTCGTGTGTATTTTGTCTTAGATTAAGTGTTGGATGGAGGGACATATTACCTCAGACTGAAGTCATATTATGTCCACTGAGGTCCTCAGCAGTTAGCTGCTCCATAGTGTAAAAGAATAATAATTAACTCTTAACAAAAAAAATTATTAAATGTATAATAATTGCATACTTTCGAAACTTAACAATATGGACTAATTAGTTCATGTTTCTGGAAATTTGGGATAATCTAGTGATAATAATATAAATAACATTCAAGGACATAGTTATGATAAACTCACCACAATTGAAAACAAAACAAAAAATTCTATTGCAAATTGCAAAATAATTTCTTTTCCAGCGGGCGACAAATTAGAGAAAATACACCGAGAAGAGATAAGGGGTAATAATTACAAAGAATTTTTTATTTCCATACATAACAAATATTATGTCTTTACTCAATACTTGTGCAAATATTTAAACACTATCATTTTATAGCTGGCCATTTCCCGTGTTCAGGTCAACCAGAAAAGATAAGAATTCCACAAATAGACATCACATTATAATTTTGTTGTTAAATATTATCGCTTGACGCTTATGTTGACCTCTAACTAATTATATAGTTTGAATAACTCCATTTTAACAACATATAACAAATTTTGACTAGGTACAAGGATATGCTATGATGAAGGGACAATATTAATTGTATATTAGGAATATTAGGATCAATATTCGACAACTTCACTGATATTATTATTATTATAAAATACAGGACTATTTACGATAATTATGGGGCAACGCTCCTTGTGACATCTTTTCTGAACCATAGGGTTTTTTAAAGTAAGACGTTAGTTAAATTGTTCACATCTTCGCTAATTTTTGGAGAACCTTGAACATTTTGACAATGTCCTGTAGCTGAAGAAATGGTATATTTTTTGTATTTATTATACATTATTTTTTCTGAAATCGCATGGTTACATTTAAAATAGACGATTTTTGTAATAGTAATTTAAATTTTAAATTATAATATTGACAATAAGTTATATAGAAGCAAATTAGTCCTGTTTCTATTCCTATGGTGAATAGTCGATAAAAGCAAAATTTTGCATAATTTTCATAAGTAATATAACAAGACAATAAGAAATTGTCAGCCATTTCTTATACTCTCCAGTTATATTCGTCATGTTCATGAACATGACAATTTAATAAAGAACTGCCGTTAAAAATTAAAAAAAAAAAGAAATCATAGTTAATTGATAAAATAAAAGGTGTTGATATAGGGTTATTATGGTTTTGTTTAAACTTTATGGTTTAAACAAAAAGTGAAATAATTCTGAAACATAATTTCCACAACCGAGACCGGAAATCAAGAAGGTGGTGATAATTTCAATGTGTGCTTTGTGTTTTTCTTTGTGCTGTTTAGTAGGAATTAATGAAGTAGGCGACATGAATTTTGCAAAAACTATGGCCGGTTTGGTATTTATTACTCAAAAATGAAGCCGTCAAAATGATATTAAACAAAAATATTTCAAGGCAACTCGTATATTGTTTTTGAAACATGCATACTATGGCCAGGTTTTGTGGTTAACATTCGGTATACATTTGTTCCATTTGTTCTTGTGGTTTCGAAAGATGAGGAAGGCGAGGGTTTTTTGTTAGCCGAAGGCGTCTCTTTTATCAAATTAGTTAGATTGGAAATGATATTGCTGTGATGCTGTTCGTTTTTAATTCATGGCAACGTCATTTTAATATTGATTTTTATGCTTGTTAAATTTTTTTATTCAAAGGCTACTTATGTGATTTTAATAATCCGATTATGCAAAGGTTCGTATTACCGGTAAGGTAATACAAAGGTTCGTATTATCGACTTCGTCATGGTTACTCATTAGTTATTCAAATAGCCGCTGTAACACGTTGCAAGAAAACCATGCATTCTTATTTGCTTATAGAAGTACGAATGAAATGGCCTGGCTTGTACTTTGTTCAGTCAGGGAAAGGTCACTTTCCTGGTACAAAATGTTTCAGTAGTAGTACTACTGGTAATGGTACGTTGAAGGGAAGTTTCATGAGGGTAATGGATGATCTTAGGAGTCGTTCAGAAGACTTCTTTATAAGAGGAAATCTTCTTGTAGAATCTAACCGTAAAGCTCGTTTTCGAATAAATGCACATGAATGAAAAACGTTTTAATTTCCGTCTGTGTAACATTAACTCCACATTGTATACGAAAAAATATTTAGTTACTCCTAGGACCCAGCACCCCTATTCTGTAAGCCGAGTTTTCGCTCTAAAGCTATTCTTAGAGTTATACGAGAGTCGCTAACGACTGTCGTTCGTGAACGACTATCTACAGAATAGAGGTGTTAGTGCCACAGTTGGTCTAGTGCGCTTGAGTCCTTGAGATCAGCGTATGTACGATTCCGGCTGCAGGCAATCTTATTAGCTTGATGTTTGCTGTTTACTGTTAAAACCTGTTAGGGCTATTTTAAAACAAATTAATTCGTAAAGCAGTAAAAAAATATCCTTGAATATAAATCAACTAATAACAAAAAGTTAATTGGGAAATCCTTTTTTTCTGCAACCGCGAAGAGGTTCGAAAGTGCTATTTTTATACCGCTTATGCGCGCATAAAGTAACTGACTAGGTACTACAGATTATTTAGGTGTTACAATGGGTACGAAATTTAAAAACATGCAATATTTTCCATGACCAACATATCACAAAATGACCAATTGTACTTAGTTTAAATTTTGTTAATTTTTTATAACCCGTGTAGCTATGTAAAAGCAAAGAGTATAAAGTTTCCGGTACTCGAGCCGTAAAGTAATATCATTGAATATTGTATTTTGATACTTGCGTCTTGTTTCAAGTTAGCATATTTAGAAATTAAGAGAATGGAAAAATAACAAATGTAGCAATTAGTATGAAATTCAAAATGTTCTTAGAAAAATATATTAAATATAATTCTTTATCACAGTTTTTTGTAAGATTCCGAAAACCTGTGATAATAAAAGCCCGTTTACGCTTGAAATTAATGTATACGGGTATTTAACACAAATGTCTGTTCACTCTGTCCTATAACAGAAGTTCGTTAGTTTTATAGTACACAATATCTATAATTTATTGTTTATCTACCGATTTCTACAATAATTTACAGCATTTATTTTCGGTTTGGAATAATGTTGGGTTTTCCCAACCAACTGCGTCAAATTACTCTGGAAGTTATATTCTACTCCTGTTCTGATAACAATCATTTTGTAGACTGTGTCGTACACTCAACAATCCAACAAGTGATTTTATTATTAATGTAATTAAATTACAATAAGGTCAAGACCTTAGAAACCGGTGAGTATTATTAGTATTATGTAATTTCTATAAACCTTGTTCACATGTAAAGATATTAAACTACGTTCGCTTGCGCGTTAAATTTTAGATTACACACTTTATGTTACGTGCTTTGTGGATCCCATCCGAGGAATATAATAAAATTAGCATAATTAAACATTCTTCACACAACATCAGTATGAATACGTTTGCGACAATTTCTTGTTTTATGTTGAGAGTCTAGAGTTATCTTTGTTTTGTTATTGATGTGCAAAATAAACGGGAGTCCTTGAACTTGCTATTAATTTTACTTATAAAAAAAATTCAAATCTCAATAATAATTGATTTAGGAATACTGAACGGGATTTTCGCAACGCAACGCATATAATAACGCTGGAGAAGTATACGCCGTATACGCTGTGCGTACGTGCTCAGACCGTGCGCGCACACCTAGGTCATACGCGTGCGTTTCCGTTCAACTCTAAACGCACCTTGAGACACTGCCTACAGTCAAAGAATATTTAACATAGTTAAATATTCTTTGCTACAGTGTGAATTTTATATGAACAGAAAGGGAATACTCTTGCCACCCTGGTGTATACCGAGTGATAATTTAAATTTCAGCTCTAGGGTGTCTTGAATGATACTGATAGACAAAGTTCGGAAGTTCGTTCCTGTGTTATGCGCCTGGTTGTCAGCTACAGGAATATTTCTCGGATTTTTTAAACAAAAATACTAATAAAGTTGAACTGTGAAAACGCATCCATACAAGCTTCTCGGGCTTTTACGATTAGACAAGTTTAGGCTTGCCACTCTCACCAACACATTTGACATAACATGAACAAAATTAAAAACAAAAACGTTCAAAGTGGTGTCCTTGTGTGCAAGATACTATTCGATTCGCCTTCTCGTGAAATAAGTATCATGTATGTTGCATATTTCTGTACATCCATTCTGCACAAGTTGTTAAAAGTCCTTATTCTATGCCGATACCCCAGAAATAGAACAATAGAAGATAATAATACGATTAAGTTGTCCCCTTAAGTAGGTACCTGAGGGAAGTTTGGCACCTAAATTCCAAGTGCATAGCCTTCATGTTATATTCTGGAAATTTTCTAAGGGAATTGGAAGGGGTGAAAAAATCTGCGAAAAAAAAAAGCAACGTGTATAAGCCTTTGAATTATTTTCTGAGAAGGGTGAGGGAAGATTCGCATATAGGTACTTTCCAAGAATATAGCTTTCAAATTGTATTCTAGGAATTTCCTAACGAGATCGGAAGGTGTGAAAAAAGTTTCTAAAGAAAATCAAAGTATATATAGCTCTGAATTGACTGAATTATTTTCTGTAAAGCACACTGGACTTTTCTGAGCTTTATTTGCAAAAGAACCAATTAAATAATTCTGAATTATAGCAGTCCAACCATTTACGTCACCGACTCGGGATTGGAATATAGCGGGTGGGTTGTCTTTTTGCCAAAGGTCCTAAGTATGGAACCAGCTTCATCCATAAATAAGACAAAATTTTGAAAAATTATATCTCTGGGGTATTTTTGTAAAGATCAAGTACATATTAACTGTTAGTGGGGGAAACTCAGGTTCCTGAAATCCTTGTAACACATGATAGGGATATAATTGATACTCCCTTAGAATACGCCATGGCCATATGATCGTATCTTCGAACATACACTGCTCTTTTATAGAAGGAGCATATTCCTATGGTGCACTGCGCAACCGATGATTCAAAAAAGATCGACAGAAACGACAACGCAATTGGTAGAAGGTGTAACAAGGATAAAGAGATAGCAGGAACTAATCAATGTTGCGTTGTTTACTTACCCCCTTTTTGTTTTATGAAGGGACTAATGACCGCGCGCATGCGCAGATAATACTAGTTCCTAAATATCCCTGTCCCTACCTATCTTCTTCAAGTCAATTTCAAGCGGTTTCTTTCCATAAAGAAGCAGTGTATGTTCGAAGGATCATCTGGTCTAAGTATTTAGAGACAGCAACAATCTGTTTCGTACCTATGGCCTTTGCTTTATGTCCGCAACAATCGATCTTCCAAATCGACTATCTAGTAGGTAAAATAAGCAATTACTATACCTTTTGTGGTTTTAGGGTTTTAATTTTGTTATCTAGTAGGTGTTTCACGATCTAAATTGTAAGTTTAAAAGCTATTGTTGCTCTCAACAAATTTATGAAACCCTAACTTATGTATTCGATAAACAGTCAATAGGTAAAGCAATAGCATTTGGACAGGTGATAAAAACATGTAGGTAGTCTATAGACCAATCAGCGTCCTTCACAAGGGTCGCGTGATACTCATAAACTTATTTGTATATCGAATACATAAGTTATGGGTTTCAAAAATTTCTTTATAGAAATCGGGCATTAGTAGTTGGTGCACTTTTTGAAACTTTTTTGTACTTTGCAATCTACGATTTGCAAATCGTTGTGAATACAAGTTTCATTGTCTGGGCCATATTACAACTCGCAAGACCAATCATTAAAACTCCTTGCTTCTTGCCAACTGTTCCATATCAAAAAGTAGATTTTCTTTTTCAGCCCTCTCTAAGTGTAATTTATTCTTGAAAGGTTTTCTACACAATTCATCAGTTTGTTTTTGTTGCAGATAAACAATGGAGGTTTACAAATATATTCTGCTATTGGTATGCTGCAAAGTTCTCTGTACAACTGCAATATTTAATATGCGGTGTAGAGGCTTGAACGAAAATTGCTTTTGCATACCTATAATGGACGGATACGAATTTCAATGTCCAAATGAAACGGCGCCAAAAGTAGTAGTAACAGTTCAGCCAAAAAGCATAAATATAAACTGCGTGGATGCAACAAATTGGATGAATCAAGATGTAGGAATAATAGAAACTGACAATATAAACCATATCGCGATTCTGAATTGTTGGTTTGCAACAAACAATTTTGCTCAAACAATGAAGAATTTTGGGATTAACAGTAGCGAAGTGCTAACAGTTGATATTTCCGTAGGATTCGGAAATGTTACATTAACTGCTGACTATTTTAAGAATTTGCGTAATTTGAAAAAATTATCTTTGCACGATAGTTCCCTAAATTATGAAGATGCATTTAAATTATTGGATAATTTAATCGAATTGAGTCTCAGCAACAATAATATGCCTTTAACTGGCGATATGTTTATACATTTGGAGAAATTGAATATTCTACAGTTAACCAATAATAAGATATCATACTTACCAACTCACTTATTTCAAAATTTGAGGGAATTAAAAATTTTGCACTTATGGTCAAATACACTCAGAGCTATTAATAGCAATACATTTAAAAATCTCCAGAATTTAGAATTACTTGAATTAAGTCGTAACCAGCTAAAACATTTGTTAGTAGATACATTTTACGATTTAAAAAATCTGAAGAAAATAAACTTATCCATGAACAAGTTACGATATCTCCCCGAAGGTTTATTTTCAAAAAACCTGCTTTTAGAATTTACGAGCATAAGTAGAAATCCAAATTTAACTTATCTACCAGATAATTTGTTCTCAAATTTAACCAAACTGGAAACCATTTTATTAGACAACTGTAAATTAATTCATATACCACCTAATTTATTTAATGGATCGATTAATTTGAAGAAGATAGCTTTACAAAGAAACGAAATAGAGGTTATTCCAGAAAGTCTCTTTAATAATTTAGTGGAACTGCGAAATTTGGATCTCAGTTACAATAAAATTAAAGATTTATCAAATGAAGTGTTCAAATCATTATCTCAATTAAAGATTTTAAATCTTGAAAGGAATTTGCTTGAAAATTTAAAGGAAGGATACTTTAAGAGTCTTCAGCAATTGGAGTTGCTTAATTTAAAAAATAATAAGATTCGATTTATTGACGATCGTTCGTTTCAATCAATTCTGAGTTTAAAGAAAATTGTACTAGCTAATAACTACTTAAATATGTCTATGGGAAATATATTCAGTTATAATAACAAATTGGAAAACATTGATTTGAGTAATAACAATATTACTGATATGGATAACTATTTTGTTCTGAAAGTTGGTTTACGAGAATTGGATCTGAGTTACAATCAAATAAGTTATGTAGAGGTCAGTGAATTTCTATTCTATTTATATAGGGTGTTTGTGGTCGTGTGGTTTTATTTTTAAGGGGTGATTAACCACTTTAAAAGAAGGTGATTAAACCTAAAACGCTTTAACAAAAGTTGCATCACAAGAGAGATATGATTTTTTAACAGTTTTATAATTTTTTCTCTTCCAACCTATCCACGAATTTTTTATTCAGTAGGCTGATGCAGGTAATGTTTCCCATTTGTCAAGCTATTTCATCTGTTGTGATAATTTTGTTAAAGAAAGTAAAAAACGAATGGCTCATCGCGCTATACTTAACAATGAATACGTTGACATGTTGTTAATTTATGGAGAAACACACCAAAATTCTGCTACTGCAAGTTGATTGTATTCTGAGCAGTTTCCTAACAGACTAACGCCCATTCCACAAAAATTTAAGTAGTGCTCTAGTACTCCCTGCAAGAGAAACTGACGCATTGCAACCACGTTAAAGGCGTCAATTGCTAAATTGTTAAAAAAATCATATCTCTCTTACGATACAACTTTTGTTAAGGCGCGTTAGGTTTAATCACCTTCTTTTAAGGTGGTTAATCACGCCTTAAAAATAAAATCACAAGACCGCAAACACCCTGTAGAAACGGGGCGATTTGACGCCGGGCGATTCAGTAACGGGCGATACAGCACCACATGCCGTTGTCTGTATACATGGTGCCGAGGTTAGTTGTTCTGAGCAGGTAATATACCAGGTGAGTCAGACCACCCGTATCAATCGTTTTTTTCGAAAACGGTTAATCGTAGGAGTTCGGGCCAAAAATTTTTATTACAAAAGCCTTCATGAGGAATAGAATGGTGACATTGGTATTCGCCGGAAAAATCGGCATCCTGAAGAGTTTGCTCCAGAATGTCGAGAACTCCAAAATTTCAAATAGCACGTGGGGTCAAAAGTAGTATCGTTGAAAAGGTCTTTAAAAAATAAGCAAGTTTTGTAGGAAAAATAATTTTATTACCCCCACCCCTTCTGAGGGATATGCGATTGAAGTTATTAGGTAATTGTACTGTTATTTAGGCAGGATGTAAACGACCTAAGTAACTACATACGTCCTAACAATAGAAATGCATGGAAAATCAGCAGTGGATGAACACGGGCTGACAAGAAGAAGAAGAAAACTATTATTTAACTTTACATTTAAAAAATATCTAAAATGTAAGTTTGACAATATCACAAGAATTGTTCAAACTGTCGTCCATCTACTTCTAAACACTGTCGAGCTCTTCTAGTCACATTATCAGTGGCTCTCAATATTTCTTCACCACTTAATGACCGGCAGGCATTGCGAATTCTCAGCTTCATATCATCTCGTTGTATCCAGTGGAGTACAATCGGGTGACCTATTGTAAAACTAACATTTTAGACATTTTTTTAAATGTAAAGTTAAATAACAGTTTTCTTCTTCTTCTTGTCAGCCCGTGTTCATCCACTGCTGATTTTCCATGCATTTCTATTGTTAGGACGTATGTAGTTACTTAGGCCGTTTACATCCTGCCTAAATAACAGTAAAATTACCTAATAACTTCAATCGAATATCCCTCAGAAGGGGTGGGGGTAATAAAATTATTTTTCCTACAAAACTTGCTTATTTTTTAAAGACCTTTTCAACGATACTACTTTTGACCTCCCGTGCTATTTGAAATTTTGGAGTTCTCGACATTCTGGAGCAAACTCTTCAGGATGCCGCTTTTTCCGGCGAATGCCAATGTCACCATTCGATTCTTCATAAGGCTTTTGTAATAAAAAAATTTGGCCCGACTCTCTAAGATTAACCGTTTTCGAAAAAACCGACTGATACGGGTGGAATCAACTCGTTAATATAGTTGGGGGGGTTTTCAAGGTTTTCATGTTAGACCCGTGAATAGCGTTTAGTGCGCTGAGCCGGGATAAGTAGGGGGGGTGGAATCATGGAGTTGCCAAATGTAACTCCATGATTCTTTAAAAAAAAATTGTCTTTATCTGTGTGCATCGTAGACATAATAATCTTATGGCTGGATCGAAGCCACTCACCTACACTGACTACCACTGATTATGGTTGGTAGAGTTGGCGATAATCGACTCCGCTAAGGTGCAATAAAGACTGAACAAATTGTAGCATGTGATATTGGACAAACCCCCTGTCGTATTAATTAAAGTTTTCCAAATTTAAAATTAACATCTCAAAGCGTTTGGGCGGTAAGACTTTGGTTCCTTCTTTAATAGCTAACCTGTATAATAAATAGCACAAGACGGTCTTGATTGCCGATGTCTGTGTACCTACAGAAATTGATTTATCTAAATAGTTATAAAGTTGTATGGTTGGCGCCGAATTGTCCTGGCGCCGAATTGTCATCATGTTTGATTCATGAAAATTAAAACATTAAGCAAATGAATTTCCTAAAATAAGAGTAAGTACTACTACTACTTTTTGTTTTCAGTTTTCCAACTTGATGACAGTGTCCTTTCCAATAAAAATTAATCTAAGACACAATAACATATCCACAGTAAATTTTGATTATGCCGATATAATTGCTAGAACTCAAGGATATGTTTATCACAATCCTTCAAACAGTCTTGACAGAAAAGTATATTTAGGAGGAAATCCTATAAATTGTGACTGTAATTTGTACAATTTTTCAAGATATTTTGATCATAGTATAGATCCTGCAGTTGCAACAGTGGTCAAAATCATACCTGAAAATTTGAAGTGTGCATCCCCTAATGAATTTATTGACTACCCCGTTAGTAGAATAAAACCAAGCATGTTAATGTGTTCTCTTCAGCAGATAGAAATTGAGGCTGATTGCCCAGGAAAATGCTTTTGCGAATATCGTCCTTATGATCAATCTCTAATTGTAAATTGTAACAAAGCAAACCTTACAGCGGTGCCCCAATTAAATATATCGACGACAAACTTATTTAATCAGATGGAAGTTTATTTGCAAAACAACTTTTTAACTTCAGGTCCTAAGGAAAATATGGGATATGAAAATGTTTCAAAATTGTTCCTGTCTTATAACAATATTAATGAGGTTACATGGGTCCCACCAAATATCAAGGTATTTATATCTGTCTAATTAATACTTCTATTAGTACAGTTTTTCGATTGAAGAAATCAACTTATCCCGCAATCAAAAATAATAAGACAATTGTTTTAGGTTCTGCAATTGAATAATAATAATATTCAACAACTGAATGACAAGGTGCTGACAATGTTGAATGCATCATCGGTCACTAATATAACTTTGGGGAATAATCCAATTAATTGCGATTGTTCAGTAGAAAAGTTAAGGACGTTTGTGTTATCTCATCTAGTCTCCAGAAAGGTACATAATATCACATAAATTTGTGTTTCTTTGATTGTTCCTAAATGCATTTTTAAGATTAATCTTCTCTAAATAATTCATAGCAAACAATTTTAACGTGAATGTCGTTGAGTGTAGGGACAGTTTATCAATTCGTTTCCGAAGTTAGCTCCTTGTTAAGCTAACCAACGGTTAACTGTCATGAATATGATATTTGTAACAATTCGTATCCATGACAATTGACCGTTGGTTAACTTGACAGGAAATTGAAACCGAACGTTGCCGAATGACAATGGATTTGGCTGGGGCGATACAGCTTTTGTCAAATTCGGAGCTGGTAGCTTGGAGTCTGGTTTGTCCAGTCGTTTAACAATTGAATATCGAGCTCTACATTAGCGAGGGCCAGTAAAAATTACATATTAAAGGAAATATATGGAAATATAAAATTTCAGATAGGAAATTATACTAAGGGCCGGTTTATCAGACCGTAGTAAATTCCTTGTCAACCTAACCTACGGCCAACTGTCATGGATACGATTCTTGTAACAATTCGTATCCATGACTACGCGGTTTCTCGCGGAGTTACCCAGAATTCCCTATTTGTCGAGTTCTGCTGAGTATAACTTAACCTAACCCCGGCGAGCGAAGATTCAAGCGAGACTCCCTACATAAGTGGATGTGATTGGTTCAAAATTCAAATATAAAAAAGCTTTAATCGCTAATATGAACCGGCATGTTTGAACATATGCCATTTATTTAGAAAGCGCCGCTTGTATCTTGGCTTGCCGCTTTAGCATGATCGTACTCATACGAATAGACTGGCGAATGATTTGATGTTGTGAGGTATTGCGTGAGCTATTTAGACAATATAGATTTTGTTTGTCGCAAGAACTTTCGCGGCCCTTCAAAAATGCGATTCTTGACAACAACAGCAACTCGCACGAGTTTCCTTGCTGGTCTAGGCTATGTAATGCACTTCTCAATGTATTAACGGTTCTTAACACAGAACATGTTCCTAAGGCCAAACTATTAACACTATAATAGTATTAATGTTAGGCGTATGCTTTAGCGGAGTTTCTTTTAGAAAATTTTATTTTCTACAACTTTTGGTGCCTTGTTATTTTCACCTGTCTTGCGCAGTTTTCGCTGTGCTTTAATTGTATCTTTATAATAGAGCAAACAATTAAAATTTAGTATATAGGTATACCTACATATCCATTTATAATTAAACCAACGAATATAAAAATCCACTATCCTACTATCGCATAAGATTTGAGGATACATTTTTCCTATAAATTAAAATACTCTAAATAGAGGAATTTGAACGTTATTTTTTAAGATATCTGCAACAAATTTGTAAAAACAGAGTTGCAGGGGTGTTAAAATACCTGATCGAGTAGACTCTATTTCAATTACACGAAGCCACAAAGAACTAGACCAGGATCTTGAAAAAACCCATTAAAATTATGTATGTATGTATGTATGTATGTATGTATACCGAGTGTTAACCAACAAACCTGGCCATAGGACCTATGCAGTATGCAATACTATGCATGTTTCAAAAAAATATGAATTGCCTTGAAATATGTTTGTTTAATGTCATGTTGCCAGCTTATTTTTTTTAATGAAATTGCGTTATAAGTCGTGCTGTAATTTGTGTTATAAACATGAACTATTCAATTGAAGAAAGGGTGTTCATGTTCAAACCTTTTATTCTGGAAATAGTCAAAAATGAAGCCCTCAAAATGATAATAAACAAAAATATTTCAAGGCAACTCATATATTGTTTGTGAAACATGCGTAAGTACTATGGCCAGGTTTGGTGGTTAACACTCGGTAGTATAGTAGGAATGTGAAACTCGCAAACTCGGCTACGTTAATAAAAACGATGAAGAATCGTCTTAAGGGTCGCAATGTCATTTACTACATATCGAAAATTATTATTAAAATTATATTATTAGTTATTAATCACTTAATATATTGACAAGCGTAACTTTGTTATAATCCATAATTATAGAAATATAAATATCAAATAAAATATCGATTTTAACTGGAATAATAATATTTATTTTGCTTTATACGTATTTCGGCATCAATGTGCCATTGTCAAAAGCATTTATAAGATATTAAATAACAAATGCAAAATGATTTATACAGTAACTGCTTGATTCTATCATTTTAACACTGCGTGAAGCAGCTGGCCCCAGTCAACCCGTCGGAGGTCAGTCGCTTATCAGTGTTTTTAAAAAGATATTTATTCCAAAATCTTCAGTAAAGGAGAATCTAAGAGATCAATTTGCTCATTCATTAAAGGTATGTTGTTTTTTGTGTGTTTATAAATTTCAAAAGCTTCTAAAATGTTTAATTTATGTTTGTTATCAGAAAAGTGTAAAAATTTAATTGTATTATTAGATGTTAATGTGTGATTTTGTTCTAACAAATGTTTAGCATAATTTGATTTATGTGCATGTTTATATTTGTAACAACGGATATGTTCTCTTTGCCTAATACTGAAATTTCTAATTGTTTGACCTATATACCTATACTGAATCACAATGTGCACAATTTACTTTTATAAATACCTGATTTTAGCAAATCATTAATTTTGTCTTTACTTTAGCATTGAAAAGAGAGTATAGAATATTTTTATTTGTTTTAAAAGTGACTTTATAAAAAAAAAATATTCTATACTCTCTTTTCAATGCTAAAGACAAAATTAATGATTTGCTAAAATCAGGTATTTATAAATTAAATTGTTCACATTGTAATTCAGTCTATATAGGTCAAACAATTAGAAATTTCAGTATTAGGCAAAAAGAATATATCCGTTGTTACAAATATAAACATGCACATAAATGAAATTATGCTAAACATTTGTTAGAACAAAATCACACATTAACATCTAATAATACAATTAAATTTTTACACTTTTCTGATAACAAAAATAAATTAAACATTTTAGAAGCTTTTGAAATTTATAAACACACAAAAAACAACATACCTTTAATGAATGAGCAAATTGATCTCTTAGATTCTCCTTTACTGAAGATTTTGGAATAAATATCTTTTTAAAACACTGATAAGCGACTGACCTCCGACGGGTTGACTGGGGCCAGCTGCTTCACGCAGTGTTAAAATAATAGAATCAAGCAGTTACTGTATAAATCATTTTGCATTTGTTATTTAATATCTTATAAATGCTTTTGACAATGGCACATTGATGCCGAAATACGTATAAAGCAAAATAAATATTATTATTCCAGTTAAAATCGATGTTTTATTTGATATTTATATTTCTATAATCACTTAATAGTTATCAAGCAAATATTATTGTTTGTTACAGGTACATCTTGATATGGTCAATATTACATGCAAGAATAATGAAAAATTCCTGACTTTTAATAATGAATATTGTCCACCTTATAAGGATATATTAATAGGATTTAGCATTCCACTTTCCTTGATAATGGTTGGAACTGCTATATTCATTATGATTTGGCTGAAAGGAAAAGGACAATCATTTAAACATAAAGTAATTAAAAATTAATTACCATTACCATATTACATATATTATTATAATATAATATAATTTAAAATGAAAATCTTGCTGTACTATGTACATGCAACATATTCTGTTGAAAAGAGTGAAAACTGATGTAGTAATCGAGACTTGATTTTCTTCAAGATAAGGCACGCTTTTCAACAAGGGCTGCTTACAGAAGAAAAATCTCAACAACCACAAAAAAAATAATTTATTTGTTATATTTAGGTATCTGCAATATAGTAGGTACGGTAAAAATAAAAAATTTGTTTTTATTTCTTAGCTTTAATAAATACTAGTATTGAAATGTACGTAGGTATGCATCTAATGGTTTTTTCGAACCCTGTAATTTCCCATAACTCGAGTATAATATTATTATGCATTTGTGCCTGCCCTCGATTCGTGAGCTCGACCCCAACGTAAACCTAGATAGGGGGTATCTGTTGTAAAGCAATGTTAAAAAATAATTATATCTATTTATTTATAGTATAATTATATCCTTCTGTCTTTTAAGGCACTCATTCGGAACGTCGCGTCGCGTCATTATAAAATCATTTTTGTTCAGATATTTTCTGTAGGTACCTACCTATAAGATCTTTTTCAATTGATATCACCTCTAATTTCGAGACTTAGGCCCACTTGCACCGGCTACACTTCAATAATAAATTAATAAGCGTCGCTTAAAAAAATTAATTCCCATTGATACAATTATTACAAGGATTCGGCATTAGAGACCCATAATTTCTCACAAAGTTTTTAATGGGTTTTAACGCCGAAAAACTATACGTTCAACTGAAAGACTAGTAGCGGCGATATTGTCAATAGTATAAGGGACCGAATTCAAAGATAAAAGTTAAGTACCTAATTCTCAGCCTACACTATACCTAAACATCACTAAAATTTAATTCTTTACTCATTGAGAATGGGCTACTGCTACAGATGAGTTTAGTGCCATTTTTTCGTTGAATTCGGCCCTAACTCACAATTTGAATGTTTTCAAATAAATCTTACACTAAAATTCCCTTTAATTCTGCATGTACAAAATGCGGGGACTTACGTTTTGGCGTTGTGACGGTTTCGCGGAGGGACGGTTTAGCGCAGGGACCAGGTTAGTTCTTCTTAACAGGTACCTAATGTATACCGGGTGTCTCTCGGAAAAAAACTTTGTACAGCGTGTTCATTTGAAAATGATACCAGAATGAGGTAACATAACAGTTTTTACTTTCCCATACCACCACTGGCATAGGGGAAGTACCTATTGATATCATGAAAATTTTCGAAATCGAGTTTTTTGCGGAAATACGTGTTTTGGGCCCCCAGGAACCCAAAAAAGTGGTCTAGAAAAAATGTCTGTCTGTGGGTGTGTATGTATGTATGTATGTGTGTGTGTATGTAACGCCTCTAACGCAAAAACTACTGGACCGATTTTGATGAAATTTTAAATGAAGGGGTATATCGAAAATTCATCGACAAAATAAGCTTTTCAAAAAAATCCGAAACCGGAAGCGGAAGTTAGACATGTTTTTTTGGTAGCATTTTTTTCAGAAGCGGAATTTTGAAAATCTGAGTAGGGGATATGAAAGAAGGGCATAATTCAAGGGAAACAGTTTTTTACCGGACTCTCTAACTTCAAAATGGCGGTCGCTAAGAATTTTTCAAAATTTCGACTTTAACGCCCCATAACTCAAAAACCAGTTATCTGATCAGGTTCCGCAACAACTTGTTTGAAAGCCCTTTGGTCGTACTACACCAACAAAAAGAATCATTTACTAAAACCAAAAACGGTAGCAACGGCGCTCTTCCAAAAATTTTGAAATTTTTTAAAAATTATTACAAAAAAACTGCTCTAAGGATTTTGTTTAAATTGTCTATACTTATGCAGCTTGGTATTAGCTACATTTTTGTTTTTTGATGAACGCCAGAATTCCACTGTGGCGCCCTCTACGAGATTTTGAAAATCGGAAATTGATGCTCCTATAGCGCCTTTATTAGTCAAAATATGAAAGAAGTTTAAATATAAAAGTTGTTCAGTATATAAATCTACATTTTTCTAAATTTATATCACGTATACAGGGTGTTTGGTTTTCACAGTACAATAAGCAACTTTGTTATTTTAAATGAAACACCCTGTATATTATTATAATTGAATGCAAAATTTAATTGTCTATCACATAGTATAAGGTGTTCATATAGCTAAACTGTACGGCTGATGAGAAATTCGTGAATTTTGAATATTTAGGCTGGACTCTGACAGAATCGGATCGTGCGCGTTAGTCGGCGGCGATCGACTGGCTTCGCCAGTTGTAATTTCAAGCTGATTATTACAGACTAGCTGGGTACCCGCAGCACATGCTGCGTTTACAGTAGGGTCGTATAAAACGAATTTAATATCTATTGTAATCTCTACTATTTATTTGAATTGAAAATGTATAGTATTGGTTGTTACGATTTAAATTATATTCCGAAGTTAAAAATCGTAAAACGCTACCCACGGTCGAGATTCAGGAGGACTCTCTCTGTAACTCCAGAAAAAAAATCTTGAAAATCGATAATTTTACATTATTTTCCGAAGTCCTCCTGGGGTTCTCTAGGTGCCCGCGGAGGAGGTGCCGTGCTATTGTTTTTCTAGGTAACCCGGGAGTCCGAACGTGTAAGCTTATGGACCTGGAGACCTTCTGCGTGGGGTTTCACATTCTGAAGTCTCCAGGTCGAATAGCGTGTAGAGCAAATTGCAAAAATTGATAATTTCCGAAAAGGGCAAAAGTATGAAAAACGCCAGAAGAACGGTTGTAGGGGAAGGTCCCCCCTAGGTCCCCACGGTCGAGATTCGGGAGGACTCTCTCTGTAACTCCAGAAAAAAATCTTGAAAATCGATAATTTTACATTATTTTCCGAAGTCCTCCTGGGGTTCTCTAGGTGCCCGCGGAGGAGGTGCCGTGCTACTGTCTTTCTAGGTGGCCCGGGAGTCCGAACGTGTAAGCTTATGGACCTGGAGACCTTCTGCGCGGGGTTTCACATTCTTAAGTCTCCAGGTCGAATAGTGTGTAGAGCAAATTGCAAAAATTGATAATTTCCGAAAAGGGCAAAAGTATGTAACACGCCAGAAGAGGGGTTGTAGGGGAAGGTCTCCCCTAGGTCCCCACGGTCGAGATTCGGGAGGACTCTCTCTGTAACTCCAGAAAAAAAATCGTGAAAATCGCTAATTTTTAATTATTTTCCGAAGTCCTCCTGGGGTTCTCTAGGTGCCCGCGGAGGAGGTGCCGTGCTTTTGTCTTTCTAGGTGACCCGGGAGTCCGAACGTGTAAGCTTATGAACCTGGAGACCTTCTGCGTGGGGTTTCACTCTCTGAAGTCTCCAGGTCGAATGACGTGTAGAGCAAATTGCAAAAATTTATAATTTCCGAAAAGGGCAAAAGTATGAAAAACGCCAGAAGGGTTGTAGGGGAAGGTCTCCCCTAGGTCCCCACGGTCGAGATTCGGGAGGACTCTCTCTGTAACTCCAGAAAAAAAATCTTGAAAATCGCTAATTTTTAATTCTTTTATTAATTCCTGCGGGTCCTTGGGGTTATTTAGGTGCCTACGGTGGAGGTTCTGTACTAATACCTGTCAAAGGGATCCTGGAGTCCGTGTTTGTAATGTTAGAAACATCGAAGTCTAGTTTAAATGCAGAAAATAATATTAGGATTGTTCTGCGGTCGAAATATTATGTAAACACTGGAACATAACCAAAACTCGCTTTTAAACTACAACCACTTTTCGAGGCGAAATAGCCCATCCAGGGGAAGCTTAGATCATTAAGACATCACTAAAATGTTTCTTTATTTGATCGAAACTGCTTTATAAAGCAGGAAAAGGCCTACTTTAAAAAAAATTACTTCTTTAGATGAGTGTACCCGCTAACATATTTTATTTTCGGCGGTTGGCACTACTGACAAATCTGAATGTAACTTAAGCGAAGTGTGTGGTACCTACTTATTAAGCCTATCCGCGAACGCTCGTACAAGCGTTTAAAGGTTCGTTCACACGATATAGGACGTTTATACAGAGCAGCCCTTTTTTTATTTGGTACCGGTGGGGTGAAAACCCACACTTATAATAAAGTCAGCGTTCACACATTATATGAAGTTTATATAGAGCTGTCCATTTTTTAATTTTGTAGTGGTGGGGTGTAAACCCAGACAACACTGTTGTGCTTTATATAATAGTATTGATACTTCTGTACATATCGAACCCGCATAGTCTCGTTTTTTTAGCTACGCGTACGCATTCAAATGATTTGCAAGGTCTGTCTCGCGAATTATAAGTACTGTGAATACTAAAAACATATTTATTTTTAGTAGTATGGGAAAGTCCAGGGGAGGTTTGCACCTCCACTTTTTTAAATTACGCATAGGAAAAGACAAATAACAAATTAATTATAAATTAGTGGATTTCTGTAAATGATAACTAATTTAACAAATTGTTGACAAATGCTGTAAAATTTGAAAATCATGGCACGTCATATTTAAAAATCGTACCTACAATGTTAAATCGTTATTTTAAAATAAATGTAGCACATTTAATTTTGTTATTAGCGCCATTTGAAGCACAATCATTTTACCTTTCAATATTAATACCAGTACCATTCCTGTAAGTTCAATTGACGAGCAGGAATCAGCAGAAACGTTCAATACAATGTTAAATCCCTATGTGTACACCTTTGAAACCGGCTACTCGGTATATAAATTTTTCATAAGAATGTCTAAAGTATTTTAAAATCCACCTTAATACGTCCTTGCTTCTACCTGACTCCTGAGTTACCCCTATCGGTTACCGTCGCGTCGTTACCGATAATCTTTAAGTCAAAGACTTATAGATCCAACCATATTCAACTGGTTGTACTGTATTTCTGGATGGAAGTTTTTTATTTTAAAACACGCGATATTTCGAAACTTACTATCGAATATTCTTCTCGAACAATTTCTTTTTTATGATGAACAGCAATAGAGATCAGTGGCGCAGCCAGAATTCTGTATTAGGGGGGTTTTCAAAAAAATTTATTAAAAAATGAGAATATATTATAAAACAATTTGGTAACGCTGTTGCCAAGATGAATTTTGTTACCAAGATAAGATTAATATTTTTTAGATCTAAATAGGTCTGGGGGGAGGGTTAACCGCCAAAACCCCCCACTCGCTGCGCCACCGACAGAGATGATGGGCCCTATTGTTCAATAAGTACTATCTAACACCTACCTAGCCTTGAGCGGATATTTGAAGTTTGCAAAGTCCACAACTATAACCTACCTTTCCAAATCACAAATGTAGGCAATTGGTAGGTAGGTAAATACCATAGATGATAATAATTGTACCTAGGTACCTACTACTTGTTTTTTAGAAAGCAGAGTCACAGAAATGTGTAAGTACAAGATAAGAAACACGATATATTGCGATTAATAAATTTTATTAAAAACAAAATGTAATAAATTAGTACACAGTAGTAGACTAACATTATCAGATTGTACTAACACAAGCTTAAAATACAAAATATTTGGTATTAACAAAACAAAGGTAATACACTAAATTAAAAAATCTTATAAATATAAAATTAAAAAACAAACATTAGGAAAAGCAAAATATAACAACCATTGTGTTTGTATACAAGGTGATTCTTTTATGTGCCCACAGTAACTTTTTTATAGTAGCTAAGTCTACTTATATGCAGGGGGTCTGGGATAAGATGATGGGGATCTCGGCTACCTTAAAAGACACGACGTTGTGTAAATTAGAAAAAAATTGCTCAAATGTAGGCGCCTTACGAAAATATATTCGTTTTCAAAATATCTTGGTATGCAATTGAAACTTTTATTTATACACGAGGAATTCCAATTCCGGAAATTAAAATTTTCTAAACCTACTTATTCAGAGCCACGATAGTTAATTTTTCTATTCCCCATGGGCGCCAGCGCCATGTTGGATGTTTACTTTACTCATTTAGGTTGCTTTAACATGACCTTAAAACAATTGAAGTAGTATTTTGTCAATGCCTTTATATTCGAGGTCACTGCAAATGCTTAGGTATTGCTCCTTGTTTACTTTTGTTAGTTGTATTATTCGTAAAGATTGAAAGTAGGTATGATTGGCATATTGAATGGGAATATTATAGATCCAACAATAACGACACTCTCACATCCCAAAGATATCTGAATTTCTTTCAATATAACAATGAACAATTTGGCGTTTGTTGCAACTTGCAATGTGATTTCAACAAGACGGGACACCACCACATGTCATAGTACTTTTCGTTTTCTTGATTAGATTTTTTTTCCATAATAATGAATGAATAATAAAACGAACAAAAACAATAAACAAAAAAGAGTAAGTAATACAACAAACAAAAGTAAAAAACGAGCAAACAATTCCCATGTACATCATTTTATCTCGAACACCCTATATATTCCCGTAATCACCTTGAACTCTTCTGGAAAACGGTAGGTAGGTACTTGGTATTCAATACTTTTTCCCTTTTCAGTTATAGGGGAAGTACCATCAACTCTATTTTTTTAAATACAATAGTAGATTTTGTCTTATTGGAAGATGTAGCTTTATTTTTCTTTCTGTTTCTTCGAGGTCATCACACAATGTTTTTTTTATAGAATGTCTTTAAAAACGTCCTATTTAATACACTCTTTATGCCGGGTCCGCAATTGAGGAGTACGTATACGCGTTTTAGCGTGGACCAATAGAATTACGGCGTCTTCAAAAATTGAGCAATTCTGTTGGTTCATGCAAATACGCAGTGATACGCTCACGTGTTAATTGCGGACTCGGCTTTAGACTAGTTTCATTCGATCCACTTTAAGTGAAAGATTGATTCCAAAATATAGGTGATTGAAGAAAGAATTAGAGACGACCGTGCAGCAAAAACTGTTGCCGACCTTTGCGTTTGGAGTCCGAGGTGGTTACATGGAATAGTTTTATAACAGTTTTGTAGTTTTTAAAAATAATAAAATAGTTGTAGTGTAGACACATTGAAAGAATAAGTCATTATTTAAATAAAAGCGTATTTGCTAATAATACTTGTAAAATCAGAAATTAGTTGCTAATCATACAAACTAATTCTATCACAAATTATTCGAAGGATGTAAAGTTTTTTGCTTTTTTCATGTAAAGTGCAAAAATCCAAAAATTATATAAATATACAAGGTGGTCGGAAGCAAAACTTTAGGAAGCGATAGAACAGGTGCAAGCAATGGGAGTTTGTTATATAAACTTGTGCCAAATTCTCATTTATTTCAGAGATGCAGAATGTTGAAGGGGCTTTTTTAAACCTTCAATGCTGTAAGCTTCAGTGTAAAATTTAGACGAAAACGTCGAATAATATCAACATTTTGCAAGAATGTTTTTTCTAAATTAAATGTAGGTAGTTTTGAAAAATATAATCAAAATTAAAAGAACTGCATTGGTACCTACCAAATATCTTGAAAAAGAGGGTGCCTTATTCGGTTTCCACCCCACTGGAAGATGATCTCTACTCTACCTATACCCAGTAGTTATAGCTAAGCCCCCCCCCACACAACGCGTAATATTTAAATTAAAATACCCAATCCCATGAAAGAGGTACCATGGACATTTGTCAGGTGACTCGATTTGCCGTTTGTTTAATTTGTAATGTGTAGCCTGTGAAAATGATTTTTGTGTACCATAAATTTTAAGGGAGGAGCTTAACTATATCTGTTGGGTACATGTAAGACTATAACGACTGATTTCATAATCAACATAACGTCGATTATAAATATAAAGCTCCTTTAATTCGCGCATTGCTAATTAAGTATAACGCATTGCTGTACTACATTTTAAAATTAAATTCGACTTTAGTTGATTATTAAATCGGCAGTTCGAATAACTGTAGAAGATGTTCAGTTTTATATGGTTTTATGTATCAAACAAACTCCTATTTATTTATGTGTTCCTGTTCAACCCCCCTTGAAATTTGAAAGTTCAACCACCTGGTATTAAAGAGTGATCAAAATCTAAACAAAATATTAGTTTTTTAAATCCAAATTTCTGCCATTTCTGGTAAACAGTATATGGCAACTATTGATTATAAAATAGTAGTATAATTTAGTATTTGATATAAATTTTCTTTGAAAATATATTTTTTATTTCATGTTTCAATTGATCCTCCTGTAGTACTATAGCAGAAAGCCAGGTGCTACTATTTCTATTAATTTGGCTTACTTTTTCATGATGTAGATTCGACATAGGAACTTATTTATTGTGGATTACTTAGCTACCTATATTATATTCGCTTTGTAAATATTTACATGTTACATCTCTTTCATCTGAAAACATGATAAAATAAAAAAGAATGGTGAGTAGTACGTACCAATGGCAGTACTTATAACTAAAATTAAAATATTTATATTTTTAAATAGTCAAGGAAAATCTATGCCTTGCGTAACGTAAACTTGTCTTGTTTTTCTTCAAACGGCAGAGAAACTAAACATTTTAGAATTTAGAATTTCCCAGAACAGTTAGGTTTTACTTTTCTGCAATTGTTGCCCGAGTGCCGAGGGGCACTAAAAGTAAATTTTGCACCAATCGCCAGGCGGCAGCAGAAAAACAGAGGTTTGTGATGGATGCAAAATTTACTTTCGTTACCGCTCACGCAACAATTAATCCTCCTGGCTTAAAGGGGCGCGATTTTTTTTCAAATATTTCTTCATTGGTTAAATTTGGTGGCAAAACAAAAAGTCGCGCCTATATGAATAGGGCTTTAGTATATGATAGAAGTAATACCAAAAACTTTTCTTTTGGCAAATATTATTTTACTAGTGTATTAATTAATAATTAGGTACCTTAAAGTGGACTACCGTATCGGCTGGGTCTTCTGGAATTTGTTGGTAACATGATCGAGACAAATTATTTGGTGGATACTTTTTAAATATTAAAACTCCTCCAACAATTAACATTATTATCACGAAAAGACCCACAGAAGAATAAATCGATAATTCTGTAAAAATTTGTTGAGTTAATAATCGCAGTCAAACTTATATTATAATGTAAATAAATGTTAAAGCTATAGCTATTATACACCATTTTTAATGCACCTTGTATATTTTGATACTTGCCTGCAGTTGAACTAGAAGTTTCTATCCTACTTATCAGTAACGAACATGCATCTTGTAATGGATATGTAATTATAACATTACATTTTTCTTCCTAAAACATGTTTATATTTATAGCAATTTTTATAAAAAAAAAAACATAAAACATAATACCGTGCCTTCATTAATGATTGATACCCACGTGACCTTTGATCCGTGGTGTCCTTGGGAGTTTCAGATTTAAATGTTGAAGTCAGGTAGGATTGGTACTCGTTGTAACTAAACTAAGTAACTAAAGTCACTAAAGTTACTAAAGTTACTGTCAATTTACGTACAAACAATCAGTTAGGGAATTATTGGATAAAGGTTTACCAATTGTGTAAGTTGGGTTGCCTATATTTTGTGGTCACGTGGGTATCAATCATTAATGAAGGCACTGTAGTTCCGGAACGGGACGTTTCTACGCGGCCGTTTTGACACAGATGCTTATACGCAAACGTATTTCAAAATATACAATTTAATTTAATTTTTGAGTAAATATAATATAGTAAAATGAATAATTGTTTTATTTGGGATTTATATAAAAACGATGGGATGTTTCAGCGCGACCGTTTTTGGTGTGGGTCGTTTTGGCGCGGGCCGTTTCAACCTGAAGACGTTTCGCATGGAATATTGTTTTCACAGAGCCACCAATTACCATAACAGGATCCAAATCGTAATTATTTTTGGAACCCAGCTGTTTATGACCTCATATTTAGTTGAATAATAATAAATAGGGCGGAAAGGAAACCTTACACCATGGTACCGAGGTTATTGTTGTGGCACATAATATGGCGACACTTAAATGTATATATTAACTTAAAACATTGTTTTAGCTTTATTATTCGCGTCAAAACGGCCTTGCGTAGAAACGTCTTCGCGCCAAAATATCCTGGTCCGTAATATTTCATGTATTAGTAATAATCACTAAATTAACGTTTTTGTAAGCATTAATAGTCTTAAAAGTATGAAGCCATCTTTCATATTAGAATTAGTATTAATATTAACCAGAATATATTTACCCGCAATATACTTGGTTGTTCAACAGATGAATTACACTTTAACCATATTTCGGAATGAAACGCATTACTTCCTACACAAAGAAAAACAGAAAAATTGTATTTTAAACAATAAAAATAACATAAGATACTTAATTTGGTTCAAATTAATTACTATAAACATATAAACCTTTCTTAAAGTTCAAACTGATATCAGTAAAACTTTAAATTAAAACCATAACCAGTTTTTTTTTCTTTTTTTGCTAAAGTTCCCTTTTGTTACAAAGATAAATATCTTATCTATCCTTTTAGAATGGGGATAAAGCATAAAATATGGGAAAACTTTAGAATTAGAACTGCACTTACTCATACATACAGTGAGGTCAATTTTTGTGCAATATAGTCATATTGCAAGTTAAATGGTCCGCCCACTTTATCATTAGAATATAGGCAACCCATTATACATTGCTATTGGGTTTTGCGCCTGCTTACTGATTTTAATAAATTGTTGTATGTCATGTATGTCACCTGTTAAATTACACAACGTTCTTTTTTTAATTTTTAATAAAGAACAACATTTAAGAGTACCGATTTATTTAAAACATGATCGCAAAATCAACTTCACCGCTTTATAGAACGATTTCTTTCTTGCGAATTTTTCGTTTTGTTTTCATTTGTTAAATTTGAATTTGCCGTCAAATTTAACCAATGAACGCAAAACAATCGCGGCTATATGAGAGCACCTTATGAAGCCCCCTAAGTGACACCCCTAGGCAGTTATCAATTTTTCTTTGTGTTTGTGAATCGAAAATGCTTATTTTATTTTGCAATGGTAGATAAAACAATATTTACCATCACATTGTTGCTTACTGTTGTACAACAGTTTAATCACAGAATATGTATTGTTATATTCTATGGCAGGACATTCATCAGTCTTTGAAACAATTTGTAAATTGTTTTTACAAATATAACCACCGCAGGTCGAAAGTGAGTTATTCATGGAAACTGTATAAGTAAACCCTGTTGATGATTGCACCTAAAATATGAAAAAAAAATTATATCTTTATTAGTAATTGTAATTAAATAAAATATCACTTCTTACATAAATTGGCTTAATATTCTTTAAATTAAGTTCAGAGCTAGTTTTGGTATTATTAATTACACATTCTTTTTGTGTTGAAGTTGTCAAAGGATTATGTGGTAATGGTTGGTTTATGGCACTAGATGTGTCGTTATCAATAGTTTTCATTATAAGTTGGGGTGTATTTCGAGATGTTGTATCATTATGGTATACTGAAATATTGGTAGCATGATCTGCCCCTACATCATATCCCACTGTATTGATTTGCACATCATGCTCCTTTAATGTTTTTATAACCACTTCAGTTTTTGTTGGAACAGATAAAGGTAATGGAGATTCCTAAATAATTAAAACTTTGAATTTCCATATGTACTTGTACATTTATGATTGATTATTTACCTTTGATGCACAGGCTAAACTAGTTAATAAATTAATATATAAAGTACAGTTACTAATTCCAGTAACATTGAAATGTTCATTTCCCTGGGACAGATTAGTACTACATTTCAAATATATCCGGAGTTTATTTGCTTGTGAGTTGATATCGGTACATTGATTCTTGAGTGAATATTCAAGATATGAATCTATTTCGTCAGTTAACAGTTGTACTTCCGCTGTCAAAAATTTGCAGTCTGTTCCTTAAAAGTTATTCAAAATTACAATAAAAAAGAGTTCAGGGTTTGCTTAACAACCAAGCAGTTTCTGGGAGATGAACTATACGGACCAACAAAAAAAACTGGTCCAGTCCAAAATTAACTACGCTTTTCAAATTCTAGTTGATAAAATTGTTGCCATAATTTAAAAATGTCCGAGTCCACTATACCTTGCTCAAACGTTAATTATAAGCCATAATAGAGTTCACAATGTTTTGGGAAGGTTTCAAGAGACTAGTTGGTTACAAAGGAGATTAAGTTCTGGAGAAAAAAAGTTAATAAGTACATCAGGCGAGAATATCGTTTTATTCATCTACATTAACGATGAGAAACAACTAGAAGAAGTGCGTGAGGTGAAGACAGTGAATTGTCTATAACGACAATTTAAAGCTTTATTTATAGAAATCTAGGACCAGCTGCTGGGTCCTAGATTTCTGCCTGCTATTACTGTAAACTCTAAACTGCCTAGCTTTTATAAGAGAACATCAAAATTGGACTTTGTAGCAATGTACGACAATATATTATTTATCAATAAATCCAGGGTATCCAGAATGCGGAGAAGTGCAGTTTCACCCAACGCACCGCGTGATTTTTCAATTGGAAACAATTATGTGGCAAGGGCTGTTCAACAATATCTTCAAGAGGTAAGTACAAGTACATGTAATGGATTGGTCTATATATTCCTCGGATGTTAATCCAATTGAACACGTCTGGAATGAACTTAAAACAGGAAAAAAGAATGTGTTCCTTCGCGGGACAACTTGTATAGTGTCAGATATGCTCTTAGAGAATAATGGGAAAACTTTGCCTTAAAAAAACATCCAGAATTTAGCAATGGGGGTGAATAGAAGGATGAAAGCCGCCATTGGAATAACAGGGGGCAACACTTTAGTGTGAGTAAGTACTAACATTTTGAGTTTCTACAGAAATTTCAGATTATTTTTGTCATTTTGATTCCCTGTAAATGTTTGTTGACAATTTTAAGTGTCACAAAATCTCAAGTAAATAGTTGTGAAAAACTTAACAAACTCTATATTTGTAACGAATTAGAAGATGACGTGATCAGAATAAGGAATTGCAAGTACAAGGTATAAAAATTATCAATCAACCAGATTGCTTACCATTTGAAGTACAGTGTGTATAGTTCTTCTCACACAAACTAAATTCATAAAATTCTCCATCTTTAGGGGTTAAACGTAATGTTTTATGGATTTTTCCAAGATCAATGCTGTAACATCAAAAAAATATTCAGAAATTATCTTGAAAAGAATATTGGAACAAAAATATCAAAATATAAAACAACGCTCAATTCAGTTTCTTATTTTGTAAGGGCAACTTTTCCCAGTCTTCCCAGGGTCAGGGAACTGAGCGCTTTACAGATTTATCTGCAGGATTTCTCCAAATCCAGTAGATGTGAACCGCAGCTACACAAATTCGTATACAAAGAATGATTACGTCATTTGATAACAAATTCTTTCTGCAGAAAATTTCTTTACATGTTTTAATTTCATATATCAAATTCTAGTTTTTAAGGAAAAGTTAAATTATTATTAGGCGTAGCATATAAATGAAGATACATAAATACATAACCACCGGGTTTTAACATAATTAATTTTTTTGATTTTTAATTTTTTTTTTAAATCTGGTTAATAATTCGTGAAAATTCAAATAGTTATATTTTCCACATTTCTCCTTTTATCCTCCTTAAATCGATTACACCGCCGCAAAATCGCCGTTGATGTAGCTTTTACATGTCGCCGCCGAAACCTATGTCGGCGCACATGACTAGGTCCAACTAAAGTCACTGTATGATCTTCGCATGTTCGCCTCACACTTCAACCGGCGAGGGCTATACAGTGACTTTAGGTCCAACTTATTCTAGTTCGAGTTTCTTAATTCTTGGTCATAATTTGGACAACCTTAATTAGGTATTTTACCTAATTTTACCGGACACTAGTCGTGCAATGCCTCCTTTCTCAGGCGCTATACCTTTTGAGGGGAATAGGTTATTATTATCTAAACCTAATTGCTTTTTCAAAATATGACAACTGAATTGCAGACAAAGTTTTAAAGTGCGCTTTCTTTTGGTGAAGTTGTTATTTTATCGACACATTAGTTTGATCCTGTCTATTAGTTACTTACGATTTTCCAGTAGGAGGGTGTAGATATTTACAGACAGCGTTGGTTTCTCTTGTTTTTACTGATAAAACTCGTTTACCACAAGCCTTGGGAGTTTGCCAAAGAAATTCGTGTGAACAACTATCCTTTTTCAACAGTTTGGGACCTTCCTAATAGGCATATGTTAATTTCAATTATTGAGGAATATTAAATTTCCAATTCTAAATAATTATAGAAAATATTATAGTAAAAATGTCTTTAGCTGGGTTCAATTGGTTCAACACAAACGCGCATCGCTTTTTAGCGTTAATAGGATTGCTCGACGTTAAAAATCCTCGCATTCTATTGGTTGACGCTAAAACACTATAGGCATTTGTGCCGGGTTGCTGAGTTAATTGAACCCAACTTTTGTTAGAAATATTAAAACTGCCTTTTGGCGCTATTAGAAAATATATGAAATTCTACAATAGGCTATATATTAGGCATTGGATTGCTCAGCCATTATTACCTCACGGTTAAAACACTGAAATCGAATTACAGTTGAACGTTTCGTTAATGTTTCTTTACAGAGAAATCCAGCAGTGTAATGAATTACTAATTGTCCATCTTCAATAATTGGTGCACTTTTGTCATTTAAATTTCCCATTGATAAGTATCTATAAATGTAAAGATGTAGATATCCACAATAAGCTTTCTTTGTTTACAGTTATATTAAATTTTTTTTATATACTTAGGTATACAGTCTGTCCACATTTCGATGTTCACCATTGGTATCTTGGTTATTACTTATTAGAATACGTCGTAGAGTAACCGTTAAATTGGGAATGTTTTGCAGAATTCAATACTCCTGAAAAAACCAAAATTTGCAGATTTCAATTTTTTCAAATGATTTTAAAATATAAGAAAGTTAGGATGAATTTGAAATGAGATTTGTCGCGAGTATTGAATTCTGCAAGACATTCTCTATTTAACCTTTACTTACTCTGTCTTCCAACAACCGAGACGGGTACCAATTGGGAGCATCGAAATGTGGACAGACTCAAGACTGTATACCTATTTATAAATAAATATTATTATCATTATCTAGACTAATACTTTGCAATTACATTTTCAATATGAAGCTAGAAACCTGGACTGAATGGTTCTTTTAGTAATTACCACTTACTTATGTTTCATATGAGGTGCTGTCAAATTATTCATACAAGCACCTGTACCAGGAGGACATAAGGAATCATCAAAATTTATAACAGAACGACAAACATTTATAATATAAACGAAATTTGAATTACTATCACGAACGATGTAGTTACTACTATTACGTGAAAGAGGTGTCAAATCAAAAACGAAATTATCTTTATAAATCTTGCATTCTGTAAATGAGGGTAAAGTGCAGACGAGGGGAGTATCAATGTTCATTTCGAATTCACAATTTTCTTTCACCTAAGACAAAAAATGAATGTACATTAGGTTAAATGACAAATACATTCAAAAATTGAATTATTTACCATATTTATTCTAACATTTCCATCAGGGGGAGCGGAATGATTACAATGGAAATAAATTGTGGTCTTTCTCACTGTTTGCAAATTACATTTTTCACCTTGGAGAATTAAACTTAATAATGCATTATTGCGGATCAGCTTCATATTTGAAGATCCTATAAAAATTCTAAATAACAAACCATAAAACATTATATTACCTACCTAAACTTACCTACAACATACTCTTTGGCATTCTTTACATAACATACGCTGACATCTTTATTCTTATTACAGGGTTTGTTTAATGGACCACACAAGTTATATCGAAGATAGGAAGTTGGTGAGAAATTATATATTCTATCTGAACTTTTATGAAAGCTACGTAAGTCTATAGTTCCAGCAACATCAGACAATTGACAAGTTTCACTCGTAACAAACTGAAACGAACAAAATCGAAGTTTAAAATGAATATGTATATCAAAATTCACGTCTTATAAATTGATTTGTGTTCGATAGTACTACATAAGTGTAGATAGGTAGTACTCGTATACTTTAAAACTTGGTCCAACGATTAATTAAACGAGTGGTTCAACTATCTATTTGCACTGTCTTGTATTTATTATGATTTCTGTTTGATTCTGTATAATATTGATTTTTTAAACGTTACTATTGAAAAACTTACTTGTTTAGAGCATGCTGCTGGTGTTTCCCACTTCAGTTTATATGTACAATCATGTATACTATTTAAAATAGGTCCCCTTTCGGCAGGGCTACACATAAATTGGATTTCCGTACTATATGTGAGATTAGGGTTCACTGCACAAATACCTCCATCTGAAAATTAAACATTTTTACGTATTATTCCAGAAGTACCTACTATCTATCAGTATGCGACAAGGGCCAGGCCCATAACTAAGGGGGGAGGAGAACAACTACGTAAAAACTCAAAACATTCTGTCAAGGGCGCAGCATGGTTTCCAGCAGAAAAAAGGCACGAAAACAGCTATGACAAACTTGCTCAACTACATACAAGAACAACTAGATAAAGGACTATGCATTACGGGACTAATACTGGATTACAAAAAAGCTTTTGACACGGTGGACCCAAAGCGGCTTGTCAAGAAACTTAAACAAATGGGTATTACAAGAAACACTTTGAGCATTTTCAACTCTTACATGACCAATAGAAGACAATACACAACCGTGGGTGAAGAGCACAGTGACACGAAAAATATGTATTATGGAGTACCGCAAGGTTCCATACTAGGTCCATATCTGTACATCTTATACATAAATGACCTAAAACTGTATAATTTCCATGGGAAGCAAATGCTCTATGCAGATGACATGGCAATCTTCTACATACCTAAACAAAAATGATAAAGACACTGGAAAGTACATACAAGAAGACATTAACCTATTATTAAAATGGACTAATACTAATAAGCTAACTTTAAATGGAAAAAAATGTCACCTAATACACTTTCAAGGCACATCCAAGGTGCATAATATGAACATCTCAATTTACAATGAAAAAGTACTTGAAGTCCCAGTTATTACCTACCTAGGACTGACGCTTGACAAACATCTTAACTGGAAGGAACATATGAACAACATGAATGAAGTCCTATCAGCGTACATAACGCTGGCGCACAAGATTAGCATACTCCCAATTAAGCAGAAGATAATGATTTATGAGGCGTACATCAAATCTAGGATATTATACAGGATACCATTTTGGGCAACTGGAAACAAATCGCACCTAGAAAAAATTCAAAGAAACCAAAATAAGATACTCAAAATAATTTATCAACTACACAAAAATACCCCTACTGTCGAATTATATGCAAAAACCAGTCGGCTAAATATTGAAGAGTTAAGGAGAGTGGAAACAATAAAATTGGTAAGAAAAATTATCATAAACGAAGCAGATGACAACGAACTAGTAGTAGCGAGAAGGAATGAGATTCACGACCACAACACTAGAATGCAGCAACAGTTTCACATTCCCAGCTTTAAAAGAAAAATAGGAGAAAGGATGGTTCTACGGGAAGGCCTAAAACTTTACAACGCAGTGCCAGAGGAAATAAGAAGTACAGTTAGTGAAAAGGCTTTCAAGATTAAGTTGAAGGCACATATGTTGGACACTAGAGCGTCATACTAAATAGAATTTGATTTTTTCTTTTGAAACGGAAACATTTATTTTAATTAATTTTATTAATATGTATTTAATTATTATTATCTGTTATAATCCAATGGATTTTTTAGATATTTTGTTTGAATAAAAAAAAAAAAAAGAGGGTCGCGTCTTAAAGTTTAACATTTTTGACAACATATCGTTCGCAGGACTGCTGTTTTCTATTAAAACAATTAAAATTGGGTCTAAAAATGGCAATACTTTACATTAATACAACTTACGAAACGTAAACAAATGAAGCTGCGTAACCCTATAGGTATCTTAAGTTTTCTTCTGGCTATAGGGCTAAAGAAGGGCAAACAAGGAGTTTTGTAATAAGTAGTAAAGGGATTGCTGAGGCTGCCCTAATATTTAGGGCTTTGAATTATCAAAAATGAGGAACAACAAGGAAACCTTTTGAGACAAAGAAAAATCTTTCTGTGTATGTGAATCATCATTGTAAGTAGGTGTAGGTACCTAAATACCAACATGGATTCGCTTTTAACGTGTTAATATTGATAACTTGCGTAGGTGGTAGTAAGCACACTTTATTTTGAGAGAAACATTTAAATATTTTCATTAATGTCTCAAAAACTATCAAGTTTGGAAGGTACGAACCCTTAAACTTTTTTAAAGCAAAAATTATTTTCTATTAATTAGTGCAATAATATACAGGGTATTCCATTTAAAAAAAGTACAAATATGGCAATATCTACGAAAATTAAACCTTTTTTTTACCAAATTTATACAGATTTAGTTAGCTTCTTAAAAGTACTAAAAAATTTATTTAAACAATTTTTCGCTATCTATAACAACTTCCGAGAAAAAAGGTGTTTCCAATTTCGCATTCCACCCTGTGTAAAGAATAAAAAGACCTATCAAAAGAAGTATCACAAAGGGTATCTTTCCATTTAAATTTTTAAAGTTGGGGTTGCTATCACTTAGGAGCTGAGGGGTGGGGGGATTAAAATTACCTGCCTAAATGTCAATTTAAAAACAAAAATTGACGGGTCTCAGGATTTGTGCCATTATTTCTACGCTGTGACGTCATAATTTTATTTTAAATGTCAACCCCATTTTTTACATTGATTACATTTTGTTAAATATTTCCGTTATTTATCAACCGATTTTGAAAAACGTTTTTTGGTTATATTAAGAATAACAAGACCTATCAAAAGAGGTATCACAAAGGGTATCTTTATATTTAAATTTTTAAAGTTGAGGTTGCTAGCAGTTAGGGGTTGAGGGGTGGGGGGTTGAAAATTATATGTCCAAATGGCAATTTAAAAACAAAAATCGACGGGTCTCAGGATTTTCCGCAAAAACAGTAAATAACCAGAATATGATTTTTGTGCGATACTTTATCATCACTCTGTATATTTCGCTTCCCATTTTGTTACTGGTCGTTGGTTCTTAGCTCCATTTCCCACAACAGGGTTTTAAATATTTCATATTATTGTGAAGTGCCTATATCAGCAGCTTCAAACTATAAATACTTATTGTTGCACTAGCAGGAAAACTTGGGAGATATCACGATTCGGGTCACTTACAGTGTTAAAAAACAAGCATCTACAATCTTTAAAATAAAAAGTGCAGCTATTTATTCCAAGAACTTTCAAGTAAGATTGAAATTTTGCACGTACTAGGTACTTATTGTAAAACTTACCAACAAATTTGCCTATTACAGTGTCGTCGTCGGAAATTTGAAATTCGATAGGTACGCTTCCTAGATTAATAAATTGTTTTGTTCCATTTGCATAACATACTTGGGAATATTGATCTTCAAAATAAAAGAGCTAATAAATAAAATTAACATATAAATACTATATTATTACAAACCAGAGCAATTATGGTTTGGCTGCTGCATTTGTAGGGGACCACATATATTAATGTAAATATTTCCAGGGTTCATAGTATTTTTTACTTTCCAGTTACCATTTGGTTTATATAAACTTGTTAAATTATATACCCAATAACTTTCGAAGTTCTCTTTTATCTATAATAACAAAATATTAAAATAATTCAAACTTTAATACATATTATAGCACCTAGTAGGTAGCTACATAAATTAAAATTTAACGTACCACACAATTCATAGGCAATTTAATACAAGCTAAAGATGATTCCGCTTTAAATTGGTATCTTTTTCCTTGTTTAGAAGGAACTAGATATTGCAAATTAGCAATACCTTCAACATTCCAGTTGCACTTAATATCAATTTCAGTATTTATTCTAGCTATAATTAAAAAAAATAATGAGGAAGAGAATAAGAGTATAAAGCTACCCTACTTATTTTTGATATTTACTTTACAGGTTTAGGTACTTACTTCTAGCCATTCCAAAATGGCTCTTTATAACTAGATTATTTGTATATGGTTCATACGTAATTCGTTGGTTGTTTATATCAGCTAAGGCGGTATTGCCAGCCCCGGTTATTTTACATACTGTAACGTCTTCGGCACCACAATCTTTAGCTGCATTACAAAAACTTAACAGAAACGAATTGTTGGTACTTGGTTCGTGTACCATCCTATTTCCTAGTGGTTGCAATTGTCGTAAGTCTATAAGTTTTCCATTAATCCTAGTAGTACAGGTTGGTGTACATGTGGGTTTCATAATTCTAATTCGCAATTCGCAATCATCTTTGTACAAAAAGGTTGGAGTAGCCTGAAAGATTGTAAATCACTTTGGAAACTTTTAAACAAGCTAATATGAAATCACTGAAATTCACAAATATATCTATGAAGATGGTAATTTATTAAACAGGACTACCCTAGCAACATTTGTAGGAATAATCTGAACTGTTATGTTAATGTTTGTGGCCCTAAAGTGTGCAAATAACATAGGTACACCCATACAAATTTTACTTTATACTTATAGTAGGTATCTTTATGAAATCCAGCAGAAAACACATAATAGGTACTTAATCCCGATTCAACAAACCTGCAGACATCTGACGCCCACAAATATCCGCTATAACAAACATATCGTAAGATTGCTGCAGCATTCTGCATTATAATATGTGATAGGAAATATGATTACAGAAACCTAATGAATTGAACCATTCATTATATCCACTAATCTCTTTCTTGGATAACAGTTTGATAGCAGGGCATGTTGACAACATTTAAGTTTCCGATGCATGTCTACTACCCAAGTATAGGTATACTGTAAGACTCCTAAAGTCATAATCTTTTAGTTTGGCGTACAAGACATTTATCCTACAACCCAAATTATTATAACATTAAAAACACATAAATATTATGAATTTCCTGCAAACAACCTAAATTTAATTTTAAAACAAAGTGTTCATTTGGTAACCAAAGAAATGGGCATAAATATTTAAAATATTACCCTATAGCCTACACCATTTAGATTTACCATTGGAATGTTACGCAAGCAATTTTTGTTAATTTTGGGCACCCATTCCCCTTAGATGCGCGGTTACGGTTGAAGAATTCTATCGGTGTTCCATTTAAAACGAGATTTAAAATAAAAAAGTTAAAACAGTTGATAGATATTTACGAAAGGGTGGTGTCAACAGATAGATTTTGTCTTAACTATTTAAAATTATACAGGGTGATCATTTGAAAACGATCCACGTTTAATATCTCGCGAACCATACCAAATATTAAAAAAATGTACCTACAAATACGTTTTTAGGTATATAGTAGGATCGACTATTATTTGTCGGGTCCAAAGTCCAGACTGTGGTATGAAGTAAGTTAGCTCGGCTCGCTGTAATTTTAGATCTTCTACTGTTTTGCACCAGTCACACCAAAACAGTTTTAAGCTATCAATTTGAATATTAATAAAAATATTGGTCATAAAATCAGAACATGTTAGGAACCGCTGCTGTTGGGAACCCGAATCGCTATCCCAACAGCAACTTTCTGTCAATCACATCTACCTGCTTCGTTCGCCACCGTACAGGACCAACTTAACCGATGTCGCCGTGACGTAAAGAAAAAATCTAGACATACGTTTGTATTGTACATGTTGGAGGTTATACTATAAAGAGAAAGTAAACAATAAAAGGGGTACGTGTATTCTTCATTGCTACAAGCGACTAAAAATAATCACTCCGAGTTTAGAGGATGGGGAACACTCGATAGCGTAGTCCGCGTCGCGCTAATACTATTTACCCCGCCGCCAGCACCTGACAACCTTGAAAAGTTTAAATGGTACTATGCCCTTTGTGATACCTCAAATTAAAGGTCTTTTTAAAATGCTATCTCTTTTGGCAAAGAAAATTAAAATCGATAGATTTGTTTTGGAGAAATTAAAAAACAACACGAAAAAAGTGTCTGTGCTTGAGGTACCTACGCTTTTTAAATTTCGATCTTACATAAGATTTTGTGCCCTTTGTTTTACGGCCTTGATAGGAAACAATCCTTGTTTTAATAGTACTACCTATTACCGTCATTACTAAATAGCGTTATTTGTCTCTAGGTGGGTAGCACCATTGTATTTATCTTCAGAAAATGTAATACGTGTATAGCCAACTATTCGTATCGAACAAGAAAATGCATTAAGTATAATATGATATTTTTATTATTGTTAATATTCTTATGCGAACAATAACTGAAGTTCACGAGTAGTTTGAAACACGAGCCACCCACGCACACCTCGTTGTAATAGAGGTAAGATAATGGAAATACGGAGAGCACGAGTCAATCATTCAATATCACCCATTTCAATTATTGCAGTTGATTTTATATCTATTTTCACTAAAATCCTGATCATAGTTAGATCTGGGAAAATGTGAAGTCAATCGGAAGTTTAGAGAAGAAAAGTGATTCCCATTTCTAGTACCTATACCTGAATGCAAGGGCGGATCTACATAGAAAGTCATAAAGTCCCCGTTCGAGGGCAACCATGCGGGGATCTCGCTTATTATTAAGAGATAGAGGGTATAGGTTTAAATTTGGCACAATTTTGTGAATAACAATATGCCGCAAAAAAATTTAACCCACTGACATAAAAATTTAAAATGTAGGATATAAAAAAATTTATGGTTAAGAAAACGAAACCGAAAAATGTAATATCTTCAGCTGCTAGAGAATAAAAAGTTCTAAGAATGTATTTACAATTTTCCAATATCTTTTCTAATATCAAACTTATAAATAAAAAACGAAAAACATTTTTTTTAGATTTTTCTCCATAAGACGGAAACGAATGCAGTTGGGTTAAATTTCTTTGTGGCATATTGTTAAGCATAAAATTCCGCAAAAGTGTCGAATTTATCCTCGATCCGTTTAGAATAAGCGAGATCCCCTTAGTTGTTCGCGAAATTGAAACACCTTGAATAATTAATTTTGTATGTTATTCCACGCCATGCGAATAGTTTAGAGCGCCAAAATTCCAACAGCCGCCCCTGTCTGAATCATACGACCCTCGATATCGTACTTGTGTTCTCGCTCTAATTTAACAAATAAAAAAAAATAAACTGTTGTAAAATTAAAATTACTAACCTTCATGAGGGGTAAACAATCAAATTCTACAATTACTGTATAGTTTTCATCTGATGAACAACGCTGGCCATCTATGGATTGTAAAATGCTTTTACTCTTGTCCTGATCTGCAAAGGAAAAATTCATATATTTCGTGTTAGCGAATCTTCCAGGCACCAAAAGTAAAACCAGACGATAATAAACAGCTAATACCTATATAGATTCTGTTTAGGGTTAAGTAATTAAGTTCAGATATTATAAGGTCAAGGATGGAATGTATGGGAACTAGCAACTAGGAGGAAGTGTGAAAGAGGAGAGACAATCTTTTGAGAGCATTAACAAAACCTAAAAGATGAAGTTGTTCGTTCGGTTTAAAAGAGAAAAAATGACATTGCAAGTCCCAGAAAAACATAAATTACTTGTATTTGTATTAAATTTAATTTCTATATGAAATCAAAGCTCTTGTTACCGTTTCCATGGAAACAACTACTACGTATTATCATTGGCTGAGGGATGTTCATTCCTCAGAAAAGAAAACAAAAAATGGTTAGCGGGTAAGCTGAGGGATGTTTATTCCTCAGAAAAGAAAACAAAAAATGGTTAGCAGGTAAGCTGAGGGATGTTCATTTCTTTGATTTTCGTCATTTAAATCAAAAGTTTGTGTTATGGTCTATGGACTTATCGCATCGGTTAGATCGCCCGGCGCCGAAACGGCTTCGCGCCGAAACGGCCGGCGCCGAAACTGCTTAGCGCCGAAATGTTCTAGACCGCAAAATACAAAGTTTGTTAATTCGAATATTGAATTAATGCAGTTTTCCATAACGTAACGATAGAAGATTTTGTAGATGTTAATTCATATCTCTGGAGAATTATTACAATAAAAGTATCCACTGCAGATAAAAAAAGTTACCTAAGTTAAGCATTCCAAGTAATAAGTTATAGAACAACATACCACCGTTTTTATGCGGTCGGTTTGAAACACCGCACCGGCCTGTATTATTAGGGTTGTTCATTTTAAATTATGCGCATTCATGTGTAGGTTCCAAGAAGGTAGGCCCCGATTCACGTTATATTTTGCTTATTAGTCATAGGAATTCCAGCAATATTATAAGTAATAATTATGTTTTAATTAATAGATTTAATCAACAATCAACAGAGGTACTTTTATCTATCTGTCAAGTGTCAACACAACGAATTTATATATCTGGTAGTGTCATAGGTATACATTACACCCACATACAGTTCAATTCATAGTATAATTAGTCATAACGTCTTCATAAATTAATGAAATCAATCAACGGATATATAATTAAATCTCAATAAGTATTATTTGTTGACTATATTTTGTCAACACCCACGTAGCAATTAATTCACATTATTATAAACAACGCCCTGGCTTAGAGTATATAAGTACCTACGTATATATAAAAATAAAGCAAAAACTTTAAATGGATTTAACGGCTGAAAAGATATGATTTAATAGTTATTTGTATACCAAGGACGCGAAATGTGTCTTTATCGTACCGAGAGAAAATTGTCGCCGAGGACGCTTGCGGCCGAGGAAAGACAATCTCGAGGGCGCTAAAGAATTTCGCGGACAAGGTATACACAATATTTTTTGTGCAACCGTAAAAAATTTGTAATTGTAAATGTTATTGCTTTTAGAAAACCTACAGCTTAATTCATTGTAAATAGAAAAACGGCTTTCCGTTAGCGCCTTACTATGGATATGGAGTAAATAAAACAATTAGTTTTGTATAAATTACAATGATTTTTACTTTAGCGGACGCTACCATAGCAGCGGCCGCGAAATTAGATTTCGCGTCCTGAACAGCGGACGCGAAACGCCCACTTCGCGTACGGTTGCACAAAAATATTTTTAATGGTATGGAGCAGCCAAAGGTTTAATAAAATTAAACGACGAAATAGCAAAAAAATTATATTTAACGTTTCGCCATATCAGACTTCATCAAAAACGAAATAAAAACAAAAAGGGCAGATTAAAAACAAAGGACAAGGTTGTACAAACATTTTAAAAAGGGGGTTAAAAAATGGACAAGGTAACATTGTTTCGAGCATTGTTTCTTTGGTGTAGGTATTTTTTTTAAATTAATAAATTAACGATCCTTTAGGGGCGCATTTTTGGTGCATCATATTGGAATAATATTAGTGGCGCCGGTTGACAGGGGCGGGGGGGCATCGCCCCCGTGTGGCTACGCCACTGATTAGTTGTCATGGATACCATTGTTACAAGAATTGTTTCCATGACAACTAATCGTTTATTAGCTAATAGAAGCTTTAGTAGGAGATGGAAAGACCGGGCCTTACCTTAGGAGAACAGTTACATTAATTGTAGAACAACAAAAGCACCCATCGAAAAAACGCCGCCTAATTTACCCTAAACTGTTAGAGAAACAATTAAGATTTTACAAAATTCGTGTTATACAACTATTAAAGGTAAAAATTTCGTATCGGCTGCTAGTGAAGAACAAATAATGGTATTTTCATGTAAAACCTGCGAGCATTGTGCAGCTCAGAGAAGGTTTATTTAGATGGAACTGGTAAACTCATACAACCAAATAAAAGCTAAATTAGGTGCTCGAACTGTCTCCCATTAAAGTTTTACTTAACAATTTTTCAAATTTAAAAAATGAACATAGCAGAAACTGTCAACTTCAAGGTCACGATACTTACTTATTCGGATGCAGAATGACATCCTCTGTCAAAATCCGTCAAAAAAAGTATAGGGTGCCATTTAAAAAAAATTACTCTGACGTCACCACAAGAAAATGACTGTCGCAAAAAAAATTGAAACACCTTAAAATATGCGCCATAATTTAAATCGCAATACTACCTGTGCGAGCGTTTTCTAGAAAAAACATTATTTTGGGAGATAATGAATTTATTCCATACTTTTTACTCATCCTGTATATAGTTTTTAAGTCGCGAGTATTGTAATGCTGTCTTTCTGTTGTAACTTAAATTTTTAATCGGAGGTCTGGTGCCGAATTCAGGTGGTGTAATTAAGTCCCAGGTAAGCGGTGCCCAATTCGTGTCCGGTCCTATTATTTTGTCTTCTTAAGATTATTGTTCGTTTTTTCTTTGTGTTACAGATTATTTAAATATTTACAAACTTAAAAACATGATATTAAAAAAAAATACCTACACCAAAGAAACAATGTTACCTTGTCCATTTTTTAACCCCTTTTTAAAATGTGTGTAAAACCTTGTCCTTTGTTTTTAATCTGTCTTTTTTGTTTTTATTTCGTTTCTGATGAAGCTGATATGGCGAAACGTTAAATACCTATAATTTTTCTTGCTATTCCGTCGTTTAATTTTATTAAACTTTTGGTTGCTCCTTACCATTAAAAATATTTAAATATACCCATATTTATCTATAATACAGTGTGTCTGCTTAAGTTCGCACCATATGGAAAACTTTTTATTATTAATTTTACGAAAAAAAGTTATTCTTTATAAAAAGTTCTGCATGGTCTTAAACCTAAAATGCAACCATCCGATATTAATTTTTTTCAGTCGTACTATACGCGGTTTCTCAAAAAATATGAATTTGGTTCAAGAGTAAATTGCCTTTATTTTTGACAATATCGATAATTATTGTAAAATAAATTATTTTGTTATGTATCATTTCTTTTAATGCATCATCAAAATAATGCAACATAGAGGTTAAGAGACTTACTTAAAGGTTATCGAATTTTTAACGAATAAAGAGATAACAGATAAAAGTTTCCGATATTTTCAAAAATAAATTTACTTTACTGTTGGACAAAATTAATATTTTCTGACAAACCTCGATCGTATACGACTGAAAAAAATTAATATCTGATGGTTGCATTTTAGGTTTAAGACCATGCAGAACTTTTTATAATATAAAGAATAACTTTTTTTCGTAAAATTAATAATAAAAAAGTTTTCCATATGGTGCGAACTTAAGCAGACACGCACTATATATAATTCCGAAAAATCTAAAATTAGTTATTAGCAAACATTTGCTATTTGCATTATCATTAACTCACATTAACTACGCTTCATTCATAACGATAATTTTAAATAATTAAAATTATCTAAACGATAATTTTAAATAAAAATAACTATTTTTTTAAATTTGGGGATCAAGATTAGATTATCTCAACGATATTTATTATTGGAGAATTAAAAATATCCTAAACATATTTTTTATTATTTAAATATATCGTTTAGATAATTTTAATTAGATATTTAAAAATATCGTTTAGATAAAATATTCATTTTAGATAGGTACCTGTTATTAAAAATATTGGAAAATATTTCAATGATATTTGTAAATACATAATTATGTGAATGATATATAATTTTATTTCCCGGTTTAAAAATATCATAAAAGATAATTTTATATGCTGCAATAAAAAGTAAAACGGCGTAGCCATAGCCAAATTAACCTTTTTAAATCACACATCATCCATTTTATACTTTTTGCTTAGTTACAAATAAACAACTTCACTTCCCGACCTTGTACCTACTGTAATGTACCATTTACCGGACTTAGGTAAATTCGAGTAAATTAATACCAGACAGTATGAAATAAATATTAAATGGAACCTACCGATTTAAATTACAGTATTCACTCTATCTACTACATAAGACAAAAGTCGTCTTTTTATTTTAAAATTGAACGAAATATATTGTCATTAAAATCAATGCCAAAAAGGTACCAACGTATCTACAATGATTTTCAGTTGTCATCACTATAAGGTATACATATTGTAGGTACCTATGTAAGTATGTTTTTCTACTAGCGTGCGGAAAAACGCATTTTCCGCACATGTTTTAGTGCGGAAAATCCACTTTTCCGCACGGTGCGGAAAATCCACTTTTCCGCACTAAAACACTAAAACAGTGCGGAAAATGTTTTTTTCCGCACGCTAGTAGAAAAACTATTGTTCCTAACACGTGCAGAAACCTATTTTTCCGCACTTAAATGCTTGACACCACTCCGCTACGCGTCGTGCTGTCAACGGCATTTGCGTGCGGAAAAATCGATTTTCTGCACTTGTTAGGAAAATAGCTATTTTTGTTACGTCAATAACTGTTTGTAATATTTTACATGATATTACTTACAACAAAAGTTTTTAGTGCTGCGTTGACTTTTATTGTAAAGTTGGACAACTGCTTAAAAATATTTAAAATTATTATTTATTATTAGATATTTTTCAATTTTGCTTCTATTGCGTCAGGCTATTTAAGTTTTGCCGCTTTTACTGGGATTGGGGCTTGTCAATTTGAAATTTATAGTTTCGAATTTAATACAATACAATAGAGAGCAGGTTTTGAATGTTAAACCAAGGCCAACTGGTTAAACCCAAGGCCAGTTGATTTAGAAAAAACAATCAACTGGCTTTGGTTAAACCGAGTGTTCAACTATTCCATAATTTGGGTGTAGTTGACATTTTTATGAGAACATGTGTTCAGGAGACTTTGAAGTGTGGAAATAAATATCGTATATTTACACATTTTGTCCAATTAGAATTTAAGACAGGGTGGGGCTACACATGTGATTGGGAAATTAGTCCCTATAAAATACCCAAGTCCAACCTTTTGGGGGTTGGCTACAAGAAGAATAGTAAACGAATAGTATATAGGCACCCGTAGGCACCCCAAAAGAGAGGATTAATTGGTTTTCAGATTTTCAAAGATCTCATCATTAGATTGACATATCGAATAAATCTTTGTCAAGCCTTATGCAAAATTGTTGAAAGTTTACACATAAAAAGGAAAAGGGAAGTAACAATCTGACAAGCGCATCAGTAGCTAAGGAACTGGAGGAAAGCTGTTGCCTTTTCAACCATAAGCGCTACTGAAAGACGCTATGGCGCTTGCTGTGACGCGACGTGAGCTTTGCCACGAAAAAATTAGTGGAATTTTTCAGGACTGGAAAAGGTCCGATAAAGATAGAGATAATAAATCCATCCTCCATTAAAATTTTCACTTAAAATTAGTCAACCATCAATCTATCAATCGCTTTTCTGAGAAATACAAGAGGCAACATAACGCCGTTTTTAGTGTTTTACATAGGTACCTACCTATGTTGCCACGCTGGTAACGCTGTTAACAAGATGAAATCAAATAATACTGGTGAAAACATTTGTCACTGACTGTACACATGAAAGGATAGCAAAAAATATGACAAATATCGAACTTTTACTTATTAAAAATATTTTTGATTAAATCAAGATGTAGGCGGCTGAAATGTTATTCCATACTTTTACCGGACCCTGTATATGAATTGCATCTTCCGGCATAGCTTGTATGCAAGAAAAAACAAAACTTCTACTATATTATGAAACATACATAAATTGATTTGCAAGTGCATTTTTGTTGATTACAAATTTAAAAAATAAAGAAATAAATAATTTTGTTATAAATAAAAAAAAATCAATTTTTGTTGTTGCTTTTTTTAAATCGTGATTTTCATCCACCCTGTCTGAAGGATTATGAAATGATACTAAAAAATTAAAAGTTCAAGGATAATTAAACTTACCTACGGTGTACTCAAAATATTTCCCAGCATTTAAGATGGATTTTCTGCTATTTTTTGTATTTATTATACACACTACCGCACCTGGACCACATCCTGTCGTGGGTGGTAGTGGTTCTCCACATGGCGAAAGAAATACCCTAATTGCTAAATTTCGTCCTGTACCACCTATGTTCCAGAATTCGCTATAAAATCCCCAATTTAAAATTGCATTTATTTATTAATTAAATATCTGTATTTATATACTTTTGAATTTCCACTTTAATGTCTTCTTTTTCTGTGACATTATAGTTGATGTATTCGCAACTTTCTTTACTATTTTCAAAAATTTGTTGTAACAACAATACAGGAAATACAGAAAATAAAATCAAAATAATCCGCAAATCCTTGGCACACATTTTTTTATAAATGATTTAATTACTAAAAATATTTATGCAGTAACCGTAGTACCGTAACCGAATATTATGTATTAATTGTAATTGTGTCAGTTTAATAACTTCCTGTACTTCCCCATTTGCACTTTCCAGAAAACGTACAACAACCCGGCACACGATTCCACCACATACACACAAAATCCAGGTTTTCAGCAAACTACTAGCCACCTACTAGCAGAATAGTTTAGATGTAACTAACCTCTCCAAGACCGTTAGACCGACATCCGTATGATTTTTAATTGCAGTCGATTTATAAATGACGCTAACCTGATTTGTTGAAGTAGGCGTGGTCACTTATATTATGTCATGTTCCTAGAATTAAATAATTATGGGAACGTATTTTTATTTTGAGCAACCAATTTTAAAAGGTTTAATTTCTACATCTAAGCTAATAAATTCAATTGTTCACCTTGTAATTTTATGTATGTCTTTGAAAAGGATGCACAACATAAAATGATAAAATGACTTGTCGATATTATTTATATTTAATATTGGCGGGATTAAATTACCACGCCTACATCAACCAATCAGGTAAAGTTTATTCACAACTCCACTGCAGTTAAATCCGTTCATGCCGCCGAATGCGTAAATTGTTTTTTTTCAATGTACAATCACAATGCCGTGTTTAACTAACCGATGCCGGTTTAATATGAAATAATACCATTTATGCTGTAACCCCTTTTAGGCTTTTACCAACATAATCAATGTGTAGTATGCCTTCCTCTTTTCTGTGCGAAACACATCATTAGCTGCGTACAATTTCAATTCCCAGCGTGTTTTTAGTGCCAACTGACAGGGTCGCATTAAGGCATGTTAGTATATCCTATAGCCGTATTTTTTTTTGTCGTCCCTTTATATAAACAAAAATTGAAATTATCAGGAAACAATAGAAAGTACTTTTCAACTTTGGTAAAAAATATACAGGGTGTAGCACAACTTATCCGAAAAAAATTTAACCATACATGCACTTTTAAATAAGAAATGGATTTGTTAAAAAAATTTTAATAAAAGTCCAACACAAAACGAGATAAACATTGTTAAAGTTACAAATTAATGAAAATGTTAAAAATGGTAATTTAACAATTTCTATCACGTTTTCTGTTGGAATTTTATTAAAAATTTTTTAACGAATCGATTTCTTATTTAAAAGTGATTTTTTCGGATAAGTTGTGTTACACCCTGTATGTATACAGGGTGTTTAAAAAAAAAGGTCTGATATTCTACCCACCTCTAATACTCGTCAAAATAAGCAAAAAAGTTTTAATAAACATAGATCCGCAAATCAAGTGGTTCAAAGATAGAGTTGATTTTGTAATTTAATCAAACAAATGAATTATTTTGTTTTGCATGTCTACCTTCCATCTGCACACAAGCTTCGGCTACAGACGCCGTGCTTCTTAAATACTGCCATCAGCACAGCTAGGCCTGGACGGTGGCTACGTGGCGATCACCGCCTGAGCCAACATGGGGGCCAAAAATCAAAAATTTGTTTGGTGGAAACATAATTTTTCGTAATGGAACATGACATCGATATACCTACTGGCAATCGTTGTTTTGCTTATTCAACTTATATAAGGATGTGATATACCTAAGTATAGGTACATGGAAAAAGTTGACTATCGTATCTCTGGAAATACTACTAGTCGATTTCGAAAATGTTACTTAAGAGATTTTCGAAAAAGGCAAATATCAGCTTCCTCAGAATATTACGGAAGTGCTTGCAAATCGATACATTTTTGTAAAGTGACATACAGGGTGTTTTTAAACTAAGTCATTAATTTCTGGAGGCCATTCTACGTCAGAAAATATGAAAAAAAGTTCCTATAAACATGGGTCCGGGAATGCTTCCTAAAGGAGCTGGGGCCCTGTGAAGATACTATCCAAAACTTTGTTTTTATTTAATATACCGGGTGGTGACTTGAGCGACGCAACATAGGGATTTCAATGGAAAATTCTTAATGTTCAATTATTGGCTCCCCTAATTATTTTAGAGCAAAAGTGTGTTGAGGTTTTTTGTAGAGAATTAAATTCTGCATCTGCTCATACTATTATTTACAATTTTCCATTTTTTGGAAGCGTAGAAATAGAAGAAATTAAAAATGGTCTTTTTAAAAAAGCACTGATGCCATGGAATTATAAAATCAAACAAACGCACTGACGTTTTTGTCTCTTTCTGTCTGCTTAAGTCTGTGAATCGTTGTATAATTTGGAATTTGCCTATTCGGATATTTTACGCTAAACTTGCCACTTACTTGACGAGCACTATTTCCAGTATAAAACCATTTTATCATTTCTATTTTTTCTTTCGTTGAATACATTTTAAAAATAATAGATTTTAATAATCGGTTATAAACTTCAAACCATAATGACAGATGTAAATGCGAATGTTGATTGTTTAGATAATTCCAAGGCATCACTGATTTGTTTAAAAAGACCATTTTTAATTTCTTCTATTTCTACGCTTCCGGAAAATGGCAAATTATAAATAATAGTATGAACAGATTCAGAATTTTTTTCTCTACAAAAAACGTCAACACACTTTTGCTCTAAAATAATTAGGGGAGCCAATAATTAAACATTAAGAATTTACCATTGAAATCCCTATGTTGCGTTGCTCAAGTCACCACCCTGTATACCTCAGAAAGTCCAGGGGAGGTTTGCACCTCCACTTTTTGGAACTTAGGTACTTTCTTCATAAGTTTGAGTTACCTCAAACTAGGATTCTTCTTTATCCCTATGGTGCAACTGGAAAAATTAATTTTTTTGAACCTCGTTGCGTCGTTATTCTTCCGAGCTTCAACCCCTGATTGCTGACTTTTGGTTCCTCTTCATTCCTAGCTTCTTCAACTGTGGCTGAAGAAGATTCTACCTGCTTCGGGTGTAGATTAAAAGCTCTTCCTGGTGCATCTTCCTGTTAACATTTATAAGAAAAAAAATTAATTACTATATTAGATACCTAATCCAATTACCGCAATAGAAATTGATCCGGTAATGAGAGCCGGAAAACATGTAGATATAAGTACTACCCTTCATTTTGATCAATCTTTAAAAAGTAACTTACACGTGCATTTCACAAGACTTAACGAACAACCTAAAACAACAATCTGAAAACGAAAAAAAAAGAATAAACTTTAAATTAAACTTACTCTACCATAATCTACTGCCGAATTGATACTTACCACTTAAGTGAGTAAAATGATGAATTAGATACACGATTACACTAAACACCCGAAACCCGACCCGAAAATATATAAACCGAGTAAAACCGCAAAACCAAAAACAAACGTCGAAATTAAAAAAATCATCCGCATAATTTTACGCTTGGTATACAAAAAAATTTAATAATAAAATAGTTTCGCACTAGATATACAGGATAAGTATTACTACACTACATACTATCCTACAATTTGCTATAGTGCTAGTAAAAAAAAAGCTTAAAAACATACATACGACAAATGGGAAGTAAAAGTCAAAAAAACTACACGGACACTGTCACACTCCGCGAAAATGAGGCAGTGCCTCCCAAAAAATCCGATATATATTGGGTTTAAAAAATTGTGCGCAAAAATATTCCGCATTATGGGCAAGAATAACTCGCATGGTGCGCAAAATTATTACGCAGTGTACGCAAAAGTAATCCCAATTCGCATTGTACACAATAATATTCCGCAGTACGTAAAAGTTATATCAAGTGTACCTACGCAATAATAATCCGCAAAGTACTTCCAAGTACTACTACAAAAACTTATCTCAGAGAGAGTAGGTATTACTAAAATCAGAGTTAAAAATATGAATATACAACCCCTCCTGCTACTATTGAGGAATCACAATTAACAACCGATGGGTTGAGATTGAAAAAAAAGTTAATAGCACTGACGTGTGTCCTCTACAGTAACAACAATTCAGAAAGCTTGCACTAATGTCTCACTAGCGGAAACACAATGCCAAAAAGATGGATCAGTAAACATACACATTATGGTACAGTATTTGTAAGATTAATCTCATTTATTTGAATTTATTTTTTTTTTTTTTGCTTAGGTAACAGTTATAATACAGTTACAGTTGAAATTTAATATTGTTGCTACAAACAATTGATGAATCTTTTAATTCTGCACTAGTTATCGATAATCGGAAATGCACGTTCTTCAATGTTGGTAAATAAACAAAAAAAAAGAAAAACTTCACAAACGCCGCAATGTGTACAATGTCTTGATCCACATTAGTGGCGTGGGAGACTTATATGCTGCAGATGCTATATATCATGAAGACAAAGAGTTCTACTTGCGTAAACCGACTGGCCAACAGAGAGGCAGACCCATGGAAGAATTTGTTTCAGTAGCCATGGAGGAGATTTTCCAGTACCTACCTATTTAGATGGTCAGGCTCGGTCAGGATAAAGGGCAATACTCCGTGGATGAGCTTATGGAAGAGATAAGTAGGCAAAAACCAGATATGAGGACCGTGATGAACAAACAGACTGGCTGTTAAGTATGGAGACAGAATCGTGTTCAGAAAGCTCCATATGCTCCGTGTCCGCTATTTAAGAAACACCCTGTATATTTCTACTTTCATTAAATGTCAATCTTTGACTGCAAGAATAAATTTGAAACTAGCTAAGAACAGACATTATTGTATTATATTTTTCCAATCAGTATCTGGAGGGGAATGGCGTACTGTGTTCCGTGTTCGCTATTTAAGAAACACCCTATATATCTACTTTCATACATATATATATTTTATTAGTTATATGGGTAATAAATACCATTTATGTTTACATAAACAATAAATAACGTGATAGAGAGAGTTAAAGCCCTTGAAAACGGAAATAAAATGATCAGCAGTTTACTAGCAGAATCTCGAAATCGATCCCGAAACTTATGTTAACTTTTGACTGATTGAAGATAATTTACCAAAAGTACCTATATATATATTATTGAAGGAAATTTAATGCTCTACAACTTCCTTCCTCACGAGTTTCGCGTAAAATGGAAGGAAAAAGAGTTGGAAGGGCAAGCTTGACAAAAACCTGAGGCGCTTCAATTTTTTTTGCAAACTTTCCATTTTCGCCGGCTCATATATCGGAGACGGTAACACATAAAGACAAAAGTAATACACCATTTTGTAGGGAATTTAGTAACCTTTAATTTTGAATAGCATAAAATTTGCTGTGCGACGCATCGTTTTCGAGATATGCGCCAATAACTGAAAAATGGGACCTTTGAGCCTCCCCCCCCCTCGCGCGGCACCTGAAATCGATGGGACTTTATTAGGCGTTGTTCAGGGAACCTCCCCCTACACATTCCTGAAACTTTTGGAACTACATGATTTAATGCAGCAAAAAATCTAATTTGACTGGACTAAAAGAGAAAATTGCTTCTAAACTTTTTAAAATGGCTCAGGAATAAAAAAAGCAGAGCCAGGGTTGAACAGGTTAGAGGGAAAAAGACTTGCCAAGAACGAAAAACTCCGAACCGTAGGTATTCTGAATTTTCGTCAAGGTTTACTTTTAATTTATATTTATATATTATTATATTATTATTATATATTATTATATTATATTATATTATTATAATTTAACAAAATGTTATTGAGAAAGGAAACCTATTCGGTTAAAGCTCACCGTACTTCCTTTAATTTATGAAAAAAACTCAATCATGAAAAAATATTTTGTCGAGTGTACGTGGAAAGAGAAACATGATCAAGTTGGTTATAATAGAAGTACACGTACACCAACGTGTTTTTACTGTGATCTGCTCCGTTAGGCTCGAGATACTATACAGAATTTTTCCGATTTACACGAAAATTTACAAGTACTACCTAACTCCGCAGAAAAAATCCGAATCCTATTCCTAATAAAAAATTTCGTAAAAGCGTTCATCAAAAGCGAAAATCTCGCTCTTAAACGCATCGGATACCTATCTAACGTGCAAAATGTACAATATACGAGGGTCGATCAAAAAACTAAAATATTCAAACTATAAAACGATAATGCATCCGCAATATTGTTACCATCACTTACATACAGACACTCCTGGATACGAAAACGAGCATAACATTCGAACTTAAACGGAGCTTTCTAATTACAAAATAAAATCTGCTACCTACAGGATTTTTGAATTTATATTAAAAATTATGTTTTTATAAAGAAAATGGTTCTAGATTGTATCTGTTAATCATCTAAAAACCTGCAAAGTGGTATGGTATGGGTGGATGTGCGACAATATCCATTAGGGAAAGATATGGGGCTTCGACGCATGAATCTGTGCAACAAATTTATTCAAGTTTGATTTTTTTAATAACAACCGCAAAAAATAAATAATGACACACACCTAACGTTCTTAACAGGGTCGGGGGTGGCGGAAAGAGATTGGGAAAATAATTCTAATTTAAAGTACGCTCATAATAAAATATTGAAAGATTAATCTTTGGGTAGGGGTGGAGGGCAATTCTCCTTCTTGTTGGATACATTGTCGAATGTAGCAGTTCTTATTTTGCAAATTGTCATGAAAAAGGAAGTTGTAATGAGTTTTAACTACTGGCTGTTCTGCTCTTAAATAATATTTTCAGACCTTGGATTCTGAGAGAAGTCCTTCCAACGTTGGTAGTCGGAACAAACCTTTTTACACTGCGATGGTGTCCTTTTCCTCGATGTCCCCGTCCCTCGACGTTCATTGCACTTTCACTTCACTTCAGTTTAATATCCATTTCAAGTCTCTTGCACTTTCATATTCTTTTACCAAACTGATTAAACATTTTAAGGTAAAACCGCCAATTACTACGCCCTCTACATGTTCGTGTAGTTAGGAATATCTGAAAACAAAAATATTTTGTTATCTTCAAAATATTACAGCATATTTATTTGGGTTAATACCTTCAAAATTTATAATTCAAGTTAAAAAAACTGATTACGTCTTATTTAACCAAAAAAATTAATTGTAAGGTCGCCCTTCATTCGGATTTAATTAAAAAAATGTTATCCAATCCAAGCAAGTGAAACAACGGACAATCGGAGAATTAAATGTACATTTTTTGTTGAACGCCCATTAGGGGTAAACTGTTTTAAAAAGCGTAACCATTGCATTTCAGCGAGGGGCAAGCCCAGCGAGAGGCGCGCGGGGCTTATTAAAAATAACTGATTAGTTGTTCTTTAGATACTACCTTAAATTGATTTGGAAAAAATTGAAAAAATAAAAACTATCGAAAGAAAATCGAAAGTAAAATAAAAAATCTTACCATAAACGTTTCTGTTTATTCTTCGTCCCATCAGCAATTATAATGGATGGGGTTCCTAATGCCTGGAAATAAAACGATTTAGATTCTTCACCGCAGAATCTGTAAGAAAATAAAAATGTTGTATTACTATCAATAATTAAACCTGATTAAACCAATAATTGTTTAAAAGATCTCAAGATTGAACCTCGATAATTGTAACTTTAATAATTATTACCTTTTATTTATTATTTTATTTATATTATTATCCAGGGATAATTTGGAAATGAAATGGTCACAAAATTAAAAATATTAGCACTACAAACACTATTCAATGACTATTACTACGGAAGCGCTGAAGGGTCAATATCACGCAGAGTTTAAGTCGCTTATTAAGCTAGGATTTCCTAGGATCGCGCATCCGTGACTGCGCGATGCGTGATGCGGGACGGCGTGATACGTGATGCGGGATACGAAAATGGGATGTTTTGCTAGATGGGTGGAGTTGCATTTGGCGGTGTATATTAAAATGGAGATCGCCATTGGAATGCTCGAAGAACTAGCCGACGAAGAAGATCTTTTATTATTGATAAACCTTAGAAATGATAGCCACGAATTATTCAATCGAAGGCACGAAGAAGGAGCTTTCAAGCTTCTAATTACAAACCATTTACTGGACGATGTAACAAAATTTCGAGCATACTTAAGACCAAATCTATTAACTTCTCATCTAGCACGTCCGTAAATAGCTTAGATTCCATTGTAAGAATTAATACTGTAATGCACATAAGCGCGCCACGCATAAAGGTCGATTCACACTATACGGAACGGCACGGCACGACACGACCAGACGCGTGTCGTCAACGACACGACATTTTTCTTAAGTATTCACACTGTAAAGACGCTTCACGACAGTTGCAAATTTTGGGCGTAATATTATTAATATAAAATTATTTGAAGTTATTTATTAAATATGTGTAAAACACTTTCAAAAAAAAGATTATGTATAATAGCCTTACTACTTGACGAAGATGAAGCCGAAGTTCATGTAAAAGAAAAATTACAAAATCGTGTGTGGGTATATAAAAGTTTACTGAAAAGAAAAATTGAAGGAGAATATTATACTTTGTACAAGTTGTTGACGAAACAAAATTTTACCAGTATTTTAGAATGTCAAACCACCAGTTCAATTATTTGTTAAATAAAATAGAAGGCGCTGTCTATGATTTTACAACAAATTTAACAAATAACTGCCTGTTTAACAAATAAGCCTGTTCACATCTACAGACACGGACCGACACAGACAGGTACAGACACGTAAAACATTCTTCTGCAGAATGTCGGTCGGTCTTGTCGTTGCCGTGTCCTATCTGTGACGTGTCGTTAACGGACAATCTGAATGCTGCCGCAAAAGTACATTAAACAATATTTTGTCGTGTCGTTGCAGGTGGGTGTCGTGTCGTGCCGTGCCGTACAGTGTGAATCGACCTTTAGTCGACGGACAGGCAACCGGTGAGTGTCCCGCATCAGTGAATGCGCTTGCGATATCACGCGACAGTCACGCGCGCGGTGCTAGAAAATCATAACCATCGAGTACCGTTAAAGAGATTTTTGCGTGATCACGCCGTCCCGCATCACGCATCGCGCAGTCGCGGTTGCGCGATCCTAGGAAATCCTAGCTTTAGGCGCGTTTATTTCGACTAACAGACGCGCGACTGTTAGTCGCGTTTATCTCGACTATTAGTTGCGCTTGCCTCGACTGTTAGTCGCGTTTATCTCGACTGTTAGTTGCGTTTACCTCGACTGTTAGTCGCGTTTATCTCGACTGTTAGTTGCGTTTACCTCGACTGTTAGTCGCGTTTATTTCGACTAGTCGCGCGTCTGTTAGTCGAAATAAACGCGCCTAATAAGCGACTTAAACTCTGCGTGATATTGGCCCTTTAGCGCTTCCGTACTTCCGTACTTCAGCGCTTCCGTAAGTTCTTGCAAACTACTCGAACAGGAACTAACCCGAAATCGTTTTCTGATAAAGGCAGACAAAAGAATACACGAGCAGAGTGTGTTAATACATAACACCTGCAAAAAATTTGAAAAGCACATGTGAAGTTTATTTGTCCATCCGAACAATCACTTAACTTTTAATTCTTATCTGCTATAAGACAATAACATTCAAAATAACTTGGAATGTATCTACGTAAGAAATAAAAATGAATACAAAATTTAAAAGTAATATTGTGATTCATAAATTAGAAAATTTATCATGTAAATATTCCCACGGGAATAAAATTGAGGGCAGGGAAATTTTCTTGTATTTAAAAGATCTCTTAATTTTTTAAATTTTAACTTATCTTTGAAAACATTTAATTTACAATTTGCAATTTCTATGACCGAGGCCACCGATAGCCACCCGGGCCAATCCAGCGCAGAATGCTCTTGTGCTTCTTTTGATGGAGGTGGGTAAAATATCCGACCTTTTTTTATAAACACCTTTTATATCAGCTCGTTATTGTACGACTTACAATGTCGGTTAAATTAGCAAAGTTGGGTAGAATTACAAGGAGAATCCCAAAAAACTGAAAAACACTTCAATTTCCAGTTTTTTCTAATTAATTCGGAAAGTTGGCAACACAGATTAAAGACGAGAAGGGCATTAGATTTGTTTTATAATTATACCCAACTTCGCTAATTTAGCCAACTCTTTACCTATGTCTTACTATAACAAAGTTAACCATACAAAGTAGGTAGACCTTATATTATAAGCCGATTCTGTTTTTCCATATTTTAGAATCGACTAAAAAATTGTAAAGTAAACATTACTGATCGTCAAATTGATAGCATCAACTAAATACCTAATAAAATTTTCACTTACTAAATTGTGACAACACTAACAACAAGAACAAGTTAATTTGGTCGTAAAGCAACACCAGCCAGTGATTCCCCGGGCGCTTCATTTACAATACGGGAATCACCATCACCATAGGAATCCCCGAAGAAACAATATGTGCGCTAAATTAAACGCGAGAACGAAGTTCACGAGTTCGAGCGTTTAAACATTCTTGCCGTTTGCGTAGATAAAATACTTCCTAAGACACTTCACTTACTTACTATACAATAAATTACTATTATTCATCTTTTTTTTTGTAATACTTAGTAGGTACGTTTTACACGTTTGAATACATAAGTTATGGGTTTCATAAATTTGTTTCAGGACATTAGAATAAATTCATAATGTAATACAGCTTGATAATCGTGACCATTCTCTCCAATTCTCTCCTCACCATCTGATCTGATCTGATCTAACCTATGCCCAGAGACAGTGGCGTATACACGGGGGGGTTTTGGGGGTCAGAACCCCCCTATGGACACAAAAATTAATAATAAAAATCGCAACCTGTAAGCAAAATTTATAGATGATATTGCAATATTGCAATGATGAAAAGAAAAATGCTTTTTTATTTTTTGTTTAATTAACGTTATTTAACTATTAGAATTATTGATGGCACACGGGAAATCTGTGCGCACTGTTTGGCAGAAATTACAGTACTCTCAGGCTGCTCCGCCTACCCCCGAGAAAACCAAATAATCAACTGCAAGTGCGTGCTGCAGATACTGCATGCATAAGTGTTAAAAACATATTTCCTACAGTAAATAATAAATAAACTTCTTAAAATTTTTTGTACGCTGCCAATATATCCCAGTTTTGCATTTTGAGGAAATAGTATTTTTATTGTAATTTCTAATTTTTAAAAAAATGTATAACTCGTTTCATGTAACATCATATTTTTGCTTCCTAATTATATGCTCAAAAAATTTCAGCTTTCTCTTACAAGTCGTTTCGAAGACCACGCCCCTTTTTACAAAAAATTTTCGCCTGCGGCGCTTTTTAAAATTACTCGAGGCTTCGCTCCTCGATTCACACTCGGCGCTTCGTACCTTAACTCACCCCATAAAGATGGTCTGTATACGCCACTGCCCAGAGATAACTTAACCTCTTTATATTAAATATATATAAGCTGACAGTCAGGTGTTTTGTGCCTATGCCTCACCATACAAAATATAAATCTGACAGGAATCTGACAGATAGTATCCAGGCACTCTAGTTTTAAACATTTTCTTAGCAGTTCGATTATAAACAGTGGAAGATCCTAACGTTATCATTTAAAATTCGCGCCTTTAAACTGCTGTTGCCGCCCATAATCGCTCATAATCGTCGGTCGTCGTCGATTATTTGTTGTCGTCAGTTGTTAAGAAAAGAGTTGCTCTAGAAAAGCTCTGAAGCCACTGCAACTTTAAACCCATATAGTTTTCTATTATTATGGAATTGTACATAATTTGCTGCTATGTGCAAACAATACAGAAGTTGATGGAAAGGGTGGCAAATTATGTTTTTGTTTAGGTATTGTAAAACTCAAATTTATCTTATCAGGACATGATAACTAATTTGACCTTAGAAAATTAAGTTTAATTATTTATTTAGTATTTATTTAATATTGATTTCAGAATGTATTAAACTTTGCCCTTAAGTATGGCTGCGGCCTATGTGACTAGCGATGAACTGTGGCGAGAATGTGCCAGTTGGCTCACTCAATGGGATGTTTTACGAAGCGATCATCGAGCAAATTGGCCTAGTGCTGGCATTGTGGATCTTGCCAATACCCTTCGAGATGGAGTATTACTCTGCACATTGCTCAGTAAGATGGATCCAGGATGCATCGATATGAAAGACGTTAATTTAAAGCCGGCAATGGCACAGGTTTGTAATGATACTTTTTAAGATTGAATTTGGGTATTTTGTAGCCCGCATATTATTTTAATGTAAATAGAAATTATAGTCATTCTAAATGGAAGATTCGTGTAGAACTTGTACAAACTTATAATGAATTTTTTTGATTACCTTAATCATTGAAGTATGTAGTGTCATCTCAATAGGGATTAATTGTTATATAAATCTATCATCTATGATTGTTGTTTTTTAGTTTAGCATAACCCAAGATCTCGGTATCTCTATTCCAGTAGACTTGCATAAAATTATGGCCAATTTGAGACCTCTTTTATAATATCGATAGCTAGGTAAAATAGATCAGTAGGTAAAATGTATGCACATCAACTGTTTCAAAACTGTATTTTGAGAAATTCCAAATCCGTAGAAAATTACTGTATCCTTGTTCTATCAATGGTGGGGTAAAAAATTCAGCTATTTTGTAGAGTTACAAACTATACAAATCATACTGCAACTTGTGGCTTACATTTCTTGTTGTGGTAAGAGGTGCATCTCTGTTTCAGTTCTTATGTTTGCGAAACATTCATATATTTTTACGAACCTGCACCAGTGTATTCGGCCTAAAGGAAAGTGAACTTTTTGAACCACTTATGCTATTTGATTTGACCAACTTCCATAAAGTATTATGTACCATTTCAAAATTATCTCTCAGTCTTAAATCAACAAAGAGTAATATTCCGTAAGTATTGTTAATTATATTTTAAGTTGGCTATCTGTAATAGATACCTTGTATATTTTGTTTATAGGGGATTTTCTGCTCAAAGTGTAAAAAGTCGAGAAGAAGAAGATATTTATCAAAGTCTGAAATCAGTGTAAGTATTTGAAAGTGATCTATTATTATCGTGGTGCTTCAGATATATTTCTTACATTTAAGGCCCAGTTTTATAAAAGATTTGATTCGCAGTTTAGTTGATCTACAACTACAATCAATTGTCATGGATACAATTAATTTTAAGAATCATATCCGACAATGGATTGGGGTTCAGCTGAACTGGAAGTCACATCTTTTTTATACAACTTGGCCTAAATGTTATTAATTTAAATAATAATAGTAATAATTCATCTTTATTGAATAAATACTTCCCAAAAGGCGTGGTATTGGTGTTTACATTTTTTAACCCTGCCTTAATGGGTAAAAGTAAAAATAATAACTAACAATCTTATTTACATAATCTTCTCTACTAGTACAATATTCAAGATGAGTTGTTATTAATGATCTTAACAAGATTATTCTTGTTTACCTTATTTTTCCCGTCTTCTTTCGATATTTTAAAGTTTTGTATGTGTACATAATAGTTAATAGGATCGAGGAACAAAAACATTTTTGATTTAGCTTTGACATCTTTCAACTTTTGTGCCTTGAATGTTGAGATAAGTTTGTGCAGCAAATTGCCATGTATTATAGTTATATTTCTCGCCCTTTGAGCTTTTCAATTACAGGGAGACCACTCAAATTTCCTGATGCCATTTTACTAAAGTATCCTTAAACAAAATTCAGTGAATACTTTACTATTTTTCCAAAGCTAATGTTAATGTCTGTGAAATTTTTTTCATTGTTTGTTGATTAGTAATTCTTGTTTTTGGTTGTGTTAAAGTTTCAGGAGTTATTTGGACTTTTTTTACTAATAATTCAATGTTAATATTTCAATGTTTTGAGCAAAAATGTTATTAACAGAGATACTAGGCCAACATGTAATTTCGGAGCGGAACCTACCTGGCTACAGTTTACTATACCTTGCCCACGACCTGAAGATCGAGAAGAGGAGGTGTATGATGACTTATGTTATGTCACCTTCTCAGAATGCCTGCCAGAGGTGGGCCTAAAAATTGTTTCAAGTTTTGCACCTTTTTTTTGTTTTTCTACCATATATATTTTTAGATTTTATTGTTTTTGCAGATCTGCTGTGTATGTTTTCTATTTGAATTTTATTAATAATGAATTATTCTCATGTTTGTTAAAATACTTAGGGACCTACATAATGTAGATTTACCAAATTAGTTCAAAAACAAACATGTAAATAGTTCAGTATTAAAACATGAAGTTTGTAGTAGTTGTTGCATGGCTTTTGTGTGGTAGTGAACCTCCAACCCGTACTGCCCAAAATGCAGTGGAATATGAAGAGTATGGAGAGTACAATAGGGGTGAGGAAATATACCAGGATCTCTGTTCCTTACAACAACTTTCATTGGCAGAGGTAAATGTTTAGTTGCTAGTGAAGTAGATAACTTTTATTTCTGCATGTAGCAATATTATAGATGTATTATTCAATTGGGAATAATCTGATACTTCAATCAAGATTTTTTAAAATCTTTTTGTAACTATAAAGTTAACATTGTCTTATATATTTACTATTACATCAGTGTTTTCAGTGGGCACTTGCTTTTTTTAAATGGTTCACTTTTTTACATTTATACAATTCAATAGAAATTGGATGACCTCTGGCTTGTGAATGCGCAGTGGTAAAAAACACAGCTACCACCATGTTGCTGACTGTTCTGGTTGACTGCTCCTTGATTGGAAAGAGCATATCCCTATAGTGAACTTCACAAAAGATAGTTCAAAGAAGATTGATGGAAACGACAAGACAATTGTTAGTGCAACAAGGATAAACAGATAACAGGAAATAAATGTATAGTGCGCATGGGTGTGAGCGTGGCGCTTTGACCGCGATTTAAATTTTAGTGCGCATGCGCAGAAAATAGCAGTTTCTATTGTATGTCTGTGCTTGTCAGTCTTCTTTGAGCTAATTTCAAAGCGGTATGCTCTTTCCATAAGGAACAATGTATGTTCGAAGGTTTAAACACTTCAGATCTCTCTTGTTTGTCTACACAGTTCGCGAGCAATCCAATTTCTGTTGAACTGTACTATGTTTAATAGGTAAATACTTTTGAATGAATTTGTAAGAGGTAGTTGTTATAGATTAATACATTTAAATGTGTTCTTCTAGTGAATTGTGTCTGTATTGTAGTTTGTTGGGACACATCCACCTTTAGAGAAACGTGATTATGTTATCAAAGAATTGGTGGAAACGGAACATAATTATGTGGAGGTTATTAATAAATTGAAGAAAAATTTTATGAGACCTTTACAAGGATATTTGAAACCGGAAATGCATACGGTTATATTCTGTAAAATTAATGTAAGTAATAAGAATTACCTGAACCTTTAATTTCTATTTCTATTGGAACATGTATGTTATACTTCAAATGTTTACTTTTAGGAACTTCATGAAATTCACACAGGTTTCTTAAGTCAGTTGCTCAAAGTTGAAACAGATAAATCTGTCAGGTTAAGTAATATATTTATGGCATGGAGAGAGAGGTTTCTTGTATATGGAGCCTATTGTGCCAATTTATCAAATGCTTGTGCTATGCTACAAGAACAATGTGATAAGGATGAAATTCTTAACCAGGCTATTATTGTAAGTTTATTTGAAATTGTTTTGAACATTATTGTCATTCTGCGATGTGCTGTGTCCTTAGTTAGCTAGCACATGTTCTTGAGATAAGATAGAATATTGAACATTAGGCTATGGTTACAGTGAAAACGCGCGAAGATTACAAATCTATTATAGTTTAAAATATGTGGTTATACAGTAGTATAACTACTGGGCTACTGGGCTAGTAAGCCCAGTCAAATTTAATTAGCCAAAACAGAAGAAAAGAGTCTCGAAGTTTTGAAATTTGGCACAGTTGTCCATTTGAGTGTCCTGCATAACATAGTAAAAGTCTCCGAGGGTGGGAGGTGAGCGGCAGGCGGTCCCTTTTTACTTTCCCATACCATGGTATAGGGGAAGTATTGATATCATGAAAATTTTCGAAATCGAGATTTTCGCGGAAATACGTTTTTTGGGCCTCCAGGAACCCAAAAAAGTGGTCTAGAAAAAATGTCTGTCTGTGGGTGCGTGGGTATGTAACGCCTCTAACGCAAAAATTAGTGAACAGATTTTAGAAGCGGTATATCGAAAATTCATCGACAAAATAAGCTTTTCAAAAAAATCTGAAACCGGAAGCGGAAGTTAGACACGTTTTTTTGGTAGCATTTTTTTCAGAAGCGGAATTTTGAAAATCTGAGTAGGGGATATGAAAGAAGACCATAATTGAAGGGAAACAGTTTTTTGCCGGACTCTCTAACTTCAAAATGGCGGCCGCTATGAATTTTTCAAAATTTCGACTTTAACGCCCCATAACTCAAAAACCAGTTATCTGATCAGGTTTCGCAACAACTTGTTTGAAAGCCCTTTGGCGGTACTATACCATGAAAAAATTATTTACTAAATCGAAAAACGGTCGCAACGGCGCTCTTCCAAAAATTTTGAAATTTTTGAAAAATTATTACAAAGTCCACATGATTTTGTTTAAATTTTCTATACTTATTAAGATTGGTATTAGCTACATTTTTGTTTTTTGATGAATGCCAGAATTTCACTGTGGCGCCCTCTACGACGTTTTGAAAATCGGGAATTGATGCTCCTATAGCGCCCTTATTAATCAAAATATGAAAAAAGTTTGAATATAAAAGTTGTTCAGTATATAGTTTTGCATTCTCCTAAATGTATATCACGTATACAGGGCGTTTGCTTTCCACAGTACGATAAGCAACTTTGTTATTTTAAATGAAATACCCTATATATTATTATATAATTGAATGTAAAATTTAATTGTCTATCACATAGTACAAGGTGTTCATATGGCTAAAATGTACGGTTAATGAGAAATTCGTGAATTTTGAATATTTAGGTTGGACTCGGATCGTCGGTCGGTAGCGATCGTCCGACTTCGCCAGTTGTAATTTCTAGCCGCGATAGATGCGTATCTTGGTGTCTTTCTTTTGTTCATATCGAACCCGTATAGCCTCGTTTTTCTCGCGAGGCATTCAAATGATTTCCAATGCTGCCTCGCGAACTACTGTTGAATAGCAAAAACAAAATGTTTATTTTTAGTATGGGAAAGTCCAGGGGAGGTTTGCACCTCCACTTTTTTAACTTTTCCTTAAATATCTCCGGGAAATATTGAGTTTAGCGGAAAACTAGCCTTATACAAAATTATACTAGAGTTAATTCTCTACAAAAAAGGTTCTATTCATTTTTTCCGTAGTGTCAATAATATAGAGTGGGGGAAGTTTTGAAAGAAAATCAAAAATCGTGTTTTAGGATTTTACCCAATAACACTTTTATGTAGCGTTATTAGTGTTAACAACTTCTCTTCTTTTTTAGAAATGTGAAAAGGACGACAATAATGGACGATTCAAATTAAGAGATGTATTATCTGTGCCAATGCAAAGAATATTAAAATACCATTTACTTCTTGAAAAATTAATAGAATTAACAGATCCAGTATGTTTTTGATTCTTATACAGTTAAATTTGTTCTTTACGATGGTATATTTTTAGAACCATGAAGAGTATCAAGACTTAAAAAGGGCACGAGAGGTAATGTTGGATGTAGCTGGGTACATAAATGAATCTGCTAGGGATAGTGAGCATCTTGCTGTTATTAAAAAAGTGCATGAAAATATTGTAGAGTGGGATGTTTCTTCTGATATCAAACTAGAAAATTGTGGCCGACTTATAAAGGATGCCGAACTCAAAATTAAGGCTCACGATGATCAAAAGATAAAAAACCGATACGTGTTCATATTTGATAAAGTTATGATTTTATGTAAACAACTGAAGGTAATTTATTGATATTTGCATGCAAGGATTTTTTAATTATTTTGTTATTTTAGGGAACACAGTTTGCTTATAGAGATTTGCTACATTTGCCAGATTATAGAATTGATAATTATAATAATAGACCTCTATTGAACAGAGAAGCTCGGTGGTCCTACCAATGGCATTTAGTAAAACATGATGAATCAATCGCCTATACTTTGTATGCAAGAAGCACTGAAATCAAAAATAAAATGATCAAAGCTTTAATTGATGCTGTGTAAGCATAAAATATTTAACATACATTCATTGTAATAAATGTAAATAATTTTAGGGATAATGTTCGTCCTGTGAGTTTGTCAAGAACAAATCATAAGTTTGAAATGCATACGTTTGATAAACCAACAACTTGTAATCGGTGCTCAAAATACTTAAAGGGACTTATATTTCAAGGTTATAGATGCAAAGTTTGTGATATTGCTGTTCATAAAGAATGTATTGCTACTTCTGGACGTTGTGGTGTACCTCCACCCCCACCACCCCACACAATGCATAATGATGTTCATTTAAGTAATAAGTTATGGTAATTGGAAACATGTTGTAGAGTTAGAATATTTCAAATTTGTTTTGATATTTTTAAGGTTTGTTGGTGAAATGGATAGAAACGAAGCATCTGCTGCTTTAGAAACTCGTTTGAATGGTACCTACTTGGTGAGAATTCGGTCTCAAAGAGATGACCGTGATCGTTATGCATTAAGTCTTAAGTAAGTGATTTTTGTAAAATCATTATTGTGGATACTATATTTTGTTCTTTTAAAGGACAGGCAACACTGTGAAGCACATGAAAATATGTTGTGCTATAGTAGGTTCAGAAGAAAAATACTTTTTATCTCTCTCAAAGTACTTTAATAGTATTCAAGAATTAATTGAAAACTACCAACATTCTAGTCTAAAGGAAAATTTTGAAAGGTAAGAGAAAATGTTGCTATGATGGATACAAATTTTGTTACATAAAACACTTCAACCCTCAGTCCTTTCTGTTTTTACGTTACGTTTAGAATGTGGTTCAAGCTTACGAACAATTATTTGTGAGCTAGATTTGCTAGTATTTTGTTAGGCCATAATTTTAAGTTTTTTATCGTCTTTATTTGATGATGTAACACCGACGCTGGAGAATGAGCATGCCAATATTTTAATCTAATCCTTGTTTCTGCCAAGGTGGGGAATTTAATGTCCATGGACATATGGACATGGACATTGAATCCATAGTTTTACATTTCTTCCAAAAGATGTATGACATGTAGTTTATTCAATGACATACTCTTGTCCTTACCATTTTTAATTACCCATACCACCACCAGTGCTTTAGTCGTAAAATATGAACTACCGGTACTCAACTAAATTTTTAAAATTTTCCACATGGATTCATAGGGATGAGGTGCCCTGTCCATTTTTCTTTTTCGGGAACGGGTGTCTTCGGCGGAACGTTTACCAGAAGTTATCCCAGTGGCGCCGGAACTATTTATCAACTACGGGTGCAGCGAGAAAACTTGGCGCCGCAGGCGATTTTTTTTTCAAAGGTGGGCGTGGTCAATTTAAAAGCGTTTTACGAGCATATGGCTATTTTAATGTAAAATTTTAAATAATCAAAATTTCAACAATTTTACTTATGCATATTTTAAAATTGCATTGAAATACTGAAAATACCAAAAACGGTAAAGGGTGCAATGAGCCATTTACAAATTGTGTCATAAAGAGGAGGTCCAACAAGGTTAATCAACATTAATTCCGCAACATGCGCCGCTGCATTACGCAGCGCATGCAGCTAGCTTCTACAGTGCCTTCATTAATGATTGATACCCACGTGACCACAAAATATAGGCAACCCAACTTACACAATTGGTAAACCTTTATCCAATAATTCCCTAACTGATTGTTTGTACGTAAATTGACAGTAACTTTAGTAACTTTAGTGACTTTAGTTACTTAGTTTAGTTACAAGGAGTGCCAATCCTACCTGACTTCAACATTTAAATCTGAAACTCCCAAGGACACCACGGATCAAAGGTCACGTGGGTATCAATCTTTAATGAAGGCACGGTACTTGTACACATGTAGGTATTCGTCAACCAGCAGAGCAGCAGGAACGGGCAAAATTACACAAAATGCAATAAAATACTTGCGTCGTAAATCAGTTACCGAATATTTCCTCCAAATGGTTGATTGCACTTTTAAAAAAGGTACCTAATTAATAAAAATGATTTAAGTCAGTGAGTACCGGTGCGTACCGCATATTTTTAACACTGCAAATAACTTCCGGTACCTTCTTAACGTTTTTTAAAAACTACCGGTACTGAGTACCGGTGAGTACCGGCTCGACTAAACCCCTGACCACCACTGGTATAGTATGGTAAGTATTGATATGAAAATTTTCAAAATTGAGATTTTCGCGGAAATGCGTGTTTTGGAGCTCCAGGAACCTAAAAAAATGGTTTAGAAAAAATGTCTGTCTGTGGGTGGGTGTGTATGTATGTGACGCCTCTACCGCAAAAACTAGTGAACCGATTTTGATGAAATTTGAAATGAAGGGGTATATTGAAAATTCATCGACAAAATAAGCTTTTTAATAAAATCCAAAATCGGAAGCGAAAGTTAGACATGTTTTTTTGGTACCTTGTTTTTCAATGGGATTTTTCAAAATTTTGACTTCAACGCCCCACAACTCAAAAACCAGTTATCTGATTAGGTTCAGCAACAACTTGTTTGAAAGCCCTTTGATGGTACTATACCATGAAAAAAATAATTATTATGTAAATCCAAAAACGGTCGCAACGGCACTCTTTCAAAGAAAAATTATTACAAAAAAACTGGCCACACGATTTTAAATTTTCTATACTTATGCAGCTTGGTATTAGCTACATTTTTGTTTTTTCTATGAATGCCAGAATTTCAGTGTGGCGCCCTCTACTAGGTTTTGAAAATCGGAAATTGATGCTCCTGTAGTGACTTTATTAGTCAAAATATGAAAGAAGTTTAAATATAAAAGTTATTCAGTATATAATTCTACATTTTCCTAAATGTATATCATGTATACAGGGCGTTTAGTTTCCACAGTACAATAAGCAACTTTGTTATTTTAAATGAAACACCCTGTATATTATTATATAATTGAATGCAAAATTTAATTGTCTATCACATTGTATTTAGTGTTCATATAGCTAAAATGTACGGTAGATGAGGATTTCGTGAATTTTAACGGATCATTGGTTGGTAGCGATCGTCCGGCTTTGCCAGCTGTTATTTCAAGTCGGATTTCTGGGTGTTCATTTCTGTCAGAGTGCGGTTTATTATTATTTATTACTATAGATGCGTGTCTTTCTTTTGTACATATCAAACCTGTATAGTCTCGTTTTTCTCGCTATGCATTCAAATGATTTCCAGGTCTGCAAAAAACAAAATGTTTATTTTCAGTATGGGAAAGTCCTGGGGAGGTGGGCACCTCCACTTTTTTACATTTCCATACCACCTCTGGTATATGGAAAGTATTGATATCATGAAAATTTTGTTCACGTCCTCTTTTATTTTTTGTTTTTTGGGAGGTGGGTTCGGATTCCAGCCATCTAGGCTACATTAAAGCCCGATTCACACTACAGGCCAGATCACGGCCAGTCTCAGTGTGATAACATTCAAGAAATTTTGTCTAGTATTCATATTCTATGGTCACACAACAGTCTTTTACCTAGACCCGAACCACATACATGGGTCTTTTGAAAATGTTCAATAAATTTTCAACAATCCATTTAGCCATAATGGCTGTTATGTTAGATGAGGAACTTTAAATGACACAAAGTAAGCGGATGCATCAAATATTGACTAAAATAGAGGGAGGGCTTTTTACTTTATACAGGGTGATTCCTAAGTACGTGTAGAAAATGAAGGGGGTGATTCCTGGGCGAAAATTAAGGCTACTTTTTCCTATAAACGTGTATCCTAATATGCTTCCCTGAAGAGTTACCCCTCTTCAAAAATGGAGGAAAAATTTGGTTTTTAATTTTTATCTCAAATTTGGACAAAGATAGAAAAATAAAAATAAATGGACGTGTTCTACTAACAGGAAGGTCCTTTATGGATATTTTCTTTATTCACCTGTATTGTTAGAAGGGGATGAAACTTACAACCCCTGTTCATTTTTTTATTAGAACTTTTTAATGCACCGGAATTTTTAATTTAAAAAATAGGCATGAGAAAGCCTTATTCATTTAGAAAATTATTTGTCTCTTTTATTTTTATCGTGAGACAAATAGTTTTTCGAGTAAAAAATTAAAATCGATTGTAATGTGCGCCTCAGTTTCGTGAGAAGTTGTAGTAAATTTCTGAAAAAAAAGTCTAGGTAGGCGGATTTCATTTTTTCATCAATAATGTATGCAAACTTACTAACAATTATTATTATTATCAAAAACAACAAACACAAAAAATGAAATCCGCCTACCTAGACTTTTTTTTTCAGAAATTTACCACAACTTCTCACGAAACTGAGGCGCACATTACAGTCGATTTTCATTTTTTACTCGAAAACTATTTGTCTCACGATAAAAATAAAAGAGACAAATAATTTTCTAAATGAATAAGGCTTTCTCATGCCTATTTTTTAAATTAAAAATTCCGGTGCATTAAAAAGTTCTAATTAAAAAAATGAACAGGGGTTGTAAGTTTCATCCCCTTCTAACAATACAGGTGAATAAAGAAAATATCCATAAAGGGCCTTCCTGTTAGTAGAACACGTCCATTTATTTTTATTTTTCTATCTTTGTCCAAATTTGAGATAAAAATTAAAAACCAAATTTTTCCTCCATTATTGAAGAGGGGTAACTGTTCAGGGAAGCATATTAGGATACACGTTTATAGGAAAAAGTAGCCTTAATTTTCGCCCAGGAATCACCCCCTTCATTTTCTACACGTACTTAGGAATCACCCTGTATAAAGAGCTAATAGATGACGATACTAAATATTTTCAATATTTTTGGATACCCAATTAGTCAGAGATGTATCATCAGAACCAGACATTATTTTGATAACTTCTGCATACTGTCGGCGCTTGAAACAATGGTCAGGCCTCGCCGTAGTTAAAATATTGTTGCAAAAAATGCAGTGGTCAAATTAGCGTACCGCCCTTTGCCCGTGTTTGTTTATGTGCATAGGGTAATACAAAATATATGCTATAATATTTGACCGTGTCGGTATCGGATCGAGACGGAACCATCTATGGTGTGAATCGGGCTTTGCGGGGAGAATTTTAAATTTTTGAAAATCTGATTTTCACATTTTTTAATAGTCTACGGAATTTAGGAAATTAATATTTAATGTCATACCACAGATTAGAGGAAGATACAATGCTGGAGTGGCCGTACCGTCAGTACCGAGCTGTTGCAATTAGGGATTTTGAATCTCAAGATTCTGAACCACAGATTCCTTTACTTGAAGGACAAGAAGTAATAATTACAGGTCAAGAAGGATATAGGGATGGTTGGTGGAGGGGAAAATGTGATAATAAAGTAAGCAAGCAGTGTTTGTTGTTATTTTCATTAGTTTTCCATTTTTCTAAAATGCAGTTCATAGGTGGCATGATTCTATTCAACTCTTTTTAGGTTGGCTACTTCCCCAATACTCACGTGCGAATTATAGACATAATACCTCGCCAGTGTTTCTAATACCATCATTGTTGCTAGTCACAATCCTTGCAATAAGGTAAAATATAACTAATATGATGTACTGGATAAAATCAAACAGAATTTCTCATGTATGTAGCGTTCCATGAGCATTTAATTAGTTAAAGGTTTTAAAGTTAATTAATTGTAAGTTTTTATTAATTTTTATGTATTTTAATAATACGATAATTATTTTATTGCAATTTAGGTGCCATTTTATACACATTGTTTTGACTGTATAGATCATTTATTTTTGCAAAGGTATATAATATTTATTACTGTAGATTATGTAGCTTCTCAAGCTGTTTTGATGTTAGTTTAGTATTGGAAAGTGGTGCTATGATGATAATGGGCCTAACATTGCAAGAATATCACTGATTTCAACATTCCTCATACTCTTGAATATCTCGACTGCTTGTATGTACCTTGATTTACGTTGATACATTTTTAAATGTAGACTTTAACCTGAGCTGGTAGTTGCAATTGTGACATAATTAGACATGAAATTTCAATATTTCTAAATATAAAATAAATCAATTATGTTAGTCAAACAGTTTTAACATCTTGACGATAAAATAACATTTTTCTTGTTGCATAATTTTTGACTTTTCAACAATGGAAGAATATAATTTTACCTTTTTATAAATGTACCGACTAACTGATATTTGAATTCTAAAAATATTCGAGGCCGTTGCGCGTAGCAGTCGCGTAGTTTGCTTACATAGCTTTACACATTTTTGAAATAAAAAATCCAGATTGTATAAAGGTGAAAAACGTGTAAAACATCATCTGAGTTTACTGATGCATCTGCCAGTTTATATTAAAATCAACTATAATTTTAAAGTACCTATAGTTGGCTAAGGAAAAGATTGCTGGTGGGAATGCTTTAAGCGAGAATGAGGTGACAAGAAACGGAGATGCGGTACGTAACTTTGATGTATCTCGGCCCTGTGCAGTCCATTCCCTAAATTATAGTTAGTAACACTCATCAGAAACTTCATTGCACATACTTTTTGATAGATTGTACTGGTTGTTATTTGCCGTCGACACCTGAAACATGTGAGCTTCTGGCTCACTATCATTTTCACCAATGCGCGCACACCTGAGCCAAATGCAACCTTATCCTTGGTCGACTGTATGTACTAATAATATGTTATACTATTAAATACACTTAGATATATAAATTCTTGCAATGTGTTTATGTAATTGTATATTATTTGTTGCGTGCTTTATATTTCACATTTACTACTATTACATTTAATTTGCATATATATTTTTTTAATCTAAAGTGTAAGAAATGAACACCACAGTGATTTGTATGCACAAATTGTAATTCATTTGTACGATAGTTTTAGCACCTATAGAAACCTGCATCAGCAACTTGCAAGGTTCGAAGTATTTATGTCATTTATGGCCCCGAAAGCCCTTGGTCGAAAATGTGATTTTATTTCTCTACATCATGCTTCATGTAGCTCCAGAAATAAACATCTAAGGTTATAAATCTGGTGACCTAGGAGGCCATGACCCAAGAATTCCACCTTGGTAGACTGAAACTGGAATCTTTTAACACTGAAGACTTACAATTTTGTTTCTTAAAATTTCTAAATTAAAAACAAGACGAAATCTCGGACTGTTTATATCTATATTTGACTTGTGGTAACATTTCTAGCTTCTAAAATCGTCCTAAAATGTATCTCCAATAGTAATAAATAAAAACCGCCCACGTTTCTTTCTTGGCACCTTTTAGACTCTCTATTGGAATTGTTTTGGTTGTGAAAATGCAAATATTTAGGACATATCGAAAAATGTTTGAAATTTTCTCAAAATAGTGATGTAGCCTACAGTTGTGTTTAGATGAAGGTTTAAATATTTCAGTTTTCAAAGCAAAATGAGGGTCTTATGGTAATTTTTATAAAATATGTGTTTTATTGTTAAACTCCTTCAATTAGCAAATATGGATGGCAAGATTTAGAGGTCATGCTATAGTAATTGAAGCTACAATAGCATTTCAAAGTATTTTCATACATTTTTGCAGTACTTTTTGGCAAGGTCGTCTAGGAAATTAATAGCTTTATAATTAATTATAAATTGTGATAATAGAAAGAAATTTAACAAGATTTTTTAAATGATTTCTTTCGATTTTGTATTTAGTTACAGCTGGTCAATGTTCAAGGATAACTTGCAAGTGGGGTTACGTGAATAAGGAGTTAAAATGCCGAAGAACACAGATGCGGTACCTAACTTACCTTATAATTTGAGCTTTCGGGCCATCCCACTACTTTGGCCACTGTGCATCTCTAAGCCACATGCAAGGTTATCATTGGCCAGCTGTAAGAATTTTATAATGATCAAAATGTTTGTTCAACTCTGTACAGTACTCTTACTTCTCTATGTACAACCATGGAAATTTGTGTTCTGCTGCTCTTGCAATGATACTCGATGCTATTGCTTGTAAGAGGTTTGCGTAAAAAAATCAGAAATATGTTGTGTAAGTCTAGTTACATTCTTCTTACCATAGATTCAGTAAATTAGTGCTTATCGGCTATACTGTTGTTGTATACCATTCAAGAAGTATATTTTCATAAGTTTTCAACTTGCATATCCCTTGTATATTGTCTTTAGCTGCTACAAATACAAACTAGTAAGGTTTAAACCAAGAAATACTAGGTTTATTAGTAAGTAAATACATTTAAATAACATTCAAAATGAAGCACATTTAGGTACCCTTCCACCGTTCCCACTACAGCCCTATACTTGCTGATCCAATTACAATAGTTCCCCCTATCTACATAGGCATTTGGGGTTTGAATCTTCTACTATTCTGACACCTTAAAAGACTTTGGAAATCTCTCTTCTTTATGTTAGGTTAATTGTTTACTAAATGTATGACGGGATGTTCGTCCTCTTGAGACAATGTTACATCCATCCTTCGTTTACAGTAACCATTTCCTAGACAAATCAATATTGTATTAATTTTCAGAAATCATCTGCAATGTCCTCACTTTTAATCTATTTTGTTTAATTAACTTTTAGTTGGTAGGCAAATTAAGTATAACCCTAATCGGTTTACCTATGTTTGCTGTAGTGAAATTTAGTTTTCAACACTTCTCACATTTGGTATTACATAATCTGTAGCATCTAAAAATCTGCATTGTTCATATTTAGATTTTACTATGGCGGCTTGCCTGCCCTTGTGTCTCGGATGTTCTGAGCATCTAATTTAGTATTCTGAATCTATCGTTCCCATAATACTTGCCCAGCACTACAGCCACAATACATGGTTGTCGACCTATTTTCTATCATATTAGAGGTAAATTATATTATTGTAAAATACTTGTAAATTAGTGCACTGTTTTAAAGCACTATTGGTGTTAAGATCAATAATAATTATTATTGTAGTTTAAGTAAAATATAAATGAGTGATAAGTATAAACAGGGTGCATGTTACACAGTGGTCGGAAGCACAGTTTTTAAAAGTATAGCGATAATGATGCTCTCATTGACTTAGATTTTCGTAAAGCATGGTCCAAACGACTAAGCTTAAGAAAATCTAGTAGCTAGGTTGTGGTTTTATCCATATTTTTATAATTACTGAAGTTTTTCCGGGAACTCAAATTACCTACTATTTGGGTTTCTTAAATGTGTAAGCAAAATGGTATTGTCAAACTATCGCAAATCTGTGATACTCAATCATAAAAATAAAAATGTACCGCGGTACCGCGGATATTCTACTTTTTTTATTTGTATCACGACTGGATAATCCATTAATCCATACTCAAAATATATCGCAGTACAGTTTCGCGATCACTTCCCACCACTGATGTTGCATAATATGTGATGTTAGCACAAACTGATTAGGTACCTAAAATGTTGACAGTTTTCATAGTTTTCTCAAATTATTTCTATTTTATTTTCATAAGTAATAAACAGTTTTTTATCTATTTTTGCCTACCTGCCTACTTTCATGTAATATCTTGGAAATTATAAAAATTCACAAATTCCGTTGGTTGAGGAATGGTTGAGGTATGTAACTAAACAGTCTAGGACGTTTTGGCGCGGTCGGTTTAGCGGAGGGACGTTTTGGTGAAGGAACGGTTGGGCAAAACGTGATTTATTTGATAAAAACTTTACGAGTAAGATTCCTTGTTACTTTCTCTATAGAACTGCCGCTTGTTCCTTCGTTTTTTACTCAATTTCTTTTTTTTTCTACTAAACTTGATTAAAAAATGTGGACTATTCATTAAAATCAAAATGTTTGACAAAATAAACCACGTCAAAGAACGTATGCGTCCAACTGTGCTTGCACGTCAAGCGGTCTCTGCGTAAATCATAAAATAATATAAACCTAACCGAAGGTTTTAATTATTTTATGGCGTAAACTGTCTCTGGGCCAATACGTCTGGCCCTGGTAACGAAAATGCTTGTTGAAACTTTGGGAGCTAGTTCTCCACGCCAAATCCAGAAAAAAGTTCTTAGAAGACTGTAACTCCGTAACGATGCATTATTGAACCAATGAACTTTTTACTTGTTTTGGTGTGGAAGACTGACTACCAAAGTTGGAGCTAACATTTTAATTACACCATATAATATATCGTATTAATTTATTGTATTTAAGTTATTTTGTAGAACTCGTTAATAATTAGCAATACTTCCAAAATTTATTTATAGTTTTGAAATAATATACAGGCTGTTTCCTAAAAATGCCTCAACTAATTACTTCGTTATTTTAAATTTTAGATCCATAAATTATAGTATATCTGTACCTACCTATATTAAAGTAAAAGAAAAAAACAAATTTTACGAAAGAGCCATTTCAGTTTTTGTAACTTATGAATCGATGGCCGTAGGTGCATTTATGACCTTGCTTGCTTAGAAACCGAGGCAAAGCCGAGGTTTTCCAAAGTGGAGCCTTGGTCATAAATGCACCTATGGGACGAAGTTATGGTTTGAGGCATCTTTTAGGAATCGGCCTGTATAATGTAGTACTGGCATGTGGTTGTACAGCTCTGCCAAGCTTACAGTTGAAAGTTGAAAGGGGGCGTGGTCGGCACTGGTATAGTATTTCGGGTAGCGGTAAAAAAACCCCCGGTAAAAAAAACCCCGGAAAAGAAACCCCCAGGAAAAAAACCCCCGGAAGAAAAACCCCCCCCGAAAATAATTATGGATGGTTACATTCAAGTAGATTTAAAATTCCAATAGGTATTTATTAAAATGCTAATGTGCATTTTGCTTATTTAGAATCGTCATTATACTCTTGCAAATAAACATACGAAAGGAAACTGAGCATGGTACCAATAAATGTTAGTGCTTAATTAAATTTTTCTGTGAAAAAATTTATAAAATAATGCTATTTTGAAGTAAAATAGATTGCTATGATTGTCGTCTTCTAAATAACGAATTTTTTGGTAGAACTTAAATAGTATTTTCTAAAAATTTCAGAATACTTACTAATTTCAAAAATTCATGTGAAATCAAAAAATGCCATTTATAGGTTAATACTTGTTGAAAGAACGTAACTTTAGGTATTTTCGTTTCATATGTATATTCGATGTACCAAGTTTGAAAAGTCTATCTCAAATTTATACCATGAGTCTGTTACACTCTGTATACTCTTTACATAGACATATAATATATAATAACTGGGTTTTTTGTTACCGGGGTTGTTTTTCCGGGGGTTTTTTTTCCTCGGGGGTTTTTTTCCCGGGGTTTTTTCACCGGGGGTTTTATTTCCGGGGTTTTTTTCCGGTTTTTTTTTCCTAGATTCAGTATTTCAAAGGGATAATTTTTCTAGGGAATGTACTTTTGAGTAGGATTGCTTGCTATTGGTTGACGTATTGTTGCGCTTTGTCTTTCAAAATGTAGTTGACATATTTTCCGGGGCATTTGTAAGCTTGGTGGAGCCTAACTTTATTTACAGATTATTGCAATGCTGTAAATGGTCCTAATAAAAGATAAAAGGTAGATGTTTTATACATATCACTCATTGCTATAATATTAGCTTTTTATCAATTCGTGAAGGCCAACGAACCACATTAGTGGAATTTACAACAAACTTTTAACGCTGCTTCTATAAGAGGAAAAATCAAAATTAACTATTAAAATGGAGCAACAGTAGAACTGAAATGTTGTTAGGTACTTTAATATAAGTAATCCAAATAGCTTTTGTTTTTTCCTGTCTGTTGGTGTTGGTTGCCACGAATTACATGAATCAAAATTTTGAGAGTTGCCTGAGTATTTAATACTTCCCTATACCTATGTATCATCGAAAAATGTTATAACGTCCATTTTCTAAAACTTTGTAAGATAAACTACGTGTAACATTTTGTGCGAATTCCAGGTATATTTTTTAAATTCCTAAGATTTTTGGTATGTTTTGTTACGTAGGTAATCATTATTGAGCTCACAAAAACATAGTGCCTCTCGTCTATATAGTATGTTGTCTTTCAGTATTTCATTGGATACAAAATGATGTACCTATTGATTTGGTTTGTATGGTATGGTTTTTACAAAATTAGTAATGTTATGGAATTTTGTATCAATTTACACTTAAAATAGATTTTTTTGTTGTGGACAGTGCTGTAGAAATGCAAATCAAATTGTTTTATAGCGTCATGTTGAAAAATTGTCTCAATATTATGTAAAACAGCTTTAAATGTTGGGTGCCAAAAGGATAAATGATCAGTAGGTACTTACTACCTACTTAAATTTAATTACTTAATGTATTTACTTGTAAGTACTACTTTAAGAAATGTTTTGTGGTAATCTCTGGGATAATTGTTCAAAAGTTCTCTACAATAATATGTTGAAATAAAGTGTTCTACAGTGAAATTTTTTTTAATCTTCTCGATGTAGACAAATAAACAAAACTAATGTTTTAGTAATGCTTTTCTACCACTGTTAGAAACTGGTATTATTTCGCAATCTTTACTGCATAAAATATGTTTACAACAATGGTGAAAAGAAGTAAAAAGCAGGAACAAATGTTGTGCTGTGTCATTCTGTCTGAATAGTGCTTTCGCAGATCTCGTACTTTCCTTGTTTCGGTGAAATTCCGAAAGCTATAGTTCTTAACCTAACATAGGTTTAGCCACCACAAGGCGTCAGGTTCCTTATTGCCCTTGATTTCATTATGACCTTGAGTCCATCTGATATTTACATAATTCTTGGTAGATTAGTGTACGTCCATATTCCTCAACTATCAGCATAACTATCAGTCTTCGAGGAATAGGGTCTTGATGGGCGCTCGGCTGCCAGAACAACATGTTTAGATGTAGGTATCTGAATTTGTATCATTTGCGCATGCCATTATCTCAAAGATTTCTGTGACGAAGATTGCAGCGTATTTACCTAGGATAAATTTGCGTTTGACGCTAAGTTTTTGTTCGTATACCTTTGTTGTGGTGCCTTTTCTAGTCCATCTATAAACCAGATATGGCCATCAGGTTTGAGAAAGGCCCTATCGCCTGAGAGTCATTTTTCTACGTGCGGGATATGAAGGTTATACTATTTACTGAATGAGAAGTAGATGACCATATCATCGCTGCTCATCTGAGAGATGGAGATGGCCGGGCTAGAGGCAAAGGCACCCTTGGTAGCTATGTGCTACACTCTCTTGTATGGGTTGCACTGCTCCGTGCAGATTGGGCCTCGACTGCTATCACTAGTAGAGCGGCACCAGTTCAAGCAAGTAAGTATGTTCCTTACCTTCTGTTTTCGTGTGAATATTTAGGGTACGCTGAGTTGCTTCAGATATTGAGCCGAGGGATTTACCAGTTATGTAGTAAGTATGTCATCCGCATAACCCTATATTTAGAAGTCGTCTCCATTAAGCCTCCACTGAAGTCCGTTGGAGCGAGACACCATAGCAGAGGTGTTGCATTAGGTGGTGTATGTGCTCATAATGTTAGCATGCCTGATTTTGAATTCGACGATGGTGGGTTCAAGCAGGGTCGTCTTAAGGCCTGTTAGTAGCCTAGGCATGTTTTTTTTTGCTTTTTTTTAACTAAAAGTCATAGGTCAAATTTCTTTTTAGATTATTTATCAGCATGAAAATACGCAACTTTGAAACCGTTTATCGACTTCGCTCCCATGTTAGGCCTCGAAAAATGGACACCCTGTATTCTACCATCCCTTTAATTCTGCGGATACAAAATGCAATCTGTTTTCGTTTCTTAGGCAATCGCTATGAATTTTATAAACTTCAGAGTGTTGTACTCGCTCTAAACTATAAAGTTAGCATAAAGTTAGAAAGAAATTTTGATTTTGATAGCTCCCAAGCCAGTTGATTGTTTTTTGTAACAATCAACTGGCTTTAGATAGGTCACGGCCAACTTCATTAATGACAGCTTACGCTTTAATGAAGTTCGCTCGTTCGCTGTAGATAGGTCTCTGTGGTGCCCTTTCGGGGTGTATAAAATTACTATGCATTTTTAATTTGAAAACATTTGTGCCGATTATTATCTAATAGATGGGACCACAGTGAGGATTTGTCAAAATCAAAATTGGAACGCTCATATAATTCGTATTAGTAAGAGTTACGAGAATGAAGCTGGCCGTGTAGGTAATGGTAACGTATAGTATAGGTAATCATAGTAACTTCAGAATTGTGGCAGCACCACAGTAGGTATCATATAAGTAGTTAGTTATTTTATTAAACGCAATAAGGGCTTAGTATCAAAAGGCTTTTGATGTTAAAACAGCAAGGTCTCTAGTACGCGCTAACAACGATTTTAAGTTGGTATCGCACACTCCGTGGGAGGCTTACTTATATTTGCTATTTTCGACTTCCTGCTGATAGGTTTCCATTACCGTTCACTAGACTTTTCATATGTGTAACATTATATTTATTGTCTTGTTGAAACTAATTCTGACAAAAAATAACTAGGAATATATTTAAACAGTATCTTAATTAGTTAGATGACAATTAGTACTACTCTGAAGTGTCTATGTCTATGATATTTTGTTTGATCCAAACGATTTTCTTTTTACCGGGAGATTGTTTATTGTGGTTTTAATAATATCTGGCGAATGAAGGCTGAAAGTTTAGGGTACTATTATAAATTCTATTTGTCACTAGGTATGTATTATGTATTTAGTTTGTGAGGGTGAAGATAAAGATATTTTTTAGGGGTTTCATATAGCTTATTGAGTTGCGATAACGGTGCGAGCTCGCGAGCGGTGTGAATCTGTTCTCCGTACTAAATTCAAGTTTACAAAGAGAAATTCAAATAAAGTTGTACGCGAAAGTTGTTATAACAATACTGGTATGTCTTTGCAAAAAAACTGTAGTGTCTGCAATGGTAGTTTGGACTCTGAAAGGGTAATAAAATGTGATTTTTGTTTGTTGAACCTGCATTCTGCTTGTGCCGGTATTAGCCGGGCCGAAGCCACCTGCTTACTATCGACAATGCGGGTCATAACCTATCGATGCAAGAAATGTACAGAACAGAAAAATGAATTATCGGAACTAAAAGACATGATCAAGAAACTTTCCGATGAAATAGCAGATCTGAAAAGTAAAGAAGTAGGTAAATGTCAATATAGCAACACCGGAGTTAAATGAAAACATTATTTGTGAGATAAACGAACGTAATTTGAGGGCAAGTAATGTAATAGCCTTCAACATTGAGGAATCAAACTCAATTACTACAGAAGCTAGAATTAAACATGATGAGGATCAAGTAAACAAAATCCTGAGTGACTTATCAATAAACGAAAATATAAAAGCGGTAAGAGTCATAAGATTGGGGAAGCATGCGCAGGGTAAAAATCGCCCAGCAAAAATTATATTCAAAAACACGTACGATGCAATCGAAGTACTTAAACGCAAAAGGCACATGCCGGAAAATAGCAATATCAAACTGACCAATGATATGAGACCCATGCAAAGAGACTACTTAAAGAACCTTAGAAACGAACTTCAAAAACGCACTGAAGAAGGCGATAGCAACCTAACTATTAAATATGAAAAACGGGTGCCACGAATTGTGAAGAAGCAAACAACAACAAACTAGAACCAGGTAGTGTAATAAAGAATAGATAAGTCTTAGTAATTAATTAGTAATATAATAATATTAGTATTAGTAATAAAAATAAAACATAGTAATATAGTAAGAAAAAATGACAGATAAGTTTAGAAATAAGTCTAGTAGAAATAGGAAAAATAGTAACAATATAAATGTATTATATTTAAATGCACGTAGCTTACGAAACAAATTAAATAACTTGGAAGCAATAATAGAATTACACGATGAAGTTGAAATTATACTAATAACGGAAACGTGGCTTTATAGCGAAGAAGTGCAATATATAAAAATTCATAACTTCAGAGGTATCTTTGAATGTAGAGATCAGGACAGAGGGGGAGGTGTTGCAATATTTGTAAGGGAAGATATACAATACGCAGAATACGCCATAGAAACAAAATGGGACTGCAACAGAATCACGATAGAAATAACAGATATGACACCAGCATTAAGGATAACAGTCATTTACAGACCACCAAGATCAAATATAAATGACTTCCTCACATACGTTGAAAGTATCTTAGAAATAAAAAATACTATTCTAGTCGGAGATATGAACTTAAACTTGTTAACAGAATCCCGGGAAACAGATCAATACAAGATGATTATTGATACAACTGGAAGTGTACTGATAAATGAAATAAATGAAGAACAGGCGACTAGATTAAGTAAAACTGGAGAAACATCATCCATAATAGACCACGTAATAACTAACTATAATCTAAAAAAAAGTGAAATAACGTTAAAGTTAGAAGATGAAGATATCTCCGATCATAAGTTAATCAGTATTCATATAGACGGTATACGTATAGAAAAGAGGGAAATGAAAAATTACGAAATTACAAAAATCGACTATGAAAAAGTAAAGTGTAATATAAAAAGTAAAATTCATACAGTCGAACAGTTTGAAGGTTTAATAGATATAATACAAGCCGAAAAGAATAAAGCTACGAAAACGATAAAATGTAGAAATAGACAAAACAAATGGCTAAATGCAGAAATAATAGAATTAATAAAGAAAAAAAACACAGCCTATAAACAAATGAAACAAAGCCCGACAGACCAAAAGAAAGAAAATTACTACAAAAACCTGAGAAACAAAACGACGAAAGCAGTAAGAGAAAGAAAGGAAGAACACTACAACATGCAGCTCAGGAATGCAGGAAATAATGTAAGAAAAATGTGGAAAATAATAAATAGTCAAATAAACAGAAATAAAAAATGCAATAGCAAACATGAAGTTGAAGAAATTGAATATAACGGGAAAAGTTATAAACAACCAAAGGAAATAGCAAATGCCCTAAACAAACATTTCATTGATGTGGGAATTAAACTAGCAAAAAAACAACAGTCTGGGAATACAAATCAAATAAAAAAACAGCAAAACTTTAAAAGTGTGTACTTGTACCCAACAGATGAAGTTGAAATTAAGGATATGATTACAGAAATAAAACTACAATCTGCTCCAGGATTAGATGAAATAACATCCAAAGACCTAAAAGAGTTAAAAGATATCATATCTGGAAAAATCGCAGACCTGATTAACAAAAATTTGCAAAATGGAACATTCCCAACATGTTTAAAACCATCGGTTGTAACTCCAATTTACAAAACAGGGAGAAAAACGGAACCAGGAAACTACCGGCCAATATCGTTACTTAGTGTAATATCAAAAATCTTCGAAAAGGTTCTAAAAAAGAGAATAGTTGGTTTCATAGAGAAAACAGAAAAATTCGACCAAAATCAGTACGGATTCCAGCAAAAAAGCAATACACAGGCGGCTATGACAGCACTATTAAATAAAATCAACGAGGAACTGGACGAGGGAAAATATGTCATTACCATATACTTAGATCTGCAAAAGGCATTCGATACGGTAAATCACAATATACTGGTTGACGAATTAGAAACTTACGGCATACGAGGAAAAGCAAAGTGCATTCTAAAAAACTATCTTGAAAAAAGACTATAAAGCACCAAAGTAAATAAAACAAGAAGTGATGACGCTGAAATAGAAGTAGGAGTGCCTCAAGGATCCGTACTTGGACCAATTCTCTACCTCATGTATGTACAGTCAGCGACAAATGTTTTCACCAGTCTTGTACCACTGTAACTCGCTTTACTGAGAAATATAGCACATTGCTATATTTCGTTTCATCTTGTTAGCAGTGTTACCAACATACCTATATAAAACAATAAGAACGACGTTGTGGTATCTCTTATATTTCTCAGAAAAACGTGTTCAGTGGTATCATACTGGTGAAAACATTTGTCGCTGACTGTACATGACTTACAATATCTAAACCTAACAGCTTCACATATAGCCTTTGCCGACGACACGGTCCTAATATACAGTGGGAAAGAATTACAAGAAATGGAAGCCATAATAAAAAACGACATGAATAAACTAACAAAATGGCTCCAAACAAAACAACTAACGCTAAATACTAAAAAAACAGAATATTACGTGGTATTTAAGCAAAAAAACAAGAAGCATATCAAAACAGAAATAAAAATAGGTAACGATAAAATTAGAGAAGTAACGGAAGTGAAGTACTTGGGAATAATTATAGACAACTCATTAACATGGAGAAATCATACAAAAAAAATAAAAAAGGAAATAACCCCACTCCTGGGAGCAATAAGAAGAGCTGGAAAACTACTAAAAACTACAGCAAACCATATATACAACTGCTACATTAAGCCAAAAATTACATATCTGGCAACAGCACGGAGTTCAGGAACACGAAAGGTAATAAGAATAACAGACATGGAGATACTAATGAACAAAACATTGAAAATATTGTTTAACCTAGACTTCATGACACCAACAGAAGATATATACAAAATAACAAAAAAGTTAACCATCAAACAATTAATAGACGCGGAAGAATTAATACTAACTCACAAAATAATACACAACTTACAAAAACACAATTTCAAATATCAAAAAAATAAGGACATACATCAATACAACACAAGGGGAAAGGATAAATACGTAACGGAAGCGAAGAGGACAAACAAAGGACATAAAAAAATTACGGGTAATGCCATTCAAAACTACGATCTACTGCCGGATGCCATGAAGAAAGAAACGAACATGAAAAAGTTCTGTTGGATGGTAAAGGAATATGTCAAGGAAAAAAACTAAATAAAAAGTGAAGTGAAGTGTTACACATCAAAATTAAAATTGTATTAATAAAAAAAGAGCTCAAAATTGTCATTAATATAAACTAGTAATAGTATCTAATTGTTAAGCTACACAGGCCGAGGCAACCGCACAGGCCCTCATACCAGCCTTTGGCTGACTGGGCAATGTAATGTATTAAATAAATAAATAAATGTTGTTGCTTCAAGTGGAGGTATTACGGGAGTATGTCTTAGAATTCTCTTAGTTTCCTGGCTTATTGTAGGCTCTCTTAGCTGGCGTTCTTTGATATACCGAGTGGGTACTTTCAAAGCCGAACATAGGGGAATTGCATTATAACTGATCTTTATATAAATTCCTGCTCGCCATTTAAACCCACAAGGATCGTAATGTCTTTATTATAAAAACCCTCTGCTGTAGTGAATACTCGTTATTATTCATATTATTTGATATTAATAACAGAAACATCGACTGATTTCAAATAATTTAATTGACAGATAAAAAAAAGTTGACAATCATAGCAACCTATATTATTTCAAAATAGCATTATTTTATAATTTTTTTTACAGAAAAAGATAACTAAGTACTAACATTTATTGATACCATCAGATGCGCTGTATTTTTGTCGTTCTATTCATACCATTACCATCCTTGTGGGTTTAAATGGCGAGCAGGGATCTATATAAAGGTTAGTTACAATGCAATTCCCCTATCTTCGGTTTTGAAAGTACCCAGACGGTATGTACTTATTGTTGGTATTACTCTATTCAAACAGCACCATCTAGATTCTAGATGGTTAGAAATAAAATATTCCAGTAAGGTCCCGTTATAGTTGTGGTGTTCTCTTTATTTGCCACAATCGTATGTCTGTATCGCGGTCTGTATCTTATTGTTTTTTATTTATAAGTAGTCAGATGCAGGATTGAAAATTTTGGAGTTTTGGAACCAAATTTTCTCATATTAATATACAATAAAAATGTATTTTAGTTTTTTTTTAGGATGAGGCATCCGACGATTCTGAGGCCCCCGGTTTGCTGAGACCCCAGGCACGCGCCTTATGTATCTATGTGGTAATCCGCCACTGGTAACACCTGAACATAGTGTAGGGCTCTAGGCTATCAAAACATACGTTATAGCTTTAAAACACAAAGCCTTGACAATCTTATGTTGAACACTCTCAATTTGCCGTTCAAACTATACAATTATAATCCAATATGGATCTTACAAGAAAAACATATATCATAGTAAGGCACCTTACATTTGTAAAATTTAATGTTATTCTTTTAATAAAACCAGAAATAAACATTGCTACTAACAACGTAATCAATAATTGACAAATGAGAGAGAATCATCCAATAATACCCCAAGATCTCGAATAACTGAAACACTTTCGAGTCTCTCGTTCACAATAGTAGGTATAAGGTGTCTGTACCAATTAAGGCCATGTACCTAATAAGGCCAATCGTTGATTTTACCAAAACTAAAAGTAAAATTCTGCATCCACGCCATCTATTACTTTAATTAACATAAATGTAAACCCTACAAAAAAATTTAAGTTCATCGGAATTTTTTAGAGGGCGCCAGAACATCAGCGTCTTTTAATGGGAGCGAATTGTAAAAGTTTTGAATTTTGAAGTGAGTGAACTTGTGGTTTAATCAAGGATTTTTAAAAGTTTGTTTGTGCTCAAATCTGAAGGAGTATACTGACAACAAATATGAGGTATGTGAACTTAATAAAATTGTTTACAAAAAAAGTGGGAGGATAGAATCTTCCGGGGTTATGTGTGCCTAATAAGGCCAGGCGGGAATTACGCATGCGGTTATGTTCTCTATGTTTAAGATATGTACACGAGGATTGTGTTGGTCTTACTAAAGAAGACAAAATTGCATACATCTGTCCAGAGTGCAATGATTGACTATATACTTATGTTTGTTTTAAAAATGTAATAAATAAATCTTGACAAGAAAATGTATTTATTAACTTTTTCCTCAATTTTTCAGACGTGGCCTTATAAAGTACAGGGTGTGCCTAATAAGGCCAATTGACACATGGTCGAAAAAAAATAAAAATTTAATGCTAATTTCGATAAATTTAAAATATTATGTTATTATTATGTTGACAATACCCCAAGGTAACAATGTATGCAAGGCAATACTTTGTTTCATAATGAATAAAGTTTTTATAGGGCTGCAAACCCTTAAGGTGGCCTTAATTGGTACAGATACCTTAAGTAAACAAAAAACATGATCACGTTTTTTTTTACTAAATCTAATATGTTCACACTTTTGAATATTTAACTGCATACTGCATGTCATTATGTATGCACTATGCACCATAAAGAGAGATTGTTTAGATCATTTTGTAGGATAACGTAATCAGACTGAGATGTAATTCTACGATAAACGTTAAGATCGTCAGCAAAAAGTAAGTAATTTGATTTAAAACAACGTCCAATATCGTTAATACACCAGTTAAAATAATATTGACCCTAAATGTGATCCCTGAGGAACTCCAGACGGCACAAAAAATATAGAGCACTTAAACTATTTTTTTGCACGATCGGTCTTTTTTGTTTACTTACTAGATTCGATGCCAGAACAGTAAGCTGCATTTACTGGTTGCTAGGCGTAACAAAACAGTAAGTAATTCACTTACCGTTCTAGAACAGTAAGTAGTATAATTCATTGTATTGTAGACATGATAACTATGGTTACCGTGGTTGTCAGTCAATTTATAAAAAAATAAGGATAGATAGGTACTTTTATAATTTTTTGAAATATAACTATTAAATCAATTTTTTTTATTGCAATAGTGCAAAAAACGTTATGTCTCCGACAATAATTGGGGTCGTCGCTTCGCTCCTCCCCAAACAATTGTCGTCGACCGGTAAACATCCCTTACCGTTCTTAATACTTAATATACTATTGCACGATCGGTCTTTTTTGTTTATTTACTAGATTCGATGCCAGTACAGTAAGCTGCATTTACTGGTTGTTAGGCGTATAACAAAACAGTAAGTAATTCACGTACGCTGTTCTAGAACAGTAATGCCCGGTTGCACCAACGTATTTAACTACGTATTTAGCTAAACCAGGATCAATTGGCATGGATAGGTACAATTGTTCGAACAATCGTATCCATGCCAATTGATCCTGGTTTAGCTAAACTCGTAGTTAAATACGTTGGTGCAACCGGGCCTTAGTAGTATAAAGGTCCGCGCGCACTTGTTCGGTTCCGTCCCGTTCGGTTCGGAACCGTCCGATCGTCAAAAATCAAATAAAGCTCCACCAAGCTTACAAATGCCGCGGAAATACATGGAAATTACTGGCATTTCGTTGATTCGGTACGGCACCATCCTTTTCGTACCGTTCTTACCTATAGACTGATCGGACTTTCGGAATTTTTTGACATCTGTAGTATACTTGGACTGAACCGAACGGGACGAAACCGAACCGACGCGCGACGTAATGCGCGGGCTGCCATTCATTTCCATGTATTTTGATTTGATCCGATCGGACGGTTCCGAACCGAACGGAACCGAACCGAACAAGTGCACGTGCTCCTTTATTCTTATATTGCAGACATGATAACTATGGTTACCGTAGCTGTCAGTCAATTTATAAAAAAATAAGGTTATTATATAATAGGTACTTTTATCATTTTGAAATATAACTATTTTAAATCAATTTTTTTTATTGCGATCGTGCAAAAAACGTTATAAGCATGTCGAACGTTAAGGGTTACCGGTCTTCGACAATAATAATTGGGGTCGTCGCTTCGCTCCTCTTCAGACAATCCCATATAATTTTAGTTTCTCAACAAGTAATTTGTGATTCACTCTGTCGAATGCTTTACTGAAATCTGTATACAGGGTGTCCGTTTTTCGAAGGTTATAAAGTTGCATATTTTAATGCTGATCAATAATCTGAAAAGAAATTTGATCTACGACGTTTAGTTTAGAAAATATCTAAAAAAAGTCAAAATTCCCGATTTTTGTTTTTCGCTGATAAAATGAAAACAAGTGAAACTACGAATTTTTAATTCAGACATTTTTAAGACACTTTTTTACGGGGAATCTAAATATGGGATTGTTTTTCTCATATCGTTTAAAATAGCCAACATTCGGTCGTCAACTTTTGTTTTTCTTATGGATGCCATATTGGATTTTTGAATTTTTGAATTTATTTTTTTTTTCTGATTTCAACTATGTATGACACATTCACACATAATACTTTAGCTTGTGTTTTTACCTACAATTTTAAGTTATCCATTTTTACGCAGAGTGCCATGGAAACAAAAGCGACACGTTTGTTTTAAAGAAAATTCTGATTACGAATTTAATTTTAAGTCATAAGGTCCTAATAGCGATACTTCCGAGTATGTATCGATACTTTGACTGCTGCTGCTCGTAATCGATTGTATAATAAATAATCGATCGTCGTCGAGTATTTACTATTGTAGTGAGTTGTTAAAAGTATTGCTCTAGGAATGCACTAAAGTCGAAAATTTCCTGTAAAGTAAGTATATGAAAATAGTATTGAGGAAAATGGTGGTATTTTATGTTTTATTTGTTTGTACAAAACTCAAATTTATCTTATCTTTGAATGATAACTAATTTGACCTTAGAAAATCAAGATCAAGTATTCATTGAGTAGTATTAATTTAATATTGATTTAATAATGTACTAAATTTTGCACATACGAAGTATGTCTGCGGTGTATGTGATTAGCGATGAACTGTGGCGAGAATGTGCTAGTTGGCTCACTCAGTGGAGTGTTTTACGCAGCGATCATCGAGCAAATTGGCCCAGCGCTGGCATTGTGGATCTTGCATATACACTTCGAGATGGAGTATTACTCTGCACATTGCTCAGTAAGATGGATCCAGGATGCATCGATATGAAAGACGTTAACCTGAAGCCGGCAATGGCACGGGTTTGTAATGCTTTTTCAGATTGAATTTGGGTATTATGTAGCCCACATACGATTGAATCACTTATTACTAAAAGGGACTAAGTCATTTTTTGCCACTTTTGAGTTATATGTAGTTATAGAATGTTTTGGGGTTGCCCCATGGTTTGGTGTTGAAAGGAACTAACTCATTGTACCCTACATGTGTTTTATGAAGACTGGTAATATGTATTTACTGCTAAAAACAGTTTTATGCTGCACACATTTCCATTATGCAATCCAAAGCGACGTCGGGAAGTTGAAATGCCCGCAACAAGGGCTTATGCTGAGGATCGTGTACCAATTCTGCCATCGAAAATTAAACATATGACAAATTTGGTACAGTATGTTCCAGAAGCATATCAAAATTTTTACTACAATATAATCAACACTTGGCCAACTAAGTTGTCAAACGTGTAATTTTTCAATAATAAACTCATTTTCAGAATAATTAAAAACATTTTTCATATTTATTACATAAAGGACCTAAGCGGACCTAAGTCATTTTTTTTCTTTTGGCCTCAAATTTTTAAGGTCATTTTGTTTTCTCAATATTGTCATTTTAAATTACTCCCGAAGCATAAGGTTCCATATATGTATGAGTATACACATTCTTTAACAAATTTGACAAAATTATTGGACACTTTTTATGGTTTTTCTCAAAACTATAAAAAGTGACTTAGTCCGTTTTAGTAATAAGCGATTCGATTATATTTTAATGTAAATGGTAATATTAGGTATCTGGTATAGTCATTCAGAATGGAAGATAACGGTTTCATGCACTTTCGTACTTGTAGGTACAAATCTTCAGAATCTAATAGTTGGTTTTGATTACACTAATCATAATCTTAGTAAGGATTAAACTGTAGGTTTACATAATTCAAAAATATCTATTATACCAAGTTGCCTCCTGTGTTGCCATTAAACTTTAACATAAAATCATTTACCTTGAGCTTTTTTTTAAATGCTATTTTAAGTGTACGCACGCGTATTATAGGTTTCAAAACTGCATACCTACCTACAGTTTCTGCAGTTCAGTTTAAGAAAAACGAATTCAAGTAAATTGTTCCTTTAAATGGAAAACTGTTTAAATTTCAAACTATATAATATAAAGTCTCTGACATGAGATGATATAATGCACATGAGAAATGATTAGTAGGTACCTACCTATAGGTCTTACCTATAGGTAGATAGCGTATTTCTGAAAATAGTTGGCTTAGAAAATTTTAATTGTACTTTTAATTGCATAACCTTGATAATAAAAGATTTATTCACGAATTTCGAAAGAGACAAATTTCGGTTCTTTCAGGATCCAACTTCAGAAGTGTTTGCAGATATCTTTAAAATTATAAGTACATGTTTGTGAGAGATATACATTTGCACAACTTTCCTCTAATTTAACCTACGTCGTATACCTTACCATAGCCGAGATCCCTATTCACATCATAATATTATCTCGGGCACCCATTCGTCATTGTTCTACTAACCAATGGGGGTGAGATAAAAATTACGCTGCTCTGTTGAATCACAAAAATATAAATTGTATATTTTACATACATCTCGTTGTGGTAAGAAGTGTATTTCTGTTTTAGAACTTATGCTTACGAAATATAAATATATTTATATTGACCTGCACCAATATATTCGGATTAACGGAAAGCGAACTTTTTGAACCACTTATGTTATTTGATTTTACGAACTTTCATAAAGTATTATGCACTATTTCACACTTATCTCTCAGCCTTAAATCAACACAAAGTGATATTCCGTAAGTGTTGATTCTATTAAATAAACATGGCTTTGTCATATCTTACACATTTCAATTTTAGAGGATTTTCTATTGAATCTGTACGAAGTCAGGAGGAAGAAGATATTTATGAAAGCTTAAAATCAGTGTAAGTATTCTTGATAATATGTTAAAGATATTGGAACTCATTTGGTTGCAGTTTATTGAAGGCCAGTTTTATAAAGTCTGGTTGATCGACGAATGCGACGGTTGCCTCAACAGTCAACTACGATCAATTGTCATGGATATGATTCTTAAAAACAATCGCAACCGTAACAATTGATCGTGGTTCAGCCATAAACTGTCGGTTAACCAGATTTTATAAAAGCAGCCCTGAGTGATTTTATTATACCGAGTGTTAACCACCAAACCTGGCCATAGGATCTATGCAATATGCATGTTTCAAAAAAATATATGAGTTGCCTTGAAGTATTTTTGTTTAATGTCATGTTCACAGCTGATTTTTTTAATGAAATTGCGTTATATAATTTTTCTTCAAGCGTATCATAATATCCGTATTGTTGTACAGAACTGGCTATGTAGAAGGAAGTCATTTTGTTAATAGTCAAAAAATGAAAATAATGTTACTAGTACAATAATGTGTTTACGTATCCATGGCAACGGCAGTATTTTGCCCATAGCTCCGCCCCCAAGCTTGGTAAAAGGGAGAGCGTTGTCCTGTCGAAATGACTTTTTAGGAAATATTTATTTACAGCAACAGAATATTTTTACACTTGAAGAAAAAATAGTATATATTATTCGGAGTAGAACGTCTTATTTGTGTTTCGCTCACTTGCACAGCCTCGGCGTGTGCGCCTCGGCCGCAATATGAGCTCAACACAAAAAGAACTCTTTCTACTCCTAATAATATAATATACTATTATGTGCTGGTTAGTAGGAATTAATGAAGTAGGCGACATAAATTTTGCAAAAACTATGGCCAGCTTTAGTACTTATCACTCAAAAATGAAGCCGTCAAAATAAAATGATATTAAACAAAAATATTTCAAGGCAACTCATATATTATTTTGAAACATGCATACTGCATAGGTCCTATGGTCAGATTTGGTGGTTAACACTCGGTATAATAAACTCGCTCATTACCAACATAAAAAACAATACACTGTAAACAAGATATTTTTAAATCTAACCCACAATCTAACCAACTATTGACAACCTTCCCGAGAAAGATTAGATTAAGGAAACAGAAGGTTGGTTTACAGTGCCCCATACTGGGTGTTCTGAGGCTTCTTTATGGAGGTTTCCTAGATAGAGGAAGTTTGCTTTTAAGATTCGGAAACAATGATCGGGATTATCACAAAACGATGAACGAGCTATTTAAAGAGTGCACCGGTCAATTAATTCCAGCTCTACCATTTGATGGTTTTAAAACTGTTATTACTTTTGACTATGCCCTATACCATTCTGTTTGTTTGGACAAACCTCCAACACGCTATTCTAACAAAACTACAATGGGAAATTATTTAATAAAGTGTAACGTTCCATTTTAACTTACATGTACAAAAGTTCAATTACGACAACTGATAACCAATTTACCATAATATTGATGTAAATGTATAGATGTACAAAATATACAATCGTCAAATGTCAATCGCAATATATTGAGGTAAAGATTCGGATGCAGTTTCAATTTTGATCCATATCTCTCATATAATGATTCAGAGTCTGAACCGTCGGAAAATAATCCCAATTTTTGTAATTTGCCTGAAATTTTTTTCTATTCTTACCTCTAATTATTTCAACTATAAAACTACTTCATATTAAATCGAGCGAATTTACATAAACTCAGCATATTTTCAAATAAATCAATAATATTTAATAAACTATACCCTACTTTAAAAAAACATCACCAGCAGCGTTACCAAACATACCTACTATCGAAAGAAATTGTACGGTTGATGGATCTTTAAAAAAACGGACTGTATTCATAAATCATAAAGTTGGTAGTGGTTGTTACATGACTTTTTGTGTGGTAGTGAACCACCAAGCCGTATTTCCCAAAATGCAGTGGAATTTGAAGAGCATGGAGAATACAATAGGGGTGAAGAAATATACCAGGATCTCTGTTCAGTACAATCCTCTTTGTCAGAGGTAGGTAGGTAAATGTTTAGTTGCTTATTTATAGAGCTGCTTTGTTGAAACTATTAAGTTTTATTTCTTGGATGTCAGGGATGTTGAAACATTTGTATAATTGGGAATTATCGGTTTTGTTTAAAAGAAGATTTTTATTCTGGATAATTTATTATGGTTCATATCATTGTAAAAATAACAAAGTAAACTTCCTGTACCGCAATCAACAAAAATGATTAATGTAGCATATACAAGGAAGAGTATTTATATTAAGTAGTTTCAAATAAAATATTGGGTTTATGAGTGAAGTACCTATCTACTTTTATATTGTGTTAATTGACGCGAAAAGAAAACACTTAAAAGTCGGAAATCCCAACCAAGGCAATTTCACTCATATATCATGATAGTTGGAAAAAAAACAACCAGATAAAAAGTTAAAAACTGTGTTTCTTTCATAGTTTTTAACTTTTTATCTCGTTGGTTTTTTGTTAAAATACTTAATATTATCAATCTGTGGAAAGTTTCACTAGGAAATAATTTAAGAATTTCTTGAGTACTTATGTTTAGTATCCACCAGTATTGATTATTTAGTATTTACCAGCCACTGTTTGTATTCATGTTGCCAAATTAATCTTTAACGCTTTGCTCATAACTATAAAATAAAACAGATTCTTTTAAACATTTTTCCCAAGCTGCATTAATGGTTCCCTACAACTACTCCAGAGGAAATGCGCCATTTCGGATTCACCTTGTATTATATTTGACTGATAAATACTTTTAAATGTATTGACATTCTCAAGCGTTACTTTGTTAAAATCCATGATTAAATAATAAATATTAAATAAAATATCGATTTCAACGGGAAATAACAAGACTTATTCGCTTTATACGTATTTCGGCATCAATGTGCCATTGTCAAAAGCAATATAAGATATTATAACAAATGCAAAATATAGTAACTCCTTGATTCTATTATTTTAATACTGCGTGAAGCAGCTGGCCCCAGTCAACCCGTCGGAGGTCAGTCGCTTATCAGTGTTTTAAAAAGATATTTATTCCAAAATCTTCAGTAAAGGAGAATCTAAGAGATCAATTTGCTCATTCATTAAAGCTAGGTATGTTGTTTTTTGTGTGTTTATAAATTTCAAAAGCTTCCAAAATATTTAATTTATTTTTGTTATCAGAAAAGTGTAAAAATTTAATTGTATTATTAGATGTTAATGTGTGATTTTGTTCTAACAAATGTTTAGCAAAATTTGATTTATGTGCATGTTTATATTTGTAACAACGGATATGTTCTTTTTGCCTAATACTGAAATTTCTAATTGTTTGACCTATATATACTGAATCACAATGTGAACAATTTAATTTATAAATACCTGATTTTAACAAATCATTAATTTTGTCTTTAGCATTGAAAAGAGAGTATAGAATATTTTTATTTGTTTTAAAAGTGACTTTATATTTATTTGTGTTATTTATAATTTTAGCAATCTTTTCTGAAATTTTACCAAAATATGGAATTGAAACGTATTTTAATGTTTTATCAGAGTTATTAATGGAATAAACTTTTTGAATAGCAATGGATATAACACTACACTTATTGACACTTTAATTAAAAAGAAAAATTATAAATTAGCTATTCAAAAAGTTTATTCCATTAATAACTCTGATAAAACACTAAAATACGTTTAAATTCCATATTTTGGTAAGATTTCAGAAAAGATTGCTAAAATTATAAATAACACAAATAAATATAAAGTCACTTTTAAAACAAATAAAAATATTCTATACTCTCTTTTCAATGCTAAAGACAAAATTAATGATTTGTTAAAATCAGGTATTTATAAATTAAATTGTTCACATTGTGATTCAGTATATATAGGTCAAACAATTAGAAATTTCAGTATTAGGCAAAAAGAACATATCCGTTGTTACAAATATAAACATGCACATAAATCAAATTTTGCTAAACATTTGTTAGAACAAAATCACACATTAACATCTAATAATACAATTAAATTTTTACACTTTTCTGATAACAAAAATAAATTAAATATTTTAGAAGCTTTTGAAATTTATAAACACACAAAAAACAACATACCTTTAATGAATGAGCAAATTGAGCTCTTAGATTCTCCTTTACTGAAGATTTTGGAATAAATATCTTTTTAAAAAACACTGATAAGCGACTGACCTCCGACGGGTTGACTGGGGCCAGCTGCTTCACGCAGTGTTAAAATAATAGAATCAAGGAGTTATATTTTGCATTTGTTATAATATCTTATATTGCTTTTGACAATGGCACATTGATGCCGAAATACGTATAAAGTGAATAAATCTTGTTATTTCCCGTTGAAATCGATATTTTATTTAATATTTATTATTTACTTTTAAATGTAATTGTAAGAGGTAGTTCTTCTTGTTGTAGTTTATAGATCATTGCATGTTTTAATGTATCGTTCTAAATAGTTCTATCTGTATTGCAGTTTGTTGGGACACATACTCCTATAGAAGAACGTCATAATGTTATCAATGAATTGGTGGTAACAGAAAGAAAGTATGTGGGGGTTATTAGTAAATTGCAAAACAAATTTATGAGACCTCTACAACGATATTTGACACCAGAAATCCATGCGGGTATATTTTGTAATATAAATGTAAGTAAAAATTGGTACCTACTTTTCTTTGTAGAGTCAAAGACTATAGTCTTTGGTAGAGTACACAAGCATTCATCAGGGCGAGTCAATACTCAATACACTAATTCCAGCATATATTTTGAAAAGTATACCTACATACTAAGAAAAAAATTTATGAAAAAACACTTTAATGAGACGGACTGCGTCGCTGCCTGTACTATACTTTTGTGTAGTCGTTTGTTTTTTCCATAGCACATTGTAGTCTATAATTTTTTGAAATATTTTGATTCCCTTTTTCGTCCTCTTTATAGATTATTAATAAACTTTTGAGCATAGATTTAGAATACTTTGGCATAAAATGCACAAGATTCTCTAAATGAGGAAATTGATGGTGGAGCTACAGATGCATAATTTTATTTTTTTTTCAAAATTCGAATTTAAAAAACAAATAATTGAATATTGTTGTTGACTCCATTCAAGAGTTTAGTTTTCTGATTTTGAAAACTAAAATCAAAACTGACTGTGTGCCGTTGAAAAAACTAACGACTGCACAGAATATAGCGCAGCCCGCCTCATAAAGTTTGCTTCACAATTTTTTTTCGTAAAACGTATCTACTTTTCAAAATATATGCTACCAAGCTGAGATTATAAGTGTTGATTCACCCGTATTTGTCTGACATACAGGGTGTCCATTTTTCGAAGCTAAGCATGGAAATCTCGGTTAGATTAAGAGATACGAAGTCGGTTAAATGGAGGCAAAGTTGCGTATTTTAATGCTCATCTCATCAATAATCTGAAAATAAATTTGACCTATGACGTTTAGTTTAGAAAATATGTAAAAAAATGAAAATTCCCCAATTTTCGCTGATAAAATACCTCCATTTAACCGATTTCGTATCTCTTAAGCTAACCGAGATCCCCTGGATCCCCATATACTTAGATTCGAAAAACGGACATACTGTGCATGTGCTGGAACATGATAATATGTTGTACTTGAAACTTCTACTTTTAGGAACTTCATGAAATTCACACAGCTTTCTTAAGTCAGTTGCGCAAAGTTGAAAAAGATAAATCTGTCAAGATAAGTAATATATTCATGACAGTAAGGGAGAAGTTTCTGGTGTATGGAGTTTACTGTTCCAATTTATTTAATGTTGATGCTTTGCTACAGGAACACTGTGGTAATGATGAACTTCTTCACCAGGCTATCATTGTAAGTATTTTTTTAAAGTTGTACTGGTGTTGAAAATTATTATTATTGTCATAATTTTATTATTAAGTGATTTCTGGGAAGTAGTCAAGTACATTTTATAAACGCTAATATAAATAAGAGGCTACTCTTGTTCCAATATTGTCTTTTGAGCATTTGCAATAGTTAGAAATTGTTTAAAGACATTTATTCTAACAAAACCTGTTATTTTTAGTTTTTCTTTATTGATTGCTAATAAGCGATCTTGAATCATTTTTATGCTGACACAAAACATATATTCAGTTTTCTTTCATAACATATGGTATATTGGAAACACGCAATTTTTTCTGACAAAATCACTCATACAGTATAGTTACTAAGCAACACCCGAAATGTCAGCCAATAGGATTCCATTTTTCGCGATAAATTCGCTTGGTCTGATAAAAATGCCCCTTCCTGTTTAATAAGACGGCTTCCTGTGATAAAAAAGCACTTCCTGTTTAAAAAGTCGGCTTCTTGTGATAAAAAAACCCGTTGCTATAGTGTTGTTTACTTGTTGGTAGGGAGTTGTTTACTTGTTGGTAGGGTGTTGTTTACTAATCGTAAATTATTTTTTGATTACATATTCAGGATTTTGTCTTGTTAAATATAACTCGACCTTGTATTTTTCTCATGGCAAATTTCAGCAGTAGTGCTCTTAACATTCTTGCTATAAGGTAAAGCACTCGACCACAATCCAAACCGAAATAACCAACATGCTATGGCACTCGTTTTTTTAAATCTATTGTACGCTCGTGCTTTACCTAGCAACAATGTTTCGGGAACTACTACTGAAATTTATCGGGGGTAATACCACGAGTGCTTAAAAATTACCGATAATTTTCATGAAAACACGTTGTTAATAATTTCACGAGCTCGTAGAGCGAGTGAAATTAGACAACGTGTTTGAATGAAAATTATCCGGTTAATTTTTAAGCACGAATGGTATTTAGGGAGAATATTTCTCGAATAAAAATACCAGAAACCAATTGTATTTTTCAAATGAATGCAAGTTCGGATACTGGAGTCTCTCGATCGAATGTGTACTTTTTTTCGGCGCAAAATGACGTAGACTGTCTCCAGACACTGTCCTTGCTCTTTTTCGTATTTTTGCATTCACTTTTAATAACATTTTCGTCAATTTCTCATTCCCAAAACGTTTCATGACGTTTAACAAAATTTGTTTTTTTTTTAGTAGTATGTTGTGGTTGCAAGTATGTCATGGCAACGTGGAACTATCGCTAGATTGGCCTGGCAACGTGGAACTATCACTTATTAGTTCTGTACTGTACCTACTGTTACAACAATGTATGAGTGAAATATTCGATTAATTAATTATTCAATATCCGACATTTCCAACAAACTTATATGCAGGGTTTCTCAAAAAGAAACGGCATCCAGTTTAAGGGCATGTTTCTTTCTTCCTTCTCCAGTGGTCTAACTGGATGCTGTTTTTTTGGAAACGGCAAAAGTTATTTTTTGAGTTTAATCCGTAAATAAATAAAATCTGAAATGTTCATTAGTATTCAACGCCATTGTTTTTTTCCCAATGTCTTACTTAGTAAAAATTTCTTTCGCTATAAAAATAAGGAGATTGTAAGTACGTAATTTTAATTTTATTTTAGTAAAACAAAATGATCGCTTAGCTGTAATGAAACTTTTTCCACCTCGCATGTAATATACTATTATGTAACGACAATTAATCGAACCAGAGGAAAACTCTCTGTAATTGAATTTAACTCTGATTTATAGTTGGAAAGCGTCCAAACGTATTATAATCGCTTATTTGACGATAGTCGTTACGTTATCGTTATCAAATATGAAGTTCATGTTAAGATGGCAACCGAAGATGCGCGATAAGACCTTGGTTTTAACTTGAACTTAATTTTTTTCGTAAAGTAAACGATAACTACTGTTGTTTAATAAACTATTATGATTCGGAATATACCGAGTTAATTAAGACCTTAAGTGACTGATTGCATGGGGTATCACCGATTACTGACGACCTAAACCAAACGAACAACTATAGAATCGCTATTTATTCAAATAATTAATGCATAAATTAGTACTCAACAATTTAGTTCTTTTTCACGAGTGGAAAGTTTGACCACACGAGCAAATAGGGAGTGCGGCAATTTCATGAGTGAAATGAAGCAATTTTCTGCACTAGTTTTATATCGAGTGATTCAAATTTAGATTTATCACAGTTTGCCACGACAAAACTTAAATTAGGCTTAAATTGGGAAAAACTTGTTGTTTATTGTCATAAATGTTATTTATCTAGTTATCTTTTTTCATAGAAATGCGAACAGGAAGACAGTAATGGACAACGCAAATTAAGAGATATACTATTTGCGCCAATGCAAAGAATATTGAAATACCGTTTACTTCTTGACAGATTAATAGAATTAACAGAACCAGTGAGTTTTTGTTTCTTATACTTACCTAATGTTTGTTCTTTAATAGAATATATTTTTAGAACCATGAAGAGTATCAAGACTTAAAAAGGGCTAAAGATGTAATGGTGGATGTAGCTGAGTATATAAATAAATCTACTGGGGATAGTCAGCATCTTGCTGTTATTAAAAACGTGCATGAAAATATTATAGATTGGGATGATTCGTTTGAAAGCAAACTAGAAATTTGTGGCCGACTTATAAAATATGGCGAACTCAAAATTAAAGATCGCCATAGTCAAAAAATAAGAAATCGACATGTGTTTATATTTGATAAAGTCATGATTTTATGTAAACGTCTCAAGGTGGGTTCTCAATATTTTTATCCAAGAAGATTTAACCTACTATTTTATTATTTTAGGGAGGTCAGTTTGCTTATCGCGATTTGCTACATTTGCGAGAGTATACAATTAATAAATGTAATAATCGACTTCTATTAAACATGGAATCCGGGTGGTTTTATCAATGGCGTTTGATGAATCATGATGATTCAATCGCTTATAATTTGTATGCAAAAAGCATTCAAATCAAAAATAAAATGATGGAAGCTTTAAATGATGCTGTGTAAGCATAGAATTTTTAATATACAGGGTGTTTCATAACATGTGGGAAGTACTTTGGTGGGTGTAACCGTGAAAATAAAGAAAAAAGTGGATAATTATAAATACATGATCTAAAACGTCGAGTATCGAGTTATAGCTAACTTTGAATTCCAAAAAGTACTAATCAAACACAAATTTCATTTCAATATTATCGGGGGTAATACCACGAGTGCTTAAAAATTACCGATAATTTTCATGAAACCACGTTGTTAATAATTTCACGAGCTCGTAGAGCGAGTGAAATTAGACAACGTGTTTGAATGAAAATTATCTGGTTAATTTTTAAGCACGAATGGTATTTAGGGAGAATATTTCTCGAATATTTCACTCATAGAACTAATAAGTGATAGTTCCACGTTGCCAGGCCAATCTAGCGATAGTTCCACGTTGCCATGACATACTTGCAACCACAACATAGGTACTACTAAAAAAAAAAAAACAAATTTTGTTAAACGTCATGAAACGTTTTGGGAATGTTTCAGAACGAGAAATTGACGAAAATGTTATTAAAAGTGAATGCAAAAATACGAAAAAGAGCAAGGACAGTGTCTGGAGACAGTCTACGTCATTTTGCGCCGAAAAAAGTACACATTCGATCGAGAGACTCCAGTATCCGAACTTGCATTCATTTGAAAAATACAATTGGTTTCTAGTATTCGAGAAATATTCTCCCTAAATACCATTCGTGCTTAAAAATTATCGGTAATTTTTAAGCACTCGTGGTATTACCCCCGAATAAAAATACTCGAAACCAATAGTATTTTTCAAATAAATGCAAGTTCGGATACTGGAGTCTCTCGATCGAATGTGTACTTTTTTTCGGCGCAAAATGACGTAAACTGTCTCCAGACACTGTCCTTGCTCTTTTTCGTATTTTTGCATTCACTTTTAATAACATTTTCGTCAATTTCTCGTTTTGAAACATTCCCAAAACGTTTCATGACGTTTAACAAAATTTGTTTTTTTTTTAGTAGTATGTTGTGGTTACAAGTATGTCATGGCAACGTGGAATTATCACTAGATTGGCCTGGCAACGTTGAATTATCGCTTATTAATTTTGTACTGTACTACTGTTACCACAATGTATGAGTCAAGTATTCTATTATAGATACATAAAAATTACTTAACATTTAACAACATGTATCGACTAACTTTGCCATACCATAGTACCAGTACCATAGTACAATGCCATAGTAATTGCAATCGACGATACGCTTCACCAACGGGTGAACCTAGCCATAGCCCAAAGTTAGGCCATAGCGTACTAGTAATTTTTTTGGTCGTTGCTAGCTCCACGGCTAACGTGGATATAATTCTGGCAAAAAAACCCACGGCATACGTCATTATCATGGGGCGACGTTTATCAGCCGACTCGGCGCATGTATGGGGACTTATTATTTCAGATTCCTGAGATTATAGGGACAGAGGTGCGTACGATTGGTTGCCTACTCCCAAGGCGCAAAAGTCTGTTTCTGAGAAATCTAATGATAATAATTAGTATTAACTACAAGCAAAATCAATCGCTCGGACTTAGAGAAACTTTACCCTAGTATTTTTTATTGGTCTTATTCAACTTGGAAATTAATTAAAAATCAATTTAAAATATGAAAATGTTTGAAACTTTCATAATGGAATAATTTTGTCCCCGGACATGCGCAGTAGGTGCAGTTCGTATTCGCGTCGCCGAATTAATGACGTCACCCCTTCACAATGGTGTAATGCCGTGGATTTTGTGTCAGAATTATATCCACGGTAGCCGTGGAGCTAGCAACGGCGTATTTTTTAGCAAGACAGAAAAGTTTCAGGTTTACTGCCACTGTTCATTTTTAATGCAGTCGGGTGTACAGTCAGTGACAAATGTTTTCACCAGTGTTATACCATTGAACCCGATTTTCTGAGAAATGTAAGAGGTAACATAACGTCGTTCTTATTGTTTTACGCTGTTAACAAGATGAAATCAAATAGAGAAACGTGTTCTACTTCTCAGTAAAGCGGGTTACAGTGCTATAGACTGGTGAAAACATTTGTCACTGACTATACATATCCAAAGTACGTCCTACATTTTATATGAAACCCCTGTCTATATGCGTTGTAACAAATGTAACTAATTTTAGGGATAACATTTGTCCTGCGAGTTTATCACAAACAAATCATAGGTTTGAAATGGAGACATTCAATAAACCAACCACATGTAATCGTTGCTCAAAATACTTAAAAGGAATTATATATCAAGGTTATAGATGCAAAATTTGTGATATCGCTGTTCATAAAAAATGTATTGCTACTTCAGGACGTTGTGATGTACCTCATGATCTTCTTTTGAATGATAAGCTATGGTGATTGAAAACATGCCGTAGCTTTAGGTTGTTTTAACTTAATTTGATTTTTTAAAGGTTTGTTGGTGAAATGTGTAGGAAAAAAGCATATGCTGTTTTAGAAAATCGGCTGCATGGTACTTACTTGGTAAGAAGTCGGTCTGAAAAGGAAGATCCCCATCCATATGTTTTAAGTCTGAAGTAAAAGGTCTTCTAAAATAAATGTTGCGATGGCTACATTTTGTTTATTTATAGGACAGGTAATACTGTGAAGCATATGAAAATACGTTGTGATATAGTAGGTTCAGAAAACAAATACCTGTTATCCCACGTAAAGTGCTTTAATAGTGTTCAAGAATTAATTGAAACCTACCAGAATTGCAGTCTGAACGAAAATTTTGAAACGTAAGAAGAAAATATTCTTGGATATATTATTAAAATTATAAAAACGTATTACCTAATTTTTTTTAACGTTGAGCGTTTTCTTCTTTTATACTTTTATTATCGCTCATGTTAAAGAATATCTAATTATTTCCGACCTGAGTCAAATTTATTTGTAGGTAGAAATTTTTAAATTTAAATATTACGTACTAATAATTTTTATATTTTTGTAAACTATTGAATATTAACAATTAACTAGGTTAGATGCACATGCAGTGCTGAAGTGGCCGTACCGCCAGTTCCGAGCAGTGGCTACTAGAAACTTTGAACCTAAAGATTCTGAACAGCAGATTCCTTTACGTAAAGGACAAGAAGTAATTATTACAGGTCAAGAAGGATATAGGGATGGTTGGTGGAGAGGAGAATATGATAATCAAGTAAGAAAGCAGTTTGTGTTATTTTCAACAATTTGTACTTTTTTAAAATGCAAGTATAAAAACTAATTTTAATTTATTTACTATTATTTTGGGAATGTTCTGATTAATTGCAGCTACATTTTTCTACTTTTAGGTTGGGTACTTTCCCGATACGTATGTACGAATTTTAGGCACAATACCTCTTGAGGGTTGTTAGTACTAATCTCACTGTCTAGCTAGCATGCCCTTCAAATCAAGAAGTTCGTGGGTACCGGAGATGATTAGGTTACTATACTACTTGAAATACTATTCTTTGAGACTTGCAGAAAGACATTACAAAAGTGTGACGTCTATTATGTCGGAAAAAACTGAAAATTACATTTTGATAAATAAATCTTAGGTATGAAATGGATGCAGAGCATTGACGTTTCAAAACGTTTTGACTTTTTGAAATTTATTTTTATTGGAATGATGATTTTTGGTTGAAAACTAACAGCGTGTAATAGAGAGAGATAACAGGATATCATATTATTTTTTGTTCGTTCGCCAACTTAGAAATTGAAAAAATTATAAACGCTGTTTTCGAAAATTTTGAGGTGTTTTGGAATATTATGATGTGACAACTGCTCATCGCAATGCCGCTATAATAGATGACATACTAGGTACCTTGGGCCCCGTTGCTAGCGAAGAAATAGTCGGAACATCTGTATTTTATTAGTGACCAAGCTATACCTAACAAACTAATCAGTAACTAATGACAGTATTGACATTAAATTTAAGAAAATAAGCGCAATAATAATTTTATTCTTAAATAAATTACAGATAGACTATTTGATTATTATTAGAAAGCGAACAAAATGTTCCACAAGTTACAAGATTTAAAAGACCCTTGAAGCGTTACAACACGATAAGTTCCGCATCATTTTAGTACCTTCCTATACCAAGGCCGCAAAATGTGTCTTCATCGTACCGAGAGAAAAATGTCGTCGAGGCCGCTTGCGGCCGAGGAAAGACAATCTCGAGGGTGCTAAAGAATTTCGCGGACAAGGGATACACAATATTTTTTGTGCAACCGCAAAAAATGTGTAATTTCTAATGTTATTACTTTTAGAAAACGAACAGCGAAATTCATTGTAAATAGAAAGATGACTGTTAGTCGGCGCGTTACTATGGAAATATAGCGTAAATAAAACAATTAGTTTTACTTTAGCGGCCGTTACCTTAACAACGGCCGCGAAATTGGATTTCGCTTCCTGTATTGCGTACGCGAAACATTCACTTCCCGTACGATTGCACAAAAAAGTACCTATACAGAATAATAAAAGGGTTATAAACCCGTCTCGGTACTCGTGGAACTTACCAGCATACAAATTGTACTAGATATTAAAAATGATATACAATACGACCAACAAAATTATCGATGGTTGATATAAATTGTGTGTCTTTACTTAAGCCACAAAATTGATTTATTTGCTTATATTCTTGACAACTGTCAAAGTCTGTTTTAGGATCGGTTGACCGACGGTTGATTGAACTGCGATCAATTGTCATGGATGCGATTGCTTTTAATAATCGTATCCATGACAATTGATCGTGGTTCAGCCAAACGTCGTCGGTCAACTAGAGTTTATAAAACCGACCCTAAGCGCCGGTTGTATCGACGCAGTTCAACTCCTCGTTCAGCTGAACCACGTTACCACGATCAATTGTTATGGATACGATTGTTACAATAATTGTATCCATGACAATTGATCGTGGTTCAGCTGAACTCAGAGTTGAACTACGTCGATACAACTGACCCTAAGAAGAAATATGTAGTTTCAAACGGATGGGGCAACGGTCCATTGGCAAATTGAAACACGATAATGGCTGTACCACGAATTTAGAATGATGGATTAGTTCGGGGCGGTCCAGTTGTCTCATACCCAACGAATAAGAGATTGATACTTTGTTAATACTCAGGAGGAACTTATTCAACGAATAAATGTCGCGGTGAAAAGGATTGAGGAAAATTATATGTTTCAAATATAAAAGATGGTGAAAGTCCCAGATCTAGAAAATCCATAGAAATTGAGGGTGGCCATACTGAGTATTTATTGTAATTTTAGTTAGAAAAATAAAATAAAAATAAATAAAATTACCTACATTAAGAATGCATAATACAGTAAAATATTAAAAATATAATTACTATACTCGTACTTTCGTGATATGGTTGGTGATTGACGATTATACAAACAGCATAGGGTGTTTCAAAGTTTATAAAACTAAAAATCAACAAATCGGAGTTTTTCCATCAAGTTATAACAGGAGATTCTTTTGTTTACCATTTTAGAAACATCTTGCATGCAAATAATGACAAGGAACCTTATCTATTTGAAAAATAAAATAAGCCGCAATGACGAATAAACCAGTTTAATTATTAGGAGACAAAAACTATAGTTTCCACGTATTTTGGTGTTTACCTTGACTGTTGTGTACAACGAGGACTAAGAATTTAATAATATTACGTAGAATACAGGTATGGATGTATTTAGTAGTTTATTTTTTGTATGTACAAACTATAATCAGAGGTGTACCGTGGTAGTTTATAGAAATAAGTCAAAGAGGCAGGTATTTCGACGAAAAATGGGCCAATTATGTGGCAAAACCTTTCTGTATTTGACTCATGAGCATTGAACATGCCTATCTATAGGCCTGTTCGTTTGTGTTGCACTAAACTGTACTAACTGCACTGAAGTGACGTCATCTATGGACTGCCTGCACCTCCTCTAGAGCAGGTGTAGATAGTGCAGGTTCAGTGCAGCATAAACGAACAGACCTTTTAATGATAACACTTTGAAAAAATCTTGTTCTTCTTACAAATAATTTGTTGTTATAGCCTCAACAAAAGTCATTGTTCGCAAGTTGCAACTACAAATACTTTGTTGTATGAACAAAACGAATTTGTGGTACAAATTCGTGTCGACAAATTCGTATTTGTTGTGACAACAATAACTTTTGGGAGAACAAGACTTTTTTCAGAGTGAAAGAAAAACTTCTTAATTCATATTACTGCACTTTTGAAAATAATTTAATTTATAAAATGTGATATGGTGTACTATAAAATACTTGGAAGTAATATTTTCCTAGTGTCAGAACGTAGTTATGGTTGGAACACCTTTTGCAGCTTTTTTAAAGGAGTTTTAACTTTTTTCGTACTCGCCCCGACAATTTTTACTTTCTCATACCAGCGATGGTATATGGGAAGTATTGATTGCTTGTACAAATACTTTGGGGTTAGACCCTGGACCACACAGAGCCTGCCAGGTGCGACACCCAACCTCAAGGTTAAAGCAAAGGATTCGGCTGGCCGTATATCCATTATGTGGTAGAGGTCCACGAAAGTGACCTCACCGAATGCTCGTCAAACGATGGGAAGGTAACCTCACTAAGATGAGTTGGCAGTGAATGTGAACCACACTACACCTCCGATAAAACATCCTGTAATGTTGCCCAGTCTACTTTGGGAGTGCGAAAGCACCAGGGTGGCTATTCTGTAATTATAGGGGTTGCATCAAATGTGTGGAAAAGGACTGCCAAAGCAAGCTGGCTAGGTTTCCCGTTTCCTGTGGAGGAGGGAGCCCTGGTAGCACGGGTGGGTAATAGCTATACCTACTGCATGGCCGGTACCCATAGAACTGCTAGCGCTGTTTAGCTACCCAATCCTACCGCACTTTGGGGATATAGTAGTAGGTACACCCAAACAAGTGAGATCGCCCCGGACCATTGACAAAGGTTTTACTATCTGTTAAAAAGCCTGCGGCGATCTCACTTACTTTGGTGTTCTACCTGTGATTTATAGGTTGGTTTCGACGGGGCAGGTCCTTGGGGGACCGGGTCATTCGGGTTTGCCTTGACCATAATCAGTTGCGTTAGGCTGGCGCCCCGTACTAGGGCGGGTAAGGTTGTTCAGTGACCTTACCCAATGTGAACGGGGTTACGGTATTACAATAAGAGTACACCCCGGGCGAGTAACTGAGCATACGATCTCACTCGGCGTCTTAGCCTGCAGGGCGGGGGGGACTCCTCAATGCCAGGTGCGCCCGTAGTCTTCGTGGTAATAAGAGACGATTCGTGTCCCGTACAAGTTAAGTGCATAGTGTTATCAGCAAAGTTTAAAACGGGTAGTAGATTACAAATATATCAATACGACATGAACGAAGAAAATATTTTAAAGAGATAATATTCGGTCTTTCGTTTATGACTTCACGTTTCCTGAAAAGGCGTTTACATTGTAAAAATATTGCTAGATGGGTTTGTGAACCCACCTAACCCTCCCCTAATGAAGTTTGTACAGGTCCATAAAGAAACTAACTTTTCGATTGCACTATCGTCTTAACGAGACACGGGGTTAAATAAAAATGAATAGAATCAGTGAATTCATAAGATCAGTTTGTATATCTGTGTATTTTACAGGCACTAACATGTCCGGGATATTTTATAATAGTTTGGTACTTGCGTGCTATTAATGATTAGTTCATAATTATTGTTATTGCATGCATTCAATGGCAGTAAAGAAAATATAAGATAATAACTGAACCAACTGATGAACTAAACAATTGTTTTGTTTGCGGGTCATACTGTGGTGAATTATTGATGAACTGTTGTAAAATTATCACTAGTATATGTATAACATAGCCGCCGAGTAGACGGGGCCAATTACAGATGATTGTTTCGTGATTAACGCATTGTAAATGATATTGCTGTCCTGTCAAAAACAGTTATTTGCCAAAATTTACAGGTTTCGAACTTGTACGAAAAAATTCGCATGCGATAATAAAAATTGAGCTAATCAGAAAATTGATCGATCCCTATTATCATGCGAGGAATGTCGTTTATCTACCTTAATACAGTAACAGTCAACATTACAATACAAAATAACCGTTTCGTACGAGACGTTATTACGATACTAGTGTCGTTATAGATTGCATTACGACGTTAGTGTCGTCATAAACTTCCGATAAAGTCAAATAAGCCTTGCAAACAAACAAACTTCACCAGCAAACATCGTTTCGGTTAAACTTAGTCGGCCTACTATCATTTGAAGAAAGATAGAAAAAGTCGTAAAAATATTTAATATTAATATATTTTTTGCGCTACTGTGCTCTATTTCATTGTTTACCGAGGCTGTTTCCAAGACAGTAAGTTATGTTTACTAGTTGCTAAGAATAAAGTCGTCGGTAAAATTCTTTGGGGTTCTAGAACGGTAAGTAAATTTATTCAAAACGAATGTGCCATGTAATTTGATAAATTAATGTCAGTCACAAATGTCAGTTTAGTTAAATAAAATGAATGCAATTTCCAATGTTATAGTTAAAACAAATCCTGGAGCTTTTAATTTCTCATTTCTTGTAACAAAGTACGCCAGCAAAGATTTTTCATCAATATTTGTACTTTTCTTGGTACACCAATTTTTAGAATGATATTGTAGGTACCTTCGTAGCGTCTCTCTGGACTTATCAGCAATGAGAACCGAACACCCCACATTCCAAGCTTCTTCTATTTCGTTTTCGGAATCATTTTCATTAATTTTTAGCACGGAACTCAAAATAATTTTCACAAAAAACTGCAATGGCGGTAACAGTTTACAGATTGCTATAGAAACGCAATATATCAATCGACAATACGGCAACGTGATGCGGAGACTGACAATTATCGCATTTGAATCTGTATTAATTATTAATTTATTAAAAATTCTTTTTACCGGATTCAGTAGCGCAAAAAACGTCATAAGCATCACGAACGTTAAGGACTACCGATCTCAGACAATAATTGGAGTCGTCGCTGCGCTCCTCCTCCAAACTATTGTCTTCGATCGGTAAAATGTCCTTACCGTTCTTAATACTTAATATACTATTACGAAAGTAGATAAAACGTTGTACAATATTCTTATCGCAACTCTCATATTACGATATTCGATGGTCTTTAAATTTCCCATCTGTTATCGTGGCATGGCACGTTATGATACTCATACCGTGAATATCTATTATCACCTGCGGATATTATCGTGCAAGTTCGAGAATGGGTGTTTTATAACTTGTTCCCTGTCGTTGGATTCCATTTCACCATCCTACTGCTTCATTTTACGATCATGCATTTCTGTGATATTATGGAATCGGAATGCTATAGAAGTAGGGAGACTTGTTTGGTTCGATTCTGCAAAGGATTCGCGGTTATATCAATCAGGAAAAAAATTGACTGAAGAACAAATTCCGGATCTCGATTTCTTTCTTTAAATTTTGGAAATGAAAAAGCCAGTTTTGAGCCCAGTAGCGACTTTTATCTCTCAATTCACAACACTTTCGGCTTCTCGTAATTTATTTTGAAATTACCGTTGATTACCGTTCGGTTGTCGTGCCGCTACCCTCAGTCTTGACCTTTAGTAATTGTGTAATTTTGTGAAAATTTGTTGTTGTCTTTTGAGCAAGCGCTGATCTCCGGGGGGGGGGGGGGTAATAGAGGTAATTACCCCCCCCCCCGAGGACAGGTATTAACATTAGTACACAATTATTTTGAATCTATGTCACAACGGCCACCTATAAGTTTTGGTCACAACGACCACCTTGGTCACAACCCAAGCAACACAATACCATATAATAGACGTATATTATTAAGTTAAACCAAACGTTGATAAACCAAATTACTAAACGTCTATTATCCAGACAAATGTCCACGACATCGACGTAAATATATGGTATAAAATATAGTACATATAAACGTATATAATATATTACTAAAAAACATAATTTAGAAACGTGTTATAAACGTCTTTGATTTATAACTATACGATGTCTATTATAAATTTAAGATCGACGTATAATATAAACGAAATACAAACGTTTACAGTATATGTCTATAAAACATAATTTATAAACGTACTATAAACGTCTATGACTTATGGCTATACGACGTTTGTTATTAATATAAGATCGACGTGTATTTTTGGTACAGAATAAACTAAATACAAACGTTTACAGTATACGCCTATAAATCATAATTTATAAACGTTTGTTATAAAAATAAAGTCGACAAATATTGCCTTAATTTTTATTTTCTTTTAAGCACATAATAACAAACACATGTGAAACAAAAAATATATAAACATTAATTAATTTACTTCTTCGCGTTGGGAATGCAAAAACCTCTGCTATGCCAGTTTCAGCCAATCCTTGACAGCTGCTGCTATCGCTGTATCATATTCAAATCTGCCGCTGCGCCGGCCTCGCAGCAAACGTTAACTTTACAGCTTCTGAAAATAATTGTACAAAATATAATATACTGTTGTGATATCGACCTAGTTGAGTTGATAATCTTATTTGTTATTAAAACATATTTTTAACTTACCGTAAATAACGATTACAGGTAGATATATTCTCTGTAGATTGCCACAACACTTTCCAACTCAAGAACTGCTACAAGAATGTATTTTTAATGACATTTGGTTCATAGCGTTTAAAATTTGTTTTTTTTTTAAGTTTCATGGGTACGTGGGATTTCCACAATAATGTATGGTAAACGTTTATTAGCCGTATATAAAACGTACAATTATTATATTATATTCAGTACCGTCTTTTGTACGACGGAGGTCCCGGGCCCGAGGTAATGAGGGAGCCCTTCTAAAAATTAGTTATTATTTTTTCTATTATTATACAGGGTGTCCGGAAATAACGTTACGCTACTTTGGGAGGTGCTTCTACATCAAAAAAATATGAAAAAAAGTTTCTTTAAACAAGGGTACGGAAATGTTTTCTAAGGGAGCTACGGCCCTTTGAAGGGGTTCCCCAAATTGTGTTCTTTTATTGATTATTTAATCACCACTGAAATTAGATGGGCAAAATTTATTACACGGGGTTAATTTAGCGCGAGAAATCGTTTGGCCATGATAAGAAAGAGAAGAAAAGACGGAGAAATTACGTTTAATTTACGTACAGTATATAAAGCGTATATAAGAAACGTACAATTATTATATTATATTTCTTCGTTTATGGTAAACGTTTATTAGCCGTATTTAATAGCCCTAAAATAAATTGCTAGTTAAAATAAGACGGAAAAATTACGTTTAATTTACGTACAGTATATAAAGCGTATATAAGAAACGTACAATTATTATATTATATTTCTTCGTTTATGGTAAACGTTTATTAGCCGTATTTAATAGCCCTAAAATAAATTGCTAGTTAAATAAGACGGAGAAATTACGTTTAATTTACGTACAGTATATAAAGCGTATATAAGAAACGTGGAATTATTATATTATATTTCAACGTTTACAGTAAACGTTTAATAGCCGCATATCGTACTTTAAAAATATATTATATAGTAAAATAATACGTAGAGAATACGTCTAATTAACGTACAGTATATAACGCGTGCATCGTAGACGTAGAATTATTATACCAAAACCAAAATTATACGTTTTTTACCAAAAATAGACGTCTATTATACGCTTTGGTGTTGCTTGGGAACGGCCATTCGGCTTTGCTGGTCACAACGGCCACCCGATTCTGCTGGTCACAACTGCCACCTTGGTCAAAACGGCCACCCCAATCTACTGGTCAGAACGGCCACCCGATGCTGTTGGTCACAACTAATAGTAACTAATAGGTAGGTACTTACTTACTTTTTAGAATCTTTGACCACTTACGCGACACTCATGAACAAAAAGGTGATGTCAAAAAACACCTTTTCCAGTAAAGAATCACATCCCAAATTTCATCCTAATCGCTAAAAACAATTTGAAGATCTTTGGCGTTAAATAGCGCTTTAACGAAGCAATTTCGGATAGAAGTAAGTTGCGTTAAATCGTCTTATTTTGATCCCCGGAATCTGTGGTTAAGCTATGGCACCATATTTTAGAGACACCCTGTATACATTATTGTGTGAAAGTTTTATTGGAAATAGCAGTTACGAGTGGCCGATATGATCAAGGTGGCCGTTGTGACCAATAGAATGGGGTGGCCGTTGTGACCAACAGAATCGGGTGGCCGTTATGACCAAGGTGGCCGTAGCGACCAGCGTTATTTGGTGTTACAAATTATAAACAAGGGTGGCCGTTGTGACCAAGGTGGCCGTTGTGACCACGAGCTTGGGTGGCTGAAATGACCAAGGTGGCCGTTGTGACCAAATCTTATAGGTGGCCGTTGTGACCATGACCATAACGGCCAAAATATGAGGTGGCCGTTGTGGTCAGCCCCCATTATTTTTCGCGTTTAACATCATCGCCTAGGGGTTCTCCGTAGCTCTTGGATCATTACCCCCCCCAGGGAATTTTTCTAGATTCGCGCTTGCTTTTGAGATGTATTTTTCAGAAAAATTACTGTTCATACAGTGTGTTCATGGATGTGCTTGCAAAGAAGAATAAACGTTTTAAATGTGCATTACATAGGAGAAAAGGTAATTCTTGATAAAAACTTCTGCTTCTACAGAAACCTCAGGAATCATACTTGAATTTGAGCTTTGGTATACAGGGTGTTGGAAAATTTAAATACCTTTCTTCGGTAGCGTGTATCTGAAAATCAATTAAATTATTTATGGATAATTCAGTGGTTATCTGAAAATGAATTCAAATATAATTTCTTCTGGAGAGCAAAACTTTTTATCAAGAATAATTTTTTCTCCTAAAATGCATTTTTAAAAAATGTTTGCTCTTTGCCACCAGATTCATGGACACATTGTATTTTAAAATAAATCCATTTATATTTATACCTGGTCTCTTAGAAACAAATTGGTAACAATTTGTTTCAAAATCCTTACGGGAACGGCAAGAGGATGTTGCACGTTGAAATAAATTCAGGGTATACCATTATGTAGATATGTACAATAAAATTAACATAATTCTGCCATAATAAACATGCTGTGAAGTATGCGAGAATTATGTAACATACTAATTGTTTTGACAATGCACGATCTTTATTTTGGTAGAAGTAGGTAGTAGTAGTTGGCAACTCTACCACACTAGTAGAAACATGGTCGGCGCCTATGCATAACTTTGGTTAGCAGTTATCTTAGAATTTCAAGTAGACGTATATAAAGTAAACAGAAGTGATAATAATTTCTTCTGCTTAAGATGTTTTATAAAGTAATTCTGCCGTTTGTTATACTTTTTCCAGCTAGTATAGTTTGTGCAGGTGAGTTTATATGCAATTTTGGGCTTCATTTTCACTTTCCCATCACAGAATACAATGTTATAATTGTAGTACATTGCACACGCGTCTTTCTTCGTAACCATTTCCTTTTCTATGTTATTACTAAATAAACTTAAAATAATTAAATAATAAATACCTACTTAATAAACATAACCGGTTTCATAGAAAATATTATATTATCCATTCTGCATTCTGATGAAACTGACAACAAAAAAAGCAAGTAAGACGAAAGATAACAAGTTTCCATTACGTTAAACACATCAAATTGATTTATTGGTTTTATTATTATTTTAAAAATAGCGTGATTCACTAACAGCGACTACCGGCTGTAACTTGGTATTATATAAGTATTAGTATATAAGCAGAAGTGTATAATTATTATTTGTCTCACATTTACGGGAACATGTTTGTAAACCATAAATTTTTCCTGTCGGCATTGTTGCAGCGGGCAACATAATCGAGGAGCATGTAGCATGAATTTTGCATTTTTTTTCAGAAAATATGAAATAAAAGCATATTCAAATTTATCTAGATCGAAAGTCAGTCTGATTCCACATAAAAGCCATAAATTGAAAGTTTAGAAAATCTTCAAGGTAAGCTGGTGTTCGCGTGGTAAGCGTGATTTTGTTGAATACCCGTTGTTTTCACGATTTTAAAAAATAACACCAATAACAGATACCTAGCTACAAAAATACGATTGCAGATTTGCATTTGCATTTAAATAATTGTAATTTAATCTTATTATTGTTACCATTTGATACGTAGAGGTTACGATCTCCAACTTACTAATTTTAAATGAAACGCCCTATAGGTTTTTACATATTTGTATTCAGGGTGAAATTCTGCATACAGTAGGTAGTGTGTTTCATTTGTTTCCTTGATACTCGGAATTAAAATTTAAAAAGTGGAGGTGCAAACCTCCCGTGGCCTTTCCCATACTAAAAATAAACGTTTCGGTTTTGGTATTCAACAGTAGTTCGCGAAGCAGATCCTGATAAGCATTTGAATGCCTAGCGAGAAAACGAGGCTATACGGGTTCGATATGAACAGAAGAAAGACACCCATATATCTGTAGGTTCCGGCAAGAAATTACAGCTGGCGAAGCCGGACGATCGCTACCGACCGACAATCCGTTTCCGTCAGAATCCAAGATAATATTCAAAATTCATGAATTTCTCATCAACCGTACATTTTAGTTATATGAATACCTTATACTATGTGATAGACAATTAAATTTTGCATTCAAGTATATAAAAATATATAGGGTATTTCATTTAAAATAACAAAGTTGCTTATTGTACTGTGGAAAGCAAACGCCCTGTATACGTGATATACATTTAGGAGAATGCGGAATTATATACTGAATAACTATTATATTTAAACTTCTTTCATATTTTGACTAACAAAGGCGCTATAGGAGCATCAATTTCCGATTTTCAAAACTTCGTAGAGGGCGCCACAGTGGAATTCTGGCGTTCATCAAAAAATAAAAATGTAACAAATACCAAGCTGCATAAGTATAGAAAATTTAAACAAAATCGTTAGACCAGGTTTTTTGTAATAATTTTTCAAAAATTTCAAATTTGGAAATGGAAGAGCGCCGTTGCGACCGTTTTTGGATTTACGAAATAAATTTTGCTTCATGGTGTAGTACCGTCAACGGGCTTTCAAACAAGTTGTTGCTGAACCTAATCAGATAACTGGTTTGTGAGTTATGGGGCGTTAAAGTCGAAATTTTGAAAAATTCATAGCGGCCGCCATTTTGAAGTTAGAGAGTCCGGCAAAAAAATGTTTCCGTTGAATTATGGTCTTCTTTCATTTCCCCTATCCAGATTTTCAAAATTCCGCTTCTGAAAAAAATGCTACCAAAAAAACATATTCTAACTTCCGCTTGCGGTTTCGAATTTTTTTGAAAAGCTTATTTTGTCGATGAATTTTCGATATACCCCTGCATTTAAAATTTCATCAAAATCGGTTCACTAGTTTTTACGTTACATACACACACACATACACCGACAAACCCACACACATTTTTTCTAGACCACTTTTTTGTTCCTGGGGGCCCAAACCACGCATTTCCGCGAAATTCTCGATTTCGAAAATTTTCATGATATCAATACTTGGGATAGTAAAAATTAGTTGAGCAAAGGATACAGGGTGTTTGAAAAATAGGGGACAATATTTGGGGAATTGTTTTACACACTAGGACAAGAAAAAAATACCAATATACCTTGCATGTCCGCGTGGTCTCTGCGTTTACCTGATATGAATACGCTAAATTTTTATGTTTGGGGCCATTTAAAGAGCCTATTAGTTTATCGTGGACGTCTGCAATGTAATACATATTATTTTAGGAATACTCGAACGTGTTCGACAATCGATGAGAAGACGTCTTGAATGTTGTAAACAAGTGCAAGGAGAGCATTTTGCATATTTAATGTAATTTTAAGCGTATACTTATTAAAAAATTGAACTTTACTATTATTTGTATATTTTCTTGTCCTGATGTGTAAAATACACTCTCCAAAACAATATTCTCCCTTATTTTTCGAACACCCTTTATATATGGATTTACTTTCCTTAAAAGTGTGTTATGGTGAAAAGTAGGAGTTTAAACAAATCAAAATTCCATTGGAAATTATCAAAGTTGAATAATATTATTATTACTTCTCAAACAGTGGGGTCCTATAGTAGCTCAACTAGCTCTTGGCTTATTGTATCTCGTCGGTGGGTTTTTATCCGTCAGGTCTGTCCCTAATTAATTTTCGGGTGACACTGATGGGTCTTTCTACTTATTCGGTTACATGATTGCACAGTTTCCTTCATTTTTGTGCTTGATGGGTTGTTCATTTTTGATTGTCTCTGTCCAGCAAATTTTCATTTAGTTCTAGCACTATTTTGCCTACAGAAGCTTATTCGTTGTGCTTCTTGCGAGAGATGAGACTTCGCAAGCAAGTTCAGCCCCTTTAGATATTTTCACCGGTTCCATGCAGTATAGAGGAGATAGGGCTGTAGGTTTCTTATCAAAAAAATAGGGCATTGTTGCCAATATTCCTAAGCTCTTAACAATAGGACGTCGGGTTTAATTTATTGAAATGAGGTAAGTATTCGGAAGTTCTCAAAATGTAGAGAAAGTTGTTGTTGTCAATTTACCTAACAAAAATAATATTAATCTATCAGAATAATAACGTTATGTTCCTAATTTTCTTTTGTTATTAATAATAAGGAATTTCTGTTTGGAAATGAACATGTAATTCAGGTAGTTAGTATAATTTCCGGTATCGTACAAATTTATTCACAGTTCTAACAAAATAAAAATGTTTTAGAACCACTGAACCTTCTCTGTAACTACCTGCAAACGTTAAGCATTACAATATTAGCACAATACTTTAAATCTTTGTGTAAAAAGAATTACATTTTACAACTAAATTTGTCAACCTTGTATCCCTATCTTCCTACACTGCAAGGAATGGTTGCAAACGTCTATAGTAATACTAGGTACCTAGTTCTTTTGCAGCCAGCTTTACACAGTGGTCCGCCTTTTCATGTTTTGCAAAACTCGGGTGTCCAGCGCAACCACCAGAGAGTTGTTTGTTTTATTATGTTTTGCCAGTTTTATTTTAATTTTTTACGTAACAAGTCAGGAAAGCTTCTCTGTGGAGGTTAGAGGCTAGTACTCGGAGGAGTACTAGGCCTAGGGGTTTGTATTTCAACAGAATTCTCCTCGACTCATACAACGATCACTTTTCTGGCGTCTTACGTTAATCATGAAATGATTTTCCTTTCCCAAAATAATTATGTTATAATTTCAGGTAGGGGTGCTGCATGCACAACCCCAACCGGAGAAGCAGCATTATGTACAGGAATAAGTGCATGTAACGTTATTAATGATGCAGTATTAATGAAAAGCAGGGCTGCCATAGAATTTGCTAAATCGGCAAGTTGTGGTTTTGACAGTGAACCTCTGGTGTGTTGTGGTTCAGTACCATTCAAAACTGGTGCAGAAGATCCTGTAACTGCAGATGGGTCGTTATACCAAGGTAGTCCATTACTTCCAAAACGAACCCAATGTGGTATGGAGAAACCACTTCGTAGAGTAACGGGGGGAGAATTAACTGAAATTGGAGAATTTCCTTGGATGGCATTATTAAGATATAAATATTTTAATGGTGCAGACGCTGGATTTCGATGTGGGGGAACTTTAATAAATAACAGATACGTTCTAACAGCAGCTCACTGCGTTAATCTTAGCGCTACTAAGATTTATGCTATGTACGGTGGACATGGTTCCTTGAAATTTGAAATATAGGTATACAATATTTTTTCAGAGATTCAGTTCGATTAGGAGAATGGAGACTATCAACTGTGGAAGATTGCGAAGAGGATTTAGCTAACGAAGAATGCGCCGATCCTGTTGTAGATTTGAAAATACAAGAAAAAGTTGTACATGCCGAATATAATCCAATAACTAAACATAATGACATTGCCTTACTACGACTTATAAGAAACGTTAAATATACAGGTATCAGTTTCTTTCTAAATTGTATAATGTTGTATAATATCTGTTCTTACTTGTTTGTTTAATTAACAGATTATATTATTCCAATTTGTTTACCTCATCCCAAGGCGGTTACTACTTCACCAGGATCAAAATTGGTTGTATCCGGTTGGGGAGCCACAGAAAACAGTAAATTCTTCTTCTATATACATAATAATATCCTTTTCATTTATGAATCATATTACCAGGTTCATATTCCGATATCAAACTCAAAGCTACAGTACCTGCAGTGTCAACAAGTGATTGTTCTACCAAGGTAAGACAAAGGCGTATAACATCTAAACAAATCTGTGCTGGGGGATCTTCGACTAAGGATTCTTGTCAAGGGGATTCAGGAGGCCCCCTTATGGGTTTATTGGAGTTGGACATAACTGAAAAAGAGCAATGGTACCAAGAGGGAATAGTATCTTGGGGTACTGGTTGTGGAATACGCGGAATTCCTGCAGTGTATACTAGAGTTGCGATGTATATGGAATGGATTATAAATAATTTGTCAGAGTCTTAATTAATAAAAGACAGCAATCCCTGATTTATTACTTACTATATTTTCCAGTGCAGGCAAAGATTTCTAGATTAAAATATAAAATTAATGTTAGGTATTTCGAGTTACTCTTATTGTTATGACACTGAATCTAAGATTTGAAATTATGTATGTGGATATATTATAAAATAGTAGGGTACCTATCGTGTTTGAACACAATACATACATTAATAGCTACAATATTGTTATTATAAGTTTTGTATTTTTAGCATCACTCAATACTCTGTCTTCAATAATAAAGTAAAAAATAATCAGACATAAGTAATTTAATTAAACGAAAGTCCTGGACAAAATTAACGCACCACTTATTTTTAACATTGGAAATGTTTATGTTCGTAATATATGGGGCCAAGTTACGAGTTTTTACTCAAGGCCAAAGAAGACAAATGTGTCGCGATCGGGTTTCGCCGCTAGCTGGCCGGTCCGGGCCGACAGCATAGCACGGTGGGCATACAAATTGGCGTGTGCGCCGTGCTCCTGTTCAGCCGAGGCTGATGGTGTACAACTACAACCCGAGGGCTTTAGCCCGAGGGTTGTACGTCTAATTCTGTATTTCAATGGTAATAGTCAGTGTTATCATTTCCAATGCCTCCGATGGTTGCAAGGATTGCGAAATCTGTGAATTTTTAATTATCATAAGTAATATAACAAGAAAGTGAGAAATTGCTGGCAATTTTTACGCACGCTCACTCGTGCCAATTGACAGGAGGAATAAATACCAATAACTGGAGGAAAAATTACCAGCAATTTCTTACACTCTCCAGTTACATTCGTAATGACAATTTAACGAACTGAGAAAGAAATTTTGAAAAGAAAGAAATAATAGTTAACTGATAAAATGTGATATATTATCATGAGTGGTAATGTAATTTGGTTTTGATTGGTTAAATTCGTGAGAATACACGTCTCTGATTGGATGGCCGAATATGAATTAAATTGTCGGTAGTAATATCATAAGAGCGTTTTCGTATATTCGAATATACTTTTCGCGATTTCTATTCAAAATTGTTGTTACCTACCATGGATATATTTCTTAACGGTTGATTTGCGGACCTTGTATATTAAGAATTTTTAATTTGTTTTCGAACGTTCTACATGCTCTGTAAATATTTAAACGTCATTCTGGGACACCCTGTATAACTAAGTTTTGTCAATTAAATAGGAGCGATTCTACATTTTATAAAATAATAATAAACACTATTCAAACAAAGCACTTTGCTTTTATTTTCTTTGCTCACTATAAACAGAAGAAATCATTATTTTGTGAATACCTTAATTCAAGAATACTACAACTGATTGTATTTATGTTGGCAAACTTTGACCCTTACTGACCTCTACAACTGGCAACATCGGAGACCAAAGGTCCATAAGAAATACATGGGTCTATCTTTCCTGTACAGAACACTCACAGTGAAACGCTCTATAGGTACAGTCAGCGACTAATGTTTTCACCAGTCTTGTACCACTGTAACCCGCTTTACTGAGAAATATAACACATTTCTATATTTCATTTTATCTTATTAACAGTGTTACCAATAGACCTATATAAAACAATACGAACGACGTTGTGGTACCTCTTATATTTCTTAGAAAAACGTGTTCAGTGGTATCATACTGGTGAAAACATTTGTCGCTGACTGTACATAATATTATAATTTATAATACAGGGTGTCCGGAAACAACGTTCCGTAACTTCGGGAGATGATTCTACATCCAAAAATATGAAGAAAAGTTCTCATGAACAGGGGTCCGGAAAAGCTTTCTAACGGAGCTACGGCTCTTTGAAGAGGGACCTCAAAATGTGTTGTTTTATTAATTAGTTAATCAATACACCCTACCCGTTACGCACGCCCCTGGCTTTTTTTTTCTATTTTTAACATTACCAAACTATTTCCCGTACCAAATATACCCTGGGTACCAAATTTTATCAATCTCGTTTCAGTATTGATTAACTAATTAATAAAACAACACATTTTGAGGCCCCTCTTCAAAGAGCCGTAGCTCCGTTAGAAAGCTTTTCCGGACCCCTGTTCATGAGAACTTTTCTTCATATTTTTGGATGTAGAATCATCTCCCGAAGTTACGGAACGTTGTTTCCGGACACCCTGTATAGTACAATATTATGCCTATGGGTATGGTATGGTATTTGATAGAAGAGACTGCCATAATGCATTCATTTTTTTTTGGACACGTTGACGTTGAGAAAATGGCAGGTATCTCCAACCTGGATATTTTAATATCCCAGTAAACGTTACGATCAGAATTAGTATTCTCCCCTTATTTAGGCTGCTCTAATAATAATCTTATGTAAAAATATTAAGGTGATTATCTCAGATTAGTCCTATTGTTCAATATTTTTTTCTAAATTGATTATTTCTTTCTCATTTTTAAGCAAAATTGAAGTCATTCTCAATATATTTCAAATTCAAAAGAGTATAATACTAATATAATAATATTAATATTGACAAAATAACGTCAAGATAGTGCCAAAAAATCGGTAGTGATAACATAAATTTAATTGGAAATAGCCTCTGTATACAAGCACAAATTCTTGATAAACCCAGGTAGAAAGGAAACGTTCCTGGAACGTTCCAAAAATGTTCCAAACACGTTCTTTGAAACGTAAAATGTCCCACCTCAGGAACGTTCCAAACATGTTCCTGAAACGTTCCAAAGGCATACTTTGGAACGTTTCAGGGACGTTTTTGGAACATGTTTGGAACGTTCCAAAAATGTACTTTGGAACGTTCCAAAAATTTCCCCAAAGATGTACTTTGGAACGTTCCAAACATGTTCCAAAAACGTTTCAGGGAACACTTCTGAAACATCGAATGACTCGTAATTAAATAAAACAAAAGAATGCAAACCACATTAGATAAAAAAATTTATTTACATGAAGATTATATACAACATTATATATACATAATTATATTTATATACAAGCCCTGCAGGTCACAGCCACAGCCATATTTATGTACCTGTTATTTAATCTCGGGGTAAAAAAAAAATGCGGGAAACTCTGGCTTTGAAATAATACCAACTGCAAAAACTAGTAATTAGAAGCTTAAAAAGGGTTCGAGAATTAAATTCTCATCTTCAGTAAAACTGAAACGGTTTCTGATCTGTTAAAGATGAGAAAGAAAACGCATTTAAGTTGCTAAACATTATCTTGCAAGAGTTTTTCCAATTTTTATTCTAATTTAAATCAATTTACGTAGAAGCTATTAGAGGTTGGCATTTAGTAGATTAAATCATACGCCAAATTTTATTATTTTGTATTAAATATTATTTATGTTTATGATTGTTGGAGAATGAAAACTAGAATTAAGTTCGATAACGAAGTCCTTTGCTTGTTTCTACGAACACTAGTATCTAATTGTTAATAAGAACTACTGCGGTCTGTAAATTATAGCAATTCATATATTGTAGGATATTAACTGAAAATTGTGTAAATAATCTCGAAAAATGTTGACAGAATATAAAATTTCATTGTCAGATGACGAGCCAAAATTGCCAAATACAACAAGTTTCGGGGAATATTTGAAGATTACCCGTAAAATGGTGGCCGAAACATGAATAATATTGCGAAAAAACGGTTATGATCTCTTATTTTTGAGTTAAATTAAAACAAATATTAAAATAAACAAAACTAGACACATAATAAAGGTGGAAATTGATAAAAATTGGTTTAAAAGAAACAAATCATTTACTGCAGCAAAGATAAGAAAGTTATGCAAGTCTTTTATTGTATCCTCTCAAGATATTTTCTTATCGCGTATTACAGACACATTTTTAACCTTGTTCTTTTGTACGTCTCGCTAATGGGTTATTGTTATCGACGAAGGAATTCGAATTTTTACCTGTCTTGAGTCAGTCTGAATCGTGTGTTTGGCGTGTAGGTATAGTTGTGGATCTAAACTATTTTTCGCGAACATTTTGTATTAAGAAATACTTTAATTTAATTTATTAGTGCTTTAATTCATGCTAGTGGTAGTTTTAACTTTTAAGTGAATCGTGTATCGTGATTATAAACTAAAAGTGTTTCCTGAAATTCAACAGCAAAGTGGAAGAAGTACCTAGACGTTTTCTAGGAATTTGGGAAGAAAAGGTAAGGCAGTAGTTTTTTAAACATCGAAGAACTGTTTTTGGAATGTTTGCTTATTTTCTGGATAATAATCGTATTTTTTGAATATTTATGTGTTAGTTTTGAGTGCGTTTTTAATTGCGGCTGTATTTATTTAATTTTAGAGGTGTTAAGGGTTGTCCATTCCACGATCTTTTTCCTTTAAAAATAACAAAAGTGCTATTGGGTGATCTGATGTATTTTTTTCGAAAAAAGCCAACGAAATACTAAGTGTGAATCGTTGACGCATAAAGTTTGGAATACCTAATGGAAATAATTCTTTTCCCGGCAAATTGATTTATTTTAAAAGAAACTTGAGATAATTTTCGTTTTTCTACCGCTTTCCGGTTTGAAGCAGTGGCGTCATCGATATTTTTTTTAAATGGCAACCCCTATTGTTTTGGCAGATTTGGATAGATAATGAAATTCTGAATTCAAAAATATCAACATTTATGGTAGGTATTCAGACTGATTAATTTTTGAATGTAATCAAATGAGTGATTTCTATTTCTATCTATCCAAATCTGCCAAAACAATAGGAGGTTGCCATTTAAAAAAAATATCGATGACGTCACTGCTTGAAACCGGAAAGCGGTAGAAAAATGAAAATTATCTCAAAATGTTTCTTTTAAAATAAATCAATTTGACGTTTCAAACCGTTTTTCTTTAAATTTGCCGGGAAAAGAATTATTTCCATTATTCCAAACTTTATGCGCGCACTGTATAATAAACTTATTGAAATTGACTGCATATTGAACTATAGGTACTTACGTTCGAGTTGTTTTTGGCGAAATGTGACTGGCATATCGTCATGGTGGTTCAAACCTATTGCCATATGAGCCGATTCTGAACAAAATATTCTTTTTCTTAATTATTATTGATGTACTAAAAGTAAAGGTTTCGTGTTCCAATTCTGATCTTATCAGAACTTGATTATAGTACAGTATGATCATTAAAATTTTCGTTCAGGCTTGGCCATGGAATATAATTAGTAGGTATGTCTTTACCACGGGTCTTTACTTAAGCTGCAGTACTATTGATAAATATTTGTTTACTTTCTTGACTTCCTTGAATGCTGAGATAATGCTAAGAAATTGTAACAGTATCGAAGAATCTAATTTATTTTGGAATAACCTCATGGACAGCTTGTAAAGTTCTAGGTTCTAGATACATCTTCTGGTTCTGGCGAATAGTTTTATACAGGGTGATCAAAAATGATTGAAGGTCACATGACCGCTAGTCGGTCCAATTACTATCAAAAATGCATTCCGTTTTGTCAAACAGTCTGTTGTTTATCAATACTTACATCTGTTCAGTGTCTTGCGCATTATTTTCCAGCTGTCATTTCCATCTGTCATTTAAATTACAATATCTACACCACTGAAATTACCAAGGTTATTTAAGTACCGACAGCAGCAGTAAGCGGACAACAAAAAATCAGTATGAAGCGGCACGTTCAATCATTTTTGATCACCCTGTATAACAACTCTTGTTTTATGGAATTGCTTGTATCATCGAAAATAAATATCGTAAGCACGGAATCGAGTAACTTTGCAAACCGTAAAGATCGAACCAGCCTTCATTACAATAGAACGTGATTTGTATACAGCTCGACCAAGCTTACAAAGTTGAAAGAGGGCGTATCCGGCGCTGTTATGGTTTTTCAAAGTACAGTCAAAATAAAAACATTTAGGCGCCAAATTTAAATAATTGTAGATACTCTTTATTCGAAGAATTCGATGACCTTCCGAATGATATTTCTGGCTTCAGAATGAATTATCTTCCTCGATTTAACATTAATACAGATTTTAAACGTCAAAACAATCTGACAATCACTGAAATTATTAAAATTTCAAACGTCAATTGAATTTTTCCAGTGAATGTACTTTTGAGTAGGATTGTTTGCTATTGGTTGTCGTATTGTCGCGCCTTGTCCTTCAAAATTTAGTTTACATATTTTCCAGGGCATTTGTAAGTTTGTTGGAGCTTTACCAATGAACGAACATATTTGGAGAAGGATAACTAAACTTAATGTTATTATAATGATTGCAGGTTCTTTTTTGTAGGTATTCCAGTAAAAATACTATTCCAACTAAAACTGCAGTACCTACTAATTTCTACATAAACTATTATTATTGTTCCAACTGAAATTGATTTTGACATATTTGTCAAGAATGTAAATAAATGTACATTGTGTGGCTTAAGTAAAGACACACTAATTATATTCTATGGCTAAGCCCGGTCGAAAATTTAGTTGATCATTCTGTATAACAAGGAGGACCTATTGTAGTATGAGCGTAGCGAGGAGTATGCCTAAACGCGTATAATATATTATTTTTTCTACTTGGTATGTGAGTAAAAACTTTCAACTTTTTATAGCACTTTTCAGCTAAATTTTGTTATTTTTAATGATTTTGGTAATTCTTATTAAACATTATCAGATTTAGGAACTTTGAAGATTACCTATATACAGGGTGAGTCGGGAGGAAACTGACAAACGTCGGGTGTGTGTTCTACACGTAAATATAAGACAAAAAAACCCATAAGTTGTTATACGATTTTTGTTCTATTCCAAGATACAGGGTCTTCAAAGTTCGAAGATGTGCTAGTTAAAATGTTAATACATCGGCAGTTACCTGATGAAAGAAAAACAAAAATCGGATAACAACTTTTGGGTTTTTTGTCTTATATTTACGTGTAGAACACACACCTGATGTTTGTCAGTTTCCTCCCGACTCACCCTGTATACTAATAGTTGAGGTGTTTCTTTTAAATTCCTAAATTACCCTCTTTTTACAAGACGATTAATTAGGTATTTGGATTTAGCTACAGAACTTTTATACTCCGTGTCGATGAGTAAACCACCAACACTTAAATTTTAACTATTTGCAAAAAGGGTATTCTGGAAGTATTAGATAGCTACCGTATACGAATCGTATATGTTTAAATTTATTCTTTTTAAGTTGGTATAGACACAATGGCCGTAAACATAAGAAATACTACATCCTAACTAGGTTCGGAATGCTATGTTAGGAGGAGTTTCCATTATACTACTGCTGATACCTTGCGTGATCCTCCACCGCACCCGCCGCTTATGGCCTGGTAAACATCCCTTCCAAACAGGATCGGATCAAAGTCCTATTTTCCATTAGCAGAAGAAAATCAAAGTCGTGCAACACTGCCTTCGCACCGCGAATTCAAACCACATGAGCTTAGTAAATTATTCTGTGTAGAAAATCTCAATTAAGAATGTAGGCACTACTGCAAGTGGAAAATATTAACATTCTAGCTCATTCTAAAAAACTGAAATCTGATTGTAAATACTGAAGTATCAATAAATAATTTTTAAGGATGAAACGACAATCTTGCTTTACGATAAAACCAACTAAAACCTGAAAATGTAATGTTACGCAACGACTAGAACACCGTTCAGCAATTTTCGCGGAAAGCTTTTACCCTGTTTACCTTAGTTTACAGGATACCTTTGTCAACAAGATAACATGAAAAGCTGCGAGTACTGCAAATAGTCTTCTTAACTGTCGTTAATATTATAGTCTCTGTGAAAGCACTGATACAAGTCAATATTCTATAAGCAGGGACGTTTTAAAGGCTTCATGCGCCTTAGGCTAAAAATTCATTGCCCCCCCATCTTTTCTCAGGAATAACTTGCTATGCAGGGTGATTACTAACATACGGAGGAAACTGAAAGGACAATTAGAGGAGACCAAAATATAGTTTTTTTTGCAATAAATTTTTGATCAAAATAGAATAACAAGAAAGTTACAATGGTTTAAAGTTCTTATAAATTAACGCCCACGTTTTTAGTACCGCTGAGCTTATTGTGTTCGCGTTTACAATATTAGAAACACTTCTCACACAATCTGTAAAATTGCTGCTGTAATTTTGACTTACAACATGATCAGATTATGTAAATCAGCGGTTGTCAATAAACAAACACCTAGGTATTATAACTGAATATTTTAAAGAATATACTTTAAATAGCCATAACTTTCATCTTATAAATATTTTCATTGAATTTTATTTAATTAGCTTATAAATATACAAAAGTTGAATTCAAAACGTAAATAATTACCGTATTTCATTAAAAAAATCCTCAAGTTTATAAGAACTTTAAACTGTTGTAACTTTCTTGTTATTCCATTTTGATCAAAAGTTTATCAAAACGGAAGACGAAATGTACCGGTTAGTAATGTGCAGTATGTGACACAATTAAAAACATTACCAAAATTGTAGCGTGTGCAGCCCCCAGTGCAACCTTCGACAATACTTGATCATTGACTTGTATTGCCAAGATCATGTTACTACAATCTACAACTAGAATTTACAGCATTTTTTAAAAACTTCTGACTAAAAATTTGAAACTGATTTTTTCGCGCATCAAAAGTTGTGGTGGCGCCCTTTAACTGTAAATTTTTTTGGCGCCTGAGGCTTTAGCCTGTATAGCCTATTGGGTAAAACGTCACTGTCTATAAGTAGTATCTACTACATCAAAAGGTTTTAAATGGATATTGTTGTTCTATTTTATGAATCAAGAATATGCAATAAAGACGCACATCACTGGAGACGCTAGCTTGCTTGCCTTGACATCAAACATCGATGTTAGCATATCCATTAGTAGGTCTGGTTTCATTCTTGTTTTGTAGTTCGTGTATCATACACAATACTATTTGTTTTAGTTGCTCTATTAATGTAATGGATGGGCTCCGTATACTGAGACGTTGTTCAGAATATAGGTGCGTTTCTAGATATACACCATGTTGCCATTTCTTAAACTGTTCTCTTTACATACGAGGATGTACAGTGTTTATTATACCTAACATACCATAATCGTCTTCCAAGTGTCAAGACAGTGTCTTATTCCAGTATGTTCAAGCACAACAAAACCTTTTTTAGAAACAACACGGCAACGGCAGTCTTAATAATGGAAGAAATGCTGTTACCTACTGCGGCTCTAAACTTGTCTTTTTTTTCAAATTTTGTTACTCGAAGACATTTTTCTGCTTTAGAAAAATAAGCAAACATCACTGTAAGCTAGGGGATCAGGGTGGATATACCATAACTGCCAAACCGTTGTCACGCATTGCGTTTATAGAAATAAGCATTTTATGAACTAGAGCGTTAAGGTCCGCGCGCACTTGTTCGGTTCCGTTTCGTTCGGTTCGGAACCGTCCGATTTGCAAACATCAAAATACATGGAAATGAATAGCAGTCCGCGCATTACGTCGGTTCGGTTTCGTCCCGTTCGGTTCAGTCCAAGTATACTACAGATGTCAAAAAATTTCGAAAGTCAGATCAGTCTATAGGTAAGAACGGGGCGAAAAGGGTGGTGCCGTACCGAATCAACGTAATGCCAGTAATTTTCGCGGCATTTGTAAGCTTGGTGGAGCTTTATTTGATTTTTGCCGATCGGACGGTTCCGAACCGAACAAGTGCGCGCGGACCTTTATCCTGTTGGAAGACAACCACGCCTAAATAAAGGTGTATGCAAAAATTCTGCTGGCTTCGCCAAATCTTACTGGGCTATAGTTTGGAATCGAGAACATAATACAATGATACGTATCCATAAAAGTTTTGAATTCCAGAGATGATAGCTATGCGTCAACGTTCTAATTGACAATACTTTTTCTCCACAGACGGTATTTTGGTACCAAAACTTATTGGTTTTCTTTACTTTCAATGAGAATGGCTATGGTGTATCAGTCTTTATTACTTTAGTGTCTTGTAATTTGCTTATGCAATTTAATTTAAAAGTAGTAGGTAGTAGCTAATGCATTAGGAGCAGGGTTAAATTTTAAATATTGCAGTGGTCAAAATAATTAGGTGAGTCGATTATTCCAATAGTTTGGTTTCTCAAATTTAAATCAACAGCGAAATTCGATTTGTATTTTTAACGCTTTCTACTACTGCGGGCATGGCAGTACGAAAATGTCGTCAATTTACGGCTTGTAAAATTTTGCCTCTCCCTAATGTGCAAGTCCCAACTTGTTATTTCAACGAACACGCTGCGTGCACGGTATGCATAAGCGTCTTTGTTAAAACGGTAGTGTAAAATCTAAAATGAGTGAAATAAATGTTAGTGGTGGTATTTTTGTACCAGCGACTATGTTTGATGACAAAGTCAATTCGTGGAATAAGTCAGTATTCGGGGAAAATTACAAATCATCTTGTTATGGATCTGTATTATTAAACATTTCTAAAGATTTGGCAACTGTATTGTGGGATGTAGATGAAATAACTACGACTGCCAAAATGCGCCAAAATAAGCCCGCGTATAAAGAGATCGGTGAGTAACGTTATTACCTTGTTGAAAACGTTTCCATGGTTACCTATGTGCCCTATGAAATTGTTTTGCATACCTTATAAGAGATAGTTATAAGATGTATTGTTTTTGTATTTTATTATTACATTATCACACTGGATTTAGTTTTAGAACAAATTATGGCATGTGGTAAATCCCGTGGGCAGTTTACTGTATACTGGCAGTGGGTAGTCCGGGAAGCCTCTGCGAAGTCTGGGAAATCTGGGTAGTCCCTGGGTAGTCCCAAGCCCGAGTACTGCTTGGGTAGTCTCTGGGAAGTTCGGGTAGTCCCTGGGAAGTATGGGTAGTCTTTGGGAAGTCTTTAGGAAGTCTGGGTAGTCTTTCATATTGGGTAGTTTGCTGTACCATGGTTTATTCCTTGACTAATGGTTTTGAACATAATAATCTATAATTGATAAATTTTTAGTAGTAGTGTAAGTAAAATCTTACAAAGAATTATAGTACTTCAGAGATTACTAATGTATGATAATCGTTTAATGAATTCGTTAAGTTAATGACGTTAATTAATGAACGCAATTTTCCTAAACTTACAAATCAATATAAATTTTTGCAAATAAAATATTAACCATTAACGGTATTAGGTGCCTATGGAAATGCATAATTGCTAGTTGCGTACTGCCAGAAGAACAGTTCATATTAGAAAGTACGTCCTGCCGGTAGCAGTACCGGAAGGAGTTTCCAGCAGGACAGTATAATATGAATTTGCACTCTCAGGCGGCACAGATTTGTATGCAAGAAAGGACAAATATAAACTTGTATATTCTGAAACGTACATAAATTAACTTATTGGTGCATGTTTATTAATACAAATTTAGATAAATAATGCAGTAGATACCAATGATACCATAATGTTTGATTAAAGAAAATGTGATTTTATTCAACCCTGCCAATAAGCATATAGGCTTTAAGACAGTTACTCGTTGTTTGCAGATTTTGTTTAAAAGTTTTCTATTCATTTTTATAATGAAAGATAAATTATGACTTTATAATATCAAAGAATATTACAACCGATAATTTCCATCAACCCTAAAATCTAGATAGGTTTCTTTTATGATAATTGATAAGCGTTTATCACCTTTAATAATTAACGAAAATTAAAAGCCCTTAACCACAAAAAGTTTAGGAAGCCTAAACGCGGTTTGGGAACTAAGTTCTCATTTTCAGTACACGGAAAGCAGACTTCAAAACTTCAGTCTACTGATGATGGGAAGTTAGTTCCCGAAACGCGTTTAGGCTTCTAAACTTTTTGTGGTTAAGGGTTTTTCATTTTCGTTATTTCCAAAGCACAGTCTCCAAGTAATTCATATTTAATAATTAGTTTATTATTTTTGTCTATCTGTATCTAAGTGGCCGAGAATTTAATCGTGATTTCAAATAAATTTAGTAAAATTATTGTTTTATTAAGTTTACATTTTTTTATCTGTGTTGAGGAATCGCATGTAGATGTAGTTAGGGTGATGCTAAAACTGAACTCAATTTTTCTGTAACTAGTATTATTATTACTTGCATAGATTGAAAATTTAATATTTTTATACATAATATATTAAATAATAAAGTTAACTCAGAAAATTCATTGACGTACCCTATTCCTGAAACAGTGGGTCTTGTTTTTATACATAACTACGCTTAATACCTACTGGTTTAAAATTCGATATTCTCGTGTGTTTTTGCCTTAATCTACATCAGCTTGTACAATTTTAGATATTTTATTTTCAGTTTTTGGATAAGAAGTTTTTAGCACCTGCTACTTTTCGTGAGCTTGAATAAATAAACTGTAGGTGCGGGAAGAATAACAGACTCTTCTGCAAGTTTACAAAAAGATAAACATAATACCTGTGTGTTTTCTATATAAATCACTAGATTCAAACTCATGCATAAAATATTTCACATCGTTGCTTTCATAAAGATCGATGCATTTAGAGCTCCGTCAAAGCGAGATAGGTAGAGTAGCACCTTTAATGGAGCGAGAGAGATAATGGATGCATTTAGACCCCTAACAGGTTGGGCTAGACTCAGTACACGGTTGTCTTGCGTGCGGTCGCCTTCGCTCGATTTTCAGCTCCTGTACTTTCAGACGCGAGTTCTGAAATCGTTCAGTCTCGTTCGTGGCTTCTGAAAAGCGCGCGCGGTCTCATTATTGGTACCAGTGAAAACTTGTTTTCCAGTGGTTTATTGTGTTTTCTTCTAAGGTAAGAATTGAAAGATTTTTTTGGGAGTCTAAAGAGATTCCGAATAAAAAGTAACGGAAATAAATTTTTGTAATATTATATTAGTAACAAAGTTTCTTTTACTATTTATATAAATACAATATAAAGTAAATAATGGTTAGAAAAATATATAATATAAATATTAGTTATAGCAAAAGCGGAATGTATGGTTTAATTAAATTAAACTGTTCGTTATTTCAAGGGCATGTAATTATTGGAAATACATAATTTCCTAATGCATATTTTATGAGTCAAAATTGTTTTAGTAAAACCTACTAATTTAACTCAAAAAATAAAATCTTTTAATGTTTATGATTAAATTAAAATCTAGTAATATATCTTATTTAGGAAGCTATCTGTTTAGTGTTCAAAAGGAAAGAACTGCAGAGGTAGAGAAAAAAATCAGTTTATTTAAATAATAAGTAAATAATGAAAACAGTTTTTTTTTACTTGTTTAATTAATATTTTGTTATGTCAATATACCACCCCTGTTAAAAAAATGAATAAACATTTTTACGTTACAATTAATAAAGTAATTGCTAATCTAGGTTCACAAAATGTAATTTAAGTTCAGAAATGTATTATGGAAATGCAAGAATACGGTGCGAAAAAGAATCTTGATGAAAGTGAAACTAATGAAAGTTGACACCAGACCTACCCAGATATCTTATAACACATTAGTTTTGTAAAGTTATATGTAAACGACCAAACATTCAATTTCCGTTGGTTGTCAACTACGATATATAAATTAATTTTCCATTTCCATTTTCCAATGGGTAGTAAATATGAAAAATATTTGGTTCTGATTTTTGCTCTACTAAATCATTTTTTATATCTGATTTGATTTTGACCTTGTTGAGGAATACCAAAAGTAATAAATGCCTCGTATAATATTCCAATGGGGAAAGTATAGAACAGAGTTTCAATGATTTCTTCAAGAAAATGGTATGCGGTCATTAAGAGTAAAGCGACATGACAGGTTATCAGAAAAAGTAGTCCCGTATCGGTTTTCCTTTCGGGTTTTCTTTCAACGAAATTAAGGCATCTCGTGTGATCTCCAGTCTCTTGAATTTTATTTGCAAATAGATGAAATAAAGTGAAGAATGTTAGTTACAAATAATATTGTATTGCGTTACAACTTACGTATATATTAAATTACGTCAAGAAATCAACGGAGCACACATAATACTCACGAATAATGATTAATAAATTTTATTTAATATTGTTTCGAGTTCCGTATTGAAGAATATGCGGTCACATATTATAACTCTTCCGATTTCTTCTGACTTAATCAATGTTTGCAATACGCTAACGCTTTCAACGGCTTTTCCGAATTCAGGTTAATGGTTTGCAATTTATATTCTTTCTGACTGGAAAGACTTCTGAAAGGGTTTTCTAGTTACCAAAAGTGTAATATTTGTCAAGGGAGAAACTTGAATTATTATAAGTGCTAATGATTAATGTAATGTAATCATTTTTAAATGAGCACCTGGCGGTGTATACAAAGATCAATGGTACGAAAATGAATTGAATTATTAAATAATAAATATCTAGTTACGAAAATATTTATTTAAACGAGGTTAAATTTATTTTTCACAAGAACAGCGATTTACCTAAATTAAGATTTATTTCATATGTCATCTCGTCAGTAAAGCTTCACTTTCATGTAATATACTATTAAGTAATAGTCTAAATTATTGCACTAGCCTAAAAAACAGTTTATGCAAGATATCAGTGACTTTAGAAATCTGTCAAATTTTATTGATTATTTACGCATAGGTATTAGTTTATTGCTAAAATAAAACAATAGCGTATTTAGTTCCTCGCATTATGTATACAGAGTGATGATAAAGTATCGCACAAAAATCATATTCTGGTTATTTAATGTTTTTGCGGAAAATCCTGAGACCCGTCGATTTTTGTTTTTAAATCTCCATTTAGACATATAATTTTCAACCCCCCACCCCTCAACCCTCAACCCCTCAAGTGCTAGCAACCCCAACTTTAAAATTTTAAATAGAAAGATACCCTTTGTGATACCTCTTTTGATAGGTCTTTTTATTCTTAATATAAGCAAAAAAAGTTTTTCAAAATCGGTTGATAAATAACGGAGGTATTTAACAAAATGTAATCAAATGAAAATGTCAATATTCGACAAGAAACGGCTCAAACACGCCGTAAATGGTAACATTAAAAAGGGCACTTCCTGACCTAAAAGTGTGGTTTTGATCGCCCATTATTTCTACGCTGTGACGTCATAATTTTTTTTTAAGTGTCAACCCCATTATTTACATTGATTACATTTTGTTAAATATCTCTGTTATTTTTCAACCGATTTTGAAAAACTTTTTTTTGTTATATTAAGAATAAAAAGACCTATCAAAAGAGGTATCACAAAGGGTATCTTTCCATTAAAATTTTTAAAGTTGGGGTTGCTATCACTTAGGGGCTGAGGGGTGGGGGGATTAAAATTACCTGCCTAAATGCCAATTTAAAAACAAAAATTGACGGGTCTCAGGATTTGTGCCATTATTTCTACGCTGTGACGTCATAATTTTTTGTTGAATGTCAACCCCATTTTTTACATTGATTACAGTTTGTTAAATATCTCCGTTATTTATCAATCGATTTTGAAAAACTTTTTTTAGTTATATTAAGAATAAAAAGACCTATAAAAAGAGGTATCACAAAGGGTATCTTTCTATTTAAATTTTTAAAGTTGGGGTGCTAGCACTTAGGGGTTGAGGGGTGGGGGGTTGAAAATTATATGTCTGAATGGCAATTTAAAAACAAAAATCGACGGGTCTCAGGATTTTTCGCAAAACCATTAACTAACCAGAATATGATTTTTGTGCGATACTTTATCATCACTCTGTATTATAGTTTTAGACCGTGTAATTTGGTTGCGTCCCATTGTTCTTCTAATTCTATTCGTTGTATACTCATATAGGTACCAACTACCGCACATAATTTTCCTTGTGTGTTTATTATAACTGCTAAATCTAATCTTATATTACGTAAAGCTGAAATTATTTCTGTCTCTAACTGAACTCGCTTGATTAAGTGCTAGAAATATGTCGAAATGGTCATACAAATAGTAAAACTTTGTTCGTTATTTATCAGCCTGGTAAGCAAAACTGATGGAATAGACAATTTAATTATTTTAGTATTTATGGACTATGCAAATCAGCATGAAACATAATGTCCTTCTGCATATTATATATCTACATTTTCATCAGATACGTGATTTGGTCTAAATAAATAAACTGTCACAATTAGTAGTAAGGGGATGAATATTAGTTTAGCTGTTTAGCAGGAAATAGGTATCGAATGTTGTACTGAAAGGTAAGGCAATCTTGACCTTGTAACATGGGCCTTAAAATATTCCATAATCGTCAATTTAATAATTAAAATATTTATATTACAAGAATTGTTGAATGTACACTTACTTTAGTATAATCATTAGTACCCCAGAGAAAAACTCGGCCTCTCTCTATCCAATATAAATCCGACGAAACGAAAAAAAAACAGAAAAAAAAAACGATATTGAAACTTATTTATCAAATAATATCACAAACGTCCGTATTTTTAATTGTCAAAATAAAAAGAATTTGCAATCAATTTCAAAAGGTGATTTTCAAAATATTGGAACATTTAAACAGTGAAGTCATTAAGTAAGCTTCAAAAGCGTTAAACATTGCTACGACTACATTCTAACCATATTCTAACGGTTAGAAAATTCAGGGCATTGATTTGAAACCTTTCATTTACCATCTCTGTTGAAGTAATAATACACATACAATTAGTAACTATAGTTATTTTTTATACAAGACGATAAAATTATATTTTATCGACAAGCGGAAAGTGTTAATTCACGAGCGATGAAATCGCGAGTGAATTAATTTTCGCGAGTCGATAATTAAATTTTATCGTCGTTTATAAAATTCTATTTTTTTCTATAGCAGATGTTAAAAAAATAAGAAAAATTTGTAAAAAAAACAATTTAAAATTAGATTATATTAAACCCGAAAATCTCGGTAGCAAAGGTTTCCATTCGGTTTCCATGGAGTTTCCAGAAAATTAAACTACTTTATCTATCCTTGCGGTTAAAGTGTTACTTTATCTACCCTTGCGGTTAAAGTAATACTTGATCTACTATTTTTAGTCGAACAAAGCACACTTTAACATCTGCTATAGAAAAAAAAAATTATTGATACGCAATTGTTTTTTCTTCTGGGGTAATAATTATACTAGGTACCTATAATTTATTAATGTTTCCTTTATTTTATCGATATGAGTTTTCCGTATTGGTTTGCTGATATTTAACTGAAATTTTTACTATGATTAGTAGTGGATGGTTCAACTCCAAGAATTTTTTAACAGGTATATCGACTATTGAGTACAGTTCATTTTAGTGATTGATGAGAAATCAATTTCGAAAAGGAATGTTAGTCATTACTTAACCATAACCAAAAATTCAGAGGACGTATGTAGCCAGAAATTATCTATCAGAACATATATTAATAAATGTTGTAATTATCCACCACTTCCGGGCATATCAAAAATAAACTAACCGTTAACAAATCTTTATTATTTTACTGCAGTGTACTAAATAATCGGCAAATTCTAAATACTACCCAAAAAGTAACGAGATTGTCTGTAAATATCAGAGAAACTTTGAAGGGCTTGGGAAAAATTTCCAAGCAACCATCAATATACAGCGATGACTTTCAAATATGTGGCAGGAATGTAATCCTTGGTTGTACAATGTTGTATGTTTCAAATACAAAATTAGTTTTATCTAAAATTCAACTTTTATTATTCTATTCACAATTATTAATATTGTAGTACAGGATGTTTCAAACCGATCGCACAAGAGTAGTGGTAGGTATGATATTTTATAACTTACTAACAACGCATTTTTTCCTGCTTTTCTTGTAACGCTAATAATCGTCTAAAGCCAAGAATTTACATCTACAAAATTATTTTTATTAATTTCGTTACGTTATGGAAACTATCAAAATTAAATGTAGGTAAGAATTAACAACGTTTGTCTCTTTCGATATATTACAGGTCTCGTTATTCTACTCTTAGGTATTGAAAGTTTGTTAATAATCGGCATGAAGATATTCTATTGTGTTGAGTTAGGTTTGCATGCAACGATGTTCAATTCATTGTTCTTCAGGACCAATTAATTGCGCGAAGAAAAATATTATAAGAAAATAAAAAGTGGTTTTGTATTAAAATTTATCAAACTTCCACGCACTACACTTTCTGCGTGGTTCATTCGAAACACCCAGTATAACATACATACGAGTAGTATATACTATTCATTTCATACAAACCTTTTTAATATCCATTATTTTCCCCAACGAATGCAAAGGAGGAAAGGAACAGAATTAATATATCAAAATTACAAATTAAAAATTCACAACTTAGTTAGTTGATAACCTTGTTAAAACTTTGTTATCCAATTACTGTGAGAAGGTCCCAAAAATAAATGCTTGTTATGCAAGGAAGCGGTGTCTCGCGTGGGAATTAGCTTAACGACACTTTTGCTGGAAAACTTGTACCTAACAATTGGCAACGTTTTTTTTAAGTTAGTGTAGAAACTTGTTTAAAAAAGAGTTGGGGGAAACATTGCAACATACTCATGTGAGTTTCTTTAAAGTGTTACCTAGGTCGTATAGACTATAGGATATACAATGTAATAATATGTAGTAATTATATCAGTTTGATATTATCAGAGAAGAGTATGACACGAATAGACTACGGTTGAAACACTAAAGTAGGTGGTGTCAGGACAATGATAGTCGCAGGACAGAATGTCAAGGCCATAACCGCGCATGCCCAAAATGTCGCCTGGACATAATGTCCCATGGTCATAATGTCGCCTGTACACAATGCCGCGCGGACGCAATGTCGCATAGTGGCCTGTACTTACATTTGGGTTTGAAATATCAAATTATGGGCTATTCCACATAGGTAGTCCGGAAGTGGAAGATATTGATAATTTTCCGCTGTGTACTTTTTAACCTCTCTGCCACTTCACCGTACTTTTCTCTATCTTGTGTAGGCTGTAATTGTCCCGAGATGTATTGCTTCATTTTAAGTTCGTTTAAACTTTGTTCCTGTTTTAGAACCTGTATACAGGGTGTTTCTAAAATAGGGTTCCAAACTTCTACAGCCTGTAGTACTCATCAAAATAAGGCAAAAAGTTCTAATAAACATATGGCCTAAAACGCATCCCTAGGGAGTTACAGGCCCTTAAAGGGGTTCAGATGAAATTGGTTTTTTTCTATTGTTTGAAGAACGGTAACAGACAAATAGACAAAATTATGGGAATTTACTTAGTTTTTCATTCTGAATAAGACGTGCTAGTACATTTTTGATTTTTAAACTCATGGGCGTCCCTTTCAGGGGGAGGCAAGGGTTTTTCACCCTGTAACTTTTTCTTGTTAAACATTCTTTTAATTTTTACCATAAATTTAGAATTTTTGGACATTTTTATGTAAAAAAGGCCCTCTTTGTTTAAATCAATATCGGCAACCTTTTTCGAGTAATTATTAATATTCAAATATTTCGGCCTAATAATTTGAAAAAATGGTAATCTTCAAACTCAAATTACTCGAAAAAGGTTGCCGATATTGATTTAAACAAAGAGGGCCTTTTTTACATAAAAATGTCCAAAAATTCTAAATTTATGGTAAAAATTAAAAGAATGTTTAACAAAAAAAAGTTACAGGGTGAAAAACCCTTTAAGGGCCTGTAACTCCCTAGGGGTGCGTTTTAGGCCATATGTTTATTAGAACTTTTTGCCTTATTTTGATGAGTACTACACGCTGTAGAAGTTTGGAATCCTAGTTTAGAAACACCCTGTATAAACTTTCATATACTCGGATGGTACACACTAAGCAGTGATGAAAACGTACGATGCCGTATACGACATTAAGTCCTTGCAGTATATTGTGTCCCCGCGACGTTATTTCCGGCGACATTTCTGACGTGCAAGGTTGTGGTCACGACATTTTGTCCTGCGACAGTTTTACGGCGAAATTCTGTCCATGAGCCATGTAGGTACCTACGTTATCCTAGAATAATAACGAAAAAGATATTTTTGAAAATATTTGAAACTGTAATGTAGCTCGTTGGTGGAATAGAAAGGAAGTTTTATATAAAAAGAAGATTAAGCAATCTAAACGATGCGAAACATAACACTGTTTAAAAATTAAAACGAAATATTGGTTATTATTTTTTCTTTGGAGCAGCTGAATTATAAAGAGAATGCAAGATGAGAAACGAAACAGGATAGATATAAAAGAAAGTAGGTATGAGTAAATTTTTATACAGAATACGTCTTGTAGTTTATGCAATAAAATCTGTATTTAAGCTTTCGTTTTATAAACAAGATTATTGTTAGCAAAATATGTTGAATTACTGCAAATTCCATGGTTTGGCTGAACAAAATTGTGTTGATTCATTAATTATGGGACCATTGTTGAAACAACCTACAAATTTTTAATCTTTCAATCAAAAATTTCACTGGATAAATTTCTATGCAAGCACAGAGCAAACTGTCGGTTACATCGCTTATATTTCGTTCTAACAAATTATAAGAAGCTTAATATCACTGAAATCTTAGCAGTTAGTATTTAGCGTCAGCAATTGCCATTTAGATGTTTTCTAAAATAACTGCAAAAAAGCTTTTACACAAAATTTTAAAACTGAGAAATATACTGATAGTAACAATGTATAGGATTTTCCTAAAATTATTATTTTTCTTGCTAGTATCGGAGTGATTCCTAGTAATCCTAGTCAGAAATTTAGATTTAATTTTTCTATTTTTATTGAATCAAATATGTTGTCAAAATGTATTTAACTTGTATGTACTCAACTAAAAAGCAGATCTACATAATGTTTGCTTTGAAATATTTCATAGGGTGGTCGGCAAGCGGTTTGAGTTTCTCCTTGACCCTTAAATGTCATGCAGCTATTTATCTTAATATTACTTTAGCGGTATGTCAAGAAATAGTTTTGCGTTTTCGATTGGAAACATGACAACACGCTATAGTAGTGATTTCAAAAGACCTTTGTCTAACCTTCTTAACATTTCATATGTAAATATAAAAAACTTTGAATTCATATTAAACATTGGTTTACCACTGGTTTACTATTTACTGATTATTATATTTTCAGCAGCCTAAAAACTGTGTGCGTTATATTATTTAGTTTCTTTTAGCTTTTAGATATCTAGAAAAAACGTAACCAATTTAAAAGCAGAGTTTAAATTTCAAATTGTGTGGATTGAATACATTAAGCTAGGCTTTAATTTAAACTGTTGAGAAGTATTTAGCATAGAAGACGGAAAGTTTGTCTTTCAGACGTTATTCAGCACTGTAAGCTTTTTATCGGAGAAAGCTTTGTGGCTTACTAAATTTTTTATATAGGTACTAATTTGTAATACGTAAATTGTCTACCATTTGTGTGGTTATTTTAACGTTATAATAGCTACTTTTTGTGTGTTCGAATTTATTATAGTATAGGTAGTACATACACTTGGGACAAACTATCAAAGTTTTAACATTGGAAATGTTTATGTTCGTATATGGGGCCAAGTTACGAGTTTTTCTCAAGGCCAAAGAAGACAAAAGTGTCGCGATCGGGTTTCGCCGCTAGCTGGCCGGTCCGGGCCGACAGCATAGCACGGTGGGCATACAAATTGGCGTGTGCGCCGTGCTCCTGTCCAGCCGAGGCCGATGGTGTACAACTACAACCCGAGGGCTTTAGCGGGTTGTACGTCAAATTCTGTATTTCCATGGTAATAGTCAGTGTTATCATTACCAATGCCTCCGATGGTTGCAAGGATTGCGAAATCTGTGAATTTTTTATAAAGCCAAAGCGTAATTTAGGTGTAGTTCTGTAATTTGAAACCCCTAACAAACAGTATTATTTCTTTAAAAATGTATGATATACATTATAAAATTAATAATTATACATATATTTCTAATATGCCCGCTTTTTACTTTCCCATACCACCACTGGTATATGGGAAGTAGTGATATCATGAAAATTTTCGAAGTCGAAATTTTCGCGGGTGTGTATGTATGGGAGGGCTCTAGCGCAAAAACTAGTGACCCGATTTTGATGAAATTTTAAATGCAGGGGTATATCGCAAATGCATCGACAAAATAAGCTTTTCAAAAAAATCCGAAACCGGAAGCGGAAGTTGGACGTGTTTTTTTGTTAGCATTTTTTTCAGAATCGGAATTTTGAAAATCTGAGTAGGGGATATAAAAGAAGACCATAATTCAAGGGAAACAGTTTTTTGCCGGACTCTCTAACTTCAAAATGACGGCCGCTATGAATTTTTCAAAATTTAGACTTTAACGCCCCATAACGCAAAAAACAGTTATCTGATCAGGTTCCGCAACGACTTGTTTGAAAGCCCTTTGGCGGTACTATACCACGAAAAAAATTATTTACTAAATCCAAGAACGGTCGCAACGGCGCTCTTCCAAAAATTTTGAAATTTTTGAAAAATTATTGGTATTAGCTATATTTTTGTTTTTCGATGAATGTCAGAATTTCATTGTGGCGCCCTCTACGATGTTTCGAAAATCGAAAATTGATGCTCCTATAGCGCCTTTATTAGTCAAAATATGAAAGAAGTTTAAATATAAAAGTTATTGAGTATATAATTCTGCATTTTCCTAAATGTATATCACGTATACAGGGCGTTTGATTTCTACAGTAGGTACAATAAGCAACTTTTGTTATTTTCAATGAAACACCCTATATATTATTATACAATTGAATGCAGAATTTAATTGTCTATCACATAGTATAAGGTGTTCATATGGCTAAAATGTACGGTTGATGAGAAATTCGTGAATTTTGAATATTTAGGTTGGACTCTGACGGAAACGGATCGTCGGTCGGTCGGCAGCGATGGTCCGGCTTCGCCAGCTGTAATTTCTAGCAGATACCCCACGCCAGTACCTACTACAGATAGATGCGTTTCTTGGTGTCTTTCTTCTGTTCATATCTTATCCGTATAGTCTCGTTTTTCTTGCTAGGCATTCAAATTTATTTCCAATGCTACATCGCGAACTACTGTTGAGTAGCAAAAACGAAATGTTTATTTTTAGTATGGGAAAGTCCAGAGGAGGTTTGCACCTCCACTTTTTTGTTCTGTTATTTGTCTGCTGCAACGAATCTATGATAATTATAGTCGATTGGAGATTGGAGGAATCTATTAAAGATTTTAATCTACGTGGTTTCTAGAAAGAACAAAACCTATGACAGAATCACAGTATCCATTGTAAATTAATGCACTAGTGTTCTCTGATAAAATACTGCGTGTTTTACAGTTCGGTAGAGTAGCACTTCGCGATAATTGAGGCTTGGCAAAGCTGTTTGTTAGGTTCGCTCGACGGGGTTAAGCTGAAAGTTTGACAGTAGGTGCTTCGTCACGTGAGTGTGTTAAGTGTGTCATATAAATACCTCTCAATCAGGGTTTGACTTTTCCTTAGTGTATTATGCGTTAAATTGAAGTTATAGCACAAAACAGTGATTAAGTAATAAAACCAAATGCAACCATTTTATAATTTAGAATTAAAGAACCAAAGAACTGTATGTTATGTATTTTTTTTAATCACACCTGCATGAACGACGGGTGGCTTCAACTGCGGCGGTCATATATGTCTCTAAAGACAAAGGACAAACATCCATAACGAGTCGGGGATTCAAACTCGGGACGGGACGGGACGTCTTGGCTGCTATTGTTCAAAAAACAAACTGGTACTAGTGGTACTAGCTCCTGTCATGTATTTATGACGAATTTTTATTAAAACCGGATTAAGTGAAGTTTCTACTGCACGAAAATCCTAGGAAATAGTTTAGATGTTGATAAAATGATAAGTAACTATTCGGCAAACAAAGTTTCTATGCACATTACAAGAAGAAAAATTAGAATACATTCTTGTATAAAATCAATAGTAGAACCAAATAGGGGTTTTAGATACTATCACGTCCTCTTTTCGGAAATCGAATGCTATTTCAAAAGATTGCATTTGACTTTAGTAAATGTTTTCAAATAAATCAAGGCTTACAAGGTCTAAATTTTCGTTTGTAGTGTTGCAAATTGGACTTGTTTTGGTGAAACTATTCTACCGAGTTGTAGTGTACCTATTTTATAATGCTGATTATTTTGTTTGCAATTTACAGACACATTTAAATTGTATTAAATGTCAGTAGCGATAAAGTAAAAGAGTAAGGGCAACCGTATAAGCGGATAGAATTGCATTAAACATGAAAACTTGCAAGCATGCTATTCCTGTTGAGTGCAGAGATGTTAATTGCCCTATCGAGTTGTAAAGTATTTGCTATTTTCCCGAGCAGTTTAATAAGATTGATGTACTGTTACATTTATTTCTCGTCGTATTTGTTCCATTCGATTAAAGAACTGGGACAAAGTTGTACTTCAACAATCTTTACGTTAATGAGAAAACGTTGTTGACGGAGAACTTTTGATGTTCGTCTCTTTTCTTGTTTGTTTACGTTTAAAGGACTATCGATGTCCGTGACGCAGAGAAAGCTTCTAAATTGAATTAATTATAGGTTTATTCTGTATTCACCTTTATATGTTTGTCGATTAAAAGGAGTTACTAAGAAATGTAATTTGTTGTTTTCATAAAAGTTAAAGCTAAAAATGTCACGCAAGGTAATTTTAAAAACTTTCCATAGCTGTTTGATTTATCTGATATTACGTGTTCAGAAGTTTTTCATCGGCTCTGTTGATTATTGGAAAAATCTGGAATATGAAGGTATTTTAAATTGCAAAAGTTAAATTGATCCAACCACTGTGCAATTTCCATAATGTTTGTTTGATTACTTTAAGCTTTCAAAGTTATAATTAAATTTTGACTATAAAGTATACCTACATAGTTTCATATACCTATATAATTCTTGCTGTAATACTACTAATCGTGATAATAATTATAATTAGAATGAAGTCAATTTCAAAGTTTTATGTACTTGGAGGTCTGTACGAATATACAGGGTGTCTCTAAAATATGGTGCCATACCTTAATCACAGATACCGGGGATCAAAATAAGACGATTTAACGCAACTTACCTCTATCCGAAATTGCTTCGTTAAAGCGCTATCCAACGCCAAAGATCTTCAAAAAACTTCTATTTTTTTAAATAACAAAAGATTGTTTTTAGCGATTAGCATGAAATTTGGGATGTGATTCTTTACTGGAAAAAGGTGTTTTTTGACATCATTTTTTTGTTCAGGAGTGTCGCGTAAGTGGTCAAAGGTTGATCATCCATAGGCAAAGAAGCTCGTATTTTTTAACAGTTCGGCCAATAGTTTTCACAATTTTTTTACAGAGAGACATTCTTATTTCAAATATTTTTTGTTTCTTGTTCGATTCTCTGTTCATTCAACATAAGTCCGTTTGTATCTTTCAAATTACAGAAAGGATGCAGTTGGATTTGAATAACCAAGATAAGCTGGATATTACTACGTCGGTAAAAATGCGAGCCAGAGAGCGAGTATCGCACTAACTGAAAGAAGAGGGAACAGTATAAATTTCATATAATAGAAGACAATAGGGTGTATTCTGTACAGCAAAAGTTAAAAAATAGCGGGCCGCTAAAACTTAACAGCCCGTTAATAGTTTTTGGTATTCTATTGGACACCTTTTAACGGATGCCTGTTAAGTATTAACAAATATCTGTTAAATATTAGCGGGATCTAAATCGCACCAGTTAAAAAATTAAAGGGAACGTTAACTTCCGCTCAGCTATCATTTCTAACCTGTTTGTTTTAATAAGTACCTGACATATCGATGTTTCTTGTACGTTATGGCAATATTTGTAGCGGCAGAGATTTTCGATGAAATGTTAGGGGGGTAATGCTGCAAATTTGCCGTATATGTGAATGCATGCAATCATTTTTGTAAGATTCCCCGATCAATACCGCACAAAAAATCAAAAACGCCGAAACGCTAAGAAAAGTATACCGAGGGTACCTGTGGAACGATTTTTTTAAAATAATCATTAGGTAATTTCCTCGGTAATTTATTACGAAATATGATTTATGCAGTACTTGATATTATTTCGTTTCTTCATTTATTTAATTGAAATAGATTATTTGTTATTAGTTCTATAGGGACCTACGGAAATTTGTGTACAACTACAAGAGCCTCATATCCTGAATTGTCTAACCCGAACCCTTTTTTCAAAAAACTGTATTTTGTCCAACTTATCTTAATTAATAATCGTTCGTAATTTTAGCTACGAGTTATTATTAACAAGACGAAATCAAAGAAATTTCAGTAATCCATTTGAACTTCCCAATTCTGCATTTTTGAAGTTATTTACATTAAGTAAAGAATGTGTAACTGACTTAAAATACACTCTTTGAGCAGTTTATGCCTCCACCTCAAAGAAGTACCTACTGACATCTCTAAACATATCAAAATATTAACAGCATTGCATAATCTCGGACTATCTTTTTGTTGTACGAGGACATTGTTTACGTTTTTCACTGACACACTCCATATTTTAATATTTGACGTTGATTTGACGTATACCTACTAGCTTATATACAAATACAAATTCACCGCGTAAACGTCAAATACTACAAGATAAGTCCGCTTACACTAGAACAATTTGTTTGTCATATAACTAACTTCAGATCGTATGATAGCGGCTCTGCTAAAAAGTAATATTTTAACGGAGCGCTAAAAACTAGTGTTAGAGAATAATAAAATAATAGCGGACCGCTAAAATATAATATTTTAACGGAGACCGCTAAAATTTAACTTTTAACGGATGTGCTACAGAATACACCCTAATATCGGTTAGTATAACGTAATGTTAGATTATAATATTTTTCTCTGAATACATTGCATAATGTGTATGTTGTTTCATACGTAGAGGAATTCTTACCGTCTTATTGTTTTAATTTACTAGGTTTTCATTTACTTATATGACATTGATAGAAATAAAATATACCGAGTAATAATTTGCAATTCGAGACATACTAAAACAAAGCGTTGCATGTTGCCTATATTAAATCCTCGTCGTTCGTCCCCAGCTGACACTTCGACATACAAGGTTGGTAATAATACCTATTAATGGAAATAGTATAATTTTCTATGTTGACTCGAGTACTAATTTTGTACTGATGCATAATTCCAAACTCACGTAAAATAGCTAGCTTCAAGCGCTTGTTGCTTGTAAGTAGATTACCATGTGGAACTTACACTCAGTGAAATTTTTAAAACGAGTTTCTTGCATGTTTCTTAATATGACTTTGAGGTTTAACATAGTCGGTTGTTTCTTGAACATATGGATAGATGGCCTTCCACTCGTAAAGAAAAAGATCTCGCAGCTTGACAATGGCCGTTGATTTTCTACCAAAGTGCACAGTTATTCAACCTCCTCATATGCAAATGGTTTGTAATAGATTAAATTTACGTACCGTCATCCTTTCTCCCTGTAAATTCTGGGTCGTCTATCTGAATTTTATAACGGAATTCGTGTTTCATTCTTATAGAGGATACTTTTCAATTTGATTTCAATCTGTTGTAATTTGCAGTCGACCAGATTAAAGTCGTGGGTTGGTGCAAACGAGGCACTAAGATTGAGCATTTTTTTCATTCAATAACGTTTCTTTAATTTTCGTCCAACTGTTTTTGTAGATTAGCCACCTGCCTTACATAGAAATTGAAAATATGGGTGGCTACGTCCAATAGTGTACGTTTATGGTCTGGTTTTCTTCTGTATTTTCTGTTTCTTCGAATATTCTGCCTGCATCAATGTACTTATAATTCATTCAGAAAACTCCCGTGACATTTAATTTGTTAAATGGCAAATTCTGTTGGTTAACAAAAAAAATCTATTAGCTATTAGTAATCAAAGCCCCATTTTCAAATGGGGGCATATATTAAAGATTATATTCAAATCACCACAGTGGCTCAAATAGGTAATCGTATTTGTAAAAGTTTGCTAATTTATTTGTTTGATCGCCTCCGACCGCGATGCATAAATTTGAATTTGACAGATTGAGCCGTTGCTGCCAACCAATAACCTAAAATTCTTACTTTTGCCGGCATAGGCCGAAAAAACCTCTGTTTCTGGCGGATTTCGCAATGCAGAAACTCAGTCATGCCGACCGGAGGCACAAAAAATACATTTAGGCGGCAAATTTAAATAATTTATAAATACTTTTCATTCGAAGAATTTGATGACCTTCCGAATGATATTTTTGGCTTCAGAATGAATTATCTTCCTCGATTTAGCATTTATACTTAACAGATTTTAAACGTCAAAACAATCTGACAAATATTGAAATTATTAAAATTTCAAACGTCAATTGAATTTTTTCAGTAAATGTACTTTTGAGTATCATTGTTTGCTATTGGTTGACGTATTGTCGCGCCTCAAGGTTTATATAGTTGTCGCGCCTTGTGTTTCAAAATTTAGTTGACATATTTTCCTGGGCATTTGTAAGCTTGGTGGAGCTTTATACAATATCTTGATGCTGTTTCCATGGAAACGACTACGTAATTTCTTATGCGTTATTATTGGCACATCATTATTAACAAACTTTCATCGTTTAAGAAAATAATACCGGGTCGTGTAGTAGCTAGCAAACATTTGAACTACAGCTATTGCAACTAGTCTTTGCAAATAAAAATGAGTGTCAAACCAAAACATGCAGTGTATATCACCGTCTTTGTCTTTCTAAGTCCTCTTTGATGAATCTAAGTTTTAATCACAAGTTAGTTTGACACAAAATCGTTTCATAAGTGAATTATTATATACATGAACTTATAATTTTAGAATTAGATATTTTCACTATTTTATTATCTTAGAAATTATATCAAAGTGGCTGTAAAAAAGTCAAATGGGGTATATAGTACAAATAGGAATGTTTGCAACGACAACATTTTTATGGTTGTCAGTTTTTGTTATCACATGTGTACAGGTTTCCTTATTGTAATGTGAATTAATAAGAAATCTTCGGAAAACTTTGGAAGTATCGATACAGTGATAACTAGTATATCAAAGCTCTTACCTCTGTCTGTATGTCACACAGAAGAGTGTGTTCCCGAAAGTGTAGTTCCCTATAATATTTCTGTTCTATTTGCTAAGAAACATTTCTCTTTTTGCTTTGACTACAAGACTTCCATTTTGTTGTCAGGCGATGTGGCGAAAGTACCTAGGTATCTAAAATAATGATTTTTTGCAACTAGTACGTTTCTACTAATTTCATTCCTTCTTCCTTATGGCTGTATCTATCCATACTCGGATAGGCTTCGTCATTGATGTTCACTATTGCCGTTTTATTTTATATTTCGCTTCCTCCCTTGTTGGTAATCAATTAATCATAGATCATAGCCTAGGATCTCCTAGGTATACAAAGTGATTTACTATTTGGTAGTAAGCTATAGCTTTTATCTTGGTTCCTATGCGTTCGATGGATCATGACATAGGCCCTGTTGTTTAGTCTTTCTATGATTATATTTTAACCCTTCCGAATTTTCTACTATTATTAGAGTCATCGGCGTGTCTTAGGTTGTTAATTCCTCCATTAGCTAGTTATGTAGCTGTTTCTGAATCAATTTAATCTTAGTCTTATAATAAAACTAAATGTTTTTAATTATGGTATTGATACTTTATGTGGAAGCATAATAATCAAATTTTTTATTAGTACTATTACCAATTTAAGGGTCGATCCTTTAACGAACTACAATGTAGAATTCATGATAGGTGATATTTAAGATCATCTTGGTCAAATCGTAGCTATACAATTTAGTATTAATAAAAATAATAATTTTTAATGATAGTGTTTTTACTGCGTTAGAAGAAGTTAGTTCGTAATCTGTACGAGGTAATTTATCCCAAACTCTTATGCGCATGTGCGATTCGAAACCGATCAGGAATTGTCATATATCCGCGAACATGCTTATTTGTCCAGAACATCCTATGAGAACATCTGCGAAGTGTTCGAGATCTTCGTCACTTGAACTAAAATGATCACTCATCTAAAAAACCGTTACATTATTAATAAAATTGCCACAAAAGGAAATTCTATTACAGGATATTTTAAAAATCAGAATAAATAATAATATTGATAATTAATTACACGCATAGTATCGCGTTTAAAACCTACCTTTATGAAATTTGCGCAGAGATGAAACGATATATGAAACTGTAAAACGTATTCGTAGTAAAACTAAAGCACGCGAATTTAAAGTCAATTTCTAAGTAAATTGCACATTGCGATTGCGCGGACAAATAATTCATGTTATAGTCCTGGGATCGTTTTGACTGGTTCTGGATCGGTCATGAACTTGTTCCGCCGTCACCGCGAACAAATAATTTATTGTCGTAATCCAGGATTATTCGCTCCGCGAACACCAACAATCACGAAGCGCATGCGCAATTGTCAAGAACTAATCCCGGATCGTCTCCGCGAACAAAGCTATTAAAATTATTATACATATTTTACTTCAGATGCTCTAAATTAAATTCTAAACTGAATTTTCTTTTGTGCTGTGGGAAATATCTCGAAAGGTTTACAATATTATCCGACAATGTGTGCTTATGAAAGAGGATCGAACAGACAGTATGGAAGAGGCGTATTTTATTCATTTCCAATACAACCTTGGTTGTACAAGAGTGTTATCTGAATTCTAATCCAATAGTACGTTGGTGAAAGCGAGAAATAATTCTGCTGGAAACGCAGTAGCCTGTGATGATAGTGATTTCCACACCCTCGTTTTATTGTGATCGCTATCTTCATTCGCTAGGCTCAGATTCTGGGGATTTCAAAAAGTTATGAATATTACGTTTTGTGCTCGAGGTTACATCGATTTGATGAAAGCGGTTTTGATCACGATTGGGCTTTGTTTAGATAAAGTTCCGCTAGTTATATCGAACATAAAAGGTTTCTAAATTATTCAGAGACAATAACAAAATTTTAACATTATGTTGAGTCTCATAAAAACCGATTTTTGTGAAAATATGTAAAACTTAATTTAAAATAGCAATAAACTGTTTTCTGCAATCATTTTCTTGAATACTCGGAAATTCTTTTGAATAGAATGATATTGCATTATTAAATAACTTAATATGATTTCCTACAAACATGATATTATATCTAATTTGTTTCTATTCGGTTGCTCATGAAATGTAGCCTTAAAAATTCAGTACAGTTGTTCTTTGAACTGTTTTCATAAAATATATTACTAGTATTAACAACATGTAGACTTTCATCGGAATTCGCAATAAATGATGCTTTTTGATAATTTCGTTCCAGAAGCGTGTGAAAGTGGTTATACCATATTCCAGCGTTTACTACTATTGTTATTCTTTTTGTTGTTGTTTGGATAATAATGTAATTTTATACATTCATATATTGTAGTATTTTGAATAGAAATAATGTGGACTGATAATAGGAAGATACCTTCTAGATTATTGTATTATCAAGATCATATTGAAAATGATAAAAAAATTGTTACTTGTGCTTTCGAAGGGCACACTTTCAATTAAACGTTTTATACAATTATTTTGTTATTTAAATCGGTGGTGATTTTGTTTTTTCATTTTCATCTACATTGCAGACGCTTAAAGCAGTTTATTGACATTGATGCAGAAATACGTATTAAGCAAATAAATATTATTATTTTCCGTTAAAATCGATATTTTATTTAATATTTATTATTTGTATGCTTAAAACAGTGTTCGATGAGTTACTACTTGGGTGTAAATACCCCCCCCCCTTTTCTGCATCTATTTCAAAATACTTTGTAGATGCCTACATAAAAATAGATTTTAGATTTTGCAATAGCAACTGAGCTTGTGATTTACTGAAAGGCTGTAGAAATAGTTTTTACAGGACCTGAAGAAATTGTATTTTGTCCTGTGTGTTATTGCAGAATATTTTCAATTAATACACTTCATACACCGTGACAGCATCTGTTATCGACTTTATGTTTTTATAAATTTATAATAATAATATAAATCTAAAATATTTAATGTAATCAAGATATTGCGTATTGCTATTCGTTTCGTTTGCACGGTATAGAGAAAAATAATTCCGTAGCAACCGTCTCTATTGGATAGAGACAACATTCATGAATTAGTAATGGTTTATTGTATGAATCATCATACCCTTGGAATCAGTCCATAAATTTTTTCACATTTATTTAGAATTACCCTGTATATTCGTTTCCGTTCTGAATACAGCTAAAGGAAGCATTTTTGGACACATATGTTTACAGGAACTTTTTTTCCAGTTTTGTTCCATACATTACGTTGGTAAAGTTTGGCCAAATAATTCAGACATACCCTGTATTTCACAATTTTGCTCAAATAAGTGATTTATTCAGTGGCGGATTACCGCATAGGCGCACGAGACGCGAGCCTGGGGCCTCAGCAAAGCGGAGGCCTCAGAATCGTCGGGTGCCTCATCCTCAAAAACCAAAATTAAAAATTTTAAAAAACAATCAAGATAGCCAATTTAGTTCCAAATCGCTTAAAAACTTTAAACAAAATCGTGTGGCCAGTTTTTTGTAAATTTTTAGACCGTCGCGGCCGCGCCGTTGCTACCGTTTTTGTATTTTCTAAATTATGTTTCAAAGTGCATTACCGTCAAAGGGCTTTTTAACAATTTTGCTGAACCTAATCAGATAACTGGTTTTTGAGTTGTAGGGCGTTAGTCAAAATATTGAAAAATTCATAGCCCGCGCTATGCGAATTTTGAATTTAGAGAGTCTGGTAAAAAACTGTTTCTCTCGAGTTTTGCAAATTTTGTTTTTGAAAAAATGCTTCTAAAAAACATGTCTAACTTTCAGCACTATAGTGTTGAAAGATTCCAGACGTTAGACCTAGTCTGCGAGTTTCCACAAATGCAAGCACCAAGAACACCATGCCACCTCAAGTGTAAATGGGAAGATGGAGGAAGTCGAGTTTAATTTCGTGCGACTAGTCCCATTTTAATTTAGGCGGGTACTGCATAATGAATTATTGAAACCGTTTGTTTTTCGGAATGATTTGCATGGAAATCCATTGATATTATTATGTGTTGCTAATAATCATAATTTCAGTTTTAACTTCATATTATGTATCTTCCGTACTCTTCTCACCACCGCTATTAGCAAGTAGGACAGTGTCGTCGGCATGCCGTAAATTATTAATTAGCCCTCCGTTAATAGAATTCCTTCTTGTGTGCCTCTCCCAGCGCTTTCCTGAAGGGTATTTCACAGTCTCTACGCGTTAAAGAGGAGTAAGTATAGAGAGCACGTATCCTTGTCGTGTTTTACTGATTTAAATTCTTTGGATATTTTATCCACGCAGTACTGATTGAATTCATAACTTCTTCATTCGTGATTGATGGTCTTGTTGTAGCACGTACTCCCAAAGATTGTTAGGCATTGAATAACACCTAGCTAGACATATTATTCTTCCCATCTTGGAATCTTATCGTCAATATCAAAGACTATTAGTATTTATAACAATGTGACACAAAATACGGCGAGCGCCAACTGCCAGGATTATATCTCCCCCCCCCCATTTAACACTTTAGTTAACAGGAAAGACACACAAGTAAGTTAAATAGACTATGTTAACGTTATAATTTTAATACTGCATGTTTCAATCTAGTTTTTGATTATTCTACATTCTGTTCTTCTGTTGCGCTTGTCATGCACTGCTTATTACCCTATTCTTCCTTTTTGAAACCTCATCGCGTTGTTAGTGCTTTTGGGGCAACTGAAACATTAGCAAGCTTTTCTTTGTAGAACAAAAACTTTTTCCCCATTATTTGTTAATTGTTCACAAGTGGAAATTGTTTTCTGTCTTAAGCAATTCCATTTATCCCTGAGCTAAGCAAGTAAAACACATTAAATTAGGATAAAGGACCTATAAATTGTTATCTGCTTTTTTCTCTTAATTGAAATGTCTTGATTAAATCTACCTATAGTAACATTGTTTGCTTGTTGAAAATCTTTGCAAGAAATTTCAAATAGAACAGGTACCATTAACTTTACTATACCTACATATCATCGATATTAACTTAATCCCTAATACTGCTAATACCGTCTGTGTATGTTGTGGGTTGTCTTCCCACGCTTCTCTTTGATTATCATAGTTTCCATGTGGCTAGTCGCTTGCGTTTTATATTAATTTCAATAAGCGCAAACGAACAGCATCCTCTTGAGAACCAAATCCTGCCATCCTTTACTTGAACCTCCATGTAAAATGCATGTGCTCAAATTTAGTTGGGAATTGAAGAATAGTTATTTGGCAATGATGTTCTAGTTCATAGTATGATAGTGTTGTACTAAACAGTATTTTTCAAATATACCTAAATAAAAAATGCACAGATCTCGCAGTTCTTGCAACCATCGTAGGGTGTTGAAAACAAACACGATGTATATTTAATACGGTAATCGAATATACAGAGTGTGTAAAAATTGTGGTGCAGGTTTCAGGTAATGCAGGATATCGCACTAAAAAGGAAACTAATTTTGATTTTGTATCTAAGTAATCAATAATAAAATTTTTCAAGTTGAACGGCAGCTACACATTTAGGCTACGACGGAGAGATGCAAGTTCGTGTTTTAAACAATAGTTTTTAGCAAAACTTTAATTAATTTCGATAAACCAAATACGGCTTATAATTCGTGGTATACGATTGGCGATTGGCTAAGGGAAACAATGAATTATTAAAAAAAATATATATTGGTGGTCTTGTGTTGTTTTCTGTAATGCTAGTGAGACAACATGATGGAAAACGGGATATTCAGATGTGAAAATCTTACAGCGATCATTAGAAAAATACAAGTTTAACGAACATATTATTTCTTCAGCCTGAAAACTTGTTCTTTTGGGAAAACAAAATATTACTGCGGTAGCTTGAATTTATTTTAGTTACATTTTTAATATTAAGGCTGTACTTTGGAGCTATAGGTTAAATTTAGACAGCATTTATTCTAAATTTATTAGGATACTATTTATTTTTTCTTCTTCTCCCATTCTTGCCATTTATGTTTTATATATTCTAACTTGGTAATAAGCACCTCATTGACTGTTGCTGGATATTTACATTTATAGTTGATATAATCGAATACAATCGTAAAAACAGCGATTACAGTCGACAATTAAATTGAAGTTAAGTTAAACGATCAATGGTAAAACTTTTTAGCTATTATCACTGAATATACTCATCAAGTAACTATTTTGAAAGAGCAGCATTCTTTACTGTTACCAATTTTGAACTTTGACGACTGTAAGTTCAGGAAGCGTTTGCCAGTTTTTTGATATCAGCTTTTTGTCTTAGTTTTGTCTAAGGAATAACTTTACCTAAAGCTTTCACCACCATTTATATACATTCTGTATAATGAACATGGTTGTGGTTTATAATGGTTTATTATAACGTTAACAATACAAATACCAAACAGAGTATTATAACAGACTAGTATACCGAGTGGTTGGTATCTGAATAAGAAGTATACATTGCATAATCACGTTTATCCGAATTCCTGCCCCTAACTGTTATCGAAAAAATTGGTAATGGTAGTAAACTAAAGAGAATAATATTCCGCGTTAAAAATTCTTTGTGTAGGTACTATTTCTTCAACATAACAATTTAAAATTTAAAAATGTAGCTATTTAAAAAATAGGAGGTGCTACACTTGTCAAAACAAAACATACTCATATTTTTCGAATGTACTTTCATATGTAGGTATTTAAATTTTATATATTTATTTTTATATTATTTATTATACAAAGAATTCTTAAAATTGAACGACGCGGAATATTATTCTCTTTAATTTGGTACCATTACCAATTTGTTCCATAAAAATGGGGAGCAGGAATTCGCATAAACGTGATAAGCAATGTAAACGGCTTATGTACAGGGATATGACCGATATGACCAACCACTCGGTATAAATGTTGCTTACTTGGCTAAACTAATAAACTAAGTGAATACCTATACAGGGTGTCGAATTGAATTACGCTATACATGTGGAATTCAATGGTAAAATTTTAAAAGTCCCTTATTTTGGGGACAAAACCCTCAGCTTGGCACAATTTTGCGAAGATGCGTATAAGCTGTTCTGCAGCTCGATTACCCAAGTGTTTAATTGCGCAATCAAAATATATAATTTTATGAGAATCAGAAACGAATATATAAGTGTGTATATTATAATATAATATTACAGAATATCAGCAGAAGAAACATTTGGTAAAAATAGATTATTATTACGTTCTGAACATTTTGTATTTTTTGGTTTTGTTTTCTTTTCCAGTGAAGGTATTCACAACAAAAATAATATGACAGAATTAACGCTTCTGCGCAACCGCTTACAGAACAATGCGTGCCGTCCGACAACGCAACCAACTCCGCATGCTCGCACCCTGCTTAGATCCCGCGTGACGATATTTCGTGACGCGAGAACCTATAACTTGCCTCCGTATAAGTGTTTTCAACACTAAAATGAGCAATAGCTTCTACTTACCAAATTGCAGTACCAAAGAAGATCTTTTAAAGCTACGTGCAGCATTGCATGTATGCAATCTATAACACCTTGGAGTCGTTTCTCTTGAAAGCCAGAAATAGAGAATTAAATATTTTATACTTGTGGGTCTGAAATGGTCTCGACTACCATTTCAGACCTTGTTTTAGTTATTTAAAATTTAAACACCAGAAATTTGTTCTTCGGCAATAGTATGTTCGCTAGAAGTCTCCTTTGAATATATTGAACCGCTCTTATTAATACTCTCACTTTTAAGTCGTTTCCCAACTTTAGTTTGTCCCCTTATACTTGTTAATTTTAATATAAGCTGCTCTTAAGTTAATTAGCTTTTAAGAGTTTCTGCAAACATTTGATGTTAATGAAGCTACTGCTGATAAGTATTCAAATTTTTGCAACTCGGCTTTTAGTAAACCACATTAGTAGGTAGGTACAACGTTCGTGTCATTTAAAGAGAGACATAATTTTGTACGGCTTTAGCATATTTGAAGTCATGAAAATTTGATGAAAGTGGTTTCGAACCACTTTTAATTAATAATAACGCTCGTTGTTTCATACAAGTCAGAAGTTTATTAGTGGTTTTTCTAATAAGATTCTTTTAATACGAAAAGTTTGTCTACTCCATTACGTAATGAGATTATTTTTTCCTTAAAAAATGGGGTTATAACAAAAATAATTGAAATTTATGTTATAATCTAGTTTTGTGAGCTCCCTGAAGTTAGCCATATTCTTTGCAGAGATGAAAATTAATTTGTAGAACGTTAACCTGGTCTTCTGGAGAGTATCCGTAAGTTAGTTTCGCGACTGTTATTCAGACAACGTAATATCATAATGTAATTAGGTATAGTCGTACCGGGAAATGATGTCAATTAGCACAACGCACTTTAGAATTAGAATAATGTAGTGTAATAACCTACTATACAAAAATAATATTATGGACTCATTTCTATTGTTGCTCGTAGATATATTATTCTGGGAAACCTTTTAGAAATGCTGCAACCTGTGGCATTTAATTGCTAATTTAATTGCTTTTATCCGAAGTCAATTTAGATTTATACAGCTCGATTAAAATTGCTAAAGCCGACCTACAATTCCATTATTGGTTGTTTCTAACTAATTGCCGATAACCATAGGGTGCTATTAGCAACTTTTCAAAAGTAGAGTACAGAATTCGACTGAAATTGTGTCGTGAACTATAGCTGCGGTATATTATTCGAATTCTGAAATAATTCCTGTTGTAAATTTCTGACTGTAGGTACCTACTCGTTAAGAACTCCTAAGAAGTTTTTAATTTGACTATGGGTGTATCTAACTAATTTTGTGAATTATTTATAGAACTTGGTATTTGTAAGGGCCAATTTGCTTGCTTGTCGTATTTTCGCGCTTTGTCTTTTAAAATTTAGTTGACATAATTATTTTCTGGGACATTTATAAGCTTGGTGGAACTGTACGAGTATCTACATAAGATATTTTCAAGTAAATGATGTTGCCGAAGTTACATTCTCATAACAAACACAATGTTTTTTTCTTTAAAAATTTAACTTCATAGGAAAAAAGTTTCTTTTAACAATCAAGATATGCAACACGATAAGAAGTTAAGGTTCTTTTCTGAAATGACGGTGACACCTTGTGCAAGTTGTTTCCTGAAGTTTACGGTTTGGAAACTGAAAACTTTTTATTTGATAACATAATACAGTGAAAGTTTTCTTCCTGTGACGGTGTAGAAAATCTGAAAGTTGCTACCAGTAATATCGGTGATCGACTATTTCTTTTGCATCTTCATTTTTTCTTATTGGGTGTAGAATGGAATCCCGTAGCAATGCAGCATAGGAATTTCAAATATGGTCAAATTTTAATATACTAATTATACTAATTATCTTCCCTAATTATGTTGAAAAATGGTGCATATACCTACAGTTTTTTGCAGAGAAGATAAATCTGCGTCTACGCTTGAATTTATTTTAATTTTCTAGTTTTCAAAGGTTCATAAATGAGAAAATAGGAAAAGCTGTTTTGACAAAAATATGTTTTGGGGTTGAGACGAGGGTTGAGATGTGACAACTGCCGTTCAGTGATCCTTTGCTTCATGCGTACCTACTGTTTGCACAATACTGTTTTATCATTTTTAGTTTTTCTTTCAATTTTCAAGTAAAATTAAATTTCCCAACAAAATTACAGTATAAGCATTGCAATGAGGAGTTGTCAACGTAATTCAAAGGAGGCTTTTGCCAAAATAGTGTTTATTATCTTTTCTGAAATTTTCCGTATTTTGTACATTATGGAAAGTTTTTTTGATCAGGAAAGTAAACTTTCCATGCTTTAATACAGTTCAAGCCAGACTACTATGACAATATATTTTTAAATCGTGTTAAATTTTGCTTTTACTGACTATTCACCATGGAAACAACAGAAATAAATTCAAATCCCTATGTTGCATGCTTCAATTTTACACCCTATAGTATACGGTCTGTCCACTTTTCGATGCTCACCATTGCTATCCCGGTTATTAGAAGACATGGAGCAATCGTTAAATGGAAAATGTTTTGCGCAATTCAATACTCGTGACAATTCTTATTTCAAATTCACCCTAGCTTTTTTTTAAATTTTAAAATAATTTGAATATACCGAAATTTGCAGATGATTTCAATTTTCCTCAATAATGCGATAATATCTAATGTGACCGCTTCTAAAGTTTTACAATGTTGAGACACATTTTTGTTGTAAACCCTCGATTATTATTCTAACTAACCAAAAATCCAATATGAAAAATAATAGATAGCACTAATAACTTGAAAACAAATGGCAGACAGACAGAAGCGGTGGAACAGTTTGTTGCAGATGCAGAAAACTGCAGCTCGGTGCCGCAGCGGGATCTTGCGATTGAAATGAGACACAGTAAGGTGCAACAGGTGATCAGCAAGGCATTTGCAGTTAATATGGGTTTTAATCACATTAAAAAAGACGTGCAGTAGCTAATTGAATGTGTAATTGGTAATTATTCAAGCTGGAATGTTTGTTAACATGAAGATTATATATAACGTCGAAGAACAAGGTATAAAAACTATACTACTATAGTACAAGGGGTTTAGAAACCCTTTGGGATATTAAATGATACCATACGTTATTTAGTTGGATTATAATCAAATAATAATTATCGGCACTAACATATTGGAAATGGTTTGTCCAACAGAATTGAATTAAATAAAATTAGGAGGTATTGTCTCCATTTCCCTAAAATATTTTGATTATTTTAGGTACTGCAAGTAATATAATTGATAGTAGTAATTGCGTGTGTAGGCCAGGCGCTAGAGGCCAAAAAAGGACGTATTCGGGAAATAATTAGAGGAAAGCTGCAAATGGATTTAATCGCTTTATTTAGGGTTTAGAATGAACATATTAATTTTTCCTCCTCGAAAGACCTGAGCGTTGGCCGCCATATTGGAAAAAGGGAGCAAATTTGGAGTTTTTCGCCAATATCTTCGCTTTTGTTAGCCTGAAAGTAAAAATACCTATTACCAATATTAAAGATAATTCAATTCTCTACAAATATGGTCTTTTGTACGTTTTTGTTAAGACTTATAGTTTGCAAGCAATATCCGTGAGAAGTGTGTTATTTTCGCGCAACCGCACGAAACGTGCGTCGGTCGGGTTTAGGACGCTGTATTTCGTTTTCTATGTTAAATACCTTTAGACGCTGTTCGAATATTTTAACAAAAACCAACACATTTTTCAGTTAACATTATATCAAATTTCTTACCAGTTCACAGTTTTTGTCTCCTTTATACACCACCATCAGTTCTTCTAAGGTAATTTCCTTCGTTTCGAAGTTGATGGTCGGCAGAGTTCTTTCTCTTGGTCGGATTTTTTCATTTAGATCTTCTATTTTCATGTTTGCCAGTCCAGATTTTCCGGTTTTTTGAAAAGATATTAATGGAATATTGCCAAACTGTCCTACAGAATGCGCACTTGGAATCTCTTTTAATCTTGTAATTTCTGCACCCGAAGAAACAGAACTGTAGGGAGTTACGCATTGAATCCCTCCCATCGCATGAAAGGTATTGGATCCATCTATCGTATTGATATTAACATCGGCGTTGCCAAACACAAATTGCGAAAATGAATCTGGGCTTACGGCTCTTTGCGGATGTTCTAAAGCTGATATCTCGAATTGTTTGGCTTCTTTATACGTAGCACAAAATACTAAGGCCGACAATAGGTTCAACAGGTCTCTGGACCATATTTTTTGCACAAGATCGCTGCAAGACCGACTTGTAAAGCAGACAAAAACGTTCTTGGCCTAACAGCAGCAATAATTGCATGTGCAATAGATACACACTTCGCTTGCCACTTGTTCACTTCTCCAGTTTTATTTTTCATAATAACAGAATTTCTCAAAACTTGAAGGGATTCAGAACGTCAGTTTCGACGTTTTCCAAAAAGGCGTTTGACGAAGAATACGTACTTATATCATACACGGTGGATCTAATGTCTTCCCGTATAATGTCTGCTGCTGCCTTAACAATCCTGATCCGTTCCTCCTGGTTATTCTGGTTTCGTGTCTCATACCAATATTGACAATATTTTATACCCGGTATCCCGGAAACAAATTATGAGCTGCTCCTTGTGTTCATTAGTGATGATAATGGCATTAGCATATTTTTCCATGAGCTTTTTTTAATAGTTTTTACAGAGGGGACGTAGCCGTCGAAGCCTTCGAGTATCTCACATAATAAAAACTGGCATTCATCTCTATTTTCTTCGATATATGAACTGATGTATTCAATCGCTGCTGTAACATCTTCGTCTTCTGGTCGGCCGCTTTTCTCCACTAATGGAGGAGCTTTAATGAATTTCTTAATGCATTTGCCGTGGTACCTGCCCTCAGCTGCAACTAAATCAGTCACATTTCCAATACATCACAAGTCACAAAAGTGACCTTTTCCAAGACGAGTAAGTTTGTTGAAGAATACGACGACGGAGGAATTGTTGTTTTAACTTATATTACCTTAAAACACCAAAATGTTATGTTGTATTGAATTAAAATGTTCATATCAACACAAATTTTGGTGGACCTCGTGGACATTTTATTTCTAACAGTGTACCACACTTCTTGCGGCTGTTGCTTCCAAACTATAAGTTGTAGCAAAAGTATGAAGGACCTTTCTTGCAGAGAATTCAACTATCTTTAATATTGGTAATAGGTATTTTCACTGCCAGACTAATAGAAACGGAGATATTGGCGAGAAACTCCAATTTTGCTCCTTTTATTCATATATGGCGGCCAACGCTCAGGTCTTTCGAGGGGGAAAAATTAATATGTTCATTCTAGACCCTAAATAAAGCGATTAAATCCATTTGCAGCTTTCCTCTAATTATTTCCCGACAAAAACCTCTAGCGCCTGGCCTAGTGGTTCTCTGTAATTAGATTAGATAGTATCAATAAAAAGTTGTAATATTGAATTTGTTAAAGAAAGCGTCTGTTTTATAGGAAGGTACAGTTTAAAAGATACACCAATAAATCATGTCGATGAGGCACAGAGGATATATATTTAGGAGACAAGATAGTGGGAGGTATTTAAAAATAGCAAAAATATTCAATATTGTGTTCAAGCAATCACTATTGGTAACGTTTCCAATTAACTAAATGTATTTATCACGTTGCAGAAGCAAACTGTACCTAATCTTCAAAATTCATGTTTGAAAACCACCACAATTGCCATATTATACATATAATTAACTTACCTCTTTTAATAAATTAAGTAGTTTGATTGTACAGTCAGCGACAAATGTTTTCACCAGTATGATACCACTGAACACGTTTTTCTGAGAAATATAAGAGGTACCATAACGTCGTTCTTATTGTTTTATATATATATAGCCCCGGTAGTGTAGCGACTACCATGCTAGGCTCCTACTCAGCGGGCCGGGTTTCGATTCCCGGTGCCGGCAACTTCTGGCCAAGGTTTTCTGCAGTTTTCCTTGGCTGTAACATGAATATGAGAGTTGTGCTATTCCATCTCTAAGTCGGCTGCAGACGCAAGCGGGCCCGCTTAATAATAATAGCCCCTTCCTCCCACCCCACACAAGCACTGTTTTCGGGGCCAGGCAACAGGACATGGGTAGAGTAGATTATTATATAGGTATGTTGGTAACACTGTTAACAAGATGAAATGAAATACTTATAGAAATGTGTTATATTTCTCAGTAAAGCGGGTTACAGTGGTACAAGACTGGTGAAAACATTAGTCGCTTACTGTACATACCTACTATATTATGACTGTTTTACAAAAAACTTATTCAAAATGGGATATCTATAAAACCGAATAAAAACCATTTAGCTCTGTATCATTAGTTGAATATCCAACCTTATTTATAATTTAAAAATTACCTTGAACTTTGAAAGCAATACTATTATCTTGACCTTTAATAAAATACACGCACTGAAATTTGTGAGTTAATGAGGTTTAATTCTATTTTTAATTTCCTTAGTTTAACGTAATGGGTGCTGCAAAATGCATGCTGAAGTTCGCCGTACTTTCATCAGCTACTTTGAATAAAGCCCATGTCCCACTGAAAAAATTTGTATAAAAAATTTGTATAAAAACTTTTTATACATTTTTTTATAAAAACCATGTGACGTCATGCGTCGTAAAAATATTTTTAAGGCATGTCCCACTGTTAAATATTTTGACAAAAGTTTTAAAGTTGTGAGAGGGAACTTCTCATGGCGAAGGTTTTGATAAACCTGTGTTCAATTTTAAGTAATCTTTTAAAATTTCCTCTAAAATCGAAACCGTAACTTCAAACCGGAATTTACTTTTAACGTAGTATTCAACGCTTTTAACCAACCTTGCTGTAGGTTTGAATGGTTATGCCACGTTATGCACTTATTCAAAATAAACGTAGATAGTGGGTTAGGTCCTGGTTACAAAAAATAAATTATGGCAATGGTCGAGGTGGAAAATGAATTAACGCCTGAATATCAAGATACTTTCCGCGCAATTTCAAATTGTCAGTTAGCTGGGCGGGCCGCGTCAACATCCAATCGAATTCCAGTTTTCGTCAAAATTATAGAAGCTGTCCTATTTTCTAAGTTTTTATAAAAACATTTTACGTGACGTCATCGAAATACAGACACCATAAAAATATTTTTTCATGACGTCATTTTTATAAAACTGCGTGCTGTCACACTGTCAAAATAGTTTTTATAAAAAAAATTATAAAAATTTTTATGAAATTTTTACAGTGGGACATGGGCTTTAGGTTTTAATGCTATTAGTGTATCCTGCTTTGTTATTCTCAATGTCTGACTTCCGTCCTGTCCACTCATGAACGAAAACCTCTTCTTTTTCTTTACACGCTTGTCTTTTCATTCAGACGCAAATTTTTATACATTATCATTTTTTAAACAATATAAAGGGTTTGGCCCTTGATGGTGTAGAGAGTGGGAAAATCTTGTAAAATTATAAAGTCTTAGCACTCAGCTGGCAGAGTCAAGTTGACGGTCCAACATGCCCGGATCCGAATTTTCTGCGATAGAAATTTGTCTTTTAATCACCTACCCTACAGCCCCGATCTTGCACTAAGCGACTAGTACCTCTATATTTCTATAGCTGAAGAAGTGGTTCATATCTCAACGTTTTGAAAATATCACAGAACTTAGGGATGATGTTATTGACAATAATTGGTTGAAGGCACTGATGGTGCAAATTGCCAAAGTGGGTCAATACTGACTATTTGAAAAATAATATGTATACATACCTACCTACGCAGATATTTGTTTTGGTTTCTTTTGCATACTTGTTTAGTCTCATCCCCACCCCCCGCCCCGATTTGAATCACGCATTATTGTAATTACTGTATTTTTTTGCCTGTTCCTGTACATATTATTTGTCTAGCTCTAGACTGTAGTAGTCACGAACGTATATTTAAAATGGACTACTGCTTGTTTGACTTCGTCGCTAAGAAAATGACTCCATCATGGAGGCTGCCATGATGTGCACTTTTTAGGGAATTTCGCAGAATTTATGCAGTTCGTGTGCACTTCATTATATTAACATAGTACCTATCTACGCTGTACATTTTTCCATAAAATTGTTCTTTCGTTTTGTTATTATACGTATAGTATATTTGTTCGTATTAAACATTGATTTTCTGTTAAATGTTACAATAATTATGGTTTGCGTGCACTAATAGTGGGTTGTATGTTATATGAGAGTTATAAATAAGTAGTAGAGAACAAATTGATTATTATATTTATTGATATCTGTAACCGTATCATTATGTATTCTATTTGTAGTTTTATAACAACTTCGCACGTCGTAGAATTTATAACTATAAGAAATCTTATTCGTTTTTAGAGAAATCTCATCGCTTAAAACTAATTTCGGAGTAACATATACCCTTTTCAAACACCGTTACTTTCATTTGACGTACAGAGTACATTTTTAATAGATGCAAAGCTTTCAATAAAGTTTATGGTTGTGTGAATCACATACTGAGATTACTGTCAGAACTTCAAAACCGACCGGACGAAGGATCCTGTCAAAATAAAAAAGCAGCAAACATGAAAAGGGAAATTCTAAGATTAAATTCACATCTAAACTGAAGAGACGTCGGAATGACATGCAAATCTTGTTTAATCAGAAGTTTCAGGGCTTAATATCACAAGGCTTAGCGTTTTTATTATCTCTTTTAACCATTTTATATTAGGTTATTTCAGAAGGAAATTTTAGGATTGGGGAATGTACTAAAAATACAATAAGGGATAAATATAGAAAATGCGCCTACGTTCCAGCGACGAACGATAGAATAATGCTGGAAAATAAATCAATTGGATGTATAGGAAAGTTTTCGTTTGCTTGAAGTATTAGTGTCGTTGTTTGATACAAAATTCAAACGTTTCTGCATGTTTTAAATTTGATTCTGCTAATGAACATCGAATATTTTATGTTTTATTATAGGAATTGTATTATTGTAGTAGATTATTTTCGTCAGTAAAGTCTAGGAAACGATAATCTCCAAACAAAGTCGTACTTTTAATGACAACAAGGTCATAAACATAAATTTACAGTACTATTGATTCAAAACTATCATGAACGATATGCCCATCAGGGAATAGAATTGGTTTTAAACGAACTGAGACAAAAGTTTTGGATTATTGATGGAAGAGCTGCTGTAAAATCTGTATTTAAAAAATAAAATAGTGTGACAAGAAAAACGGTCTCTTATTTTTGAGAAAAAATACAGTCCACCAGACCATAGAAACATTGTTGTCACGGAGGCGGAGGCTGTAACAGAAAGTGTAGATTTAGGAATTTGTTTCTCAAACAAAAACAGCAGCGGTTATCGCCCCATAAGTCCCCTAAGTCTTCCTACCTTATCCAAATTATTAGAAAGAGTAATATCGCATCGTCTAAACTCGCCTCTAGATGCATATTCTATAATACCACCAATCCAACTGGGGTTCAGAAAAGGTTATTCAGCAACTCGGTAACTACAAAGGATTTCAGAAATTGTCAAGGAGGGAAATAAAAATTAGCAGTTCACGATAGCAGCCTTCCAGGAGATCAAGGCATGGATGGAAGGCCTAAAATACAAAACGCTCCGTACTGCATTACCACAATATCTAGTTGCAATAATCTTCTCCTTCTTAGAGAATAAAACGTTTGCCGTTCGAATAAATTCTTCTTTTTCATCTATCAAGCCAATACATGCAGGTGTTCCGTAGGGTAGCGTATTAGGACCAACTCTGTTTATTTGTACATGACATTCCAGCCCCTCAGATGAATAAAGTTGCACGTTCGGCATTAACACGGTAATCTGCAGATCCACAAACAGCAATAAACCATCTCCAATGAGCAGCTGACAAATTAAGCAAGTGACTCCAACAAATGCTTCAGTTCCCAATCAAATGCGCAGCAAAATATTCACACTCAAGCACATAAGAGCCTTACTAGGAGCTGATATTGCATGCAACCCGGTTAAAATATTTTTTTACTTTCCCATACCACCACTGGTATATGGGAAGTATTGATATCATGAAAATTTTCGAAGTCGAAATTTTCGCGGAAATACGTGTTTTGGGTCCCCAGGAACCCAAAAAAGTGGTCTAGAAAAAATGTCTGTCTGTGGGTGCGTGGGTGCGTGGGTGCGTGGGTGCGTGGGTGGGTATGTATGTATGTAACGCCTCTAACGCAAAAACTAGTGAACCGATTTTGATGAAATTTTAAATGAAGAGGTATATCGAAAATTCATCGACAAAATAAGCTTTTCAAAAAAATCCGAAACCGGAAGCGGAAGTTAGACATGTTTTTTTGGTATCGTTTTTTTCAGAAGCGGAATTTTGAAAATCTGAGTAGGGGATATGAAAGAAGGGCATAATTCAAGGGAAACAGTTTTTTACCGGACTCTCTAACTTCAAAATGGCGGCCGCTATGAATTTTTCAAAATTTCGACTTTAACGCCCCGTAACTCAAAAACCAGTTATCTGATCAGGTTTCGCAACAACTTGTTTGAAAGCCCTTTGGCGGTACTATACCATGAAAAAAACTTATTTACTAAATCGAAAAACGGTCGCAACGGCGCGCTTCCCAAAATTTTGAAATTTTTGAAAAATTATTACAAAAAAACTGTCCACAGGATTTTGTTTAAACTTTCTATACTTATTAAGCTTGGTATTAGCTACATTTTTGTTTTTTGATGAATGCCAGAATTTCACTGTGGCGCCCTCTACGACGATTTGAAAATCGGGAATTGATGCTCCTATAGCGCCCTTATTAATCAAAATATGAAAAAAGTTTGAATATAAAAGTTGTTGAGTATATAGTTTTGCATTCTCCTAAATGTATATCACGTATACAGGGCGTTTGCTTTCCACAGTACAATAAGCAACTTTGTTATTTTAAATGAAACACCCTGTATATTATTATATAATTGAATGTAGAATTTCATTGTCTATCATATAGTATAAGGTGTTCATATGGCTAAAATGTACGGTTAATGAGAAATTCGTGAATATTGAACTTTAAAACAGTGTAGGGTGAAATTTGTAAGTGCCGATATGTTCAAGTGACCATGCGCGGGACGGGAATTCCTTGTCGCCTAGCAGCCTATGAATATAAATAATCACACATGCGCAGATGAACACAATCGGCACTTGTGTTAATTTTCCATATACTAATTTTCAAGTTTAGTTTATCGGTTGTGGCGAACAATACTGTTGAATACCAAAAACGAATGTTTATTTTTAGTATGGGAAAGTCCAGGGGAGGTTTGCACCTCCACTTTTTTTAAATTAGGATGGAATTAATGCCAAGCGATTTGGGTGAAAATTTGATAACGGCAAGCCATATACTCATACACAACGCGACGCAAAGGGGCGACTATTTTTTACAGGGAATAAGTAAAGGAGCTACTTACACAAATTTCATATTTTTCTTTTATAAAAGATTAAGAAAACTTAATGGGTTAGAGGAGGTAAACATTTTTTATTGGTCTGATTAATTTAAAATTTTTAATATTATGTAAGTAATTTGAAAAATAATACCTACTTAATCTAGTAGTAGTGCTATTTTAAGTTGCTAGTTTTAAGTATACAAAATGAACGAACTCCTTTTACTTTCTTGTTTGCAAACAATAGACTTGTTTGATAATGTTTGCAAATCCTTCCCATTTAATTAACCGCCATTCACTGACAACTAGATATCTTCAGTCCTGAATAATGCTGTCGGAAGCACAAAATTGAGGATAAGGTATACCGCTGCGAGGAATGTCAGTCAGTTATTAGGGTTTGCATGTGGTACACATGTTAAACGTGACGTGTAATGGAAATGACGTTTTGTTAATGCAATTTTAATTTTCTACAATTTTTTTATCCATTTCTCGTTTTTTTACCGTTATGTATTATCAGCATACCAGCACATATCTCTATTATAGCATTAATTTTTCTAATATGTTATAATATTATACATACTTTTCTAAAGTTGAATCACTCCTAACATAACTTCTTCGGTTATAATTTAATTTACGTATGTGCGTCAAAACCAGGTAAAACTAAAAATTAGGTCGTTGGATATCGTCTAAAATAATCATTAGGAGTGTAAAGGCGTCTTAAGGCTTGTATTTAGTAGACGCTCGGATCTGTTTTAGCGACAGGAGATTTTTCCTATGCGCCTAATGAAAATAATATATAGGCAACTATCTTTTCAAAGACTGTTAGAGTGGGAGAGTAACGTGTCCGGCCCTTAGGTCTGGCCATCGACCATCTGCATTGTATGTTATCAGTTGTCAGCTACGTCACAGTACGTCACAGCTACGTGTATCAGACGTGCCTGCACTCTGCAGCTGGTGTAAAGCCATCATTCGTGTATTTTTACTTTCCCATACCACCACTGGTATTTATGGGAAATATTGATATCATGAAAATTTTCGAAATTGAGATTTCCTCGCAAATACGTGTTTTGGACCTCCAGGAACCCAAAAAAGTGGTCTAGAAAAAATGTCTGTCTGTGGGTTGGTGGGTGGGTGGGTGTGTATGTGACTCCTCTAACGCAAAAACTAGTGAACCGATTTTGATGAAATTTGAAATGAAGGTCCCGGGTATATCGAAAATTCATCGACAAAATAAGCTTTTCAAAAAAATCCTAAACCGGAAGCGGAAGTTAGACATGGTAGCATTTTTTTCTGAAGCAGAATTTTGAAAATATGTGTAGCGGATATGACCATAATTCAAGGGAAACAGTTTTTTACCGGACTTCAAAATGGCGGCCGTTATGAATTTTTCAAAAAAGAAAATGTACCTAACACCAAACTGCATAAGTGTGGAAAATTTAAACAGAATCGTGTGGCCAGTTTATTTCAAAATTTTTGGAAGAGCGCCGTTGCGACCGTTTTTGAAGTTACAAAATAAATTTCGTATAGTACCGCCAAAGGGCTTTCAAACAAGTTGTTGGAACCTGATCAGATAACTTGTTTTTGAGTTATAGGGCGTTAAAGTCGAAATTTTGAAAAATTCATAGCGGCCGCCATTTTGAAGTAAGAGAGTCCAGCAAAAAACTGTTTCCCTTGAATTATGGTCTTCTATCATATCTGCAACTCAGATTTTCAAAAATCTGGTTCTGAAAAAATGCTACCAAAAAAACATGTCTAACTTCCGCTTCCGGTTTCGAATTTTTTGAAAAGCTTTTTTTGACGATGAATTTTCGATCCTACCCCTTCATTTCAAATTTCATTAAAATCGGTTCACTAGTTTTTGCGCGTTAGAGGCGTCACATACATACATACCCATCCACCCACCCCAGACAGACAATTTTTCTAGATCACTTTTTTGGGTTCCTGGAAGTCCAAAACACATATTTTAAGCGAAAATCTCAATTTCGAAATTTTTCATGATATCACCACTTCCCATATAGCTGTTTTTGTTACTGTCGCGTAAAAATTATTTTTAATCGTTTTCTCAGGGGTGATGATGTACTGGTCAAGAGTTACAGTCGGTAGCCATAGCATAGCCATTCTTTTTAAATCATCCTACCCTGTTTGTAATAAAAATAACGTACAATGCATTGTCAGAAAATATCATAGTTTACTTTCAATCTTTTCCAATAAGTAGGGAATAGTTGTTATTGTAGATAGCACCTGCGGTTTCACGACCTTCCTCAACCCATCACCGGTCTTCTACGTAAAGCAAACCCTCAGTAGCGAGAGAAGGGGTTTGTTCATTTGGTTGCCTATAAACAACTAATTTTTGGAGATTTTTAGTGTGCAATATAATTTTCAAAAGCATTTTCAGCTTTCCAGATAGTTTTGAAAATGTTCTGGCCTATTAAATATGTGTCTTATTTAGTAACTTAGGTGGCGACGAGGCGGAATTTTGGAAATTTTACTATTTAAGGAACTTATTCATGAATCAATTATTTACGATTTAATTAAATAAAATCAATTAAGAAGTTAAAACTTGAAAATTAACTTCGTCGCCACCCGTAGATTAATTAGTTATATGAATTTATCATATCACAAACATGAAGAACTAATACTGAAAGTCTACATTTGTTTTCTAAAATCGTAGGCATATCTGTTTTAAAACCGATCCGCGCGTCTACTAAATACAAGCCTTAACATTCGAGGTAAAGGAATACGAGCCAAGCCATAGCTTATTTAGAATATTCCCTATCTCCGCTAGTTCGTAATGAATTATTTTATCTATTACAAATAATAGGAATGCCATTCTTGTCGAACCAAGCTTCAGAATCTAACAGTAAACAAATTAGGAAAATATTTTGTCAAATACCTATTGGAATTCCTTTATCTCCATGCTGCTGTAAACTCAAAATAATCTACCAAAGCAAGGTGATCTCGATGGCATTGAATTTCATTAACGCATTAACCTATTATAAAATAATATTTATACGCCAGTATTCTTCTTCCATAAGTTGAGTTAAATCGTCTTATTTTGGTCCCAGGAAGCTGTGGTTGGAATGCAGTAATATTAGTGGGGCAAATGGTAACTGAGGTAACTCGATCGCACTACTGAAAGGCGTTATTATTGAAAATAGCACATTTTATGAACATGAAATAAGTAGATATGACTTTTTTATGTTAAAATAACTCCTTTATCATAAATTTTAGCCATAAGAAAAAAAACTTAATAACAAAAGAATTATGATCTAAGACACAAAAAAATTACCGACAGCGCCTTCTACAACAGGCAATAATTCTGATACTTTGAATGTTCGGCTTACCCCGAAGTGGATGTGTACCAATTTTCAATTTGATTCGCCATATGGTTTCTGAAATACATCCAATTTTGAAAATATTTTTTCTTCTTTAAGGCGCCATAACTCCTAAGAATATTTGGTTTAATCGCGGTTCCATTTGACCTCCAGAATCTGTGGTTAATCTTGCCAAATACCGTTTTATCTACAAGACAATTGGTTATAAATATAGTTTTACTTATTTATTTCAAAAAACAGTTGTAATTGGACGACACGTGGGTTGTTAAGTAGGTACCTACATGCCTTGAAAACATTGTCACAGGCTGTTTGCAATTTTACTAGTGATTTTATTCCCTTGTGGAAAGCAGGAATAGCGTATATAGACTATAGACTTTACCCAAGCGTATTTGTTCTTTGTCCGTTGCATCTTACGAATGCAACTTTGATTTATTGGTGTTATTGGTTATTCCGTAGACTGATGATTAAAAAACTTCCTGTATTGAAAACGGAAACAATAGTTTTCATATTTACTTTTAACAGTTTCTTTTCTTCGTCTTTATTGTTTTTGATACGAAGAGACAAAATAATTCTTCGTGCTCCCTGTTCAAAATTGTATAGAAATTTCGAATATAATTAATTTATCTCTACGATTGTATTTCTTATTATATTTATTGTCGTCTGTCAATAATGCAGTTTTAGTTATTATCTTAAATAAAATTTTTGCATATTATTGTTTCATGTAGTTTTTGGTGATTTTTATGTTTTCCATGAAAATTGCTAGGGAGGTATAATATAGGTCAATTATGTTACAGGAACTTCAAACGGGGAGTAGCTGAAATTATCTTTGCACGCTCTCTCACTTGGGTTTTGTGCAAAGTGGAACAAATGAAATTTAACAACGCAGTAGAATTTTCACCATACTGAATAGTTATTATGCCTGATGAAAATAAACTTTATTGTTTTAAAATTTTCTCTTTTCGGTTTGTTTTAAAATTACTGCCACCTAAAAAGTTTCCATCGTGTTGAAAGGATTCCTCCTTTTTAATATTCATAGCAAAAATGCGTATTTTCATTATGATTAATAAAAACATTCTAAAATATATAGGTAGCTTAGACCTTTAGTGTAAATTCTTTCTTATATTAATGTAAAAGACTCCTTGTGAGGAGTGTGTTTTACAACCGCTTGCAAGTTTTCCTTCCTCTCATCACATTCCAGTAAGGTATCCAACAAGATCGTTACAATATGATGCAGTTATGAATTATTTTCGTTATATAATCTTTTATTTATTTCGGTGAAATAATCGACGGGAAAAATTAGAACAAAACATTAGATTGCGGTTAATTCACACTTGAAATGACGCCCACAACTAATAGGTACTACCATAGGCTAATAAATACCTAGACCTCTGACGTAAATGGCAAAGTGATTTCAGTGTAATAGTTGTGGGAGCACAGCTATAGATGGCACTGCAAGTTATTTTGAGTACTTACAGTTGACCAAACGTACTTTCGTTCGACACATTTTTTTACATAATTTATCTGGGCGCTTTGACTTCATAATGGCTGTCAAGTCCAAGGTCAAGTCGGGTAACAATTCAACAATTTGTTTTGCCGTCATTAGAATACACGCTTGCTACATAGAAAGTGTACGTTGAGTTTCGGTAGTTTTTACAAAAATCCCGATTATTATAGTTTCAACTGTAGTCATCATACAGGGTGTCTCTAAAATATGGTGCCATATCTTAACCACAGATTCCGGGGATCAAAATACGACGATTTGACGCAACTTACCTCTATCCGAAATTGCTTCGTTAAAGCGCTAGCGAACGCCAAAGATCTTCAAAAAATTTCTATTTTTTTAAATAACAAAAGATTGTTTTTATTGATTAGGATGAAATTTGGAATGTAATTCGTTACTGGAAAAAGGTGTTTTTTGACATCATTTTTTTGTTCATGAGTGCCGCGTAAGTGGTTCAAGGTTGATCATCCACAGGCAAGAAGCTCATATTTCTTTAACAGTTCGGCCAATAGTTTTCAAAATTGTTTTACAAAGAGACATTCTTATTTCAAATATTTTTCGGGTCTTGTTCGATTTCGGTATCTCCCATAGTTTAGGCTGAAAAAAATTATTTTGATTGGCTGCAGTGTATTTCTTAAAACAGACTAGTTGTCCCGTATGCTGAGAAACAAATAACGAAAAGACAATTTTTTGCGTAGAATCAACTTTTGCATCTGGGAAAATGGTGCTCACATTGAGCATTTGCTGTAAATCTATTAATTTACCGGTGGTACAAAATAAGCTGAACCATTTGTTGAGAAATGGTTCAGGTTATTTGGGCCACCCTTTACATACTCGTTAGTAATAAACTTTGTATCAAATTGTCTTTTCGTCATTGTTTCTCAACATACGGGACAACTACAGTAGGTACTACATCTGTTTTAAGAAATGCACTGCAGTCAATCAAAATAATTTTCTCAGCCTAAACTATGAGAGATACCGAAATCGACTAATAAACAAAAATATTTGAGGAGTCACACATAGCGCGCGGCCAGTGCGATACAATTATATTACCAAAAGAGTGCGTATAATAATTCATCCATATTTAAAATTCAGCAAACCGATAAAATACTTTTAACAACCACGACAGAACATACAGTAGGGCTTCTGCCCACTGTACTATACTACCACCAAAACTCACAACCATGACATCCACTATCACTGAAACTCCTGAGTACAGGAATGACAGTCACAGCCAAGTAAGTAACGAACCACCCATACCTTACTTTAACCTTAACAAACCAATTAACGAACTAACAACTCCACCAAACAACAACCAAACCAGTCCCATTGTAACTCAAACGAAGAAAACTTTCGCAGACTGCGCAAACCAAATATCCTTTCCAAAAAAAGAAGACGCCATAATATTAAACTCCATAAATGGCATCAACTTAAAAGACTACATCGTAGCAATTGGCACCATAATCGAAGCAAAAAATATTACTTTCGCGTCAAGGATGTCCAATGGCAGAATATGCATCTATTTATCAAATAAACAAACTGTAGACAAATTATTAAACCATTACAGCTCGATCGAAATTCAAGGTTACCAGATCTCAATACGGCGACTCGTTACACCTGCCCAGAAAATTATCCTATCAAACGTGTGCCCATCTATCCCACATAAAACAATTGAAGACAACCTACGTAACCTACAGCTAAAACCGGTATCGCCCATGAATTTCCTAAAGGCCGGTCTTAACGATGCACAATATAACCACATCCTGAGCTTCCGAAGACAAATCTACGTAGACCCTATTGGAAACCTACAAATCCCAGACTCGATACTAATTAACTTCGACAACACTAATTATAGAATATTCCTATCTACAAATACAACATGCTTTAACTGCCACCAACCAGACCATATAGCCGAAAACTGCCCAAAACTAAAAGAACCTACAAATGATACACACACATTCAAACGACCGTTTTCAGATATGACAAATCCATCTTCACCAGAGGATTATCATACACAACAATCACAAGACCCAGGAATAAACATCGCAATGGAAACAGAACCAAACATCAGTCAGACATCACCCAAACAATCACAGAAAAATACCAAAGATCCCAAAACAAATAAAAAAAATGAAGTTGAAAAATACTGACAGAAACAATTCCAGAAATACAAGTGAGTCAGGCACAGATACCCTCCAAATAGATGAAATATTATCACCCATACGTGAAAAAATGGAATCCAAACCTCAAGACTACCTACTAAACTATAACAACTTCAAAGATTTCTTAGAAAACGTCAGAGGGACAAATGATCCTTTAGGCATATCTAAACAATACACAGAGAATACACTAAAACTGGTAGAAATGATGAAAGCCCTATACCCAGAAATCAGACAACGATCAATGAAAACCAAATTCACAAAAATAACCAACAAAATAATAACTCAACTAGGTACTGTAATGAAACCAATTAAAGTTTCTGCCCCCAACTCCGACTCGGAATACTAACGCCAAAAATATCCCCAATCACATAATTATCATTACAATGGATCATACAACTATATTACAATGGAACTGCAATGGACTTTACAAACGAATAGACTACTTACAACGACTTATTAAAGATTACGAACCAAAGTGCCTATGTATACAAGAAACACACCTTAAGGGAACCCAAAAAGGGACCTTGAGAAAATATACCACCTATCGAAAAGACCGCCATACTGATGGACATGCAAGTGGGGGAGTAGCAATACTAGTGGCCAATGAATACTACTCAGAAGAAATTACAATCATAACCAGATTGGAAGCTACAGCAGTCAAACTATTCTCACCTTTTAAATTCTCATTGTGCAACATATACATACCGCCAAACCAAAAAATCCAATACCAAGAATTAAACGATATCATCAACCAATTACCCCCTCCTTTCATAATAACTGGCGACTTCAACGGACATCACCATTTATGGGGTTGTAACAAAATTGACGCAACTGGGAAAATCATTGAACGCATCATAGACAACGATAATATATCCCTATTAAACAACGGCAATTTCACCCATTTCGATTCAGGAACCGGAAATTTTTCAGCAATAGATTTAACCATATGTGATCCCAAAATCGCACCTAATATAACCTGGACAGTTCTCGAAGACTTGCACGATAGCGACCATTTTCCCATAAAAATAAATCTCCAGAGCAACAATAGCCGCAATAACAATGAAACCGGCCCCCAACCTAAAAGATGGAATTTTAAAAAAGCCAACTGGGACCTATACAGAACTCTATCTACACCAATTCAAGCAGAAATAAATGAATCTGAAGACATAGACACAATAGTAAACAACTTCACAACTCAAATATATAATGCCGCAATGACTGCTATAGGGAAAATAGTGAATACACTCAAACGAACCCCAGTACCATGGTGGAACAAAAATAGTGAACAAGTCACTAAGACTTACAAACATGCCTTAAACACATACAAGAAACACAAAACAGCTGAAAACCTAACAGAATTTAAAAGACTGCGTGCACTCGCGAGGAGAACAATCAAAGAAAGTAAAAAACGATCATGGGAAACATATGTGTCGACAATAAACCACCGAAGCACCCCAAAAGAAATGTGGAGGAAAATCAAAGTAATGAAAGGTACAAACACGCAATTTAGATTAAAAGAAATAATACATAACGATAAAGCAATAACCACACCTAAAGAAATAGCAAACAACCTAGCAGACATATTCGAACACAACTCAAGCAATCAACAATATGACCCTGAATTTCTAAAGTACAAACTGAGAGAAGAAAAAAAAATCAACCTAGAGGAACAGAACAACCACCCAATCAATGCACCCTTCGGGAAATGGGAATTTGAAGAAGCTTTAACAACATGTAAAGAGAAAAGTCCCGGTCCTGATGAAATCCCATTCCTACTAATAAAAAATCTAGATGAAAAATCAGAAAAGTACCTACTGAAGATATATAACTTTATCTGGGAAAAGCACACATTCCCAAACATATGGCGATCGTCAATCATTATCCCTATCTTAAAACCGAACAAACAGAAGAATCAACAAACGAGTTACCGCCCTATCGCACTAACTTGCTGCCTCTGCAAACTCATAGAAAAGATGATAAATAAACGACTTATGTGGTACCTAGAAGCCAACAATATTATCGACGCCTCACAAACCGGCTTCAGACAGGGACACACTACCATGGACAATATTTTATCTCTGGAAACAGAAATCCGAGCTGCTTACAACAACAAACAATTCCTCATAGCGACTTTCTTCGACCTCGAAAAGGCGTACAACACCGCTTGGAAACACCACATATTAAAAACAGTTATACAATACGGATTTTCTGGAAATATTGCCCACTTCATAAGCAACTTCCTCAAACAAAGATCATTTAAAGTTAAAATAGAAGGAACTTTCTCAAAAAGTCGTATACAAATGAACGGAGTACCACAAGGATCCATAATAAGCGTAACTCTATTTCTGATAGCCATAAATGGAGTGGGAAGAACAATATCACTACCAACAAATAAATCAATTTATGTAGATGATATAGCTATTATAGTAGGGGAAGAAACATAAACTGCGTCCGAGGACACATACAAGAGTCAATAACGAAATTAGAAGAATGGACAAAATCAACCGGATTCAAATTCTCACATACAAAAACAAAGTGCATGATCTTCACAAAACGAAACATCACAGATATACCGAATATTACCCTCCATGGTACCACACTGATATGAGAAGTCGATTAAATTCCTGGGACTGACATTCGACACGAAGCTTACCTGGAAACAACACATCCAAACCCTAAAAACAGACTATAACAAAAGACTAAACCTACTAAAAACCCTAAGCTACCACCACTGGGGCACCGACAGAGAAACACTAATGCGCATTTACAAATCACTAATAAGAACAAAAATAGATTACGGAAGCCAGGTCTACGGCTCAGCTTGTAAAACCACACTTGCGTCTCTAGACTCAGTACAGCATCTAGCCATGAGAATAATTGGAGGAGCATTCAAAACCAGTCCCACAATCAGTACATTAGCAGAAATTGGAGAAGAACCACTACATCTAAGAAGACAACAACTAACCCTCACATACGCAATAAACTCCAATACAACCCCCTATCCTACAAAAATCCCACACCACCACGCCATAAATTCTAATCGAAGACCATCCCCAGACTTCTCTGTTAGATTACATAACATCCAAGAGCAACTGTCATTAACAATTCCACAACTAGTTCACTCCATACGAAATACAACTCCCCCTTGGACATACATGAAACCTAATCTAATACTAACACTCACACGATATAACAAAGACGACACACCACCAACAATCTTTAAACAAACATTCCTTGAATTAAAAAACAAAATGGCAAAACATGTGGACATCTATACAGATGCGTCTAAGAGTGGCAACGGGGTGGGTTCAGCTTTTGTAATAAAGAAACAGACCTTCCAATTTCGACTACATTTAACAACAAGCATCCACACAGCAGAACTATACAGCATCCTACAAAGCTTAAAATTCATCCAGAACGACAACGACAACAACTTCGTTATATACACCGATTCACTAGGTTCAATCAACAGCATAACAAACATGTATTCCAAAAATCCATTAATACACAACATACACGAAGTGCTCAACAATCTATACGAACAGAGAAAGATAGTAACATTGTTCTGGGTACCTTCTCACATGGGCATCCCAGGTAATGAAGAAGCAGACCAAGCTGCAAAACTTGCTCTGACCAACACAACACTTACCAAAGATAACCTAATACTAGCAGCTGACTTCAGGAGTGAAATAAAAACGAAAATTCAAGGAAAATGGAATGACATGTGGATAAACACCACGAATAACAAACTAAGAGATATCAAACCTACAACAAAACCCTGGACAATACACACTAACAACAGAAAGGAACAACAATGCCTCACAAGATTAAGAATCGGCCACACGAGAATCACTCACCAATATCTCTTCACCAGCCCCCGCTCACAACCAGAGTTATGCGACACATGCAACCAACCACTGACAGTGAAACACATACTTGTCGAGTGCCAAAAATATACTCAAATAAAAACGAACCTAGATATGCCCATAACATTATCAGAAACCCTAAACAACAACCCAGTTAATGAGCAAAAGCTCATACGGTTTCTAAAACACACCAACCTGTTCTGTAAAATTTAATTAAACATAAAACTTACTAGCTTACCAACGTAATCACCGGTGCTAATAACCAAATAGGTGGATGCACCTTTACTTAAAATAAATAAATAAATAAATAAATAAATAAATAAATAAATAAATAAATAAATAAATAAATAAATAAAAATATTTGAAATAAAAATAAGAATGTCTCTCTGTAAAATAAATTTGAAAACTATTGGCCGAACTGTTAAAAAAATATGAGCTTCTTTGCCTGTGGATGATCAACCTTTGACCACTTACGCGGCACTCCTGAACAAAAAAAATGATGTCAAAAAACACCTTTTTCCAGTAAAGGCGGTTCGTCCACCGAGGAAACCAATATGACGCGACTGGTCGCGGACGACTAAGCGACCAGTCGCGCATGCAGCCATTCCATTAAAAAACATAGTTGTTCGTCCACCAAGGCGACTAGAGACTAAACTCGAGGAAACTCATCGCTGACGACCAAACCGGTTGGTCGCCGAGCGACTAGTTGCCTACGATCATTCCTTGATGGAGGTGTTGTCATGTGTTGTATGCATTTGTGGTGCCCTTCCTCAAAATTACAGGACCTACAAGCCTTTCAAGTTCTTTAAAGCTTTCCCTACTCATCCTGTAGATTTGTCTGAACTTGGCAGGGTCCTTAAAATCACTTGCGATTTTGTACCATCGTTGTTCCTGCTTATCTTTACAATCTGGGTGAACCCAAAAACGTTTGTGTTTTTTTTGGTCGACCTTTTAGGCACAAGTAACCTACAAGAAGGTCCTTATCCGAAGACGACATGTTCGCAACTGATAAAATTTAGGTTTCTTTGGTGTACAAAGAAACGAGCGACTGGTCGCGGGTGACCAGTTGCGCGCGACCAGTCGCGTCGTATTGGTTTCCTCGGTGGACGAACCGCCTAAAGAATTACATCTCAAATTTCATCCTAATCGCTAAGAACAATCTTTTGTTATTTAAAAAAATAGAAATTTTTTGAAGATCTTTGGCGTTGGATAGCGCTTTAATGAAGCAATTTCGGATAGAGGTAAGTTGCGTTAAATCGTCTTATTTTGATCACCGGAATCTGTGGTTAAGCGATGGCACCATATTTTAGAGACACCCTGTATGTAAGTAAATGTTATAATAAATAATGAAATACAAATAATAAAGTATTTAGTTTATTAAGCACAAAAATATATAATCGGGAAAATATATACAATCGGTAACCCAAAAGATGCAACTAAAATACAGCAGTGCATACATAGCAAATAAAATAAAAGGGACTGGTAGCAGAATATACAGGGTGTAACACAACTTAGCCGAAAAAATGTAACCATATATGCACTTTTAAATAAGAAATCGATTTGTTAAAAAAAAATTTAATAAAAGTCCAACAGAAAACGAGATAAAAATTGTTAAAGTTACAAACTAATGAAAATGTTTTTTTTTTCATTAATTTGTAACTTTTAACAATTTTTATCGCGTTTTCTGATGGACTTTCATTAAAAAAAAATTTAACAAATCGATTTCTTATTTAAAAGTGCATGTATGGTTAAATTTTTTCGGATAAGTTGTGTTACACCCTAATAAACGGTAGTTACACGGTAGCGATATAAACGGAAAGTTCACACCCTTCCAAAACTTGAAAAATGCCTCCTATATGATCGGTAAAAGCAAAAGTTAAATATGGGACTTGGTTCAGATATTCTGCACCTGGGTATCGTGACCACAGCACCGTTTGAAGTCGTTTGAAGATCGCCAAGAGACAAGATATCGGAGACCTGGGGCTTGCAATTTCTCTCTGACTCCGTCTAAAGGGAAATGTACCTACAAGACCTTTCGGGGTTACAAAACCAAAGGGGTTTGCTAACACTAAAGTCTCGAATATCAAGTCCACAGCCCCGCTTGAAGAAATGATTGTCAACACGGAAAGCAAAACTAAACGGGATATCTAAACGGAGATGCTAATATGAGAGCCTCGGATACCACGGCCACAGCCCCGCTTGAAGACGTGGTCACCAAGAGTCGCAATATTAGCACTAGGTCGTATGATTTTACTTCGACCCCGTCTGAAGTAAAATAAATAGCACCAGGTCTAAAACGGTTGAAACTAAACACGGAGGAAAACTATTCCTGAATTCACCCTAACGTACAAACCCTAAACGGCACTTTACCAAATATTCGGAAGGTTGTAAACTCACCTGATTGCTGTTAGCTTCTAAACCTTTGAAGACGGATCTTCGAACTTACTAAATATTCCAGAAAATTCTATTTTATATGGGGAAGATGCAAGACCGCTTGCGCTCGATTCCCAATGCTAGAGTCGGCCGGTACAGGTACTCTGGAAGGGCCTAGCGTTCGCTTCTTCGTGGTCTAGTCGAGGTCAAACGTCAACATTGCATTTAAACTTAAATATTTACATTTCAACAATTAACTCAAATGGCATAACAATATTAAAAACTGAAGAAAAATTGTAACACTTCTTTACAGTACACTGGACTGACACATCTCCATCTTCGTCTCAGGAGTCAGGATACCTAAAAAGTAGTATAAGTTCAAATTAAAGTTAGCCAACTTATTAAATATTCCTACCTCAACATTGTAAATCTTGTTTTTCATGCTTGCATGAGCATTCCCACAAATCACCATCAGCTCAGCGTCAAATTGCATTTTCTCCATGTGCCCAGATTCTACAGCATTCCCCCCCTTCAAAAATGCTTTCCGATCTTTGCTGAAGAAATTAACTGTTGTGGATAGCTTCAAAACGAAGTCATTTTCATTAATTTATCACCTTGAAACTAATGATGAACATTGAAAAGGCAAAATATCCGTACACTTTTTAAATAGAAAGTCTCCACAATACACTTTTTTATTGTCTATTATTTACACACACTACAACTAAAACACTTATTTCACTACTAACATAAATACAAATACGAAGTAAACTTCCTCTGATGGGTATGTTTGGAAAGGTTTCAAGTCTTTGGGTTTCAAATCGTACCGCCGTACGTCACGCTGACGTTTCTATTGCAGTGAGAAACGACTTCCCTTGATAGTAAACATCTCACTCAGTTAATATTGCTGGTAGTACGTAGCGCGGTGATTGTTACAACAGTCGGACCGATGATAGCGCCATCTTCGAACGTGCTCCCAAACTAAGCCAAAAACTGTATACATTGGTCAGAGGTCTAGGTATTTATTAGCCTATGGTACTACTGTTTATAAACATCCAATATTCAATTGAACAAAGGAGTAAATTTTCAACGAAATGTGTAAAACATTGGTTGCATATATGGTTAACAGTATTATACCAGAAATCAACTTAATAAACGGCCAAGAAAAATATTGTTCTAATACTCTATTCGCGAAAAGTTGTAGTCGTTTAGTGCGTTTATGAATTTCTTGCCCTTTATTTTTTCTAACCATGGCCTGGATATAAACAAAACCACGTGACAATTTCTAAAACATCATTGCAATGTAGCGCTGTCATTGGTAGTTGCAGCCAGAAGATTTCACCCCTTTACTGCAGGAGTAGTTACGTTCGATTCGAGCGTTAATTGCAGTTGCATTTGTCGTCATCTGACGTATGATATCTGGTGTTTTAGTATTTTGATTTATTTAAAATGGAATCGGCGCCCAGTAAAACTATTCTTTGCACCTATGGTTTAAACTACACCGCGCGCTAGTTTACGTAAGATACCTATCACTGTAAACGTACACTAGAAATGATCACATGGTTTTGTTTACATCCAGGCCGTAGTTAAAACAAATAAGGTTTAGTCAAAATAGCTATTTTCCTAACAAGTGCAGAACTTAAATGCTTGACACCACTCCGCTACGCGTCGTGCTGTCAACGGCATTTGCGTGCGGAAAAATCGGTTTCTGCACGTGTTAGGAACAATAGTTTTTTTACTAGCGTGCGGAAAATGCGTTTTTCCGCACGCTAGTAGAAAAACTAGTGCGGAAAAATTTTTGCCGCACGGTGCGGAAAAGTGGATTTTCCGCACTAAAACACGTGCGGAAAATGCGTTTTTCCGCACGCTAGTAGAAAAATGACATTTTCACGCACCAAAAATATGAAAAATTTGAAATGGAAATGATTGTGATTTGTTATTCCCGTTACCTATTGTTGCTCGACGTTTCAAAGCACGCTGGAGTATTATTTTGCTGTGTTCCTTGCCTGAATTGTATCATTTTATATAATGCTTCCCGAAAGTAACGAATAAATTCAATAAAATCGTTGAGAAAAATATTTCAAATAAATGGTCGAACACGTCGATTTTTATTTTTAAATTATGATTTAGAGATGTCATTTTCAATCTCCAACCCTGAACCCCTAAGCGCTGCCAACTCCATCTTTAAAAATTCAAATAGCAATTATAACCCTTTCTAATACCTCATTTGATAGATTTTTTAAGGCTGAATACAATAAAAAAAAGTTTTTCAAAATCGGTTAAAAATAACGGAGATATTTACCAAAATGTATTCAAATAAAAGTGCCAATATCCGAGCAGGCATTGGTACGGCTCTAGCAATGGGTGGTAAAAAACAATTGCAACATGTTTGTAATTGAATATAAACAAAATGTATTGACATTACTTAGTGGAGTGTGTGTTACTTATTATTAACGATTGAAAAATAAGATAACAAAAATGAGATTTACTGAAGCCGAAAGAATCGAAGTTTTAATGATGATAGGGGTTGGAGATAGATAGATACATACATTCAATTACAAACAAGTTGCAATTGTTTTTTACCACCCATTGCTAGAGCCGTACCAACGCCTGCTCGAATATTGCCACTTTCATTTGAATACATTTTGGTAAATATCTCCGTTATTTATCAACCGATTTTGAAAAACTTTGTTTTATTGTATTTAGCATAAAAAAAGATATCAGATGAGTTATCAGAAAGGGTTCTTTGCTATTTGAATTTTTAAAGTTGGAGTTGGCAGCGCTTAGGGGTTGGGGGTTGGGGGGTTGAAACTTACATCTCTAAATGATAATTTAAAAATAAAAATCGACGTGTCCGAGCATTTATTTATTTTTTTAATATCCCTATTTATTTGCAATCTATACAGAGTACATTAAGCAAATTATGTGATTTGATATATTTTTCTCAACGATTTTATTGAATTTATCCGTTACTTTCGGGAAGCACTGTATATTTGGTTTTTGGAAAAAGTAATACCTACACGTCATAGATCACGTGATCAACGGTCTCCAATACCAAAAATATAAAAGAAAAAATTATTAAATATAATGAGAAAGTAATATACCGAGTGGGTACTTTCAAAGCCGAACATAGGGGAATTGCATTGTAACTGATCTTTATATAGATTCCTGCTCACAAGGATATGGTAATGTCTTTTATTATAAAAACCCTCTGCTCTACTGAATACTCGTTATTATTCATATTATTTGATATTAATAACAGAAACATCGACTGATTTCAAATAATTTAATTGACAGATAAAAAAAAAGTTGACAATTATAGCAACCTATATTATTTCAAAATAGCATTACTTTATAATTTTTTTTACAGAAAAAGATAACTAAGTACTAACATTTATTGGTAGCATCAGATGCGCTGTATTTTTGTCGTTCTATTCATACCATTACCATCCTTGTGGGTTTAAATGGCGAGCAGTAATCTATATAAAGGTTAGTTACAATGTAATTCCCCTATGTTCGGTTTTGAAAGTACCCAGACGGTATATTCTGGCAATTATTTGTAAGGTACAACATCACATCAGATAAACCATAAACTCCATGCAATTTTGTTAATATGAATGAAACGCATAATCTTTTATAAAAAAAATTATGGTTATGTTGGTGTTAGTTTGAAAATGTTTACATTTGCCGCGGTGCAATTTTATTGACGATGTGTTTCCTCAAACGTTCTATATAGAAGAGAAGTTAAAGGTTATCTTTGATCTTTAATTCTTTTGATTACTGGTTTATTTCTTGACTTATATATTCCATAAACTTGACTCTAATCATGAAACTACATAGGTACTTTGAAATAGTCAAAGTGCTTTGTTAGCTTCTTTGTAAAAAATGCAGCAATATTTCATTTCCTTTATGGATGTACATAGATTTCTAGAGTTAGCAACCTGAATAGTTTTCCATCAATTGCATCTGTTCTAGTCTTTAGAAATTCAGCAGCACTCCTTGCGTCTCAATAAGTATTACATTATGAATTTATGACGCATAAAGAGTAATAAATTGTGTAAAGGTAAACTCGTCCCTTGACCCTTAGTAGTATACATGATAAATATTATTAATAATATCTAAAGATTTTAAGTTCCTCATAAAAACGTTAATTATCCTCCCACCTGGTTGAAAATACATTTCGAAAACGTCTGGCATAATATCATTTATCAGTTAATTATAAAAGGATCTAAAGCATTCTCCGCGGTTGATGATGTGAAAAAAGACGTATTTTTAGGAAGTTTTTTAATAAAATGCATTATTTACACATCATTAATAGTGCCAAATATGGCATCCAACGGTTACTAAATTTGTAGAATAGTATAAGCGTTGCTACAAAGCATTACTTTAAAAAAACGATAGGAGTGAAAAATCGTTTTGGGAACGACAAAGGTGTTCCAATGCGGCCCTTTTACTTTTCGTAGACACTGTGATAAAAGGTAATTGATGGATGGAGACTGATTGAACAACAACGGTTAAGAAAATCTTGGCTGTTACTTTAATCCTCACTTGCAAGGCAAAATACAATCATGTGATCGATTGATTTTACTTTCTTATTATATTTTTCGTGAATTCATAATTTAGTTGAGTTTCTTTTCGAGCCATGTTACAATAATCCAAATATTTCCTTCACTATAGAGATATAGAAATAAATTAATAACATTAATTGTTTTTTCCTCCTAAAATAAATCGTAAGTATACAATGATAAAATATATTATGATCTGGTGTTTTATGATTACATTCAATTAATATTTTATTAAAGTTTTTTTACAACGTCGTTATCAGTATTATTAGTTTATTAACAAATTTAGTAACAGCAGTAATTGCGATTAGTGTCTAGACTACTTGAAATTTACAGTATTACCTACCATGTGAGAATGATGTTGACTTACTGGAATTTGGGATGAGATAAAAGAGGTGTTCGAATAAACATAAGGATTTAGAGGATCAACTAGGAATATTTCAATTCTAATGAGAGTGTTTACGGCTTTTGTGTTACAAACGTGGGTGCAATGAAGCATTGTGTTGTTTAGTAAATTCTTTCAGGGGTAATGTTTTAAAGTTTGATGTGAATGAAGTTATTACACCTTTATTAATGTAAATCACAGAAATACTGGAAATTCTATTTCGGTGGTCCTTTGTGACTTTAAATATTTTAAGAAACTATTTTTGGACACCTGCGGTATTGCTATAGGGGGTGTAGAATTGAGTTACGCAACATAGGGATTTCAATGGTAAAAGTTTAAAGGCAAATATTATCTTCCATAAGTAATTATTTTAGAAAAAAACTGTATTAATGACAAAAACATTTGTATCCAATAATGTTATCGATTTTAGTTTTTGATTGATCATGAATTTGAAATATTAATTTATGTTATAAGTCCGGGAAGTGAGTTATTTAAGGATAAGTTTAGAATTTATTGACATTCTCAACCGTTACTTTGCTAAAATCCATATAATTATAGAAATAATAAATATTAAATAAAATATGGGTTTTAACGTTAAAATCGATATTTTATTTAATATTTATAATTTCTATAAGATTAGAAGCTTATGGATGAGGCGACGAAGGAGTGAATACAGAATTTCTAAACGAATACTTTAATAATAACTTCATGAACGTATATCGTACATTTTATTTTATTGCTGTAAAATCAATTTGTTTTATTTGAATATTTTTATAAAACGTCAACCTCAAAAATTTAAATTCTGTCAAATTAAACGTCATCTGTTGGCGATTCATTTTAAATCACATCATCTATTTTATAGTTTTTGCTTAGTTATAAAACATAAACGACTTCACTTTCTGGCCGTTTACTGTAATGTGCCATTTACCGGACTTGAATTAATACTAATAAGTAACAGTAAACATATTGTTTTGCTTTGTAAAGACGTTAGCGTTGACGTTACCGTACGCTAAGAGTAAGGTAACGCTAACACTAACGTCTCTGCTAAGCAAAACAATATGTTAACTCCTCATCGTATTGCTGCTTGTACTGTCACTTTGATGGCAAATTTAATCTTAATTACATTAATATCTTACCAAACGTTAGTTTATGTGCATTATTATACTTTCATTGGAAGAATGGCTAGAAATGATAAAATGGGACTATTCTGCAAAGTGCAAACCCTACCCATGAAATAAGGGATAACTGAACAGCACTACTTGTCACAACTCAACTCCAAGGCACTATAGATTTTCGTTCAAACATCAATTTCCTAGTATGCTTTATTAATGATTTTATTATAAATTATTATTATTTCCTCTTTTACTTGCCATTGAATCGATATCAGAGAAATTTAAAAGTTAAAGAAAGGAAACCTTGATAATAAATCACTCGGTTTTCCAGGATTAAAAGCTAATAAGATTTTAACATTTTACAATACCAATTAAAAATGGAAAACTAATTTTAATTAGAACTAGCACATTCCATTGTAAACTAATAACGTAATATTTGAAGGTTTTTGCATAAACTGCATAAAAACGAATGATAATATTTTATAAAATAATGTTTGAATAAGCTTTCAGCCCAGATTTAAGATTCAGGCCAGCAGATCTTCCAAATCGATTTGAGTGATTGTGCGTAAGTTGAGTTAGTATTGTGTCCATCAACTTTAGACCAAATTAACTAAATTTAAACTATAAAGTATTAGTTATTGAACTATTTCCTTCATGACATGCATAAGTCATACAATTTGCTTATTGTCAACAAATGACAGATTGTAAAACCTTTATCAATATAAAAATAGAATAATTAAGCTTTCACAATTTTCATGCATTATTTAATTTTTCAATTTACATAATAAGCTGAGGAATTTGAAATACGTACGCATTAACAAGGGAGAAAAATGCACAATCTTGTTGTTACATCAAGATGATAATGAATCCACGTTCCTAAATTTTGCGCTTATAAAAATGTAATAGAGGGGTTTATAATCTTAACTGCTACCATATTTCTTTTTTTCAATGCTTTTCAACGGTGTACATTTTTAAGATGCTAATTAATTTCAGATGTACAAAATGTGTTCGAACATTAGTTAGTCGTTTATTCCTCCGACAAACGAAACTATGGGACGGTATTGGAATAATTTTTGTTTCTGTAGTACCTATAATAAATATTAAATAACATATCAAATTTAGCTGAAAATGACAAGGATTTATTTGTCGTCATGATTGGCAAATATCTACGAAATAGTCCCTCCCGGCTTCTACTTAGTTTGTTCACTTTATTGCCTTTATTTTACGCTAATAATAATTGTTATTCTTGTGCTACTAAACTTACTGAATATTTTTGTTGCAGGTGGGTTATCTACATCAAATTAATCTATTTTACATACTTGGTAAGTTATAATTTATGTTATGCAATGTCCAGCAGTGCTTGATATTGCAACTACATTTCTACTACCAGTAGATTACGCGGAAATCGCTACCTCCTTAGGTAGATATGGGTCGGCGGAGGGAAATGTGTGTGAAAATACAATTTTTGGAAAATCTTTCAGACTTCCAAAAAGTGGACTGTGCTATGCAACAAACGAAATTTGATAATATTTCCGGTTTCGCCAGAAGTGCTAGAACAAGATACGTTATGCACTGTTTTAGTACCGTTCCTGCATTCGTGTTTGTTTCAGGCATTATTTCATATTTTGAATAATAAATGAGTTTACAAGCTGTTTCAGTAGGACACACTGTATAATATCCGTATATAGCTTTTTGTCATATACAATATAACAAGACCTTGGATTTTATCGGAAAATTTCAGTAGTAGTTCCTGAAACATTGTTGTTAGGTAAAGCACGGGATCACAATACATTTAAAAAAACGAGTGCGTTAGCACGAATGTTCTTTCGGTTTTGTATTGTACTTGAGTGCTTTACCTTATAGCAAGAATGTTAAGGGCACTACTGCTGACATATTCCGTGAGAAAAATACAAGGTCGAGTTATGTTTAACAAGACAAAATCCCGAATATGTAATCAAAAAATAATAAACAGTAGTAAACAATACCCTACCAACAAGTAAACAACACTATAGCAACGAGTTTTTTATCACAGGAAACCGTCTTTTTAATCGGGAAGGGGCATTTTTGTCACACCAAGCGGATTTATCGCGAGAAAAGGAAACCTATTCGCTGACGTTTCGGGTGTTGCTTAGTAACTACTGTATGAGTGATTTTGTCATCAAAAAGAAATGTAAGTACTCTACAAAATCGTTTAGAAATCTAAACCAACCGCGTTTTGACAACTAAGTTCTTCGTAGGAATGAAACCGTTTATTTTATTTCTGAAACAATTAATAGTCTCCAAGGTTTATAGTTTGTATGGTTTGTATTGTGTATGTCTGTACGAGATTCTCATCGTGTAAAATAAATAGGTTCGTTAGTATAATTATTACCGCAAAGGAAAAGTCTTTTTCTCTCTAGTCAACATACGAATCGGAGGCAACAAAAATAAACTAGAAATTTAATAGTGTGGTAATAATTATACGATAGATACATCAACTTGTAAAACTTGTAAATTTGTAAATTATACAATTCTGTCTATTCTCCTTCTGGGGGACTATAGAAATACAGGGCTAACTCTTTACCTCATCCTGTCGCGATATTGCAGAAATGAAAAGTTGTCATTATCTCGGCTTACGGTCTACGAAAACTGTTCCTGTAATTGCTACTGTGCACCGGATCTACTCCAACAAAAGCAGTCTGAAAGTAGCACTTAAACTTGCACGACTTTAACTGTTGCTCTGATCACAGTTTGAGTCGTAACGACAAAACATAACCATTTGGGGCTTTACAGATGCTATGATAAGTAGGGCGTGATTCGCTATTTGTATTAGTAGATAATTGGTGTTTTGCATTTCTCCATTTATATTCATGTTTCTTGTTAATGTGCGCCAGCGGGACTCTGAAATACAAGCAAACATTTAATGAATATTCTTTATTGCCTATTCGGATCAAAAATGACAACAAAGTAACAGATTTTGTATGATCTACCTAAGACTGTGACTCTTATACCCCTTTGCAATTAAGAATCACTCAAGCGAAATAGCTACCTTTAGAAAACAGCAGGATTCATTTATTGTTGTTTTCAAGCGTTACTTTGTTAAAATCCATAATTATAGAGATAATAATAAATAACAAGATTTATTTGTTCTATACGTATTTCGGCATCAATGTGCCATTGTGAAAAGCATAATATAAGATGTTTAATAACAAATGAACAATGATTTATATAGCAATAGCAACTAATACTTGGTTCCAGTAAAGACATCTTCTATATTTCAAAATTGCCAGTAAAGTAGGATCTATAGACCTCAATTTGCTCATTCATTGTTTTCACCGTTAAAATCGATATTTTATTTACTATTTATTATCTCTATAATAGTATTTTATACAATTTTTTCTATTGTGGTCTTAAAGTATAAAAAAACGTAATATTACTTTAACCCAGCGTGGATTGCTAAATAGAATTAAGGGAATTTTTTGCATGCATTGTGTGCCACAGTGACATTTGTCATTAATGCCGAAAATTTAAATGTGGGTTAAATTAGAAGTTTTTATTGTTTTAATAACATTTAAAATAATATAGAGATACTATACTGTTTTTTAGATAATTATTTCTTTGCTGTGTTGTTAATGGAGACTGACCAACCAAACAAATCAGTGGAAAGAGAGAGAAAGAACTCTTTACAGTGCCTCTGATATAATGCCTTTTTTTTCTCTTTCCACTGGTTGGTTTGGTTAGTCTGTCGCTGCAAAAAATATTTTATATAGTCTACTATAAACAAACCAATGTTACTATTGTAAATCCACTATTTATCAAAATAAATCTTTCAGTGGAAAGGAAAAAAAGAGTTCTTTGCAATGGTGGCATGGTTGCCTTTAACACATATTTGAAAAAGCAAAGTTAATGTCAATATCTCGAAAAATTGGTCACTTACAAAAAATCTAAACAAAGATTTGAAATTTGTATTAATAAGTGCCTTGTCAAAACTATTTTGCGCTATCGCCTATTACCCTACAATAATCAAATTACATAGGGAAATAGAAAACTCAAAATTTCAGAATTTTCAGCCTGTCCAGAAAACTGCGCAAATTTTTAGAATTTGAATGGTGATCGTAGCAGCTCTTAGGGCCGGTTTTATAAAGTCTGGTTGACCGACGGTTGACTCAATCTCGATCAATTGTCATGGATGCGATATTCTTAAAAACAATCGTATCCGTGACGATTGATCGTGGTTGAGCCAACCGTCGCGTCGGTCAACCAGACTTTATACAACCGGCCCTTAATACGCTGAACATTTCCTCTCATTTAACCGAATTTTTATCTCTTATCGTTTACGAGATCTTCATGCAAGAGCTCCTTATCTTCTACATCCTGTGTATTATGTAGAGAGAGAGAGTTGGCTGTTACAGTTTACTCAAGTAAAATCATATTAAAACTTAGTTAACGAATATTCGGCTGATTCTTCTTAGCAGACTCACCCTGTATATTATTTTTATGCGTTCAGGAATTCCATTAACAGACTCTTATTCACTTAAAGTTAAATTGAAGTGCTACATTTTCATTGGACCTTATAACTGTAATAGGGCACTTTAAGAAATTACGGGTTCGGATATAAAACTAGTACATGAAACGGGATTTCGAGTAGTAATAATAGAGTTGTAGCTTTACAAAAATAGGATTGTTGTACATAAACCAAGAGACATGAAAACCATTTTTCAAAATTCAGATTGATGTTTTATAGAAGATTATGCTTTCAAAAGAAAAATATTTGAGCCCCGCCTACGTTTGAGAATAAATTCCCAAAATACGAAATCAAGCTGACAACTCCAGGTTGTTGAACGAACGGTATATAGAATAATTGAATAATACGATCAGCTTAAGTATGACATGTTTATATAATAGAGAGTTACATTTGGATGATGTGTTGTGATTGCATATTCAAATGCCTTTGTCAACCCTTTTAACTGAATTGAGAGTGCTTTTATTGTATTAATTTTTTGTGCTCTAATCTGCAATAAGTACAATTTTGTTTTTATAAATTACACTATGAGAAAATAATTAATTATAGAAGAGTTAGTGTAATGTATCGGTGTTATCTCTATTGGAAGTGGAAGATAGCATAAGTATACAAAATAGCATGCCTAGGAGTGTTAATCGGTTTGTACTCATGAGAAATATTTATTAATATACTCGTAATAATGCTACAAAAGATCGTATTAACTTAAGTAAGATTGGTTGGACGGTAGAAATCTACGATGGGGGTATATTTACCCCTTGAAGTTTTTGTGTAGATTGGTTCTATGACCGGAGGACCGAGGTTTTTGTAGTCGGTTTTAATGCGGGGTTTTATGTTTAGGGATTTAGTGCGGAGTTTTATCGTCCTGCAGTAGACGTTAGGTTTTAGTAATAATTCCAAAAAGAACTTCTTTAGATTTTGAAAAAAGACAGGGAAAGTAGTGAAAGGTTCATGTAATTCAATTCACATGTTACCAGTTACAATATGTAGTACTTATTCAGAAAATGGCAGTTTATTGATTTGTGTTTTATTTATTTCACTGTACCGCCAGTATTTTTAGTCTAAAAGAAATACAACTGTAAAAAGAATCTTCAATAAAATTCTAGAGATACTTTGAAAGGTCATGAATTTTTTTCTCAACGATTTATGTTGTTTACGTTTTCATAAATCATACTTCCAATACCATCTAATCCGAGCTATTTATCTGTTTCTTGTATTAAACGGCATACCATGTGCCAGTTTATTTAAAGAGTTTTATATTAATTTTGTTTAATAAAATATATGGGGTAGCTGTATTAATAAATAATATACAGTGTGTCGCACCATGTGGTTTACAGTAACTAACAGTTATCGTACTTTGTTGTTATTCTTAAGAAATTATACCTATGAGAGCTCCTCAAACTTATTTTTACAGCAACACATAATTTTTACGTTTTACGATATGCGTAAGATAGGTAGGGGTTAAATATAAACGTCCTTCAGGTAATGTGTTACTTTTTTAACAGACAAAAAAATGATTAAAGAAAGTTATTGGGGATCTTAAAAAACATTGTTTTATATTAAAGTAGGAGCCTTTCCTACGTTTTTGTGATATTTAATTAAAGTATGTGCAGTAAGCCTATAAAAAGACTTATTATGCAGTCAGCTCTTTTAAACTAGTTTCAGATTAAACTTCCATTATAAAGCTAAAGCTTGCGAAAATGCAACAAACATTTTTAATCTCTTACATAGATATTAGAGTCACAGTTTTAAATGAATTTCCTTGTTTGTTGAAAAACAAGGCAGTTTTAGTTTCTGCTTTAGAAGGCAGCGACTATAATATAACAGTATTTTCACGTATACAGAAAATCTGTTGTTTGTGTCATAAATCTCTGGAATTGGGACATAATGTGCAGTACAAAACACAACTGAAGTGAAAATGGTAGTTACTTTAATGTTTTGCTACAGTTTTATTGGTTTTTGCTGTTAGGAGCAATAAATATTTTGGCAACGCAGGAAGCTATTTGCAAGTTATATGTAGCGTAATGAAACTTGGCGACCTCTGGAACTGTTTAAAATAATTTTTATTTACAAAATAATATAATAATATCGGCAACATTTATTTCAAAATATTTGGTTTCGCTGTATTGTCTGCAATTTTCAATTTTGCTTCCAACGAACTTTGTAATATTGTGACACATATTACAGCGTGTCTAAAAATGAATTACATCTAGGTGCTTTGAATTTCCAATACAATGTGCCGCTTTCGCGCGTTACTGTTATTACTAGACGGAAGAAGTCGCATTATAGGAATACTGCCATTCTCCATTTATTAACTGTCCTGATATAAAATATGCATCAATAATAAAAATGTTTTCCTGCACTGTGTATATTTTGTATTGTAGTATAAATAAATAGGTATTTTATAATTAAAGCTATTTGAAGTGAATATTTTTTTATTAGCAATTAATTAATGACAGTTCTGGCTAAGGCAGTACCAATCTATAAATAGTGGCATATAAAAATTTACATGCAAACAAATTTCACAGGTAACTAGATGTAATTCATGTTTAGACACGCTGTAGGTATATTTTAAGAGCAAACAATGGATTCAGCGTTAATTAAAAAGTGTTTGAGATCCTTATCTTGATTCTAAATGTATATTGCAAAGTATACAGGGTTTCACATTTAAATGGAATTATTTTCAGTAACACGGGAATGAAGAAGAGTGCACTTTCAGCAAGTATTTTGAGAAACCTTTGTCTATGTCTGTGCTGGAAATGACCTCCGTCAGACATAATACACGCTTCAATTTTTTATTTTTGCTCATGTGCTCTCTTAAAATGTCTCTTAACAAGATGATTTGTATTTTTTATATCTTTGTTCAAATTTGAGATAAAAATTAAAAATCAAATGTTTACTCCATATTTGCAGAGGGGTAACACTTCAGGAAAGCATATTAGGATACAATTTTATACGAAAAAGTAACCTTAATTTTCGCCCAGGATTCGCCTCCTGAATTTTCTACACGTAGTAGGTACTTAGGAAACACTCCGTATAATTTAACGTCCCACAAGTGTTTTGGGAGAAATACAATCGCGAATATCTCTTCAGTAATTCGTAATTACGTAACACTCCAATCAGCTAATGTTCACAAACTCAAAAATGGTAAGATGTCTTAAACTGTTGGTATAAAACTACCATTACGGCTCTGATCCTTCGGCTATGGATTCCTATATGCAGTAACAGGAAACTATTTTTTTAAGTGTTCTATTATGAAGAAAACACACGAATTCACATACACTGAAAACCAGTTGTGACTTTATACATTCTTCATGTATTTTTTGGAATTCTCAATATTTGTTTAAATTTGTTACAAATATTTATTTGTGTATTTTCGTGTGATCTGTATAGTACCTACCTAACAATGATGTTGAAAGAATGTAATTCCGTAAAAACTTTGTTCGAATCAATAAGGGTTTCCTTTTATACCCAATGTTTTATTTATTTGAACTGCGTAAGTTTAGGGGATGTTCCATTAAATATTTATTGTATACAGGCTAGTAGACATAGTGGCCAACATATCAACGATTAACAAGTTCTAACATAACATACAGAACCAGAAACAATTGGTTTCGCTTTAAGGGTTTTTTAGAATCTGAAGAAGCCTCTATAAGTATTAAACAAAATCAAATGAATTTGAAGATTATATTTTATAATGTAGGTACAGAGGGAGATATCCTGTCAGACGTTATAGATATATAAAATGTAATGGATATAATACAAGTATTTATTATGAGTTCTATGTTATTGAAGTAGACCTAGGAGGAGCATGATTTCACCTCCCTGCTTATCTCGGCTCAGCGCACGTAACGCTATTCACGGGTCTAACATCCCCCACCCTTGAAATACCCCTCCTCCCAACTATATTAACGAATTGATTCCTCTATGCTCTATAATTTTGAAAACCCTGGCTACAACGAGGAATCGAACCCGTGTCGCCCCGGTGCCATGCTTCATTCACACGACCACGGCCGTGCCCTCTCTCCTATTCTAACACGCCAAGAAACCATTGTGAGATGGGAAATATTTAGGTTACTCACTTTTCGAAACATCGGTACATCTCACAATGGTTTGTCTCCTCTTGTCATTGATAATTTAATTATGAAACGTAAGTTAGATTAAATATTCGTAATTCCACTACATTACAAAGTTTCCACTCAGAAGACGACATTAAAAAGTTTATTAAAACTGCTTTTAACCCCTTTAACACGTAGAGTGCCATGGTGCATATAAGGCATGCACCACCATTTTTGCCATACTGGCTGTGGTGCGCACACGTCACGCTGTGCACCACGTCTAAAAATGATTCTGACCATGGTGCTCCGCGTGTGAGCACCGAGCGCCTTTGAAATACATGTAGGACGGTTCCATATGCTTTATGCAAAGTTGGGTTAGCATTGGTTTTTGTGTCGGTGCCTTCACGATGCGCACCACGGCTGTAACAGTAGAGGTATACGTTTTATAAAGTTTTACCAAAAACAACGCAAAGAACTCCTTGAATATACGATTTTTATCGCAAATAATCGATTTTTATTGCAAATATATGACAGTAACAGGGGTTTGACATTTTAATTCAAAAAAATTTTTATCCAACTATTCAAATATACTAATACGATAAATTTTTCTGAAAATTCTGACTTCCGATAATAGTTCATTCCATAGCTTTTCCAACTTTTTTTGCTCTTCTTCGTAAGCCATGATTACGTACTAGATAATAAAAACGCTAACACAAGATGCGCACCATGGCCCTAGTGAAAGATTTCGTTATTATGGCCGTGGTGCACATATGTTGTGCGCCAAACAATAAAATTAAAAAAACACATAAATATTGAATTTTAAGCGTTCGGACTAGAACCTTGAGCAATAAGACAACATATAGAAGGGAAATTCGCAAAAAAACGTTTTGGCCACAGGAGACCACTTTTTTTTTATATTGCGGCACTCTACGTGTTAACAAAGGGTATTGATAAAATTTGTAAACAACTAAATTCCAAAATTGTATACTGTTTTAATAACAACATTCGAAACGCGTTAGGAAACCCTAAAGATAAAGTGAAAACTTTGGAAAATTCTGGAATATACGAAATTAACTGCTGCTACTGTAATCGTAAATAATATATTGGACAAACTAAAGGTAACATTGAAATTAAGTTTAAAGAACATGTTCACACTTCAAAAATCATAGATCTGATAAATCGAGTGTTGCTCAACATAATATGTATGAAACGGGACATGATATAAAAATTGAAGATTTGAAATTGTTAACGGAAGTGTTTTCAACTAAAGAATTAAATTGGTCCGAGAGTATTGACATTTTTAAAAATTAGGAGGGGATCTTTTAAATTCAGACAATGGGTCAATTCCAAACTTCGATTTAATTCATTTAGTAAAGTCACTACCGTAATCCGTTAGATGTAACGAACCTTAACAGGAATTTAGTATTTAAGCTTTTCTCCTTCTATTATTTAGCATTGGACTTCCATTGTTGACTTGGTTCTGAGGTCTTTCCTCACACCCTAGTTGCTTTAGATACTTCAAGTTTAGTAGTTTTCCTAGAGATGATGGTAGCTTAGCTGCCGAAATACGTATTTAGGTTTTACTTAAATATTTTGATGGTAGGGGTTTGCGTTCCTAGTATTTTTACTATATAATTGGCATCCGAGCAGTCTGCGCCTATAAATAAAAACATAGTTTTGAACAACTGCGCGTAATAGTATATTACGATGCAAGATCGGTAAGTGCCTTATAACAGATCGAGAAAAAGTTGGAAAATCAAGACCCGAAGGGTCGAGATTTTCCAAATTTCTTCGAGATCTGTTGTAAGCACTTAACGATCACGCGTCGTATACCATTTTTTGCGCTACGAAAAATAAAAACCAATTTTTATAAATATAAATTAATAAAGTAACAGCTGTCAATCATTCAGCATTTTAGGCACCAGATAACTTGATTACAACTTTTATTATCATCTAACAACCGTTAGATACGTTGTGGATACGTTATGAGTCATAACAGGTTAGCAACCAGTACCTAATCGGTAAGTTAATTTTTTCGTGGTAGTTAAGCAACCGGGAAATGGTCAAAAACAGTGTAGTACCGCAAAAAGTTAATTATGATGTAAAATGTTATTCAATTATGTATAGCCCCGGTAGTGTAGCGTCTAGCATGCTAGGCTCCTACTCAGCGGGCCGGGTTTCAATTCCCGGTGCCGGCAACTTCTGGCCAAGGTTTTCTGCAGTTTTCCTTGGCTGTAACATGAATATGAGAGTTGTGCTATTCCATCTCTAAGTCGGCTGCAGACGCAAGCGGGCCCGCTTAATAATAATAGCCCCTTCCTCCCACCCCACACAAGCACTGCTTTCGGGGCCTGGCAACAGGACATGGGTAGAGTAGATTATTATTATTATTATTATTACAATTTTTCTAGCACACATGTTCGTATGACTCCAAACATTCATCCTTTTTTTGATAAAGGAAAATAAACACATCTAGCGGTCGGAATATGCAGATTCTATTTAAATATTTCGTTGCATGTTTCCTCTCTAATCTCTGGTTAGTGAAAACAATGCCATTATATAGTATATGTAATAATTAGAAAAGTTTGGAAATACCATCCGTTTAGTTATTTTATTTCATACTGTCCGGTATACAGGATGATTCACTGAGCACAGCCATAGCTATCGGCTGGAAGTCGGAAATTACTCACATTAATTGGGAACTTTTTAAATTTAATTTCAATCCTCAATCCTCATATTACAGTGGGTGATTAAAGAAGAAGCGACTCATCTTACTGTAAAATTGAAGTGAAACTGAATTTATAGATTTCGGTTAAACCAAATGTGGATGAGGAATATCCAATTAGGGGAAGTCCGTGTAATTTGGACCAATGTGTAAATTGGTCCAGGCAAATAATTCAAAAACTAGAATATGTAGCAACATCTTACTAATGTGTTATGAACCATCCCTAGCTAAGACGCTCTAAGGAATGAAACTTAGTTAAGATGAGTCAGTTACTAAAAAGTGCCATTCAGTTCAAGTTAAGCCCGTGTATTCATAAAAGGTAAAGTGAAATCTGTGTGCGAGATTCTGCCAAGTCAGTACATATTTTACAATACCAACTAGACTTTCTTAATTAATAGCTATCTAAGAATACTTCACCCCAATAAAAAATTTAAAAGTTAATTACATCATTTAAAAAAAATCATTGTTGTCTAGACGACACATAGTGTAAATCGGTCCACTATATAGTGTATATATATCGTGTAATTTGGCCCTGGTCCAAATTACACGTATTTTACTACACCAAATTACACGACTCATGAAACCAAATTACACGCCTATGGACCAAATTACACGAAATAATAAAAATTTTAAATATTTTTTAAAAATTAATACGTATTTAGTTGCTTCATATTGGGGTGCAATATCAATTCGTTTTAGTACGTAGCATTCACACAAAATATATGCATCCTCTGGGTATCTCCAGTAAGAAATTATCTTCTTAGGGGGTCCAAATTACACGGACTTCCTTAATACAAAACTCAAGACTCAGAAGTTGGAAAATTTGTTCAATGGTTGTTTTTCTAGCCGTTGAAGATGTTGACGACTGTTTCGCTTTCAATTTTAGCTATTTACAGTTTAGTAGCGAGAAGTGAAGCTTTATTTTTGAACTATTTACTCGCAAATGATATTGGGAAGAACTCCCAAGTTTTCATCACATATTTGGGCTTGCGTTGCTGAATACACATAGCTACATAACTAGAAAATTTTTAATAACCCCCTTTTGCACAGAACAATCTTTGGACAAGTTTAACTATATACAAACTATAGATTTAGACAGGTGTCAGCTTTTAGTCTTTAAACCCCTACAGGATGAACATTTTGAGTTTCTGAGCACTCTACTAGTATCTACTAAGAAAAATCCCAAAGCGCGCAAAGGAAGGTTTGAGGGACAAAATTGAAGAAACATTAAGCTCAATTTCGGCAAAAGGTTGCCAGTTAGATGTTAATTCAATGCCCAAAAGAATTCAAGTTGTATTTTGCAATTGCTCTTAAAACTTGCACCCGTATATCGAGACCTTGACCCATTACAATCAGTAAATCAATGACTAAACAGTAGGTAACTTTATCAGACATTCTGTAGAAATTTGGTGTTGTGCTAGGTATTGTAATGCAATATATGACTTCACAGTCCCATATGCACCCCAGGTACTTTAAGCATCGTTCAATACATATAACAACAAATAATTAGGTGAAAAATAAAATATGTTGTATTAAATAAAGAAGTTAATTAAATTATTGTAATTGTTCATGAATTTTCGACATTAACGCGCTTTATATGGATGTAATTTCTTAAGCAGTTCCAAGTCTGAATACCTAATGTTATGATGGCTATGATTTATTCATTACATGAAAATGGGTTTTGCCTTGAACATATTGATTCGGAATAAGTGAATATTAGGTACAAAATGTGTGGCGTGACTTTGTAAAGTGAAATTCTAGGCAGGGTGCTATAAGGGAGAAATGAGAATTCAAATTACCTCCTACCGTCGCGTCGTCCGTCCTGCCTGAATGTGACGATAAATATTTTTTACGGTTCACGCTTTTGAGAGGGTGTATAAGCTGCTATAAACCGTAGAATTAATTTTCATAACTTACTGTAATAATCCTCACATACATTTTTGTAGGCCTATTATTTCTCAAACAAATTTCAACGTTGTCTGAAAATAAGATCTCTTTCCCGTTATTGTTATTATTCTAATCTAATTTATAAATACAGGGTGTCCAAGATAAAATGATGTACCTACATGGGGATCTTAGATACCTTAAGAGATACGAAGTTTGTTAAATTAGAGAACAAATGCGCCTTCCGAAAATGTATTCACTTTCAAGATATCTGCAAGCACTTCTGAAATATTCTAAAAAAGCTGAAATTTGTCTTTTCCGAAAATCTCGAATAAGTCTTTTATTATTAAAAGTTATATGCAATTGAAACTTTGCATTCTTACATAAGCGGACATGAAGAATTCAATTCCGGCATACATTTTTGGGCATGTTTTCTCTAATTTAACCAACTTCGTATTTCTTAAGTCCCCATCTACATCATCTTATCTTGGACACCCTATAAGTTGGAATATTACTTACGTTAGCAATCAAAATTCATTTCGCACGGATCTAATGATAACCTCATGTTTTGTTTTTATTTCGTATTAAAAAACAATTACTCTCCTGAAAAGTAAATTATGTTGCTAATAAAGTTGTACTATATGCGAAAATAATATTTTGAACGAAAAATAAATTCGAAATGTTTTCAGAGTATTTTATGGTGCCAGAATTGGGTCTCCTATTATAAAAACGCATTACATTGATTAATGATACTTTTAATTCATTTTTTCACGCCTTGTAATTACCACCACCAAAATAAAGCGAAGTACCTACGTATACAAAATAAATGTTGCGTATAAATATTAGTTTCAGTAGCAGCAACCGTGTTATTGATTTTTCAGTTACATCAATCATGCATTTTATCCCTCCGGTATGGTAGGAAAATTTAACAGTATGTTGCGGATAGAATAATCCTTTTTGTTTTGTTGTCAAACCAATAGTTATCTATAAATAACTTTTGTGACAAATACGTCATAGTATCATTGATAGTATAATATGTCATTAATTAAAGCACGGATTTTATGCAAATGCATATTCTAAAACTTAAAATATTAATACGTCAACACTTTCGTATGTATCCGTGTCTGATGAAATGCAACTAAATGACACTACACCGATTTAGTTTTGCATATTTTACATATTTTGGCATCCTTGAGCATACATTTCTCTTGCGCGAACGAGCATTAACATAGAATGTGAGACTGCCCCATGCAACCAATCACAATGCAGAAATCAGAAATGCAATATGCAAGTGATGAGCACGCACCCATGATGTTTGTTTTGGCGCACTATCACAACTGGGTGGATGAACAAGTTTCAAAACATGTGCCAAATTTTATTAGATTTTAGTAAAGGTGTCTGAGATGTCAATTAAAAGCGTTTTATGGGTTCTCTTTGGGGGCTGTTTCTAGCTCATTAGTAGAGATTCGTTCACTCTAGTATAATTTCGATATATCTTTATTAACTCAATCGACATCCAAGATAATGCAGATTTCTGTATTGGAACAAGTCAACGAATGATATTTTGCTTCCATGCTTCCTACTCAATAATAACTTTTATCAATTAATTCTTTTGCACCACGTGGTAAGCAGTTATAGAATATTAAATTGGTTATTAAAAAGGGTCTGCTTAAAATATCCAAGAAGTTTACGATATTCTCGATTCCGCTTGAACGCACACCCTCGTATTTTAATTATCGAATGATGCAATATTTCAGGAAAAGTACCTAAAAGTTGCTCGAATTTAGCTTTGCTTAGTTTAGTTTAGTAGAGAATTCGTAGTATTTTCTTCAATTAAATTAGCAGTAAGTGGTACGCAATTTTTATAAACCATGTCGGTTTTTGGATTTTTTATAGAACTTGCAAAAGAAAAGTGGAAGTAGTTCGGGTAAATCCACATATACTGGACAAAGGAAAATCTAGAAAAGGATATAACGAACATCAATGAAGACACTCTTAGAAATGCGTTTTAATGATGTTCTATTCATAGTCTGTCAATGTGTAGCAGTTACAGTATACTACAGTCGTTCTATAAATACAAATGGGCCCATAATTTTACAGAAAACATCCCACATTGACAAAAAGCAATTTTGAAATTTATTAGTCTCCAAAATTGGAATTAGTGGGTGGTTAAATTTATAACGGCAATAGTAAAAAATGCTAATTGTGTAGTAGTCTGAAATTTGACTTTTTATAATTATTAATTCTAATGTTTATTCGCAATCATAATTTTATTTTAATAAAATATAATTAATATTACGAATGATCTCCATGATTTTATTGTGAAAGAAATTTTTACTACGTAGACATTGGCAAAAGGAAATGGCATTGAATAGTAATAATTCACATTTCCGATTTTATTTATTTATTCATTTTAAACTAAAATAAAGTTTTCACGCTACTGCAGTGTAAGTAGGCTTTACATCCATGGCTACAGGGACTCTATGTGACCGATAGCATTCGTTAGTAGATATCCTTAATTTACTTTCCCAAGAATATTAATGACAGCTATTCTTTTCCTAGGACTGTAAGGGCCGGTTTTATAAAGTTTGGTTGACCGATGGTTGGCTCAACGACGAGCAATTGTCAAGAATACGATTCTCAAAAAACAATCGTATCCATGACAATTGATCGTGGTTGAGATAACCGTCGCGTCGGTCAACCAGACTTTATAAAACTGGCCCTAAGGGCCAGATATATCAAGTGGTTGAACTCCCAGTTCAGCTGATCCACGATCAATTGTCATGGATATGATTGTTATAACAATTGGTATATCTATGACAATAATTAATTGATCGTGGATCAGCTGAACTGGGAGTTCAACCAGTTGATGCAACTGGGCCTAAGTGATCATATTAAATTGAATCTATGAATAGTATTTTCTTATTGTATTAAGCTACTTATTACAGGTAGCGTGAAAAGTTTAATATATAACACGGAATGTATCCACTATTAACATCCTCGGTAAGTACATAACTCGCATGTTAGTATGGCCTTACATTCCTTGTTACTTAAATTACTATTACCGTGATATAATTTATTTATTAGACCAATAATAACTGCCATAAAAATAAAACAGTTTCAGGCAGTGGCGTAACTACGGGGTCGCAAAAGGACGCATTGCGTCGGGGCCCGTCAATTCTGAGAGCCCTTGGGCCCTCGAACGAATTTTGAAAATATTCAAAGTCAATTTTTTTTAGTCGTATTGAATTGCAATATTGTGAACTGAGTCTGAGAGTTCAGACCTTGAGAGAAACTTGCATTCCAATATATCTGGATTCTGGATTTTCAGGAAGTGGGGTGAGATACATCTCACACGTGCTTAGGCCACAATAGGTGGGGAGTATAAATCCAAAAATGCAAAAATATATAGTGTTCTATTTAAAATTTTCAAGTTAGCATTATTTCCGGTTAAACCGGAAACGCAAACTGATTTCCGACATACCAAAAATAAAGCTTATAGCTATAACCATCCAAATTGTCACCAAGCACAAACTTTCTTCTTTAACAATAAAAAAGTTATTCGGGTGTTCCGTTATTTTATTTACACACTGTATATACAGAGTGATGATAAAGTATCGCACAAAAATCATATTCTGGTTATTTAATGTTTTTGCAGAAAATTCTGAGACCCTTCGATTTTTGTTTTTAAATTCCCATTTAGACAGGTACTTTTAATCCCCCCACCCCTCAACCCCTAAGTGCTAGCAACCTCAACTTTAAAAATGTAAATAGAAATATATCCTTTTTTGAGATACCTCTTTTGTAAGATCTTTTTCTTCTTAATATATCCAAAAAAAGTTTTTCAAAATCGGTTGATAAATAACGGAGATATTTAACAAACGCTACAAATTATACGCTCGGTAATTAATTTCCATGCATGATACATTTGTTCGATAAAAATAGAAAATGCTCGGTAAAATAATAAAACGCTCGATAAAAAGAGTAAACGCTCGATAAAAAGAGTAAACGCTCGGTAAAATAGTAAACGCTCGATGAAAGGCGAGTATTGAAATAGCCACCCCTCACGTGACGTATGTATATACACAAGTCCACTGGGTAAAAATAATTCTCAAACTGCAACTAACCTGAAGCAAAGACTTTGCAAAGACTAGTGTGGGGCGCCCCTCGAACTTTAGGTTAGTTGCAGTTTGAGAATTAATTTTTACAAAAACCCAGTGGACTTGTGTATATACATACGTTGCGCATGCGCGTAAGGGGTTAGCCTAATATATCGAGCACAATTTATCGAGCATTTATTATTTTTTATCATGCGTTTATTTTTTTTTACCGTGCAAAACTTATTTGAATATCAAGTATTGCATTTCTGCGTTTGCAATATTTTAGCGGACATTTCAAATATTTTATTTTGCAAAACACCTTTAAATATCGAACATTTTATTCCTACCCTTTAACAAAATGTAATCAATATAATATTTGCGCTAAATTGTCCGTCGCCGAATCGACTCGTACCGAATTATTCGGCGCCAAATTGTTCGGCGCCGAATTGCCGGGCCCGAATGGCCAGCACCGAATTGCCATCAGCGCCGAACTGCCGGAGTCAAAGCGTCCTGCTTCGAAAGATAGGGGCCATTTACAAAATTTTGCGTCTGGGCCCAAATTTTCTAGTTACGCCACTGGCTTTCAGGATATGGTTTGCCGCAGTACTACCTAACCGGGTTTACTGACGCAAAAATAGGAATCGAAAACCTTAACTTAATCTAATATTAAACGAGCAATGTTTGAGGAATTACTATATCGAATAGTCAATTCGGGTCTATTGCGTATCAAAATCGTTTATTTTTTGTCAAAATTACTTAACGTTAATGCCAAAACTTTAAACCATTGGCCTTATTGCGTATGTTTGGATGGTACAAAATGCCAGTACCCAAAAACATGTGATACGAACAATTCTTAACATGTACTTCATTTGTAAACGATAACGACTGTCGTCAGTAAACGATTACGATACGCAATAGACCCGAACCGAATAAATACCAGCGGGCGATGTGAAAATCGTAGAAGCACAAATATTTGTTCATTTAGAACGATTAATCATTGTATGGCAATTTTCGAAATTGAAGTCTTCTAACACAGGAGTATTCTATGTTATCACAGAGGCATATGTTATTGATGATTAACACTGCCATGTTTTGTGCAATTAGTAGAGATTAGAGTAGGTTGTTAGTTTAGTGTTAGTGGATTATTGAAACAATGTAGGTAATATGTCATCGGAACCAACAGCTGCATCCGAACAATGAAAGTTGTGTTTATATTATTTTGTATCATAATGAACGTAATTTCTGTACGCAAATTTTTGGCACATAATTGCAATAAGGCCACATACATCCGTAAAAATGGTCTACCTGAAGGAAGTCTAACCACAGGGTGGTTTTTACACGTATTCTAATTAAGGAAATTTTAAGATTAATTGGGATTTTTAAAAATTCTTTATTGAAAAGTTAAAAGGTCGGAGATTAATTATGCTTTAAAGTAAATGGGTGAGTTCGTCTAAGTTGAGCTATTAAATTGATGAACGTTATCTTCTTTAATTTGGTACCATTGCCATTTTTCCCGTAAAAATTGGGAGCAGGAATACGCACAAACGTGATAAGCAATGTAAACGACCTATATATAATCAGTAGTAATATCATAAGAGCTCTTTCGCATATTCGAATATATACTTTTCGCGATTTCTATTCGAAATTGATGGTGCCATGGAAATCCTGAATTTCCTAATGATATCATCAATGTAGAATAGATAGAGGGAACAGTATTTAGAATATACGGAAGTGATCGAATGATATTTGTCACGATTATATCAGGAATTTTTAAGTTCATTTTGCTCAAAATGTCAGTCTAACTTTTGAAAAAATTAATTTATTAAATAAATCAATTATTGTAGTGTGCGGTTGCTACAGATACCATCGTATCACACCCTATAGGTAATCCGAAGCACCAAATCGAATATAGTACCGATAGACCAAGAAGGTATATCCGAGAATTCCCGCCGTGATTGGTTCATTTTTAAAAAAAAATTAAATCCTATTGGTCTATAATATATGATATGAGTGATATAATCAGAGATATGACCAACCACACGGTATATTTTTGTGAAATTTGCCTAATATCATTGCAGGTGATCTCTCTTATTTAATCATAATAACAGATTACCTATTAAAATAAGCCGAGGAAATGTGCGATACGTAAATAGTAGTCACAACTAACTAGACCACAAGTTCGGATGAATGGATACACGTTAGAATGTTAGACATGGTTCACGTAGTCAACCTATAAAGTAAATATGTTTTGTTTGGGTTACAGGAAACATTACAATTACATAAGGATACGTGTTTACATTCGGATTAAGTTCAGAACGAATACAACTGATGTACAGTCAGTGACAAACGTTTTCACCCAGTCTTGTACCACTGTAACTCGCTTTACTGAGAAGTATAACACGTTACCAACATAATACTGGTGAAAACATTTGTCACTGACTGTACGTTTATTTCTTTAAAAATTTGACTAATTAATGTGTAGTATTGAGGGTGAGATTTAAATTTAAAGGGCATATAAATTGGGTTGACTTAGCTGTGATTAAAATTCCAATTTTCGTTCGTTTATGGGGATTTTTAAATTCTCATAAAATTTTATTTTGCTTGAAATGTCATTATTCCAAATTTGAATGAACCTGCATTATAAAACGAGTTTGTGGCTTATTAATTTGCAGATTTTAATTGAAACGAGTTAATTTTTACAACTTCCTAAATTACTTTTTTCAAGTTTTAACTTTTAATTTATTTAAGTTCTTCTCGTAACAACCATTCCTAAATTTTCTTGCTTTGGTTTGCAGTGTGTTGGAAAATAGTACCTAATACTATCTAATCAAATGTAGTTTAGTTGATAGCATTTGTACAGAAATCTTTAAGGTACACACGTGAACAACCTAAATTTCATTAAATCATATATCAATGTTTCTAAAAGTATTGATTTACTTTTGCTTATACGAAAGCTTCACAAGCTACAAAACATAAATAAATTTACAAAGATTATAATTTATAAGAATGGATTAATGGATTATCAAGAAATAATATCGAAAGTGTGTTTTATGAAATGAGGTTTGGAAATTCTCTGGTCTATTTATGGCCAGTATTAAAGGTCATTCTTTTATTAATGGTTGGAGGTTATTGGATTTTTGCGATACATATTTGAACTTTTTGTTGCTTTAGGCGTCTATAAGTATGATTGTGCCGCATAGGTATTAGAAAGTTTTTAACTGATTGTCTATCCTATCTATATGATAAAAGTTGCGTAATACTAAAGGAAACATTTTGGATTCAAGTTATTCCTAAGCTGTTCAATAGGTATTTGGTCTATATTGATTTTAGCTCTCTTGCATATTCTGATACACTAAAGGCGCCAGAGTTATTAATTTGCTTTCTTCTTTTGAGAATTATTATCTAGTTATTTTAGTTTGCGTTCTTGCAAAACAAAAATACAATATTATTTTACGTAAATTTTACGATCCAATAACAAATTTAAACTATTTGAAATAGTTACCAGAGTGTAGGATACAGGATACTTCTTAATATTGTAGGTGGACAGTGTTAGCATGTGGATTGTGGAATCTAGAATGAAAAGGAGAGAATTAATTTATTGTTTAGGTCACGGTTATGATTACACGAACAGTTCAGTAGAGCTACATTTTCGATTTGCCTATTGTACTACGGAACTGGCTATGTAGAAGGGAGTCATTGTGTTACTAGTAATGTAATTATTTAACATAATGTGTGTACTACGTATCCACGGCAACGCCTATATTATATACCGCTAGTTCGAGGCGCTCGCGCCGAGGCTGTGCAAAATCAGCCGAACTCGTTCTACTCCTAGTAATATAATATAGTACTATTATTCAATGCTATTATATAGAACCATACATACCGAGTGGGTACTTTCAAAGCCGAACATAGGGGAATTGCATTGTAACTGATATTTATATAGATTCCTGCTCGCCATTTAAACCCACAACCCACAAGGATGGTAATGTCTTTATTATAAAAACCCTCTGCTCTACTGAATACTCGTTATTATTCATATTATTTGATATTAATAACAGAAACATCGACTGATTTCAAATAATTGAATTGACAGATAAAAAAAGTTGACAATCATAGCAACCTATATTATTTCAAAATAGCATTATTTTATAATTTTTTTTACAGAAAAAGATAACTAAAGTACTAACATTTATTGGTACCATCAGATGCGCTGTATTTTTGTCGTTCTATTCATACCATTACCATCCTTGTGGGTTTAAATGGCGAGCAGGAATCTATATAAAGGTTAGTTACAATGCAATTCCCCTATGTTCGGTTTTGAAAGTACCCAGACGGTATATTGAATGATAGAACTGAACAGGTGTATAAAGTAGTACCTTTTTTCACGAATGGAAAGTTTGACCACAAAACCCCTGGAGGAGGAAAAGGTATAAAATGTAGTACAGGCATATATTGATTGTTTTTCACTCAATTGCATTGCTATAATATATTACAGCAAATAAAAGTGTAATTAACAAACTGGATAATTAAATTATAATTAAAACACCTCTTACAAACCATTCCATCAACTAACAGTATTTTCAGGGAATTGATTTAGGGTTTAATTAATTAAATACTATACCTATACTATTAACCTATATAGTTGAACAACTATAATACCATGTCGGAAAAAATTAGTTGGTATCTTCTTCTGTATATTTCAGTACTCCGAGTAGCCCCTTAACCTGGAGGGGACGACTGGACCGCTACTCCGGAATGCGGACTCAACATTTATTATACTCTGATAAGTTTTAATAGTATATTACGCAACAAGGTTTATAAATGGCATTTTACTCCCAAATTTAATAAAACAAATGTCTAGAAAGTTTAGAAAACGAATTGCATAGGTACTACACTTTTTAGTCGAGAACATAAGTTTTTCGGCCTGTAAAGAATTAGAAACAATCTTTGGTATGCTTTTTCATAAATTTCTTTATATTTTTGTGGCACCTACCTTTAATGAAACTTTGTTCGCTGTTTTCCACACATCTGGAAGGGTACGTATCGTAACTTGACAAACCTTTAGCTGAATTTAGCCTTTAAATTGCAAAAATCAATTGAAAGTCAAAATCAAGTTAGTTGTCATTTTTCAACTCAAATTGTTAAACCAAATTAAATATAAAATAATTTCCAAAGATTAGTATTTTTGTGAAGGTCGTAGAAAAATAAATTATAGTATACAATTCCTTTATAATCTTTCTAGACACTCGCTCGGCTACGTTTCGCTCGTGACTGATAAAACTCGTGACTAAAATGCCGTTTATAAAACTGCGTAGTATACTATAAAAAAGTGGATAAAACAATACTAATTGGACCCATTCTGCAGAAACCATTCAATCCAAGAAGAGTGTATTTATTCTTCAGAAAATTGGAAAATACTTTTTTATAAACAATAAATTGTCGAAAAATGATATTAGCTCTGATTTTGCTACCATGTGGGTTGGTCGCTTTCTGCAGAACTGGGTCCAATTATAATTTGTTGTTTATAAGATTAAAAATAGAATCAATCCATCGATTTTCTAAGCTTTTCTTTGAGTTTTAAAGTGAATTTGAATATATCAGCTTTCTTTTATCGGAGCAGGACGATTTGGCGCCGGCAGTTCGGCGCCGGCGATTCGGCACCGGCAATTCGGCGCCGGCGATTCGGCGCCGGGCGATTCGGCACTGGGCCATTCGGCGCCGGACGATTCGGCGCCGGGCAATTCGGCGCCGGGCGATCTAACCTGAACACAGACTAAGGTGCCATGTGCACATGGCGCCTTAGTCTGTGTTCAGGTTAGTTGCTCTTTGCTGGTAATATATAATATAGAAAGATGGCTAAAAAAAAGAAGATGGTAACACAAAGGGATGTTCATTCCTCAGAAAAGAAAACAAAAAATGGTTAGCAGGTAAGCTGAGGGATGTTCATTCCTCATAAAAGAAAACAAAAAATGGTTAGCAGGTAAGCTGAGGGATGTTCATATCTTTGATTTTCGTCATTTAAATCAAAAGTTTGTGTTATGGACTTATGGCATCGGTTAGATCGCCCGGCGCCGAATTTCCCGGCGCCGAATCGCCCGGCGCCAAATCGCCCGGCGCCGAATCGCCCGGCGCCAAATCGCCCGGCGCCGAATCGCCCGGCGCCAAATTGCCAGCGCCGAATTGCCGGTGCCGAATCGCCGGTGCCGAATCGCCGGTGCCGAATTGTTACGTACCGTTCTTTTATCTAGAAATATATATATAATAGTGTATTGGCGCGGAAAATGAAACGTGTTGCCAACAAGAGTCGCACATATCAACTTTGCTCTGAGGGTCGTCAAGCATTCTTTACCCTGTTTGAGTTATTTCCTGTCATTACTATTTTCCCTTATATTATATTCTGTATACTTATATGATAGATATAAATCTGAAAAGAAACTGCATTCTTTGAATTTTTCATGCTCAATTTCACTCGGGGTTTCCTGTATTTCACAAAATATCCTTTCTGAACACTGTTTTATTGAACGAATTCCTTTCTTTCCAAATATGTTTACCGAATAATAGAATCCTATGTGATTGAAATACTCTGTGCAATATCGGATTTTATTGATTTATCTAGACATTTTAGATATTATAGTAATTCAAAATTCGGATAATTGTATTAGAATTTAGATTAAAACTAATTCGTATTTAATATGGAGGGGGTGGGGGTAACTATTAATTGGTCATTTATGTAATTAAAGTTAATGCGTTAAGCACCATTGTTCGCAGATATCAAAGTTAAATATTACAAAATTTATTCAATTAGTACCTCCTACGTATTGTAATTCTACCGAACATCAAATTGATCAAATATAAGGTTTTTCCTTCCTAACTATTTTTGTCTTTTTTCGCGTGGTCAAAAAACACAAAAATGAAACCCAGGAAGCCAATTGAACACAATTATTTTATTAAGAGGTATTTCAATTTACAGTAAACACAGACCTGTTGTTGTTTAATGCTACTAATTTTCGATATGGCTATGTAGTTTAGTCCCATCTGCTAAGAGCTGGTCTCGGTTAGTTTGACCCTCATAATCCTAGAGTTTCACTGCTACACTACATATTTAATGTAGTTTCGCGGACGGGTGTCTGCAACGTCAACATCCTTGATCTAATTTGATTAACAGTTATATCTACTCTGAGAGGGTTTACACGTTACTAAGAAACAAGTGACAGACTGTATTAATGATAATATAATTACAGGGCGATTGTTACTTTATTAAGGCTAGTTGATTTGTTCATTTACTATTGACAATAGAATAGTTATTTTTATAACAAATGCGGGAAGACGGTGAATTTGAAATGAAATCTGCGAGTTTTTCGGAATTGCTCTTTCCGCAAATGTTCTGAACAATGATTTCTCTACAATCGTATAAAATTGTCTTATATTATTATTGGATTTTTTTTTTAAATTTCCACTTTTACTTTGAGACTCAAGTAAAACTCGCACGAGTTGTTGTTGTTGCTAAGCAACGCATTGTTGAAGGCTATTCCCGCATGGTTGAGGTAGGAATCAGACTGCACGACCAGAGCGACCGTCCAAGACCGACCAAAATTTCAACACATGTACTTTTATGACTAAACTCAGACTGCAGTGGAAGCGAACGACCACGTAGGCCGGCATCGACCGTCCAGATTTGAATTTCAAATTTGTTTGAATTTTGGACGCTCTTGACCTACGAACGTATGCACAATCTTTAGGTTACCTACTAAGAAACGCAAATTACGCACCTTACCTGACAGTATAAAGTATATTATTATGCCTGACAATATTTTGCGAATGCGGTTTCAATATTTGACATGGTTAAATAATAAGTTCTGTCACTTCAGCTTTATTTTTAACTTGACAGGTGCCTGAATGTGGACGAGCAGTGTGATTTTTACATTTTTGGCCGGTCGTGGACGATCGCTCGCTGTAAACGGTCGGTCCTGGACGATCGAGCAGTCTGATTCCTACCTAATGGATCTTTAAAAAAACGTACTTTATCTACAAATGTAATTGCAGAATTACTTATGATTGTTTGTGGTTTTCTGTGTTCTGTTGCCAGAGTTAGTTTCATTTTAACTCAGAAAGCGAGAATTCTCAAGGATAGTAAGGTAATAAATGGCCCTACAACTTACACTTACTGTTGCCGTATGAAGGAGAAGATGTACAGCATTCGCATTTGCTTGCATCGCAAACACTTCTGGGTATCTATTTCCGAACTTGTACGATAAAATTCGCATGCGATAAACGTCACTTCTCACTGCCAGGAAAGCAGTCTTCTGATTGATGTAATTTCCTTTATCGCATGCGAATTTTATCACGCGAGCTCGAGAATACTGGAGACTAATAAAATTTGGAATAAATTGTCAAAACCATTGGATATGGACACATTAGAATATTTTTGCTTATTAATGTCTTCGTTCTAGAAATCTTGAAGGTGAGGTCTACCTGGAAATACTGGATATTCATTGTATTGCAAAATTATAATTAGAATTTTAAAATACATTTTTGCTCTGAATACTGCCATTCATCTAAAGTAGGATGCCTTGCTTGAACAAATTAGTTTGTATGGCGCATTGGGCATTGTACATGTCCATTGTGAATGTGAATTAGGCAATGGCAATGAAAATTGTGTGGCGCATTCGACGGGCTGCAGAAATACTAATTAATTACGCCTTCTTGGTTTAGCCAGTTCTGGTAGTCTACTGGATCTGGAGCATCCAAATTAAACTTCACATTCAAGGGTCTCGTTCATTATTATATCAAAAGCGCACGTATACTAGAAGCTTACAAATGCAAATTAGCACGTTATGCTTTCATTCGGTAAATGGAAAAGTCTTGACATATATTGTTGACGGAAGCCGTTCGAAGTAAAAAAGATCTGTATTGTAATTATTAATTATTATATTTCCTGTGTTTGAGTAAACTTTTAACGTGAACCTATTTTGAATATTTCTTACAACATCCAATGAAAATTAAAATTGTAATTGGATTGTTCGTATTGTCAATGTAAATTCAAGACAAAGTTATTTGCTGAATTTCTACAGTTCAATTTTATAACTTGACCGATTCCATTGTTTTTAATTCCTTTTACAATTCTGAACAAAGGAGCGAAATCCATTATAATGTCACTGATGAAAAAACTGAAGTTTGTCATAACGTTAAATAATAAAGATACTTTCACGCCAGCAGCGATAGAGCAAAAATTTGATAAAGTTCTTTCAACTTAGCTACATTAACATTAAGTATACACGATGAAAGTAAAGTGTTGCAGAGTTGTATCCCCTTGTATAGGCTACACACAAACACACAATACGGAAAACCTTTTAAGAATCATATTGTGTTCTCAAATTGGGAAAATAATTGAAAATTATAAAAACAATGATTGGGTTTAGCAACTTTCTAGTCCATTCTTAGACAGTATACTACTATATATTTAAATTTTCGAAATCAAAGGTCACTGTTTGTGTTTTTATGTTTATACTGAGTGGACTACAGGTGTAATATCGAAGCATCCGAATTAATTCAAGTAATCTTTACCTGGTGATGAACCCCCGTTTGGAGGATTTTGGGAGGTTTTTAACATTTAATTGATCCGTTACCATTCGGGATCTTGTCACCATTTGTTTTGACTTTCAGTTTCCTGTTTTGTTGGGTTTTATGAAAATTGTTCGAGTGCAATTGCTCGAATGGATAATTGCTTGAATGGAAAGGCCGTTGCTAGCTCCACGGCTAACGTGGATATAATTCTGACACAAAATCCACTGCATTACGTTCGGTGCATGTCTGGGGACTTGGAAAATTATTTCAGCTTCCTGAGATTATAGGGAGAGAGGTGCATACGATTGGTTGCCTACTCCCAAGACGTAAAAGTCTGTTTCTGAGAAATTTAATGATAATAATTATTAACTACAAACAAAATCAATCGCTCGGACTTAGAGAAACTTTACTCTAGTATTTTTTATTGGTCATATTCAACTTGCAAATTAATTAAAAATCAATTTAAAATATGAAAATGTTTGAAACTTTCATAATGGAATAATTTTGTGGGTACATGCGCAGTAGGTGCGGCGCAGTTTCCGAATTAATGACGTCACCCCTTGACAAGACGTAATGCCGTGAATTTAGTGTCGAAATTATATCCACGTTAGCCGTGGAGCTGGCAACGGCCGAATGGAAAATTGCTCGAATGGAGAATTGCTCGAATGACAATTGTTCGAATATAGCACGTATCCTGACATAAAAAGTTACCAAAATCAAAATAAGTTAAAGAAATATATATTTATTTCGAAATTAGGTACTAGTAATTAATTACACACTTTTAACTTAAAACACTTAACGAAATATATAAGTTATTATAACTCATTATAATTTATAACTCGTATACACTGTGTGGATAAAGTTTGGAACAAATTCAATATCTCTCGAAATATTATTTTTTCTGGAAAACGCTCGGACAAGTATAGCGATTTACATTACGGCGCATATTTTAAGATGCTTCAAAATTTTTTTGCGTTAGTCATTTTTTTGTAGTGACGTCATCGACTTTTTTTTTTTAAATAGAAAGATGTATATTTGATTGTCGCATTGGATAGACATTGTTTTTCTCTTTTTAAACTTCTAATTTTTTTATACCCTTACATAAGAAAATTTTTGAGAAAATTGTTAAAATAGTTTTACGTCTCAGTAGGCCGATCTGGAACAGCGGGTGCAACTCTAACTCAAAGCAATTGTTTAATTGTTCAACAAGTGTTTATTTTTCGTCTTGGACACTGTCGAGCTATAAACGGATATCAATTTGAACATCTACAATAACAATTTATTCATTATTTTTTTGTGTGTCATTTAAAACTATCAACATTTGTTTTTCAATTTCTTGTTAATTTAATTTATTTAATTTAACTTTTTTTATAATCTTATGTACCTTTATACTCACGTTTCTGTTCACTTTAAAGTAATAAGCTTAAATAAACAATTGCTATGAGTTGAAGCTGCACCCGCTGTTCCAGATCGGCCTACTGAGCCGTAAAACTATTTTAGCAATTTTCTCAAAAATTTTCTTATGTAAGGGTATAAAAATATTAGATGCTTAAAAAGAGAAAAACAATGTCTATCCAATGCGACAATCAAATATACATGTTTCCATTTAAAAAAAAGTCAAGGTCGTCACTACAAAAAAATGACTAACGCAAATTTTTTTTGAAGCATCTTAAAATATGCGACGTAATTTAAATCGCTATACCTGTCCCAGCGTTTTTCAGAAAAAATAATATTTTGGGAGATATTGAATTTGTTCCAAACTTTATCCACACACTGTATAATAATAATAATTGTAGCCAGTTATAAATCAGAATATATTAATAGGTATATATGTAAAATAAAAAATATTTATTTGGAAAGTAGTATGAATTGCACAATTACATAATTTAATATCTATTTAATTCTATTTTCATTATTACAAAATTATCTTAATAACCTATGAGCAAGGCTGCAAATTTATGTTTGTATCTCCCCATCAGTCTCAAAATTTGGCACAATACGCACATAATACGGTTTTTAAAAATTTAAAGTATTTTTTATTTATATTTATTTAAATATTTGTTGCTATATTTGAGCAATTTTTATTCGTTCAACTGTCATTCAACAAATTTTCCATTCGAGTAATTGATTTTCGAACAATTACATTCGAGCAATTACATTCGAGCAATTGCATTTGAGCAATTTTCGGCATACTGTTTTCTTGTATCCTAGTGTTCATCCTGCTATCCTTGCCTCCTGGTATAGGTACTTGTATATTATATTTGGATTATACCTGTTTTATTATTGTGTCTTCCTTTTTTTCGATTTTTCTAAAGTCTGGAGTGCGGCTACATCAACTATTTTCTGGTTTTGGAATCTACATTTGCATTCGTTGAAACTACGGTTGATTACCTATTATCGGCTTATTATTTATATATTTGTTTGGGGAATAATTCCTTTCACCGTTGTAGGTCTTTGTCCGCTTTGTTTGATTGAACTAAGAAACTTCCCGGAGCGTTTTATATTAATTTAGTCAGTCGGCCTTATTAGGTTATAAGTACTATAGTTATTATTTTCTGGGTCATCTGTAAAGATGTAATCAACTAATCACATCGTCGCCCGTTATTATTTTTCGTACAATTATTCTAATTATTTCACCTTTTTGTTTTCATATAGTCTTCCCTTCTTTTTTCGTAATAAACGTTTTTCTGCAACTGTACGCGAAGTGAGCGTTTCGCGTCCGCTGTTCAGGACGCGAAATCTAATTTCGCGGCCGCTGCTATGGTAGCGTCCTCTAAAGTAAAAATCATTGTAATTTATATAAAACTAATTGTTTTATTTACTCCATATCCATAGTAACGCGCTAACTGAAAACCGTTTTTCTATTTACAATGAATTAAGCTGTAGGTTTTCTAAAAGCAATAACATTTACAATTACACATTTTTTACGGTTGCACAAAAAATATTGTGTATACCTTGTCCGCGAAATTCTTTAGCGCCCTCGAGATTGTCTTTCCTCGGCCGCAAGCGTCCTCGGCGACAATTTTCTCTCGATACGATAAAGACACATTTCGCGTCCTTGGTATACAAATAACTATTTCCGGCCATTATAATTTGTAATTATCGACAACTTGTCTTTTCCTAGATTTTTCCTAACTTTGTGTCATCTATGTGTTTTTAATTTTAAAGCATTTTAAACAGTATTTAGAATTCACACGGTGTAGGACTGGTCCATTGTCAACCAAGCGCAGAGGAAAATATATTTTAGCTGTTTTTTGTAGAATAAAATATTAACCGTAAAACATTAATGAAGGTTAAAATATTGACTGAATCTTCTTTTACAGAGGTTGTATGAATCGACCCGGAAGACTTGTGATCTCTGAAGTATAAATTATTTACATTAGTACCCTACGGAGTACAGTATAAGGGTTTATGCCAAAAGCAAAAAGGGAGCAAAGGAGATTGCGGAAGTGATTTGGAAAATTACTTTCTGATCAAAATGCCTGGAGATTCTGAAACCAACGAACCAAACGAGAGGTAAGTTATACCATTTAAGCCGTTTGATCATCTGCCATTACAAATTCTATTATGTTATTCTATTTTCGGCATCGTTTAATACCTTATATATTATTACATTATGTCGTCTTTCATGTGTGAATAATTTTACCACATACTTAAATAGACTGTCAATTCAGCAAGGAAAAAAGTGGTTGATGTATTTATTTAAAACCAATATAACTTCGGATTGTCCGTGTTATTTATTCGAAATACTACGTATTTATAGGTATTCTATTATAGGTTTCAACTTATTAGGTACAGACATGGTGCAGACGTAACATCCACCGCCAGGCTCCTGTAACACAAATCTGTGTTACCTCACAAAGCATATTGTATTATTATACATTATTATAGTATTCGAGCAAACTTAATACATTATAATAGAAAAGCGGCAGTGTGAAGTACTGTAGAGACACAAACACATTCAATTGTGTTAGGTATGCGAAGATTTTAAGATTATTTTGTAAGAGGTTTTGTATTTTCTTCCTGCATTCTATTAAATAAATATTGCTTGTTGTGTGCGGTGGTATTATATTATGTATGCTCACACTGAATTGTAAGTAAATTCATTTAAAGATGGAAATTTGAATGACGTACCGATTACACGAAGTGTCTGCTATACAGGGTAATTCAGTACGAGTAGCTAAACTATACAACATAGTGGAACGGAGAGCAAGGAAGTGAGTGAAGCGGAGAGCAACGAGTTAAGATAGAAGAGCGTCGATAAACGAAGTTAACGCACATAGTAGAGAGTTGATAAGTGACCATAGTACGATCAACATGTCAGCTAATAACAATGTAGATAATTTTCTTTTAATGGAAAATTCGTCATTAAAAATATGGTACTATTCATTACAAGAAACGAGTGGCAGAAGTTGCAATGTACACGATATAAATATAACTAGACATACTTTAGGTGAATTCCATCACTTGTACGAATAGTTGCGAAAACACCCAGACAAATTTCATTCCTATTTTCGAATGTCCCTTTCAACTTTTGACTATAGTTTAGAGAAAATATATCATATCATATAATAAATTGGTCAATATTCATTGTTTATCGGTTGGATATACGAAGGATGAGAGCGACGAAAACAAATTTGCCCGAACTCCACGCTTTGCTACTTTCTACAGCTCTGCTATATCTTAGTTCGTCGCTTCACTATGCGTGTCCAGACTTGCACAGTTTTGTTTGATTTCACCGCGTTGCGAGCTGCTTTGCGCACCGCGTTGCTCTCCGCTCCACTATGTGTTCAGCCTAAGGACCGCAGAATCAGGGAACGGTAGAAGTCTTGTACTATCTCATGGATCCAGATTGCGCAGACAGTTCGTGGAAGGTCGGAATATAACCTGTATGGCCTAGGTATGATGGCTAGCGACGATTATAGGTTTTCTGCGCCGGGACTGTGAGATAATGCAAGACAGTTTTTTTTTGTATTTGTTTTTTTTTTCTTTTCCTTCTCAATAAAGGTATTATTATTATTATTATTATTATTATTATTATTATTTTGTACCCGCAGAAAAAAGGAATCGTGTGGTATAATGAAGAAGGCACATAGAAATGTCTGTCAGTGTAGAATAATAGTTGAAGATGACATACAATATAATTAACCAATACTGAGTATTTTTAAAGTAAAGCCAAACTATTAAAATAGCAACGCAGTACGCAACGCAGCTCGCAAAGCGGTGAAATAATAATAATAATCTCTACACTACCCATATCCTGTTGCCTGGCCCCAGAAGCGCAATGCTTGTGCGGGGGGGAGGAAGGGGCTATTATTATTAAGCGGGCCCGCTTGCGTCTGCAGCCGACTTAGAGATGGAATAGCACAACTCTCATATTCATGTTACAGCCAAAGAAAACTGCAGAAAACCTTGGCCAGAATTGCCGGCACCGGGAATCGAAACCCGGCCCGCTGAGTAGGAGCCTAGCATGCTAGTCGCTCGACTACCGGGGCTATAAATCAAACAAAACTTTGCATGTTTGGGCACGCATAGTGAAGCGACGAAAAAAGATATAGCAGAGCTGTAGAAAGTAGCAAAACGTGGAGTCCAGGCAAATTTGTTTTCGTCGCTCTCATTCTTCGTATATCCAATAGATAAATAATGACTATTGACTAATTTATTAGTGTAGTTTTTGTGCGCAATGCCCTTTGGGACCAGAAAGACCGTCAGCACCATAATAGGTTTATATTGGATACACTATGGGATTCTGTTGCTTCAGAAAGTTTTAAAAGAAAATTAGTGAACATTTTAATCGTACTATGCTCGCTTATCAAATCTCTACTATGTGCGTCATCTTTGTTTATCGACGCTCTTCTATCTTAATTCGTTGCCCTCCGCTTTACTCATTTCCTTGCTCTCCGTTCCACTGTGTTTTCAGCTTAACGTTAATATGTTGATGCCACTAACAACTAACAATAGAAACGCAGATATCTGACATGTGCCTTCTGCTTGACGCAGCATGTTTGTAATTTCAGCAATTTATTATTATCAGCTGATTCAGTGTCAAGTTCCTCTGTTTGTTCATGCATTTTCTAAAGTTTATTAGTAACAGCATTTTTAACCTTTTCAGCTGAAACATTTTCAGTAATAAATTATAAGCTCCTCCTAGCTATATTATGGGGTGAATTTTAAATTAGCAGGTTTGCCAACAATTTAGTTAACATGATTGAGAACAGTGCTAACATGATTGTGACAAGACAGGAAGGTTTTAATCGTAAAGGTCATACAAGGGTTGTGGTTCCTTCATTGCCGCAGAACAGCGATCGCTGAAGAAATCATCGGGGTGTGTAACTCCGTTTTTATTGATATGCTAGGATATTCATCCGGATTTATCAGGTTACCATGAAAATTCCCTTGCAATATATCGATTTTGTATAAAATTAGTCGGGTTTTCGATGTTAATGTATTTCAAAATTTCTTCATTTCGTGTTTTTTAAGGAGAAAATGGAATTGGTGGTTGAAAATATATTTTATTTATATTCGTATATTCATGAGCGATTACTTAAAAGAATTGTTTCCCCTCCCATAATGTGGAACAAAGACTTAACTTAAAGCTGGTAGTCACTTGGTATACTTCTAAGAATTAGGTACCTATTTTGATTTTCGAATATAGCTTGTATGGAAATCTATTGGGGTTGGGAATACCGTAAATGTCGTAAATTTTGAATTGGAAAACGTTTTATAAATATCAGCTGCTGAAAGGGGGTGTAGATCGATGATATTTAGATAGCGTCACCGCTAGAGAAATTTTTCAGTAAGTAGTATATTAAAATTATTGAATTTAGGCCCGGTTTATTCACCTACCAGTAAAGTCCCGAGTAGCTACTTGACAATTAACTTTATAGGTTACCCGGGTAACAAGACTATATTAGTCCTGTTACCCGGGTAACCTATAGAGTTAATTGCCAAGTAGTTACTGGGGACTTTACTGGTAGGTGAATAAACCGGGCCTTAGTATAATAATATTTTCTCTAATAATAATAATAATAATATATCTTCAAAAACTACATGAATGCTTATAAAATCAGTTTGTGTTGAATCCGGAAACGTAATAATGCTTTTACTAAATAACGAGCAGAGATTTTAATTTCTATTATGCCAAGTAGAATAAATTAGAATCCGTTCATTCTCTGAGTTTCTTCTCTTTTGCTCCTCTTTTGAGGTGGAAATCCTTTCAAAAGATTTAGTATTCATCGGAGTAGGCAATTAGGTGTTGAATAAATTACTCTTGATACCGCTCCAAAAGATCTGCAGTATTATCTCCTATTGTACTGTTACCGTACATAAAGGAGAAACGAATTCACTATGTGTACATTCAATCATTTCCTTTAGGTATCTGACATACCAATTAGTTAATTTAACTAATTTTGACTATTAGTTGAAATATAGTGATTTAAATGGCAAGGTTTACTATTCCCATTATTTAACCTTACCAACGATCGAATGTTATGGACACGATTCTTGTAACAGTTCGTATCCCTGACAATTGACCGTTAGATATCTTAAGAAGAAGTTTATAAACTGCATGAACATGTGTGGTGCCGAATGATAGGGCATTTGACTGCGGCGCTAAATATCTTGTCAAATTCGGGGGTGGCAACTTGGAGCCTGACTTGTCCACTCGTTTAAAAATAGAGTATCGAGCGCTGCATTAGGAGGGCCAGTAATAATGATATAAGTATTAGGGAAGTATATGGAAATATAAAATTTCAGATAGGAAATTATACTAAGGGCCGGTTTATCAATGCACAGTAAACTCCTTGTTAAGGTAACCCAACGATCAACTGTTATCGATACGTTTCTTGTAACAATTCGTATCCATGGCAATTAAACATTGGTTAGCTTAACAGGGAATAGTCTATCATAACGCAAGGCGTCTATAAATTGACTTTATACAGTAATGAAATAAAATGTGGTACGATACACGTCTGGGAAGTTATTATTAAAGTCTTTCCTCTTTCGTTTAGAAATTCTGGATTCGCCTCCACCACGAAAATGGTTAATGATAAAAAAATCTCAAGAGACTGTTTCAACCGTAAATTAGTTGAGCATTTTGAAAATTGTATTAAAAACTAAAGAACCAGTGGCGTACCATCTTTTCATCCCAAAATATTCACGTACGCACCTGTAGCTATGCCACTGGAGAAGGACAAAACTGACAAATATGGTCCATTTTAGCCACATGAACCTACATATGTATTGCGTAATTTTTTAAATTTTAATTCCCAATCATTTAGCATTAAATAAAAAAAACGATCTTTTCTTAACAATTTCCAACACCCTGTAACTCGATAACAAAGCATTTGCGGACCTATATAAATAGGAACTTTTCGGATTTATTAATTTTGTGTGCTTTATTTATACGGTTGGCTTCCCTAACACTCCGTATAATTTGTTACAAACATATTAATATAATTGTAAAGGGGTTCATAAAGTATACCGTTTCCTTATTTATAAATAAGATATAACCTGGAACGAGAAATTATATACCTAAGGACTTTTGCTGTAGTAGTTCTGTGTACATGTAGAAGAGATTAAAAATGCGAATGATCACTCATGCTGTGCTCAAATCGTTTTCAAATTTGAAATAAGTTAGAGACTTCTCTGGGGAACATTTTTAAATTAGTAGGTGCTTGCTGAGCGTTTGATTTGAAATCTGCGTAAATTTGTGTTTGATTGAATATATGAAAATTAGAAAAACATGCTTTGATTCTGAAACGGTAGGCAAATGGATTTTTAAAACCAAACGTGTGCGTATAAGATCAAAGGGTGTTATAATGATGAAATAAATTGACATGTATGGTAGAGGTAGTACTCGTGGTAGTCGCACTTTGAAATTCCAATTTTATTTTGTCGTTGGTCTACAATATAGAAAGCATTTAGTGTTGAGAGGGTGAAATTCTATTTGAAATGTTGTTTGCAACAGACGGCGACTCTGGAAATGAAGTGCTTTGTGATTTAAGTGTACACAACAAGAATGAATTTATGAAATGTGAATCGATGGTGGAGTTGCAGTATTAATACCTACTTCTTATATAGGTATTTGTATTAAATATTATCTTATGAAGAATATGTGAAGGTAATTACTTGAAAAGGAACTATTTTAATGAGATATGAGAATATACTATCTCTAAAGTTATTTTATAGTTCTCCATTGATTTTCTAAATTCGATAGTAGAAAACAGCCGGATAAAACAGAAGTAAAACAAAAAGTGAACGCCTGTTAATTGCCTTCTATCTATAACAAAAACAACAACAAAAGTGTACTGTTGTGCAGAGCTTATTCCATTCTGGCTGGCGAAAGTATTAGAATGCGCATTAGGCTAGGAGGTTGTCTTAAGTATTGTAAAAATTGTACTGCTTGTGCGTACGCCAATGCACTCAAGGGCGGAATTACCGGCAAAAGTGACCACTTTTTCTGACCGTTTTTTCGCCAGCCAGAAGAATGGAATAAGCTCTATGATTGGTGTTGCTTACGGAAGGGGGATGTAGGAACCACTGCCACCATTTGAACGCAGTGCCTGGATTGAAATAGTCAAGGATGTTCGTTCCAGATTCTGAAATTGGGCAGGAGAAATGTTTCCTTACAAACATGCAGGGTTTCGTGACATGGGGGAAACCCCCCATTTCAAATATTCTGATAATGCGAAAAGACTGTTTAGATTCTTTTCTATAGACATATACAAACTCCAGGTCTTGAAAACTATTACACTACAGTTGTACTGCTAGAAGAAAAATAATTAATATAAGAGACACAATAGGCCTTTTTATAACACAGAGTTTTTTAAATCTATTTAGTAGAACTCAAAGTTTATAATTCATCAGTTATAATAGTTACTTGTTAATGGTTTTTGTCTTGTAATAAATTGCTCGAAATATAGACAAGACAAGGTGGAAAGGGAAGTGTTTTCAGTTTCGCATAATGTGATATAGTTCACTAAAGTTGTGACAGTTACAAACAAGAATTGATTTTAAGATACGTTGCGTGACTACAGCAACCTCTCGTGTATCACGAACTCTCCTATCAAGAAGCATTATAGATAATACTAATAAGTAAACCCTTAACTGAAAGCTATCCAGGGACTTTTTATATCTATTAACATTTTCTTATGGGACGTATACTTTTAACATGATTTAATTCTGTTAATTCGTTCTTATTCTAATGGCAACAATAAGTGAAATTTTTCTATTTTTACAGGTTTTAGATTTTTATATTCTATGGTTGTTTTAAGTGTTTTTTCTATGCAGTTTTACTTTAGTCTGTCTGTGTATATAGGGTGTTACGCAAGGTAACAGCAATGACTTCCTACTTTATGCTAGCTCCTGCAGAATCACCCATTAAGAGATTGCTGTTACATTGCATAACACTATGTATAATAAATAGTAGAGGACTTATGCCCGATTGCACCGTCGTCACTTAAATTTTAAGCGAGCCTTAAAAGTTGAATTGCCATGGATACAATTGTCACCAAGAATTGTATCCATGGCAATTAAACTTTTAAGGCTCCCTTAAAATTTAAGTGACGACGCACGGTGCAATCGGGCATTAATGTGTCTTTCTGTTTTAATCCAGTTTTTATTTTGAATGCTTTTGATTTTATCCGTCTATTTGTACTATCCCGCTTTTTACATTTGTGATAAACGATAATTAAAGTTCAATCTTCTTAAATATACACTAGTGCTTAAAATATTTTCTTCTTGTCTTATAATTAAAGATCTTGTAATAGTCCAGGAGCTAGCGGTATATTTTAAGACTAATTTCTATCAAGCTGAAATTTTTTTTATGAGCTGGTATGGTTATGTCTGCCAAATGTAGGTGGTCGGCAAAATCGGACCGCGGGACATAGAGCGCTAAGAAAAAAAATTGGCCAACTAACCAATCCAGGACGTCAGAGAGTGTTTCTGTCCCGCTCAAATTGTCGGACAAGGTGATTTTTGTGTTTGTTAAATTAGTATATAGTTATTAAAAAAAAAATCAGGTTGATGGTAATAAGTCAAATGTCTTAAAAACAATACGAACCCCAAACGGCAGACACTGATTCAGTTCCGACTCTTATGTCGGACAGTTAATTTTTTGTTGTCGGAATGTCTTAAATAACGAGCAAAATAGGAATTAGCTTGATTGAAGTTTGTAAATGTCATCAAAAAATAATTATTAAAAACAAAAAAATTCTGGGCGCTTTATGTCCCGCGGTCCTATTTTGCCGACCACCTACATTTGGCAGACATAACCATACCAGCTCATAAAAAAAATTTCAGCTTGATAGAAATTAGTCTTAAAATATACCGCTAGCTCCTGGACTATAAGATAAGTTTGCAAAGAATCAGTAACTTGTATTACATAATAATATCAAAATAATATGTAGGTTACTAAAAGAAATACAATCAACCGTTTTGGAAAAATAGGCATGAAAAGCAAATTGTGTCCTTATTAACTTGCGTGTACTAAAATCGTAACTCACCATTTGAACACTACATTTAATTAACGAATTGGTAATCCCTAAGGAAATGCTTCTAATTTTAGTGGATTACTATCTATAGCCCTCTTTTGCAACTGCTTTTAATACTTTAATGCGGGAGAATTGAAAATTTTTATGGTTTCAAAATGTAAAACGCACCTGTCGAAGGGAAGAATAATAAAGACTTTTATTTATGTGCATATTTTTTACACTATAAAGAAACTTTGGACTACAAAATTTATAAACCTGTTTTGATTATCTAAAAAATAAATTTATGAAATATTTTTCGCAGTCACAACATTTTGTCGACATAGTATTTAAAAAAAATATTTGTTTAAAATATCAATAATGTCTGCAAATTTAATTTTCCGTTTAGTTTGCTGCATATGCGGAAGCTGATTTGAATTCAACATTGTGTTTGTTTTATGTTTAATCTACAGCTTTTGAACTTTTTCTCTATTTTGTGGCTACATCAGCACAGCACCGGTTCTGTTTGTTTAAACAGAATATATCAAAAACTTATTATATTTTTAAAACAAATACAAATATTGTTGGAATATAGTACCTGTTACCGCTTTAATTTATATAAAACTGTTTTCTGATACATAATTAATCAAAAATGAATTATCTTCTTTCTAGCATCAAATGTGATACGCTATAAATATGTTTTTCTTACTGAAGTTAGTTATTTATTTTGTTTCTTCATCTCCTGGGAGTCGACCAAGAATTCTTTATCAATATAGGAGAAATGTTCCCTATCTATTTCTTCTTAACTATCTAGCGATCAAAAGGTTTTCAAATTAGAGTGGTTTTAGAATTTTATTTTAATAATTATATGAGATTGAACTATAAAGAAATTAGTTCAGTTCACCTCTATGCGCGAGTATGTACCATATGACATGCCTACTAACACACAGTCAACTCGATTTGAAAACTTTTCTATCGCTCGTTATAATTGTATTTGACAATCTTGATTTTCTGATTTTTTTACTTTTTGAATATTACTTTGTATCCAAAATCTATTATTTTTGACACATTTTCTTGTAGTGTATGAACTATTCTTTAATTATTTGGTATTATGATCGTTATTTTTTCCTTTTTTTTTTTGAGAAATATTTTCTTCAACCTTGATTTTTACTCTAATCAATGCCCTGTACGCATGGGCGTCATTTAAAAAAATGTTAAGTACGGGCCAAATAGTTAAAAGTAAAACTCTTATAAAATGAGGTGATTGATTTTTTTCGCTTTTTTGCGGTAGGAATTACATTGTCTTGCATAGAAACCAAACTAAGTGTACTAAAATAATATTTTATTATGAAAAAACGCAATACAAACTCTAATACAAAAAACAAAGGAACAAAACGTAGAAACAGAAACTCTAAACATGTTAAGGTAAAATAAAATAAAATTAATAATAATGATAAAACAAACGAAGAGGACAAAAGGTATTTTACAAAAAACAGATATACCACTTCTACTTCATGTCAAACAAAAATTTCAATTTGCGTCTATCCGATCCGTAAATATCTATTGTTTTTGAATAATATTATCCACAGTGGCGCAGCTAGGATGGTGCAGAGGGTGCCCTTGCACCAGGCGCTAAATTAAGAAAGGCCCCGAAGGCGCCAAATTAACAAACGTTCAGCGTAAAATGCAGGGGCGCCGGCAGCTATGAGCAAGGGTGGGCGAACGCCCACCCTTGCAAACTTTCAAAAATATTAAAAAATAAAATAAAATACAAATTAAAAAGAAAACCAAAGACATTTTTTTAAAAATTTATTTACATATTTCATTGTGGCCAAAACAGAAATGTATGTTATTTTGTAGAAAACTCGCCCACAACTCTCTCTATAAAATGTTCTGAATTCGCCTTTTCTCGGCGAACACTTAGCATGCACAGTCTCATCAGTCATTTATTAGGAATTAGGAAACCAATAAAATATATTATTAAGTTTTAATGTTGAAAAATGTATCAAAATTTTTTATGAATTTTTTATATTGCCTAGAATTCAATTACGGGCCAAGGCCCGTACTTGCCCTCCCCAAATGACGCCCATGCCTGAACGTACTATTTTGTTTTGAATTTGGTGACTGACAGATTGGATACTATAGTAGTTTAGGACTTATATACTGTACGAAAATAGTTTTAAAGCAAGAATCCTGCTTTTCCACAGCAAGAGAGGTATTTCGCTAAATATCGACTTTCCGATGTCTTGATTTTAAAGTATTTCATTTTCCGCTACTTCGTAAACTAATTATTTTGGCAACGCAGCGATATAGCATTCGAAAAACTGTATCGAACGAAAACCAACATCGTATCACACACGGACCCGGACATTAGGGCGCGGCCGTTCGGGCGCGGCCGTCCGGGCGCGGGCCATAAGGGCGCGGGGACACTCGGGCGCGGGACACTCGGGCGCGAAGACGTTCGGACGCGGACCATTAGGGCGCGGGACACTAGGGCGCGAAAGCTGTCTAATATTTTCAACGTTACTCTTCTTGTCAAAATAATTCTTGCTGATTGCACATACTTACTGTATAACGTAATGTAAAGGAGTATTTACATCTAAGTTTAAGTATGAAGAGCTAAATAAATTACAGATTCAATTGTATTCTATATTGTATTGTAATAATTCTATTAAATTGTGAAAGTAGTGCATTAATAGTATATTTAAAAAACAAGTTTCATAAGGCAAGTTTTTATCGGAAGAGTTCAAGAACGGTTGCAATAAAAAGCCTTATGAAACGTGTATTTTATAATTTCAAATTTATATTACTATTTCTTGGAGCAAACAGAATTTTTTTTAATTGAAATATATATTAAAATGTCACATCATTTAAAAGTAAATCTAAAATTACAGGATTTATATCTTTGCCCAGCATTTTTTGTAATTTATTTCCCTCTTCATACTTAAACTTAGATGTCAATACTCCTTTACATTTCGTTATATACGTAGTATGTGAAATCAGAACGAATTATTTTGACTAGAAGAGTCACGTTGAAAATATTAGACAGCTTTCGCGCCCTAGTGTCCCGCGCCCTAATGGCCGGCGCCCGAGTGTCCTCGCGCCCGAACGGCTTCGCGCCCGAGTGTCCAGCGCCCGAGTGTCCCCGCGCCCTTACAGCCCGCGTCCATACGGCCGCGCCCGAACGGCCGCGCCCTAACGGCGGCGCCCTAATGTCCTAGACCGTATCACACAGTATCAAGCATCAGACGGGCAATAACGAAGTGGAGACATGTTTAATGTAGGGCAATTAAATTGATAAGAAACTTTTGTACATACATTTTAAATGTCCTGGACTAGCACGTCTTGGCAATTAGCAAGCCTATTCTGAAACTCCCAGCAGTTGTGTCGGAGTGATTTTCTTTGCATACGTTGACTTTGGTTTTCAGAATAGAACTAGAAATTTAAAGTAGTTTGACGTAAACGTAACATTAATAATAGAAATATGGTGATGACATCAGCTTCATAAACAGTTCGTTCGTCTATTATTATTATTTTTATTTTTTCTAAATATTGCCGCTTAGCCAAAAGAAGAAGGAAACGAACTGCGATTAATTAAGTTGTTTCAGGCATATAACAGCAATATAACTACGATCGTTAATTATTATGTTTGAAAGTTTAAACTGTTTTCTTGTTTCACATAAACTTGTTTCCGTACAAACTAAACTTTTAGACAAACTGTTATTTATCATAGAACTGAGCAATGTTAGGTAGAATAAGCAGCAACTCTAATGCATAGGTACCTACTGGTATATTCACAAACTTTTTATTTAATTTTGTATGCATTTTTTTTTTAAACATTTAAGCAACGTCGTATCCACTTGCAACAAGAGGGGATCTTTTTTCAAAATTGAATGCTCTTTAGGTCACTATTAACAATGGGAAGTAAACGAACTTAACTTCCCCTTGTTATTGTTGTCCAAGGGAAGTACGTAAAGGAACTTTTGTTTCGAATTTATATTTGTAAGATAATTGTCAAAATTACAATTAACAAAATTTGGTTTTCTTCTTGTAGTTGATAAAATGTTATATTCAACTTGAGATGTAAGTAAATTTGCCTAGTCTCGGACTATTATTGCTCTCGCTAGCGCTCGGGTACAAACCCTTGCAGCATAAATAACTATTTCCACACCCTGCATTGTAAGTCAGTATTAGGACATTGATTTGATGGAAGTAGGTATTAGATCCAAATAGGTACATCTTGCTTTACAATAATAAATTATCTCATTTCAATTTATTCATATTTAATAGTTATTTTTATTATAATATTTATATTTATTTATTAATCTTCAGTAATAAATAAAATTGTTTATTATCACGTCAATTACAATATTAATAACCTCTGACAAATTACCTACGGTAATTAATACCAACATAATTTCCTTGATACATAAATAACACAATTAATTAAACTTTTAATAAAGTTTCTATGTTTACAAAAATTTTAAGGATAAAGTATAATGATATATTTTTAAACTAGATAAATAGTAATTTTTTGTATAGATACCTACTGTTAGTATACAACAATACTATAGACTCGCAAATTTAACAATTATATTTAAGATGAGGTATATCTGATAATTCTATTTCAGAACGAAAGTTAACGTTTTGTCTTATATTATAAAGATATCTTTTATATGCTATATACAATAATGTGATACAAGTTGCTAAAGAAGTTAAAAGGGATAGAATAAGAATGACGTATAAACAGGAACCAATAGAAATATTGATATCCTTTGAATTTATATTCCAAATTATAGATAGATTACCAATTACCTGATGAGCCTGTTCATTTAAAATTTCTTCTCTTGAACTTGATTTGGTTTTATCAATATTTTCAAGGTAATTTGCAATGTTAAGCGGAAGATCATCCATACTTTCTTTTATAGCATTTAGTGTATCTAACATAGACGCCGTTAAATTTGTTATTGCGGATTCAGTGTTATTGGTTTTAGTTAATGATTGCTCATTATTGTAATCTAAAAAGTTTATTTTTGTTTCTCCTGAACTTTCAGTACAGTAAATTCCATCAACATTTTCTTCTGTGTAACGTTTAGTAGCATTGAATATATAATCTACCGCCCTTCCTCTGAATGTTTTAAGCATGTGCGTAAGTAGTTGGCAAGACCAATTGTTATCGTTGATGATAATAAAAGCAAGGCTCGGAAGATGCAGAAGCAACGATGTACTTATAGTTTATGTATGTGAAGTTATTGTTACTTAAATCTAACAAATCTAACTTTCTTAATGGATACAACACTGCTTCATTTATTGTAGAAAAATTATTGTTTGAGAGATTTAATTGTTTTAATTCTCCCAAATTAGAAAAACTTCCTGATTTGAATTGTGATAAAAAGTTATTGCCAAGCTGTAAATTGTTCAAGTGGGGAAAGTTTTTGAACGTTCCCAAAGGCATGATTTTAATAAAATTATTATTTAGCAATAATTTTTGCAGATTGTTTAAGCCCATAAATGATTCCGAACTAATAACAGAAATGCTATTATTTCTTAAATCAAGCACTTCTAGCTTATTTAAATCAAAAAATAATTTCCCTTGTAATGTTTCTAAACCGTTGGAATTTAAGTTTAACAACAATAATTTATTCAGAGTTTTAAAAGCGTTTTCGTCTATGGAGAATATCATATTATTATTCAAGTTTAGTTCTTTTAGATTTTGTAACGCACCGAATACGGTTCTATGAATTTGTTGTAGTTTATTGGATGCTAAATTTAAATATTCCAAATTGCCCAAAGTTTTAAAAGCTTCTTCGTCTATAGAGTGTACCATGTTATCATTCAAGTTCAGTTCCCTTAGACTTTCTAACGCACTGAATACGGTTCTGTGAAGTTGTTGTAGTTTATTGGATGCTATATTTAAACATTCCAAATTGCTCAAAGTTTTAAAAGCTTCTTCATCTATAGAGTGTATCCTATTATTATTTAAGTTCAGTTCCTTTAGACTTTGTAATGCACTGAATACCACGTTTTTAATATGTTCTAGTTCGTTGAAACCCAAGTTTAAAATTTTCAGCTTGTTGAGATTACCAAAAGAATCATCGGCTATATTTTGGATACGATTATTAATTAATGTCAGTCTAGATAAACCGCAGGGAAACATGGTTTTGTTAATGGAATATAATTGAGAGTTGTGAATGTCAAGAGTAGAGCAGGCAGACTCATCATAGCAACTGAATTGTCCATCATTTATAGCACATTGTGCAAAAGAAGTAGTTGTAAGATTTGTACAAATCAATACGTAATGATTACAAAAGCTGCCATATTTAAAAATTTCAAATCCATTGTATGTCCAATGAAATTCCTTAGAAGCTATTGTCTGTAAATTAATTGATAATATAATGTACGCGAAGAATAGTTCAATGGCATATGTCCAAAGCATCATTGTTATCTGCAATCAAATATAACAAAAATATAAATTTATAGGAAACTGTTCAAACAAAATTTATAACAATTTTCATTCCGAAACACTATACTATAAACAGTCTTATAGGTACCGCTCGGAAGTATAGTCAAACCTGATGTAAAGACTTACAAACGTTATGTATAGTTATTGTAGACAACACACGAAGTAAGACAAATCGCGTGTTGTCTAGACAAGACCAAAAATGTCTACTGGTAGTAGACAAAGTCCGGAATATTACATCACTTCGTGTTTTGTGCAGACAAAAATCGTTTTGTCTGTGTTAAGCTAGACAGAAGACGTTCAGAGCATTAAAACCTCACTGTTACGCGTGTTCGTGAAGAATTATTGAGTTCGGATTGCTATAGCTTGACTATAAAGATGAATTAGTTTAAATTTTTTTAAATTCCCACATTAAAATTAAATACCCAAGATGTTACATCAATCTAAAACAAGTAAAACGAATTTTAAAATACTACTGTAAGGTTCTATAATATTGTTTTATTAGGATCATTTGAAGTACAACTTTTGCGTTGTGTTTGTAAAGTTATGTAAGGTTTAGCGGACGAGCATTACCGAGTACAACAATAATTACAGACGAAGCCCAAAAAGGTACTTCTGATCCACATAAAACATGCTATTTTTTCTTCAAACGTAGAAAATGCATTTGCAATTTAAAAACATATTAGAAAATTAAAAACGCCATAGATGATAGAAAAACAAATTGAACAATTTCTAAAAACGCTTCTGCAATTTTATTGTTGCAGAAAAGTTGAACTTTTTAACTGTTTCTATGAAGTTCTAACGTCTAGTTTCTCTGACGTTTGAAAAAAAAAATTATTTACTAAATATTTCTAACTAAAAATATAGGAAAATGTTTTTTAATATACATTTTTCTAAAGTAATATAAAAAATATACCTAACGTTAATGTACGTACCAAAATCGAACCCTTGTAGTTTGCTTTTTCTTACACTAGTATCTACTATATTAAGTTGACTGTGATGTTTTATATTTCCTGATTTTCTACTTTATCTTATACCGTTTAGAGGAAATAGCTATCACTGTTTCCATTGATATTACAATCGGCTACATACACAAACTGAAACATATATGGCAGACTATTTTATTTGTCAGTTTGGTATTATCTGTTTGTATTATTTATAATTTTATAAATCGAAAAAATTATGAAATAAATTGATACGCTCTTTATTAATAAAATGGAGTCGTTCGTGAATTTTTCATTTATTCATTTAATTAATAAGGCGGCGATTATGATACATTAACATTATTTCTTAACAGTAAGCATGGTTTGTTGGTTACACCCGGATTTCTACTGGACGTGTGCGAAGTGGCTGCTGCTCGTAGACCCTCCCCTGGAGTCGCGGGTCACAGCTACCTGGTAGGAGGCGGTACCGGCGGCGGGTTGTGTTGGTCTCTATCGTCCTCAGCCCGTACTTGAGCCGTGCGGGGGGTGTTGGTGGTAGCGGAGAGATCAGTGCCGGGAGGGGACTGATCGGCGGTGTGCCTGGGCGATGGTGGGGTTGACCCGGTGGAGGCGAAACTCGGCCAGGGTGCTGGGTTGCGGGACCCGGTTGCTACTGCCGGGGCTTGGAACTGCTTGGCTGAACGGCTGTGCGGGTTCGGCTTGGCAGGACTACTGGCTGGTGCTGGTTCTGCGGTGCTGGTTCGGCTGTACTGGAGACTGCTTATTGATCCCTGTAGAGAGCTGGACTCGAGTGTCTTCTGGTAGCCCGGACAGCGGTTTTATACAGTCCGGGCGGAGGTGGAGCGACCCGCGTGAAGCAGAGCGCGCTTGTGATTGGTGCGCGCCCCTCCTACGTAGGTCGAGTAGCGTGGGGGCGCTCGAGCGCATTCGAGTGATGCCGGTCGAGGGCGCTGTGTTTTGGGAGGCCTAACTGGCCGGGGCATTTTGTCTCAATTCCCCCTCGTCTTCTTCGCTCTCGAGCGGCATTATATTTCTGGGGTTGGTGGTGCTTGGGTAGGGCCGGAGTTGGTCCTCGTGGATTTTTATGATTCTGCCTTCTTTCTGTATCTCGTAAGTGGTTGCCCCGGACACATGGCTGATGGGGTAGGGTCCTGCCCATTTTGCCTCGAATCCGGCGCAGATGGCTTGCGGTGCCTTCGATAGGGGATGTTGCTTTACCATAACTTGCTGGCCTACTTGAAAACGTGGCCTTCTTGGGATTGTGGGTCGACCTGTTTGGGGGTGGTGGTTGCCGTGGGGGATCGCGGTATCCTTGGAGTTTGAGGGGTGTCGCCAGTCACCGGGCCGTTTTAGTTCTCGTCCCAGGAAGGATAGGGCTGGCGTGCTGCCTAGTACTTCGTTGGTCCTGGTGCGTATGTTGAATAATATGGCTGGTAGGTGCTGGCTCCATTCGCGGTGATTTTGCCCGTGTAGGCGTAGGCGGAGTCCTTTTTTGATTTCTTGATTCCGTCGTTCTGTGGGATTGGCACGGGGGTGGTAATGGGCTGTAGTCCAATGGTCCACGTCCCATCGATTGCAGGCTTGTCTCCAGTTCTGACTCTTAAATTGTTTTCCGTTGTCGGTTAAAACCGTGCGAGGGTAACCGTATCTGGGAAACAGGTCATGTTGGAGAGTGTTGATGATGATGGGAGCGGTGGAGTGACGTAGGGGATAGGCCTCTGTCCAGCGGGTGTACAGGTCAGTCACGACTAATATAAAGCGATGGCCGGCCTTCCCGGTGGGGTAGGGACCCATGAGGTCTAAGGCTATCTTTTCCCAGGGTTCTTGGGCTTGCTGGGCGGTTTGGGGAGCTCGGGCCTGGTTTGCCCCTTTTTTGCAGTGGAGGCAGGGCAAACACCTTCGGATGTATTCGCATACTTCGTTGCGCAGTTGGGGCCAGTAGAATTGGCGGGCTATGACTCGAATTGTTTCAGCGATGCCTGGGTGTCCTGCTAGCTCGGCGTTGTGATATCGTTGTAGCACGGCGGACCTGGCGGTTGGGGGAACGTAGAGCTTCTTCGTCCCATCAAACACCCTGTATAACAGGCCGTCGTGTATCTGATATTTGGTCGCGCGAGTGGTAGGGTTTTGTTGGCTCTCTGAAGCTAATTCTTGGGTCTGAGGGTCGACTTGTTGTGCCTGTAGTATTTCCTCTAGCAATGAACTGTAGGGCTCCTCTGCGGGCATGGGATGACAAGTCTCGTGAGTAGTTAGGTTTATGGCGGGGTGGATAGAGGTGTCTTCCTTCCCTGTGGATTCGGGGGGCAGGAGGGGCTCCGCCCCCCATGGTAGGTCCAGCTCGCGGTTAGTGGGGTTCCGGGATAGCGCGTCCGGTAGTTGGTTTAGATTCCCTGGGCAGTGCTCGAGGGTAAAAGTGAATTGTTGAAGTAGTAGGGCCCATCGTGTTAGCTTGGCGCGTTGGTCCTTCGCGGTGTTGAGCCATGTTAAGGCTTTGTTGTCGGTTCTTAGAGTGAACCTTCGTCCTTCCAGGTATGGTCGATAATGCTTAATGGCCCATACTGCTGCCAGGCATTCCTGTTCGTTAGAATGATAGTTCCGTTCTGCCGTGTTGAATCGGCAGCTTGCGTAGGAGATAATGTCTCTTTCTCCGTCTTCGCGGTCTTGGTACAGGACAGCGGCGGCGCCTTCTTTGCTGGCGTCCGTTTGTAACACGAAGGGGCGATTTGAATCGGGCCGGGCTAACTGTAGGGGCTGCTGGATAGCCAGCTTCACGTTGGCGAACGACGTTGCGGCGGCTTCTGTCCAATTCCATTTCTTCTTCGGGCTGAGCAGGTCTGTGAGGGGGGTGGTAAGGGAGGCGAAGTTCGGGACATATTCCCGGAGCCAATTGCACAATCCCAGGAAACGGCGTAGCTCCTTACGAGTTTTTGGGGCGGCGGCTTGGGTGACGTGTTCCCGATGGCCGTCTTGGGGATAGTTGCCGGTTTCGCTAATGACGTGCCCCAAGTAGTCAAGGGTGCGTTTTCCGAAGTGGCACTTGGAGGCGGTACAGAGGAGGCCGTGTTCTTGTAATCGTTCGAAGACTAAACGGAGGTGGTTGAGGTGCTGTTCCCAGTTCTGGGAGTAGATGATTATGTCGTCCAGATACACCATGCAGAACTCGTGTAGGTATCCAGTGAGGACTTCTCGGGCCATCAACCTTTGGAACGTCATTGGTGCCGTTTTCAGGCCGAAGGGCATCACCTTGAATTGGTAGGCGGCTCCGTCGGGGGTGGTGAAAGCAGTGTAGGGGCGAGACTGCGGGGCGAGTTCGATCTGCCAGTATCCAGCTTTCAGATCCAAGGATGAGAAGATCGTGGCTGGTCCAATATCTTTTATTGTTTCGTGGATTAAGGGCAACACGGCGGGTTCGTCGATGGTGACGGCGTTTAGGCGGCGAAAATCCAAACAAAACCGGGCGGTGGTGTCTTTTTTGTTCACGAATACAATGGGTGAGTTGTGCGGTGAGTGGCTGGGTTCGATGATGCCTTCGGCGAGCATGTTCTCCACCTGTTGCGCAATCACCCGTTTTTTTTCTTCGTTGTAACGATAATTAGCGCTGCGGATCGGGGTGTCCGTTTGGGTGCGGATCTCGTGCTGCATCGTCTTGGTGGGTGGTGCGGTGCTTCGCCATACTTCCGGGAACTCGTTGAGCAACTGTCGCAGCTTGGGGGTGTGAGTCTCGGGAAATTCGTGGTTGATGTTGGCCATGTCGATGGGGGCTGCTGCCGGGGCGGCAGATGATTTTCTACGAATGCAGTGGATGGTGGCACGTTTTTCTATGCCCACATGGATACATTGTCGCGTAAAATCGAAGGTGGCGTTTTGGTGGCGCAACCAACCATATCCCAGGATTAGGTCTTCCCGGAGTCCTTCTGCGATCAGGCATGGGAGGTTCTGCCACTCGTTCCCGATCTGTACCTGGAGCTGTACTTCCCCGCTGAGGACCATGGTAACGTTCTCCTGAGCCAATGTCGCCGGCGGGGCGTGTGATCGTTGCTGTTGCACTTGGGGTACGTGCCGGGGATGTACAAAATTATGGGTAGCAGCGGAGTCGATGAGGGCGGCGGTGATGGCTAGGTACGGCAGTTGGACCTCGATGTGGGGAAGATACTGGTTGGTCGTGCTTAGGGTTGAACATTCTGTGCGGCCTCTTGGCGTGGCTCGACCTCTGGTCGCCTGGGCCGCCGCCAGTTTTCCGGCGGTTCTCGTGCAGGTACGGGAGGGTGGAGCGGAGGAGGACCGGCTGGAGTATTGGGTACCCTGGGTGCAGCGATCGGGGGCAGATTGGGGATTGGGTGGGTGGGACGGTTGGTGGGGCAGTCCCTGTTGAAATGACGTCCGGGACAATAGTAGCACCGGGGCAGTGGCGGTTCAGGCCGGGACGGTACTTCGCGGGGGTTGGTTCTGAGTTCTCGTGCCGGAGCGGATGGAGCATCTTCCAGATCTCGTTCGATGGCGGTTGCCAAGCTGATGAACTCATCCGGGGTGTTAGGGGTGTTCCACCGGAGGTAGGCGCGAAGCGCTGGTCTTAGGAGCTCTATGAGTAAGGGAATGGCGGTGCTGGCGGGTTCCTGGGGTTGTAGGCGGCGGTATATCTGGAACTTCCGGAGGAGGAATAATTCGGCCCCTTCACGGGCTCCTTGCTTCTGCCCATAGAGGGCGGCGTTGAGGGTGGCTCGTACGTCTGGTCCATTGAATTTCTTTAGCAAACGCTCGGAGAAATCTGCCCAGCTCAAGGGTAACGTAATGTACTGACGCCACCATTGTTGGGCTTTTCCCTGGAGAGCTCCGGTGACATTCTTCAATAATTCTGCCTCGGTACACCGGATTTGGTTACGGTATTGCCGGCAGCTTACCAGGAATTCGAGAGGATCTTCCGTGTCTTCTCCTCGGAAGATGGGAGGGGGTTCCACACGTGGTGGTGGTGATATGTGTTCCAGGAGGGCGCGGAATTGCTCCGCGGTTATGGCCATCATGGGTGGCTGGTTTGTGTTTTCTGTTGGGCGCCACTGGGTGTTGTCCACTCCCAGAAGTGGCCACGGATTTTCCCGTGGTGGGGTCTGGCCGGCGGTGGTGACTGCCACAGGTGGAGTTTCTTGTTGTGGTAAGGTTTCCCACGGGGAGCAGGATACTGTCGGCTGGTCTTGGTTGGGTAGTCGGCTGGTAATATCGGAATCGCATGGGTTACCCTGATTGGCCTTAGGTGGGCTGTGCTGCTCAGTGTCGGGGCGAGACATGTCTATCTCGGGTCTGGTGCTGCTGCGTGTAATCGGCATGCTGTAGGTCCTCGGGTTGTTCTCAACTCGATCGAGCCCCACGTTCTGGGCGCCAATTGATACGCTCTTTATTAATAAGATGGAGTCGTTCGTGAATTTTTCATTTATTCATTTAATTAATAAGGCGGCGATTATGATACATTAACATTATTTCTTAACAGTAAGCATGGTTTGTTGGTTACACCCGGATTTCTACTGGACGTGTGCGAAGTGGCTGCTGCTCGTAGACCCTCCCCTGGAGTCGCGGGTCACAGCTACCTGGTAGGAGGCGGTACCGGCGGCGGGTTGTGTTGGTCTCTATCGTCCTCAGCCCGTACTTGAGCCGTGCGGGGGGTGTTGGTGGTAGCGGGGAGATCAGTGCCGGGAGGGGACTGATCGGCGGTGTGCCTGGGCGATGGTGGGGTTGACCCGGTGGAGGCGAAACTCGGCCAGGGTGCTGGGTTGCGGGACCCGGTTGCTACTGCCGGGGCTTGGAACTGCTTGGCTGAACGGCTGTGCGGGTTCGGCTTGGCAGGACTACTGGCTGGTGCTGGTTCTGCGGTGCTGGTTCGGCTGTACTGGAGACTGCTTATTGATCCCTGTAGAGAGCTGGACTCGAGTGTCTTCTGGTAGCCCGGACAGCGGTTTTATACAGTCCGGGCGGAGGTGGAGCGACCCGCGTGAAGCAGAGCGCGCTTGTGATTGGTGCGCGCCCCTCCTACGTAGGTCGAGTAGCGTGGGGGCGCTCGAGCGCATTCGAGTGATGCCGGTCGAGGGCGCTGTGTTTTGGGAGGCCTAACTGGCCGGGGCATTTTGTCTCAAATTTAAGTATTTTACAAAACATGTGCTTTTGGGAATTTTAATACCAGTCTTGGTCATTCTGATTCCGTACCAAGCCATTTTAGCGCCAGCTCCAAATCTCAACTGCATACCCTACCTATGTTCAGTAAACAAGAAAAAACACAAAGTGACGACAGGGTGCAGGGAAATATTAAAAAAAAAAGAAAGTGGTTTTAACGTGCATGAAACTTTCACGCACTACACTTTTTGTGTGAACGGTTTGAAAAACCCTGTATATAATAAATACTACCAGACGGTATTAATTGGTTATTTGTTCTGAGCAGGTAATATACAGGGCGTTTCCAACCCACCGCACGAAGAGTTTAATGCGTGAAACTTTGATACATTTAAATGAACCTTCTATTCTATTTTCTTAAAATATTTTACCCAACCTAGATCTAGGGGTGGGCGATATTCAAATTTGGATATCGATATTCGATATCGAAATTATATCGATATATATCGATATATCGATATTTATCGATATATAAGTATTCGAGTTCAGAAGCTTTTTGCATAATCAGAAATACTAAATCCGGACATTGCATTGCTATCCATTTTAAGAAAAAAAGCAAAAATTGATCGTCTGAATTTGAAAGTCGCGCGGAGAAGGAATTATGTTGTGAGGATTGATGAATTAATCGATTTCCAAGCTAGCTGATGATATTAAAAGAATGACCTCATGTATTTCTTTAAACTTAGTAGATACATTTTTTTTTGAGTTTATAATCAAACATAAAAGTCCGCTCAGCATAACTGACAGTTTTGCAACTAAAAAAAGTACGTGATTTTTATTTCAGACGCTCAATTTTTGTCTTTTTGTAAAACTAAAATTCAAAAGCAGTAGAACGTCCAGATTCAGATTTCTTTCTCTACTAAGGGCCCATTTTACAATACTGGTAAAAACCTGGAACAAACTATTCCTCCGACAATTGTCATGGTTACAATTGTTAGAAAAATTGTAACCATGGTAATTATCTGAGGAATAGCTTATTCCAGGTTTATACTAGTATTATAAAATCGGCCCTAAGAACTTTTTAGCAGTTTAGCTGTAAAATAATTGGGGAAGAAAATAAAAGAACTTAAATATTTTTGCATTGAAATTCCTATGGTACGTAAACCAATTCTACACTAGGTATGTAACCTTACTACTGTTATTTCAAAAATAGATAAAATTGTTAAACAGGAGGTACGAGTCAGCCAAAAATGTAGTTTCACATATTTTAACAATGTAATTATTGAAGTGTAACTTCTTATGCGGCGTAGGAGAGTAAAATCTTGGAAGTGAAACGGATATTACGTGTTCGCGTAACGGAAACACGTGACGCGCGGGCGTTTTAAATTTATAGATTAAGCGTGCGTGTTGCGCAGACTTGAAGATAAAGCAGGTAGAATGACGATCGCCGAAGAATGACGCACGCAATGTGTGTTTATATTCAATACATATACATTTTGTGTTTGTTAACATTTAAAGACAAGGTGCGTCAAAATTAATGCAACCAAATGGATAATAATGCACATACAGGGTGCGTCAAAATAAATGCAACAAACACACAAGAAGTTACACTTCAGTCGTGTGTCCCATGACGCACATCAATTTTATAAATAATGTGCTCACTGTGTAGGGGTGGGCGATATTCAAATTTGGATATCGATATTCGATATCGAAATTATATCGATATATCGATATATCGATATTCGATATATCGGAATATCGATATATCGATATTAAAATTATATCGATATTTATCGATATATCGCCCAGCACTACCGAGATCTATATAAAAATTATACAACTATACAATAAATTGATGCTATTTTCACGCATTTTTAGGAGGTGTTTCGCTCTTGTATTCAAGATGCGTTCTTTCTGAACTATATTTTTGTTTGCATGCACTAGCAGGTGCTTATGAAGATGAAGCATACGTTAGAACAAGTTTTTGATGTTTGTAAATTTATTACTAGGTGTAAATTACAAAAGTGAATATTCTCCCACTTTTTTTTGAATATTGCTAAAAACTAGTGTAAGTAATTTCAACATAGAGTATTATATTTATCCTTAAGATCAGGAAGTATTAAACAGCTAACGTTCTACCATTCAAAATGTTTCACTTATACTTTTCGTAAAATACATTAGGTACCTAGTTGTTTTAAATCAGCTTTTAACATTTCTATTACTTGAAAATTTACAATTAATTTTCTTTATACAGGGTGTCCCGAAAATGGCGCAAAATATATATTGTATGCTGTTCAGTACCGCTAAACAAGTGTGAGAAAAATGTTAAAAAAATCTTTTCGCTCACATTTGTAAGATATGAAGATGTAAAGTTAACACTTGAAACTTTTTAAAAATTGGAAATGAAACTGACTAAGGGTACTCTATTTGTAGAAAATAATGTCTTTTAGTGTTTCCAAATTTTAAAAATTGTAAACAAGCACGTAATTACAAATTATTAAATTATTACTGAAGACATTTTTACATCGAGATAGCGCGAAAATGATTCTGGCAACATTGTGCTCTGTTTGAAAACCAGTCGTATGGTTTCCTAGGTAATAATGAGTAGGTAACAATCAAAATAAATAGCCTCCTAACAAGTTATAAAATGTGGATGTGCCAGATTGTGCACATCTTTTTCGGTTAATAACTACAAAAATACGGCAGCTAGAATTTTTTTTGTATTTTTCCCTTACTCCCTTGTCAGTCACCTACAACGCCCCATAAATATTTTGCGCCATTTTCGGGACACCCTGTATAACATTAAATAGTATTAAAATACCTATAGATTTTCTACCTACAATATTGAATAATTATACCTCAAAATGAGGTATTTTATAATTCTCAGGACGCAAGCTAACGCTTTCTCTTATTATATTATGAAGATATGTTTATCTATAAAACATAACGTAACTTAAAATTGGTAAAGGGGAAACGCCGGAACACCTTGCGAAATGGGTTGGAAGTTCGATACCTGTTCAAGATTTGGTTGCAAAACATAAATTTTTCCAAAGGCATCTCTGGCTATTCTTGTTCTTGCTTTTATTTATGGCATTTGATCATTCTGGTCATTTTTGCGAATTTACTGTCCCCACTACATCTGTGATTGTCTGAAATCCATTCTTCACACTCCTACGTAACTATTTGGTAAGAATTCTCAGTGTCATTGATTTCGTTAGGCTATATTATACGATTTGGTTACTTGATGAAGAGCATTGGGCCTTTTGTTTTAATATGATCTTCTCCGTATAATATTAAAGATATTGTTAAATAAACATACGATGAATAAAAGGATGAAATAAAACAATCATAAACGACTAGAAATTGCCGTTGGAGTGTAAGCGGGCTATTATGCTCAGAGATATGACCAACCAACCACTCGGTATAAAGTTATAAAAATATACAGTACCTATTACCATACTAGAAATACGCGGTTTTATATTGTAAGTATACATAGATTTTCTATTCGACTTCATTGGGAGAAAGTGGCGAGAAATGGAATAGACTCAAGTTCCTGTAAATTTTCTGAATACAAATCTTTTTTCTGTATTAGCCTGAAACTAATTCCGTCTAGCGGAAATGAGAAGAATAGAATTCGATGTAACCCCGAACTGATTTTATATTCTACTGTTACTAATGAATGTGCACATTTTCTGTGGAAGTCAATATTTAAAACTGTACTTTTCATTAAAACTGGAAGTTTCTGTTCATTAGAGTGTATTGAAACTAGGTGCAGATATTAAAGCCTACAGTATATAAAAAGAAGTTTCAATCATATTAAGGATGGGAACTAAGGGGTTGCTTCAAGTTGTTTTGTCAATCTCCAAGGATGGTATATGATACTAGAGCTATATTATAATAGCATTTATTTGTTCCTAAAAAAATCTTTTGTAGTATAATATAAAAAATTATTCAAGATTTCTGGCAAAGACATGTTACTGTAGGTGAATAATAATGGAAATAATGACTTACAGAAAGGTGCAACTGACATTTTACATCCATTTAACTTCAGTTTTGGGTTAAATTAAAAGCAACACTACAATTTGCGTTTTTTATAAGATTTTTATAACCAAATGTTCCTTGTATGACAACTCTTTCTAATATGTACAGCGTGTTTAAAAATGAATTATATCTAGTGTTACTTTGAATATCCAATACATGCGCCGAACGTAATGCCGTGGAGTTTGTGTCAAAATTATATCCACGTTAGCCGTGGAGCTAGCAATGGCCTTTATTTTAACTGTCCTGATCGAAAATATGCCTCACCCTCAGTAGGTAATAAAAATGACTATCGCATTCACCTGTCACGTGACAGACGTCGACCAATGAAAGTTACGCATTTGTCTCATAACAGCCAATCAAATCAAAATTACTTGAAAATTTTGACACGGCGAATATTGCACTAGTGCTGATATTCGGTAATCACCCGCGATGGCGACTAGATGAAACTAAACTTCAATTAATGACAGTTATACAACAAATAAATTATAAATTATAATGAAGCGTACAATTAGTATATTAAATTTATATGGTTTATGCCATAGTCTGAACAAATATAACTCGAGCAAGGCATATTACTTAAAATTTTTCCTTTGCTGTCGCACGCGTGTTTGTTGCCTCTTGAAAACTGCCCTCTCGCTTCGCGATCGGGCAGTTTTCATGGAAACAACAAACACTTGTGCGACAGCGCGAAAAAATTTTCGGTAATATGCCTTGCACTTGTTATATTGTATATGACTATTTCCCTCACTATTTTTTGACCAATCAGAAGGCTTGAATTTTTGACGTTGAACCAATCACATGCGAATTACAGCGATAATTTGCACTAGTGCAAATTGCCGATAATTTGACTCCTGCAAATTGCCGATAATTTAGATTAGTACATTTTTCGGTAATTTGTTACTTTTCTTTTGGAATTTGGCAGAAGTTTTATATTTATTTTATTCTTTTTACAATTAAAATAGCTAAAATCGTTTGGGAAGAATATTTATTGGAACATCAACATATTATAATTAGTTTTTAGTTTACTTTTAATAAAAGTATTAATATGAAATATTAAAAGTACAGTTATAGTAATTATTGTTATTGCTAGTATTATTAAGCTCTTGAACGGTCATTTCTTCTTCTGTAGTTGATGTAGAAGTGCTGGGTTTGCAAATATCTTGTTTTTGTAAGGATGTTGAATTTCCTCGTATTTTTTCGATTATTGAAGCATGATGTTCGCGATCAACTTGTAAATACGACCTGATTGAGTAAATGCTGCCATGTCCCGTCATTTTAGTTATTTGGTGCTCTCCCACGCCAGATTTTGCAAGATTAGAAACGGCCGTAGATCGGTTTGAATGGTTAGTGAATTTCACGTATTTGGTGTCAAGTCCGATTTGTTCTGCACCTGATTTGGTCCATTTTGATAGCTCATTTCTGCCAATTGGACAATTCTTGAAAAAACCAACTGAGGAGTCGTTCATCCATGCTGGATTGACAGCGAGGAATAAACGGTTGGTTGTTATGTTCTTTCCCCTTTTTTCCATCATCTTCTTGAATAATCTAAAACAATCACGATCATGATTTAGCGATCAACTATCAATGATTATATAAATTAGCAAAATACCTTACGGGACATTTGTCCGGGTTTTGAAAATTTTGAATTAGCCATTTCTTCTCCTCTAATCGTGCTGCACCTCCTTGTGAAGTTTTGCTGAAAACTGGGTCGTAAATAATCCGACCGGTTGGCTCTCCTGAATTATTTTTCTCTTCTTTGAAAAAATTCACTAAACATTTTACAGCCTCACCGCCCCTCCATGCAAGCTGAAGTGATGCTACATGAAAAATTTCTTTTGAAGACCATCTGGGGTGTTTTCATCATATAGCTCGACTATTTTGCGGTATTCTTCTTTCGTCATGCTTGCAGCACTGGTTTTTCTCTTCTGTGGAAGTGCTTGTAGTTTTTTCCTTTTTGCGTCCCTAGATTTTCGTGCACATTCAAATACTGCATCCTTGAAAGGATCAAATAATACGTTAAATTCCTTCCTATATTTTTCTTGTAATAGTTTCGCAACTGTGTTCCAATGGGTTTTAATCACCCCCTCTTTATAGTCTGCACCATCTTTTCTCTTCATATTGAAACCATAATCTTTAAGGATCAGGGCCAGTTTGACAGTAGGTGTATTTTTAGTCAAAATATACCCATTTTTTTCGCAGAAGTTCTCGAATTGTTTCCAAGAACTTAATTTTGATTTTCTAGTGTTTACCGGTATAATGTTTTCTATTTCTTCGTCTATTTCTTCAAAGGAAACACTACCAAACCGTTCAAAACTCATTTTAATAAGCACAATATTTTTCACAATATTTATTGTTTTAATTTTTTGTTTACACGGATTTACACGTTGCTATAGTTTTTTGAACAAAAAATATCTACTGTTTTCTCTACGAACAGGTACAGGCTAGATCTTTCGAAAACATAATAACTTCAAATACACATATTTATCAATTTACAAATATATCAGCTATTTAATTAAAAATTCGTTCGGGAAATAGTCTCGTAAAATATCCCTCTTGCATATCAAATTGCCGACAATTTTTTTTCAAATGCACGAGAGCCCGAATCGGTAATTTGACATGCACTCGGGATATTACTAGTGACTATTTCCCTCACTATTTTTTGACCAATCAGAAGGCTTTAATTTTTGACGTTGAACCAATCACATGCGAATTACAGCGATAATTTGCACTAGTGCAAATTGCCGATAATTTAGAGTAGTACATTTTTCGGTAATTTGTTACTTTTCTTTTGGAATTTGGCAGAAGTTTTATATTTATTTTATTCTTTTTACAATTAAAATAGCTAAAATCGTTTGGGAAGAATATTTATTGGAACATCAACATATTATAATTAGTTTTTAGTTTACTTTTAACAAAAGTATTAATATGAAATATTAAAGTGACTTCTCCCCTTCGCGTAGTTTATCCGGAGCAAGTTAGTTTGAGATTTCAATAACAAGATAATAATGATTAAGAAAATAATTTATTGTTCGACTTATTTTCCAAACCGCAGTCTCCAAGGATTTTATATTCATAGATTTAATTAATATTACCGTAGTTGAAAGTATACAGAACAGACTGTTTCGTGCTAATTTTGTAATTTCATGCTTAATCTCGTTTTGTAGTATAAATACCTAGTAGGATTACTGAAACTTCTGTAATCTCTTGTATAAATTAGTAAGTAGAGATTTTGTGGTTTTTGTTAAACATACGCGTACTTTGATATTTTGGTATTTTTGTTTTAAAATTTCCCTTTTGTAACGTTTCATATATCATAAATTATACATTCACATACATTTATAATTAATATCCTAATCATAATCAACATGACGTAATAAAGTCTTTCTTTATCTTGTGTACGATTGAATTTTAAAGCAAAACCAAGAATGAACTTTTCATAAAAGTGTTTGGCATTAGGAAGGTATTAACATGTTTTTTTTAACTATAGACCGCTCTAGAATAAATTATTATTGTCCATTACTTAAACACATCATTCGAAATTGTCAGAGCCGTACAAAACGATTCTACTACTAAATAACTAAATCATAACCTTAAGCAGTTTGGCAAGCACACGTGAATGCTGTAAGTGTATTTAAATTTTTATTTTCCCATGCCACCACATACGGGAAGTAGGTAGTACGTATGAAAATTTTCGAACTTGAGATTTTCGTGAAAATACTTGTTTTGGACCTCCAGGATTCCAACAAAGTGGTTTAGAACAAATGTATGTCTGTGGGTGGGTGTGTATCATGTATGTATGTATGTATGTGACATTTTTAACGCAAAAACTAGTATACACTGATTTTGATGAAATTTGAAATGAAGGGGTATATCGAAAATTCATCTACAAAACAAGCTTTTCAAAAAAATCTCAAACCGGAAGCGGAGTTAGACATGTTTTTTGGTAGCATTTTTTCCAGAGACAGAGTAGAGTTAGAACGTACGGTTGATGAGTAATTCGTTAATTTTATTTGCGTTTTCTAAATTTTGAATATTTAAGCTGGAGTCTGACAGAAACGGATCGTCGTCGGTCGGTAGTGATCGTCCGGCTTCGCCAGCTGTAATTTCAAGCCTGATTTCTGTACCGGTTTAATAATTGCTTTAGATGTGTGTCCTTCTATACATATCGAACCCGTATAATCTCGTTTTTCTCGCTACGCATTCAAGTGATTTTCAGATTGCCTCGCGAACTATACTGTAGAATACCAAAAACGAAATGTTTATTTTTAGTACTATGGGAAAGTCCAGGGAAGATGGACACCTCCACTTTTTTAAGTTTAATGGAAGTAGTTGATAGAAAGTTTTGTTTAATTTATACTTTAATTAAGAACAGCATTATAACAAAAGTTCATCCATATACAGCGTGTCCCAGAATGACATTTAAAGATATACAGAGCATGTAGTATGTTCGAAAATAAGTTAAAAATTCTTAATACGTACCTACTTCTTCTTCTTCTCGTTCTTTTATTTATTTATCCATGTTATCTAATCTTTTTGTAATAATTTTTATTGTAAAAACAATAAAATCCTCATAAAAAGTAATAAAACAAATTTTTATGCTATTACAATAAATCGCTGTTATCTCGAAAACGGTTGATTTGCAGACATATGTATATTAAGAATTTTTAACTTGTTTTCGAACGTACTATATGCTCTGTAAATTTTTAAACGTGACTGGGACACCCTGTATAAATACTCAAGCTAAACTAGAAAGTTTTCATTAAATTAAATATCTTAAAATTTTATGCTTAATAAACTTTTGTTAAAAATATACCAGTGCGGTGGATTTAAATGAACTGTCATGTGCAAAATTTAAGTCACTAATTAGATCTTGCTAATTAAATTGCAAGCTAAATTAATGTAAAATTGTTTGATTATGCTATCTGAGAATAATCGAATATGTACTCTTGTGTTACTATTATTAGTGTGTAATGTGTTAGAGTTAAAATATTTACTACAGGAATTATGAAAAAAATAATGATATTGTAACAAGTGTAAAAATAAATTTGATTGAAAACCAGATTAGTCAATCAAGATTTAAAATACGGCTGTAGAAATTAATTATTAATAATATTTTTATATGGATATAGCAGCCAATCAATAAAAAGAAAAAATACACATTTTGATAAGTGAAAAAAAAAGTGAAGAGAATTTCATTTCAGTTTAATATAATTGTACTTCTTTGTCAATGACTAATTAACTACTACTTAATTAATTTCATCTAATTTATTAAATATGACTTTTTTTTATTATGTATTGAACAATATTTTTTTAATTCTGAAGAAGCTCTTTAAAGAGCAACACGTTAATTGTATTTCTTTCCCTTATTAAAATATTCCTTTTTTCTTTTTATTAATTGGCTGCTATATTCATATAAAAATATTATTGTAACAAGTGTTAATAATTGCTAGATACAGAAACAATTAACAAGTTTTTTCGCTTGTACCTATTATATTGAATTTTCTTTACTAAAATTAGCAATTGCTGCACTACCTATACGTTTATAAAATTTAAAAAAAAAATGTACATTTAAGTTCCATTTATAATTCGTTTGATAATTTGAAGAAGTGAAAATATTCAAACACGTTCAAAAACCTTAACCCTTTGATATATTATACTGCTCCAGAAGCTCATGGCACATCGAGAATAACGGCTTGCTGAATTCGTGTGAAGTTCGGGATTGCAATAAAAGTCAACCCAATCGTAAAACCTACCCGCTGAAGGGAACGTAATAATTTTTATGTCTGCTCTTGAGAGATATTTTCGAAAATGTGAGTAACTTGATGTTAGACGTCAGTACAATAAAGCCTCTGAATTAATATGAAACGAGTCAGAAGCACATAAACCACATTACAGTTTACATCCTGGAGGTTTTCTTTTATTGTTGTTTTGGTATTTAGGAATCTGAAGAAAGAATTTGAGGGAACAAGAAAAAGGTGGTTTTAGTACAAATAATTTAAATGTTATGCTCATCATTTTAGAGGAAAAACGGTAAACCGTGGAAAAGTTTCAACGCGATAGAACCCAATAAACGGGTAGGCTAAAAGTAATACCTTTCGTCTAGATTAACTCATAAACTAGGTACCTGTAACTGTTTCGTTTCCAAGTTATTTGAGAAATTCGTGACTTCGTTTTTATTGCCTGCAAATGTAATCATAGGCTTTACCATACCCTACAGTTTTATCTAAGGCATAAATTTAACGTGCGCCCTCCAATAAATTTGATTTAAATGCCGAGCTTTTCAGGATTTGATTGTTGTTACATAACTCAAATATAGCAGAGGCACCATTTAAATTGTTCTCGCTTCAGAATAAAGCTTTTCGGAGTTTCGATTAATGATGTGGAATACTAACAATAATACCTAGTAGGTTTGGAGAGTGATTATCTCTTGGGAAATAGATATCCGCTTTTTTCCTAAATTAGATGTGTAGTTTGAAACAGAATAAGTTCTTGTTAATATCGTATTTTTTCCAAATTTATCTAGATTCTGGATCTCGAGCCGGTTTGTGGATCTTTTCAATCCAAAATTGTAAGAAATTGTATTTATTGTAATCTAATGACTTTATTAACAAAATGCAAAGTTTGAGCTATTGGCTAAGATAACATTTTGTGGTATAGGGTTTTTCGTATTTGGTATTTCCATATCAACCACAAAAAACCGGGCCCTGTCCATTTTCAATGGAGTCGGGTGTATATGGCTACTATAGCCTAGAATGTCCTAGATACAATATAAATTACTTAAAAAAATACGGGGTCAAAAAGTTGCTATACATAACTGAAACACAGGAAAGTTTTTAAAAAGAATTTGAAAAGATATTTATTAGATTGACTTTTCAGCAGTTGCTACGTAAGTGGCAGTAAATTTTGCACCAATCACAAGCCGGTAAATTATAAGCGACATATAAAGTAGGTAATTTAACAGTTTGTGATTGGTGCCAAATTTACAGCGGCAGATAAAGTGATTTTATTAATTTGAGAAGAAATGACTCTAGTCGAAAATGTCTGGAAAATGTAGCATGTTACACATGAATAATATTATATTCGCCAAGGTATATCTGCGTAATAGTTTGATATTCGTCAAGGAAAGTGTGTAGTATTATATAAATTGGCGAAGAATATATAGCACATTAATCTTGGGTATACTACATAGAAAATTAGCAACTACAAACTTTCCTAATGGATTTAGCTTACGTCGTGCCTTATCCTGTTAATTAAAGCATAACTACTTTAACTAATTAATAAGTTCGCCTTATTACTATTTACTTAGATGTTGTTTTTGTCTCGTTAAGGTTTTCGAATGTATGTGTTTTTTCGCTTATGATTCGAGTGTCCTGTGCCGTTTTTTAACTTTTTCTGTAAGAGTGTAGAAATATCACTATAAATGACTAAAATGTCATTTGACGTTAGAAAACTATCTATGTGGTGTATACCTACCCATCTTTAAAAATTAAATTCTGCCATTAACATCAGGAACTGAATTTTCCAAACTTAGGTTGAGAGCAAGGAAAAAAATACAATAATTTAATACATTTGAGATTGCTATACGAGCGTTTGTCACTTAAAAGCTAGCCATTACACGAAAAGGATTGTGTTTTGAGCAGAATTGCTAAGCAACATGAGCATAACAATGTGCAAATTTATTTATTAGGAAAAGTTATATCACGAATGGTCGACAAAACTATTTTGCGAATAAGTAGGTATTATGTAAGTAAATGTAAAATTAAGTCGTTATTAAACAAAATATTTTATAATAAACATCCAATCCTGACAAATAAAACGAAACGGACATATGTGTAAAGGAGCACGCGCACTTGTTCGGTTCGGTTCCGTTCGGTTCGGAACCGTCCGAACGGCATAAATCAAAATACATGGAAATGAATGGCAGCCCGCGCATTACGTTGCGGTCGGTCGGTTCGGTTTCGTCCCGTTCGGTTCAGTCCAAGTATACTACAGATGTCAAAAAATTTCGAAAGTCCGATCAGTCTATAGGTAAGAACGGGACGAAAAGGTTGGTGCCGTACCGAATCAACGCAATGCCATTAGTTTTTATGTATTTCCTCGGCATTTGTAAGCTTGGTGGAGCTTTATTTGATTTTTGCCGATCGGACGGTTCCGAACCGAACAAGTGCGCGCGGACTTTTACGCGTTGAATTTGGAACGGTGGAAACGTTCAACTAATCACTGAGAATTTATTGTCACTTATCAAAACGATGTTGGTTGGTCACGTGTTAGTTACTCGAGAGAAATTTTCAAAGTAGCAATTTTGCCGCTGCAATACGATAAACATTATGAATGAAGTACAGCTCGACCAAAAGTTGAAAGGGGGCGTGTCCGGCGCTGTTATAGTTTTTCAAAGTACAATCAAAATAAAAACATTTAGGCGACAAATTTAAATAATTGTAAATACTTTTCATTCGAAGACCTTCCGAATGATATTTCTGGCTTCAGAATGAATTATCTTCCTCAATTTAGCATTTCTACTTAACAGATTTTAAACGTCAAAACAATCTGACAAACCCTGAAATTATTAAAATTTTAAACGTCGCGTCGATTGAATTTTTTCAGTGAATGTACTTTTGAGAATACTTGTTTGCTATTGGTTGACGTATTGTCGCGCCTTGTCTTTCAAAATTTAGTTGACATATTTTCCGGAGCATTTGTAAGCTTGGTGGAGCTTTATATGGGATGAGTGGAATACTCAATAAAATAGCCTTCTGATTGGTTCAATTTTTAAAAAATGACGGTTCTGATTAGCTGATGGAATATGAATTGAATTGTCAGCACAATAAATTTATTGTCGAAATGGTGAAGTGTTACCACTTGCTATAATGTTTTCCTACTAAAAGCGTAGTTCTTGTACTAAGAATCTTAGCAAGCAATGAATTAAACAAGAGTCTTAAAGGACAATGTATATATTTAAGTTACATAAAATATAGAATTTTAATATTATTACAATGACAGAAATTAGCCTTAATTTAATAGATTAACTTACTTCGACAGCGACACATAGCTTAACCTTTACAAGTTCATAGTTAGGACCTAAGAACGGAACTCTCTGTTTATTAAAGACAAAAGTCTTTTATACTGTTTTTTACTAAGATTTAACTAGTTCGAAAATTACTATTTAATTACTTATTGTTTTTGATACTTTTACTTTCACTGATAATGTTCAATAATGTTCAAAACAACTATTACTTTAGCTCTGCTTATTACAGAAGGGCGCGTGGCGGTAAAAACGGGATGCGGCAAGTTTCATTAAAACTATGAGAACAAAATATACCAATAAGACAGTGAGCGATAGATATATCAACTATCTGATTTCTGCATACCGGTTGGTTTATACAGGGTGTGTAAAAATGGTTGTGCAAGCTTCAGGTAAAATTATTCCTTGGGCAAAAATAAGGCAAAACGTTTAGTTTATTGCAAAAAAGTTCGTAGGCGTATGGCTACCACTCACCATAACAATTTAAGAAATGTACATTTGGCAACCTTGTAGCCACCTGCTATGATAAGTTGATCACTGACACAGTAGTTTCACTCTCAGGCGGCGCCTTTGAAGTTGCTGGCAAAAATTTTTCATATGCGCAGACCCCGATTTGCAGCCACGCGCATCGGATATTTTCTATACACGGGAACATTGTTATAAATATACTAATGGTCCTGTATGATATTGTATTTTACCATGACAATTCTGACAGTTTAAAAAATCAAGACTATCGTGATTTGAATTTAAAAACAACCGCGTGTGATCACGTGACTACGTAACCTGCGCAGACCCCAATCTGTCGCCACGCGTCGATCATGCGCCGAACCACAAAATAAGCAGAGTGAAACTACTGATTCGTTAAGCGATATACTGTGTCACTGATGACCACTATTTTATTATCTGTCATGTCATTGCATCAAGGCACTCTGAAAGACGCTAAAGCTAACACTATTCCATTGCAGTATTGCCAAATCTATTTTTTACGCATATAGAAAAATTAAATGATTTGAAATAATAAACATTATTAATTTATTTACTACTTTTAAACGACAATGGTAATGGTTATCACTGAATGTACGCATCAAGTAACTTGATTTTCAAATAGCAGCTTTCTTTACTGTTACAAATTTTGAATTCTGACAGCTTGGCGTAAGTTCAGGAAGCCTTTGCTATAGTTGTTTTGCAATAAAGTTTTTGCCTTATTTTTGTTCAAGGAATAACTTTACCTGAAGCTTGCACCACCATTTTTACACACGCTTTATAATTAATTAACAACGCCGTTTCCTACAGCTAGGAAACTCATTAGATACAATGGGATGTGGTTATGCGAATATGTTTCGCGGCGGTGGTTCTAAAATTTAATATAGTATAATTATTAGGTATTAATTTTAGTTACTAATTGTATGTGCATTATTGCTTCAATAGAGATGGCAAATGAAAGGTTTCTAATCAATACCCTGACTTTTCTAACCGATATAATTTAATCGTAGCTTGTAATTTTAACGCTTTTAAGACTTTCTTAATGGATTCACTGTTTTATTTCAAGTATATGTTTAACACATCATTTTGGAATTAATTCTATTTGTTTTGATAGATTAAAATATTGATTTTTGTAACATTCTTGATAAATATTAGGTTTAGACATTGTTTTCTTTTAGTTTTTTTTTGTTTCATCCGATTCGTGTTGGATAGAGAAAGAAGAAGTTTCGTTTGGGCTAATAATTTTACTTTATCTATACTAACATTTGGAACCTACCACCAGCTAGTCGATTACTGTTATAAACTATTACCAACACATCTCAATAGTTTGTAAATTTGCTATCACTAACCTATATTGCTGTCAATATCCCACAGTCTCACAGAAAACGGAATTTCTCTAACTTCAATTTATATTGCGGATTTTTCTTATATTACAAATTATGTTGACTTCATCATCAAATATTTTCTGGAAACAAATACGTTCCTTTAGTACTAAAATATATTTTAAGAACAGCATTTCCACTGTTCCACGACTGTTACAATGTACCATTTCTTGTAGGGAATTAGGAATTTAATATATTTTATGCGTCTGTATTTTCTGGAACGTTGCTCATGATATAATATACTTTAGCGTTTAGCTACTACTATAATTTAGGAAAGCTAAGTTTCTGAATTTGAGTGTTCTGCTGCAGGGTACTACAACATGTTTAAACAAACGCCCAAGAACAGACAATAGAAACAATATCCCATAGGAAGTAATAAAATGAACTAACAATGAGAGAGATCGAACTACTTAAGGTCTTAAGTTATATGTAAAATTGAAATGAAGCAGACTTAGCGCCGCGCCGTTTTGAGGATTTTTTTATGTGTGACCAGATCAACATGTGGACGCTCCCGAAAGTAACAATTTTGAGTGTACCAATAAATTACAAAATTCTAAAACCGCACATTTGCCCGAGTTTCATGAAAAAGTCTATAATTATGTGTATTTTTAAATTTTTTTTATACCTATTCGGTCGCCCTAATATTTGATCGCCCTGGGCAATTGCCCACGTCTAGAATCGACCCTGATCAGACTATAATATTATTTGAACATATTGATTGTTTTTATTGTCACTAAACCAGAGAATACTTTGGATCATTTATATAATTTATAGTCGTGGCCTGCAAGATTCTGTTTTGATACGTATCACACACTTTTTGCTTTACTTCTTCGTATACCAATCGAAAAAGGTCTTGTTCACTGACACTTCAACTTAGTCTTATTTTTTATCCTCAGCTTTCTTTCTTGTTATCCCAGAGTGTGCACTGTCTTGAAGTGAATAATTTGATTTCGTTTTCTCTTTCTGAAATGTATCTCATGCACGCTCCCGGAACAGTATTTGGTTTTCAACTAAACAAAAATGAGTTTTATATGAATTGAGAATTTCAATTGTTGGTTTATAATATTTTACTCAAAAGTATGACAAATCTTTTTGATTTTCACAACAAATTCTACAAAATGTTAGTCAAATGATGATAAAAATCTGTGTTTCTGTTAATTCGAGTGTTACGAATCAAAGTCACTTACAGCAGTAAACCAAAATACTATTGCGGTCTTTGGTTGGTTCAAAGTGTTATTTAGCAATGTTTAAAATAGCTTTTCCTCATTTGAACATCAGAGGCATAACGCATAAGCAGCCTATGGCCGATATGACCCCTCCTTTTTTCAGAAAGGCGTGAAAATTATTAATCTCCTTATTATAATTAAATATTGCCTATGAACCCGAACCCCAAAATAGCACTTGAATTCTTTCTCATTAGTTAGTGGCAGCAAAGGAAAATAGCGGTTGGTGATTGGTGGAAAATTTACTTTTGCTGCCACTCAAGCAACAACTGCAGAAAAGTCTAAGAAGTTCTAAAAGACTAAAATGTCTAGTTTTTCTGACGTTTGAAGAAAAAAACTATTTCTACTAGTACTATTTCAGGATAGTAACTTTCTTGTTTAGTTTTGAGGTATGGAACAGCTATATTCTGCAAATCTGTGCGAGAATAGTTATTGTAAGAATGGCCACTGTGGTCACATTTTATAGCTATTACGGAAACTTTACGGTCTACTAGAATGATTAAAAGATTTCATTGCTTAGGTACTATATCATTTCTAGATTTTATAAATTAATTATAAATAGCGAAATTCATTTTATTGTTTCTGAAATGGTTTAGTTTTTAAATTTTTAATTAAAAAAAAGTATCAAATTCTAGTAGGATAATAAACTAGCTACCTATAATTTTTTAAATTAAATTAATTTGTCGTTTTGTGGAAGTGTTTGTTATTTATACTTTGTAGTACTTATAGTAGAAAAAGTATAGTCTGCAACACGTTTGCATCGCTATTCCGCACTCGTGGAACCGTCACACTCCATTTATGCGGGATATGCCATATTGATATTTCAAACTCCTTTATTGCCCTCGTGGGTATTTCTTCTGGGCTTGTGGGTGTCATTTAAAGTGGAATATTAATTTCTATTTAAGATAATGTGAAAACTAAACAGGACTGTTTTTTGTGTGTGGCGTCATCTCTTAGCTAAGGCTGGCATTTACTTAAAGCAAAATCGAATTTGATGTATGGAAAGTTGCATACCTACAATAACAAGAATAATGCTTGCCTTGGAATTTTGTTTCATATTTTTAAATATTTCAGATTCATCTGACGTTACCAAACTTGATAAATGCAATAAAGAACAATGAATTTACTGTATTGAATATAGATTTTGTCGTTATATTATTTTAATTTTTTTTGTCAAACAACAATACCTAGTAGAAAGTTGTAATCCGTTATAATCCGTCTTTTGTGTATTGGCTCCATTGACAGTTAATGGTCATGTTAGTTGTGTTGCCTATATGCTAAATTGCAAAAGGTGAATTACCTATATTGATATTTCTAAAATTTTATTTCCATTTTTTCCGAATTAATTTGCATTTTAGAAAAAAAATTCTTGTGGCATTTGAAAGAGCGTGGTTATATCTATCTATTATTTTTCGATATCCATATTTTTGTAAATACTACTTGACAATTTTAAAGTAAAATAGAGTTGTACATTTTTTAATGCTGAAAAGTTATTTTTTAGAAATTAATCAAAAACGTTCTATGGGTAGACAGATAAAACACCAATAATAAGAAAAAAATTTCGCCCGCCCTTCCTACTTTAAAATTGGCTCTGAAAAATTGGAACAAAATCTGCATAAAATGGGGTATATTTCAAGGTGTAAACTCCAGCCTTAACAATCTTTTCATACCTAGAAAAAAGAAGAAATTTATTTGGGTTGAATCAGGTAATCAAGCTGGTAACTACCTTGTTCATGTTCCTAACCATTAATTTTATTAGCATAAAAATTACATAATTTATTAAGACGATAAGAAATAATGGTTTCATTAGACTCTTTAAAATATTTATTTTTTCATTTATAAAACGTACTAACGACCAGTGGTATGCAAATTTTAAACCTTACAAATTGATATGTATGCGTATATTAGAGTAAATATGCAAATTTTTTTGATAATTACCAATTCGTATGACTTTGTAACAAAATTTTTAAAGTTTCTTTAGATAGGTTTGGTTATCGAAAACGATAATGACACTGACTTTTATCACCTAGGTACTTAATGTTACGACATGTCTTTATGAGTCATCTGCTTCTATTCGTTATTGTGAGCTTTTTTAGTGCATACTATTTTCGCGTTTATTTGTAATAAAATTCTTGACTTTATATTAAATCTAGTGTGAATTTCTGATAAATGCAACATTAAGTTTAAATTCAAAAGAAAACCGCAACGGCGATTGATATTTATTTTTAACATTCTACATAGGTTGATTCAAATGCAAACCCCATTATAGATACTGTGTTTATTAGTGTGGATAGATTTCGCCGAATTTATCTATTATCCTTTATCTCTTTCCCTAAGAAATTATTACAGGAAGCTCAGAGATCGATACATACCGGAACCTAGGGACCACTATTACAAATAAACAAATAACCTGCTAGTAAATTGTAAATACGTATTCTCATTAATTATTATTGAAAGTTATTTATAAGAAGCCAGGGCTAAGGATTACATTAATCTATTATTTCGAATTGGGGATGATTCAAATGTGAATAAATAGTAAAACTCAGGAAGACCGTAAAAGTTTTCAACCGTAACTAACTGAACATATAATCGCCTATTTTCATGCTTCATGAATTTGGATTAAATTCACACGAAAGTAGAAAAGAAGTTCTCAGATTCGATACCATTTAATTTGATGTTTTAATTCAAATTAAAATGTACTACTGCTAAATTTCAGGCTACGCGTTGTTTGCACATACAAGCGTTTGTTTTCTCATTTCCTGCTTTTGTTGTGGTATAAAATTTTAATTTGCTAGGCATATTTGTTATACCCAGTTTAAATTGATACATCCTAATTACGCGTTTCCAGTCAGAGTTGTTAGTTTTAGTTGATTTGATTAACAGCACAATATAGCATACATTCCCATGTAAAAATTTTACACAAATATATAATACAGGGTTTCAATGAATTGTAGGGATAAACTTGCAGGGGTTGTAAAAAACAACAAAGCAAACAACTTGTTACTAAAAGTGTTTTCTTTAGAAAATAGAGTCTCTTAAAGATTCTTTAAGAAGTACCTGAAAATAGGCAACCCAAATTGCATTTTCATACATGCATTCGAATAACGTAGATGTGCTATAGTATTTTTCACGTAGCATTCCCGTTTTCGGATTAGCGCCTTATGTTAAATAACACAACCCTTGCATCTTTTATCTCTGTTTATATTGTGGTCATAGTACGACGAAAAACAGAAACGTAAACTTACTGGAAAAAGATCTTCTGCTTTTAAGCGCACGACCATCTCTTGCAAGTACCTGTAATACTGTGAAAAGAGACAGCATTATTTCGTGTTGGCCTTTCACCGTATGGAAAAGAACTTAGTGCCAGGGATTCTCAATAGACCGCTGTCTAAGTAGTACTTCTTAGTTCAGATGGTTATTTATCGAACCGCAATAATCCGAAAACGGGAATGCTATGAAAAATACTATACGTGTGTAGAAGCTGGGGGGGGGGGGCGAAATTTTGAACATTTACTATAATTTTGTTAATTTTTTAATTAATTGTAAATTTTTGAAATAGTTGATTTTTGCTTTGTTGTTTTTTGAGTTGTCTACATTTAAGCGCTCCTTAAAGAAGCTTTGAGAAGCTCTATCTCTGAAAGGAAACACTTTTGACCATATATTTATTAACAAAAAATGTTCGTTTTCATTTATACTTTAAGCCGTAGAAATTTGTCCCTGTAATTCAATAACACCGTGTATAGGGTGTTAATTGATTTTTGTTTGAAAATTTTAAATATTTTTTTATTTATTTTACTATTTATATTTTATTAATTATTCTCAATAGTAGTAGTGTTATTCCAAAATGGAGATGATTTTATCTTATTTCGCACATCCTACTATTATCGTATGTAGGTACAAGTTTTAATATTTGTCTTTATTCCAATCCCTAAAAGTAGTCTGCAACTACCAATGAAATTATTTTCAACTAATTGAACGTCTCTTCGTTAAAGCTATATTCTGTTTGGATGCCAGGATCTCAGAGAATAATGTAGTATTCGAGGATTAATCCCCTCTAATTACGATAAAACACAGTTCCTATAAAAGTTTTAACTCTGCAAGTAATTACATCATTGTCTGGTACTTGAATATTTAATGACCGATTCTGGAGAATTCTTTCCTAAACGCCTTTATAGCTTCTTTCCTATCCGGGTAGTAAGCATTTCTTAAAGCAAAGGCAGATAAATATGAGAACATGCAGTTATTTACAGAACCTGGAATATTACATAATCCAAGCATTGAGTCAACATAAAAGTGCTAATAGGAATAAATCATCTTTCAGTATAGGTATATCAATATGTATATGTATGTATCTTCTGATTAATTTTAATTTAAGGTTTATGTACCTACGTGTACTTTTAAAAAGTATTTGTATCAGAATGATTTACTAAAAGTTTTTAAATATAGTGTTAAGCTATATTTTGTATCAGGGAGAATTTATTTTCCAGTTCCCAGTTGTCCCAGTTTAAATCATCTTTTAATCGGATGTGGATGGTTTGAAAACAAATCCGAAAATATAGTTCTATATGATATCAAATACTACAAAACTGCTACTTGGTTGATTTTCTATTTGTATGTACTAAATCATTTCATAGACTTCTGAAAAATATGAGTAGGTATCTATTATTCGTCCAGTGATATAATACAGTTTTTTTTACATTTACGTCTAAATATTCCCTATGGTGAATCATTTTTTCAGTTATATTACCCTAATATTAAATCAATTTTTTTTAAATGATTTACACAAATGATAGTAGTTTCTGCTATAAAATTTGTATATGGTTATAAATTATAATACGGAGTTGTGCGGTTTAGGACTGTTGTTTAACTTATAAGGGGTCACGCATACATTAATAATCTACATTATTAATTCCACTAATACCTCACGCTAATGACTACCAAACCAAATGTCATGTACTGTCGAGAATTACAAATCTCAAATGACAATTATCACTGCAAAATATAAATTACATGCTAAGCGATCACTGTGATAGTGTTTGGGTCAGTAGTTAATATAGAATTACCTATCTATCATCTGTAGTACTGTATTTCAATATCAGGACCTACTGAATTAATTATCCAGTGGTTCCTTTTAGCTATTTCTGAATGTATAATCTTCCTTAACCATGTAATGGTTTAACCAAATCGCCGTTGCTAGCTCCACGGCTAACGTGGATATAATTCTGACACTAAATCCACGGCAGTTCGTCATTATCATGGGGTGACGTTTATCGATCAACTCGGCGCATGTCTGGGGAGTTGGAAAATTATTTCAACTTCCTGAGATTATAGGGACAGAGGTGCGTACTATTGGTTGCCTACTCCCAAGGCATAGAAGTCTGTTTCTGAGAAATCTAATGATAATAATTATTAACTACAAACAAAATCAATCGCTCGGACTTAGAGAAACTTTACTCTAGTATTTTTTACTGGTCATATTCAACTTGCAAATTAAAAATCAATTTAAAATATCAAAATGTTTGAAATTTTTATAATGGAATAATTATTTTGTCTCAGGTGCGCAGTAGCTGCAGCTGTATTCGCGTCGCCGAATTAATGACGTCACCCCTTGACAATGACGTAATGCCGTGGATTTAGTGTCAGAATTATATCCACGTTAACCGTGGAGCTAGCAACGACCTAAGCAAATATGTTGCCTATTATGCAGTATTTTTCCATTTCCTGTCTTTTATTTACTTACTACATATTTTATATTAATCTTTTCCCTCTATATTTAATTTAAAACTATAATTGGGTAATAGGCTACAAAATGTATACTACAGTGTTTACATACCGGTCTGAAAAACTATTAATCATTGAAACGAAAAACAGTAATCGATTGGAATTAAAAATTTATGGTAATTAAGCGATTGCTTAACGCGCCATACAATTCGCCTCAGGCTACGGCTTAACCAAGCTGCAAAAATTACAAGATCGCTCACCCGTTTATAATTATTTTGAAACGCTGATAGACCGTCTTGTTATTTAAGTAGAAATTTAACGGATGGTTATAACCGCAACTCATTTCATTCCATTTACTTGTTTGTTTGTGGCAGTTTTACTTCCAAATTTCGTTCAACAATGTAAGCGATTTACAGAGGCTGTAAACGTGGCTTATTTTAAAGATTATTTAACTTACTTTCAAGTGCCAGAAATGCTTGCTGTATATAATAAACTTGCGAGGATAAAAGCAATTACAAATTTGTAATTTTACTTATAAAAGTTTTCACAAACATTAATGAAATCCAAAAATAGCTTTTGGAGTTTGTTCCAGGATTTTTTGACTTTACACTGCTACAGCGTCTTCTGAAAGTGCCTTGAAAAATTTGTTTAACAAAACATAAAACATTCAGTTTGTTTGCTGTGTACATTTTGTGCCATATAAATATATTCGCTACGCTAATTGGGTACGCTCTTTACAGTTACTGCAAGACTTTTATGGTTGATATTTTAGTTTCGGCTGGGGTGGTTCCCCTAAAAATATTTGATCATATTGGAAACTCATTCTATTCGATTCCCTCTTATGTTATTTCTACAGTACATTTAATTAGATGTGTATTTCCAATCATAGAATTTTGTAAATATTGACTTCTAGCTGCTTGTAGGAAAATTTAGTTTGGTTGGTGACAGAAAGCTCTTGGAATTGAGAGATACAACCACAAACAAAAATTTCATTCAAGAGCAAACACTTTCTGAAGTCAACAAACATCGTATTTATGTTTGTATATTTGATGATATGAGGAGTTTTTTCTGTTTGGTATGGTTTAGTCCAACTATTGAAGTAAAGGTTTTAGGGTTCAAATATTGATTAACATAAATACTTACTGTATCACTGAGTTACAATGAACGTATTTGCTTCAGGAAAACTTATTTATTTTAAGAGACAACATGTTTTACAATTTTATTGATTTTCAAGCTTGAAACATTTTCAAAGACAATTACAATATTACAATCGAAAATAATCGATTATACGAGAAGTATTATGTCTGTTTCAAAATGCAATACGTCGAGAATTCGGAAATTTTTGTTTGTAGAGTTGTATACGGTATACCGAGTGTTAACCACCAAACTTGGCCATAGTATTCATGTTTCAAAAACAATATACCTATGAGTTGCCTTGAAATATTTTTGTTTAATATCATTTTGACGGCTTCATTTTTGAGTGATAAATACCAAATTTGGCCATAGTTTTTTCAAAATTTATGTCGCCTACTTCATTAATTCCTACTAAACAGTACAAAAATGTAATAACGCAATTTCATTAAAAAAATAAGCTGTCAACATGACATTAAACAAAAATATTTCAAGGCAACTCAATATTTTTTTTTGAAACATGCATACTGCATATTGTAGGAAAATCATGCATTCTAAAGCCCGTATGACACGGTGTTAAATTTGAAACAAAATTTGCGTGTAAATTGACACGTAAATTTGATGTCAAATTTAACGGCTTGTCATACACAAAATAATTTTGTAAATTTTCATGCAAATTTTTATGAAATTATTTTAAACATCCCTGGTAACAAATTAGACACTTCTACGTAGTCTTGAAAGACTCTTGCGATAGGGAAAAGATATAGTAAGCAAGGCAGTTTACCAGGGATGTTCAAAATAATTTCATAAAAATTTGCATGAAAATTTACAAAATAATTTTGTGTATGACACGGCGTTAAATTTGACATCAAATTTACGTGTCAATTTACACGCAAATTTTGTTTCAAATTTAACACCGTGTCATACGGGCTTTACAAATGTGCGAACTTTTTTTGGCCAAAATTTCTTTTTCTTTTCGTTAGTTAAATTGGCGGAAAATTCAAATTTAACCAATGAAAACTCTCTCTTCTGCAATTCTTTCTGTGGTCTAGCCACCACTATGTTCCCGCTTTTATTACTTGATCGATCGTAATCCTCTTGTAAATACTGTATATCTCTTTGTTTGTTCTTCTTTCGTACCCTTCTTCTGTTTTTTTTTTCATCTACTATTCTTCTCATCATCTTATTTTCCCATTTCATTAACCTTTCTTGCGTATTCTTATTTAGTACCCATGTCTCGTATCCGCATATTACTATCAGTCTTATTGGTTTTGTAAAATCATATTTGCGTGCCTCTTGATAACTTCTTTGAGGTTAAAAGTGGTTCATCGCTTCGCAGGTCTATTAATTCCTTTACTAATCTTGCCTCCTTTCCTTTTCTTCTTCACGTTTACTAGTTAGTACTCTTGCTCCTAGATACACAAATTCATTTACTACTTCAAATTCCAATTTCCCTATCTGTGCATCCACCTCTATTTTTTTTACTATGTTCCGTCTTTTATTTTCATAATTTTTAATCTTCTCTTGGTTTACTTGTGGTCCCATTCTATATGCCACCTTAAACATTCTGCTTGTCACTTCTTTTAGTTCTTTTTCATCTGATAATTTTTTCCAATACCATGTTAAATAATAATGTTGAGAGGGGATCACCCTGCCTCAATCCCGTTCTGATTACTAAGTCTTCAGAAGTTTTCCCTTTTATTGTTACATTACCTACTTGTCGTTTTTTAGTGTTATGTCCGTGACACTATTATTGGCATTCGTTCTGCTTTATTTTTTGTGTATAATACTATTTATGTATCGGTGATCGGGTTAAAAGTAAATCAGGATTTAATTTAGAATAGAATTTACAACACTCTTCGTCGAACATTTAGTACCGAATAAAATTATTATAATTGGCAAGAAATAAATATTACTGAGTTTATTAGTTCTAATTTATCTGTGTTTTTCACTTTTCGTTATACATTTTATAATAAAGAAAATTACTTTTTTCCACTTAAACCAAATTAAAAAGCTTTATTATATTTTTTCATACTTCCTTTCGAATATTCTATGAATTACAGCCAATCCAATTTAAAAATATTGTATTAGGAAACCAATGTTCGAATTTATTTGGAATTGATATCGGTCGTAATCTTCTTGATTGTGTAGTCTGAGAACGGATCAACGCAGATGTACATTAATCGAGATTTTCTATTTTTGCCTGGACTAAACATGCTACAAAGTTTGATTGCTGATTGAATTTTATATTTAGGTTACCGAAATAAACACTGATTTTATTATTTGTTCTAGTTCCAGCAAACCGGAGAATAATGTCGACTCCCTCAGTTCACAGCGGTAAGTGCATTAAAATAGTTAAGCTATCGGCATTTTATTCTAATGCGTATTTTGCTAAGCAGCAGTTATTGCTGTAGATGCCCAAACGCCATATTTTAATTTTATTAAATATAGTTCACGACCACAGAGAAAACTCACAATGTTTGAATATTATTATTTTCTACTTTAATGTGCCATAGCATTTAAGGAAGCACTTTTGTGTACTAAAGGATGTTTGGTTAAATCAGTTTCATTAATTGACCTGTAGTTAAGCTACGTCTACAGACATTTTAGAGACACCCTTGTATTTGTTGTAAATCTTTATCGCCCTGTATCTTTGAAATGAAGCGATTTTCGAAATTTCATCAAAGGTACACATTTTCTTGAAATGGTAAAAGGAGTCATTTCTTAAATTCATCAAAAGTTCAAAACCAAATTAAAAGCAACACATATGGGATGTTTTGCAAACATTTTGAAATATTTTACCTTAAATCTCCGTAACAACCAAAATATTGGTTTTTCGCAATACTTGATAAGGATATTTTGTTTTGCTCCAACCACCACTTCTCCAACAAGCTAAATAAAATTAAAATCGGTTAGATATCGACCGAGATAAGGCAGTTTGTTTATATTGCAAGGGAGGCCATCTTGGAAGACATCACCAAAGACATATGCAACACCTGTGGGGGTGTCACCATGAAAATTACTCAACTACATCATTTGTAGGATAACATGACACCACTGGTATCTACATACCTTCCCTTCATTAACTTTGCCACGGGAAACACAATGTTCCCGGACTAATAACACACATCATTTAGAGTTTCAAGCTATGTGCGGGTAACGCGGTGTTTAAATATAGGGTTGAATTGTTATGTTAATTCAGGAGCAAACAATGACCGTTTATCCTGATGATTGATGCGAATTGAATTAGTGATCGGTTACGTCAATAGTCAAGTAAGTACTTATAAATTAATTATGATATGCTGTGATGCCGACTTTTTGAGATCTGTAAATGGTCGAATAATATAGTACCACACTCTTCTGATAATATTTATGATACTTTCATTTAAAAAAAAGTACAGTAATAAGGTTGACATTATTTGGCTACATCGAAAATGTAAAACTTTAGTATAAAAGTAAAACTAAGAAAAAGATCAAGACAGCAGAAAATTATCAGCTCAATAGCAGAAGTGCTATTCAGCCAGTGTTTTTAAATAGCTACATACATTTCTTTGCCGCAATCGATAGAAGATTCAGCAGATGATTTCGCAGGCTAGTTTCTTCACAAGACCTTCTTGACGTGGGAAATTCTAACCTCGTATATATTTTACAACCAATTTAAAGTAATAGATTGAATGAAAATCGTTATTCATCAATAAGAAAATAAACTAAACTGGGACTTTTCTGCACTCCACAGCCGAGTTCATGTCCAGTATGATGTCGTTGCTCTCCCTCTTGCGCTTTCACTGACCCTGTCGTTTTCTGTCTGTTTTAGTACAAATGTTATGTGGTTTTAGACTTTTAGCATAGTCTTTGCTTTTAGTGTGCTGGAACCTACTCGATTATTGTTGCTTGAGCTTGAGGTTGTCCACGCACTTGCAGACAAGGTTATATTCACACGTGCTGCTTGGTTGTCTGTGAGAATATCATTGGTAGCACCTGTACTGCCTTTTCCGATAAGTGGACGCGAGTTAGAATATCGAAGTCGCTTGCCAGGTCTCCTGATTTGAATATTTTGTTCCTTCTATCTAACCAAAGCAAACATTCTTAATCGGAAATTTAAGAATGTGATTTTTTTGAATATTCAAATTTTTTTATTCTGAACAACTTTCTTCAGATTATTTTTCATATTTCTAATTACAAAATGCATTTTGTTTTGAATGATTATTTCAATTTGGCATTTTCAAAAGTCGTCCGTCTACCTCTGTAGGTACTATATAGTCCAGGAGCTAGCGGTATATTTTAAGACTAATTTCTATCAAGCTGAAATTTTTTTTATGAGCTGGTATGGTTATGTCTGCCAAATGTAGGTGGTCGGCAAAATAGGACCGCGGGACATAGAGCGCTAAGAAAAAAAATTGGCCAACTAACCAATCCAGGACGTCAGAGAGTGCTTCTGTCCCGCTCAAATTGTCGGACAAGGTGATTTTTGTGTTTGTTACATTAGTATATAGTTATTAAAAAAAAATCAGGTTGATGGTAATAAGTCAAATGTCTTAAAAACAATACGAACCCCAAACGGCAGACACTGATTCAGTTCCGACTCTTATGTCGGACAGTTAATTTTTTGTTGTCGGAATGTCTTAAATAACGAGCAAAATAGGAATTAGCTTGATTGAAGTTTGTAAATTTCATCAAAAAATAATTAAAAACAAAAAAAATCTGAGCGCTTTATGTCCCGCGGTCCTATTTTGCCGACCACCTACATTTGGCAGACATAACCATACCAGCTCATAAAAAAAATTTCAGCTTGATAGAAATTAGTCTTAAAATATACCGCTAGCTCCTGGACTACTAGGAGCAAAGTTTGCACACCTATGTAGAGGTGCTGATGAAAAAGCATGTATTACAGCTTTATTCCGCAGATGATGTCTACATTTGCGCAATTGAATCAAAAACATTTGACTAAATAAACGAAATAAACAAAGTACAATAAAAATTTCACGTGTTTTGTTGTTCGCATTGTTTTAAACATACCAGGAACATAGGAGGAACAACGAACAAGAAGAACAATACAAACACCGTCAAACACATTTTTAATTCTAATACAGATTATTTCACAAATAAATGAAAACTATTTGATTAAATCACAATAAAATACACAAAATACAATTCCAATCTGACGTTTAGATATTTAAAAAAATTAAATCAACCAATCCATGACTCAATCCAGTAAATAGTTTCTGAATTACAGCCGGTAGCTATGTTTAGTGAATCACCCTGTGGATTGTCCCTAATTTGGTAAAATAGTGTTTACCAATGCCCTTATTAAAGTCGAAGTTGTCTAAAACTTGGTAGATATTTGCAAAATATTCGATGGATTTTCCGAAGTAAAATGCTACTACAAAAATAAGCGGCTCCGTGACTTCGTACGCGTTTCCCTCGACTGCTTGGTATACCACTGAACATGGTAAATATTAGTAAAATGGGTAGTAGATTTATAATTGGGGTTGTAACACATAACACGGTTATCTCTACAAATTAAGGCAAAGTGCACTATAATTATTACAAGTAAGTTTGCGAGTCATAAACTAATTGCTAACAATTAAGAACCGATAGAACAGGTAATCAATATCAGGTACTTTAAGATGTCGAGGATGTCTCACATATAAAATGTTTATACAGGATAACTCAACTCTCACATACACTGGTATGACGAAACATTTTCTAACAAAACATTAATAGACGAGCACATAGCCAGGGTTGAGCAGGCAAAATAATATGCGTAATGCATTTTGACTTCGGAAATGAATTTAGGACATTATTAGGTACTTTGGTACCGGCGACGGTCAAGGTCACAGCTTCCTGTAATAAATACCCCTACCAGTAATTACGTTTAGCGCTGGAGTTGCCATAAGATTCAGTGTAGGGTTGACTCCAGTTAGTTAGGTACTGACCGTAGAAATGTCTTTGCAAGTAACTGATACCAAGCGAAAAGCTTCCGCCCCGATGATAGTTTATGTTTATTTTGTAATTAATCTGGAAATTTATGTCGTGCTGCGAAACGACGAAAAGACAATGTGTCATCTAAATTTTTTAAATTGTTTCTTTCGGAGGCTCCAACTCAATCTTTTTCCTGGCATAGAGTAGGTAAGTCTGTTGATTTAATATTTCCGTGTTTACCTTTTTAAAGTGACAATTTTTAGTCATGTTTTAGCAGTTATATTAGTGAAGAATAAATTCAACGATAACAAATCTATTTACAAAAACAAGTGGAAACTGCTGATAAATAAATAATCATTGTCCTAAGCAACCAGCTAGTACTACGTCGCGTCGCAAGAACCACGGCAGCAACAAAATATACGTGCGTAGTTTGTTGTAAAAAAACGAAAAAGAAGCAAAGTAAAATTTTCCTCATGTCAATTCATCAATAAAGCTCGTGTTCTCAAGAAGCAGCACATGTGAAAATGCCGATGATTTATTTGCCCTTGAGAACTAAGCTGGTCGACCATCTATCAAAATTGCATATGAAATTCTAAATGAGGCTTTTACTAACTTAGTTTCTGAAATAGAGATTGAATTAAATAATACGGCCTTTGAATTGTCTTACTTAAGTATAATCGACTTTCAACACTTACTGGCATCGAAGACGCTAACATCGATAATAGGATCATAAAGAATCTTCTCATTGACAAATATGGGGAAAATTTTCTATTTTCTTATCCTATGGGCAGATCCAAACCACCTATAATAATGATGAGCAATATTCCGTTAGAGGAGGTTGTCGAGAGAATCCGCCAGTTAGATAACTTTCAGAACACGTTGTGTAAATGTATAGAAAAATTGAGAAAAGAAATAATGTCTTCCACATATTTTAAATTGAAGCTCTGATTTACAACGCATTGGAGAAAGTAGAGCTGCCTCCAACATGGGTCAGCTTCATACAACACTTGTTAAGTCCCAAAAATGAAAGTGACACTATGGTACCCCGTGCCAAATCTTTATTTATGGACATTTTTTTATTATAAACAAAGCATTAACTCCTAAGCATGCGGCCCTTGTCCAGTCGATTCACCTTTTTGACGAGGCCAAAACATATAGTAACTCTACTAAATAAAGTTGGGCATTGCATACGTTGTCCAACGTTAACAGTATTATATAACGAGTTGGCAGTAACAGTTCTTCAGGAAACACCTACGGATAACGTTCCTTTGCTTTATCAAGAATTAAATTTGAGCCGCAAATCTTATTGTACCCCTCGTTATTGTTTATCTGATAAAGAAACCTGTCAAGCTGACTCGAATGTTCCTCATTTTTTCTATCATAACGAAAAACCAATGTCTCGATCATACATCAACATATCATAGCTTTTAGAATTCAGTAGTGATTGGACCCCATTTGCTTTAATCTGGGTAATCAGCAGAATAGATTTTAGAAGCATTTCGAAGCTTCCCAATCTTAATGACCAAGTTGTTCCTGGTTGGTCGGCGTTTCACCAATTATTATCCAATGATGAAACTCCAATTTCTACAGTTGGGTTCTGTCCATTAATTCCTCATTCACTCACATCACGTGACGTTGTTTATACAGCTATGAAAAACTTTGTTAGTTTAGACCACACCTGTAGCAAAGAATTTTAAGTTCTAACTGCTGATATGGCGATGTATTTAATTTGCAAATTTATACAAATGCAAAATAATGAATTTGACAAACTGATTTTAAGAATTGCCACTTTTCATTTACACAAAAATTGACTGCGATGCTTAGGACAATATTTGAAAGGTAGTGGCATTGAAGAAATAGTAAACGGTGCGGACGAGTTATATCCACGTTAGCCGTGGAGCTAGCAACGGCGTATTTTAAACGGCACACAGTATAACAGAGGTGTAAGAATCCATAAACTTCTTTATGAAGCACTACGATATTTACAGTTAATAGAATATATTATTAACTCGGCTAATAACTATCAAGCTGAAGCACTATTGCTGTCGCTGTCGTCATATTTGAAAAGTGAGTGAATGGTGAGTAAGTCTATTACTGATTTCTTTGGGTGATATACTACAAAACAGACGCAGGTCTGCAATACAAAAAGTTAACATTTTTACTTCTGCCGATCTCTGAGGATAATATTTTATTTAAGGCAGCAAGCACATTTGAAATCCTAGAAGTGTAATCAAAACATTTCTGATGTGTAAAAAGGTCCAACTGAGGTGCTTGGATTACAATATTAATAGTTAGATGCTGTCCAATATTGTAATGCTTGCTATCCCTTTACAATGCACGGCAATACATTCTCATTTTATTAGTATTATTTAGTTGTTCCAATGGTTAGAAAAGTAGGTATCAGCCCACACACACGGTGGAACATTGAAATAGCACTGCTGCTAATGAATCTAATCGTGTTTGGTATGATTCATTATTTAACAGAGATTTTATCGGATCAACATCAGTTTTAGTTAATTTGTGTGATTCTAATCTGTAATGGTGTAAGGGAGTGAACAATTTATTTTGTTTCATATAATTTTATTATTAAATACAGGGTGTTTCTTAAATCGCGGACACGGAGCACAGTACTACATTCCCCTCCAGATACCAATTGGAAAAATATAATACAATAATGCCCGTTCTTCGCTAGTTTCAGAGTTATTCTCCGTCAAAGATTGAGATTCAATTCCTTTATGCTTTGGAAAAACGGGTAAATTTTAACCGTTCCGCATTGTTCATCAATCAAATATTAAATCTTAATAAATTTGGAATTTTTTATACGTTGTATTCCTTCCTCCGAAGACATTCTTTCTGATAAATATCTGTTGTTAAACTTTTTTTCAATATGTTGCAACAGTGCATTGTAGCTATGAGGTTATTACCTTGTTCATACTGCCTTATTAAAACATAACAACAAACGTTTAAAACAAAGTCCGTGCAAGCATGCGCAATGTTGTCAAATTTAAAATTTTTAAAATGCGAATAACTCGGAAACTAAATACATTAGGACAAAATCGCCTATACCTTTTCAACTCAGTTTTAAGATGAGAATCGGGTAGTGCTCTCTGTGTCCGCCATTTAAGAAACACCCTGTATATTCGTGAAATAATAACTGAAATCTACGTTTGAATTTTTTATAAAACATTCCTTGGTGGAATTAGATCTTATAAGCCATAAAGTGTTAAAGTCTCTTTATTTTCCCCAGTACACTACTGAACTCGCAGTTTTACACCTGTTTCTTATAGCTTTCTCTTGCGTTTGGCTTTTCTCATTCTTGATAAAGTCGTTGAAGTAGATCCGGTAAGTGCCTACTGTCCCGTTGAAATCGATTATAGCAAAAGCGGAAAAAGCATTTTACGGGTTGATAAACTTGGTTTCTAGAAGAGTTGCTACGATTTCCTTTGTACACTTAACTAGTTTCTATATGAAATGATCTTAATTAGAAGGATTTAACGATCCATTCATTCCGGAAATTATCATTAAGTAATAATTAATAGTAAAAATTCGTAAAATTGGTAATTTTTTTCATAATTTTAACTTTGTATTTCTTTTTTCAGTGGAATCATGCTGGAGTTAGTAATTGCAGTTAACGAAATAAGTATAGTTGTTATTTTAACTTAACCTTATGTACCCCATTGTTTTTTCAAAATTAATATGGATAGGTTGTTGATACATTTGTGGTTGGTTGTTATTCTCGAATATGTGTGTGGTTTGTACCTTCATTACTCCGATAATTTGTTACTGCATTTGCAATATTGATTTATGGTTAGTGCATTAAACAGACCCTATTACTAGTGTACACCTGTTGTTGATGTTTAACCAAAGTAGCCCTTGAATTCTCACAACAGAGAGGCTTTGTTTCAGAAATGTAATACATTGTATAACTGTTACTAACCAGTATTATAGAATCTACTTCTATTCCTAAATTATCCAATAAAACACCATCAATCATTACAATGCCAAATTGTTTCCTAGAAATGCATTGTGTATACCTGGATGTTTTACTGTTCGCTGTCTATCAATTATTTTTATTACACTTGTTGATTATTTCAGGTACGGATTTAAGGCGACATAATATGTATACAGTTAATAATGATTGATTAGCTTACAGCGTTATCGTATCATAATCAATATGATTTTATTAAGAATAATTTGTATTTGTTTATGTTACAGCCTAATACAGTGTAGTGTATCCATAGACTCATCCTCAACCACGCGATTTTGCTTATTATTTGAGATACCTACTAACAGATTTTCATTTTTTTCTATAGCTTAAATATCGAAAATTCATTTGTGAGGTTTGGTACAACTTTACCTAAGGAATATTTCATTCCATTTAAATAAATCTGTAACTTTCATAATAAGCAAAATTCTCATGTCGAGAATGAGTCTGTGGACACACTGTATGTCAAAATGATGCTAAACGGACAACACGTTTTGTAGAATCAAAAACATAATTTACTTACAGGTGATTACTAATTAGACTATAATGGATAGCGGGCTTGGATAAAATTATAATTACACTCAGGTTTATAATACAGTGTGTCCCAAATAGAGTAGTATTGCATGGCTATCTTTCTTATTAATAAAGATACAGATTCGGTTAAATGGGCAATGTTGTGCAGTTTTTCATGCTGGTTTAGATGCTGCATAGAAAGCATCGTTGATTGCAGAAACAAAAATGCAATGAAAGATCAAACATTCCGAACCCTTCAAAAGATATCTGCAACAAAACCACAAAATCCATTTTTCGAAAAAGTCGATTACTTCGCTTATTATAAAAGTTACAGAAAATTGTTTTATACAAAAGTTATTTTTTTCATTACGATAAACAAAAGTATGTTTACAAAAAAAATATCGCAATCGCCGTTTTCGAGATATTGATATGGTCTGTTTTTTAACTAGGAGGAGTGATAACAAAAGCCAGTTTCACACTAGAAATGTCACTAGAAAAGAAGACTTCCGAAGTTTTGACGGTAAATTTGAATTTTTATCATGTTTAAAATTTACAGCTGAAATGAAAACTAATTTAATGTATTTTGCCTGAATTATGTCACTGTCAGCGCCTAGAAAAATAATTATCAAATCACGTCAAACGTCAAAATTTATACAAATTACTTAGCGGGGTGAAACCGGCCTGGCCGCAGCCAATCACAGGTGTGGATTTTGGCGCGACAAATTTGAATCGCTCCTCCTAGTTAAAAAACAGACCATAGCAACTTTCTTATTTTAAATGGGCGCCATCTTGGATTTTCAGATGAAAAAATTGCATTTTTGTTTCTGCAATCAACGATGCTTTCTATGCAGCATCTAAACCAGCATGAAAAACTGCACAACATTGCCCATTTAACCGAATCCTTATCTTTATTAATAAGAAAGATACCCATGCAATACTACTCTATTTGGGACACACTGTATAATACACAAAGCTTCTACAACAATCATTAGAAATAATCAGATTGATTTTACATATTTTAACATAATCCAAAAGTGTAGGTATTTAAGGTATATAACATGTGGATTGATCTCGTGAAGTTTAGAAATCTTTCTTCCTAATACTTCCTTTAAAAAATAATCATCAGGTATCTAATTCTGTTTTCTTCTATTCACCAGTCAAGGCGGAGTTCGTCGGAATATCTTGATTATTAAATCTTTAAACGTTCTGAATGGATAGTAACCCGAAGAAAGTTCTTAAATTTCATCAAATTAGAACTTTTAAATTTCGAGAAGTTAAATTTGAGGCTCATGTAAAACAGCAAGGTGTTATACAGAAAGTTCTAGTTTCATTCCGATCTATAAGAATTTGCAAATTAATTTAAATATTGTTTTGAAAATTATAAATAATAAAGAATATAGGAAATCAACAGAATTCGTGTAGTTCAGTTTCCAAGGTCCAGTAGTATAATAGTTATTTATGTACGAAGGACATTATGCGGGTGGTTATATCCGTTGAGATTGACAAGCTATCAAGCCCAAGGGCCTCTGGTTGAAAGGATAAACATCAAGTAAAGCCCGTGGTGCATACAACATTTTATTTTCCACTTTGAATACGTAAATAAATTGAAATGCTTGAATGTGGATTTATAAAACACACATGGGCATGGCATGGCTTTGTAGGTCATGTTTGTTTATGTATTTATATCTATAATATATTATTATAGGGCATAATGAGCGGGCATTATATACAGTGTGTGTACAGAATGTGAACATTAAGATAAAAGTTTATACAACGTCCAAAATGTCGCAGTTCTTAAGGGGTAGTTGTAGAGGACCTTTAATCCAGCCTGGGAATCATGTTAAAAAAGTGTTAACCTTTAGTTCAATAAGTTATAAGGGGGTAAACTTAAGAATTTAACTTCTTTATTCTTATGAATATTGATGGATGATATAATTTTCCATAAAACCTTTGTAGGTATCCTATAAGGATCTGTGTAAAATCGAATGCTCGTAGCGTCTAATTTACTCATAATTTTGAAAATAAAAATCTATTTTCCAAGATCTCTGAAAATACATTAGCAACGATGCGATAACACATTGTTATGGATTCCTTAGAAACAGTAACCAATGTGTAGTACTTGTTACAAAAGAACTAGCCATTATTTCTATTCATGTTGCCAAATTTATCCTTTAGTTCTTTGCCCATAACTATGAAAGCAGATATAGATTTTTTAAACATTTTTCCCAGGCTGCGTTAACGGTCCTCTACAACTACAACTTTTGGACTCACCCTCACCCTCACACATATGACCTAAAAGGCATCGTTAAAGTTACAGATCATTTTGTGTTCCAAAAGACAAACCAAATACAAATGTTATTTCAATATTATGAAATAAATGTTACTTAACAATAAAGTCACAATAGTTGCTGATATTAATGGATAAATACATGCATGCCAACAGATTGGAACGGCATCAAGCGCGCGTTGGGTGTGGGAGCTCGGAATATTCACACTTGTGTGGAATTCAAATTCAACAATCCGGCGACTGCAGTCAAGCATACACGGACAAGATGAATATTTTGAACATTTCCACATTCTTGGCTAAACCATACATTATACATTCTGTGAAGCCGTTGCATGTTTTACCAATATTTTCTTATATAATTTTGCTTGATCTTCTAACGAAGATGTCATTAATTTATTGACATTCTCAAGCGTTACTTTGATAAAATCCATAATTATAGAAATAATAAAAATATTAAATAAAACATCGATTTAAATGGAAAATAAAAAGACAAATTATAAATTAGCAATTCAAAAAGTTTATTCTATTAATAAATCTAATAAAACTTTAAAATACGTTTCAATTCCATATTTTGGTAATATTTCAGAAAAGATAAATAATACAAATAAATATAAAGTCATTTTTAAAACAAATAAATATATTCTATACACTCTTTTCAATGCTAAAGAAAAATTAACGATTTGCTAAAATCAGGTATTTATAAATTAAATTGTTCACATTGTGATTCAGTATATATAGGTCAAACAATTAGAAATTTCAGTATTAGGCAAAAAGAACATATCCGTTGTTACAAATATAAAAATGCACATAAATCAAATTATGCTAAACATTTATTAGAACAAAATCACACATTGACATCTAATAAAACAATTACATGTTTACACTTTTCTGATAACAAAAATAAATTAAATATTTTAGAAGCTTTTGAAATTTATAAACACACAAAAAGCAGCATACCTTTAATGAATGAGCAAATTGAGCTCTTGGATTCTCCTTTACTGGCAACTTTGGAATAGAAGAAAGATGTCTTTAATGGAATCAAGTAGTTGCTATATAAATCATTATTCATTTGTTATTAAACATCTTATATTATGATTTTGACAATGGCACATTGATGCCGAAATACGTATAATTCAATAAATTAGTAATAATTTTATATTAACCTGAATTTTAGTTTCACATCATAGGAGTTTTCTGAATCATCGTTTGATTTTCTGGTTATTAAAACCAGTGGATCGCCACACAGATCATACATTAGCTCTTTAATAAGTTTACTGCCAGGGCAATGTTTAGATATTTTTTCAGTATATCTTCAATAATAAAAATGTTCGTTATTATTTAGACACAATAAAGAAACATGTTCATCAAACATTTTTTCTAGTTTTCCTATATGCTGAGAAAATATAGGAAATAATATTAAATTTATAGGTTATACAATATAATCAAGAGAATTTTCGAAAGGGTTTGCCATGAAATATGCGGCTTAAGGCTGGCATTTACTTAAAGCAAAATCGAATTTGATGTATGGAAAGTTGCATACCTACAATAACAAGAATAATGCTTGCCTTGGAATTTTGTTTCATATTTTTAAATATTTCAGATTCATCTGACGTTACCAAAATTGATAAATGCAATAAAGAACAATGAATTTACTGTATTGAATATAGATTTTGTCGTTATATTATTTTAATTTTTTTTTGTCAAACAACAATACCTAGTAGAAAGTTGTAATCCGTTATAATCCGTCTTTTGTATATTGGCTCCATTGACAGTTAATGGTCCTGTTAGTTGTGTTGCCTATATGCTAAATTGCAAAAGGTGAATTATATTGATATTTCTAAAATTTTATTTCCATTTTTTCCGAATTAAGTTGTATTGTAGAAAAAAAATTCTTGTGGCATTTGAAAGAGCGTGGTTATATCTATCTATTGATAGAGAGAATTTTTCGATATCCATATTTTTGTAAATACTACTTGAAAATTTTAAAGTAAAATAGAGTTGTACATTTTTTAATGCTGAAAAGTTATGTTTTAGAAATTAAACAAAAACGTTCTATGGGTAGACAGATAAAACACCAATAATAAGAAAAAAATTTCGCCCGCCCTTCCTACTTTAAAATTGGCTCTGAAAAATTGGAACAAAATGTGCATAAAATGGGGTATATTTCAAGGTGTAAACTCCAGCCTTAAGTAAAGACATACAATTTATATTCCATGGCTAAGCCTGATCGAAAATTTTGTTTATCATTCTGTAGGTTAGTTGGGATTGTTAACAATTCTTCTTAGTGTTTTCGTAGACTTGGCTGCAAAATAATACACTTACGCCAAACCTACCGATATGTTGCTGGTTTTAGCACATTTTAAAGGAAAGTCGATTTCACCAGTGACCACCGATCGTGGGCTTTCTCATGCAATTCGCATGTTTCATGGAGAGAATGAAATTTTGGAAAGAGTGGAAGAAAAACTGACAGCAAGTAGGTATAGTCGATGCTTGACATTTGAAGTGTAGTAGTTTCAAACAACGCAACAGCTTTTACCAGCTGATTGTTGATCCAAATGCGCGTTTTGCATTTTGCCGGATTGCTCACGAAAGGAGAGCTGAAAATATCAATTTTCACAACCAAACTCTCCACCGACGAGACGTGCTTTACAAAGAGGGTATGACTGATTTACACAATGAATGTCTGTATGCAGATAACATTTGGCATGTCACGTTTGGACAGGGGGCGATATACGGTTTCTACACGACGGAACACGGTTCAGAACCATCTTGAGGTATGTTATATTATATAGATACAAGAACAGTGTTTTACTATGTAGAGTCTCTTTTTAAAAATATCTAAAAGTTGTCAACCTTACCATTAAAAGGTTACTGTATACGATCTGTGTGGTGACACCCTAGTTTATGAATCAGTCTCTATGTAACAGGACAATATTATTAGCTTTAGATTAAGTTAGGTTATTTTTCCTATAGGTACTTATTTAACAGCGACCCCGATTTCGCTATGTCTTATTCTCATGACTTTATGGAATAAAAGTCTACCTCGTGTAGAATTTCCGTCGAATCCCATTGTTTGACACGACAAAGATCATTAACATGGTAATAAAGTAACAATTGTGCAATTAACTTATTAACAAGAAATAAAGTGTTTGACTTTTATTTACTAGTAATTAGTAGTAGGTACAGGACAAACAAAATAGAAGCGGAGAAACAAACAATTTAATAACAGGAATTGTTACAAATAGTTGTCCATATATTGTAGAAAATGTAGACCATTACATCAAATATAAAAACAAGATTTTTTTATCTGCCAAGTAGTAATATCTGCTTCAACCTCTCATACGTGAAATCGAATAACTTTTTCCAACGCTTCCTAACGGAAAACTCAGCACTTGCTCTGTTGTAATAAATTATGATATACCTACTCACTCCATTTTTTGGCATCTTCATAAAGCTTTTTTATATTTGGACGCTCTTGTACCGTTTTAAAAACTGTGTTAAAATAAAAGTAAATATATTTTGTTTTTTTTTATTTGTCACTATATTCACTTTAAAAAAACTAAAACCCATTGACACGGACTTAATTTGTCGGATATCCTCTTACTACAGAAACATCATATCACATAGTAATTATTTAGAGATAACAATGAAAATTTAAAATAATCTGTCTCTTTTGTATACGTTTCTGCAAATTTTGCTATTTAGACAATATAGGTTAACTTCCGAGTGATAAGTAATACTATAATAGTATTAATAGTTAATAGTCAAAAAAATTGAAATTTTGTTTTTACCTGCTGCTAAGGCTTAATACCGATGAATTTTTAACGTGCATAAACATCGTACAACACACAGTACAATATTTTACATCGTTATTTTTTTGTTGGGGTTCAGACAGGAGCTGCCTGTAATTTACTAGAGGCTATATTTGAGGAAATGTTCAATTCAAATAAGGGTATGGATGTTTACAATGAAATGAGGTTCAATGTAATAAAACTTTAATTTCACATGAAGGTAACCACAGCCTATACACTCACGTTAACACAACTCGTACCAAATTTGCGTGAATGACAAATATAAAAGACGAAATGATATTTGAGACAGAAATTCAGCATAAAATAATGTTATTCGTTATCGTGTAATAGCAACCACAAACAACCCCTTAGTTCTCTTATTCGAGACCCGAATCCCTATCTTTGGCTTCACAATATCGTTTAAACATAATGATATTCGTTATACATATTTTAAAACAACAGTAATTGTCTTTTAAAATTACTGTGTGTATACTATTATTATAAGACACTTTCATTATCAACAGTTTCATTTACATAGCTTCTGTCATATTTATAGCATTAATAAGTAATAACTTTGAAGAACGAATGATATTTCTTAATGGAAGTATCTGGATCAGTAGTTGATGGCCTAATTTTACTATCCTCACTTTAAGTTTACCGACGCATTTAAATCTGGTTATTATAACTGTTTCAAAATATACTAATTTTTTATAATTATGTATTTTCATAATGGCAATTGGAGGAGTTACCCTTTGTTCGGTGGTTTAGTGCCTACCTACACAATAGATTTTATTTTTTTTTTCGAAAACTATTAGTCGCACGGTAAAAATAAAACAGACAAATAATTTTGTAAATGAATTATGCATTCTTATGCGTATTTTTTAAATTAAAAATTCCGGTGCATTAAAAAGTTCTAAAAAAAGAATGAACAGGGGTTGTAATTGTTTCATCCCCTTCTAATAATACAGGTGGATAAAGAAATTATCCATAAAGAACCTTCCTGTTAGTAGAACACGTCCACTTATTTGTATTTTTCTATTTTTGTCCAAATTTGAAATAAAAATTAAAAACCAAATTTTTACTCCATACTCTTCAGGGAAGCATATTATAATACAAGTTTATATGAAAAATTAGCCTTAATTTTCACCCAGGAATCACCTCCTGCATTTTGTACACGTACTTAGGAAACACCGTGTATATACAGTGAGCACCAAAAGTATGGAACGTACCAAATAAAACCGAAATGAACGTTTTTTTCTAAAAATCCCGAAACACGTCGATTTTCTTTTTTAAAAATACACATTGGAATGTCAAAATAATTTTCCGGCCTTCATTTGTTTGTAAGTGATGACGTCATCAGTATTTTTTTTTAAATGTCAACCCCCATATTTTTTTCGCGTTTTTGATACATCTTTCAATTGCTTAAATGACAGTATAAAAATGTTGATACCTTACATAAGAACATTTTCGAGAAATAAATTATTTAATGTTTAATAAACACATTCTTAACAAATGTTAAACATGGTTTAATGGTATTAGTATTGATAAAAGAGAATCAGAGGTACCAAGAAACAAACGCCAGTAATCTAAACAAATGCCCAATTGTCAAATATTCAGAAATGTTAATTGTCGTTTACTTGTAATATTTAACATCAGCTTCATAAATCTGATATGGCTCATTTAACAATTACAAGTAAACGACAATTAACGTTTCTGAATATTTGACAACTTGTAGGCACTTGTTTAGATTACGGGCATTTGTTTCTTGGTACCTTTGATTCTCTTTTATCAATACTAATACCATTAAACCATGTTTAACATTTGTTAAGAATGTGTTTATTAAACTTTAAATAATTTATTTCTCGAAAATTTTCTTATGTAAGGTATCAACATTTTTATACCGTCATTTAAGCAATTGAAAGATGTATCAAAAACGCGAAAAAAAATGGGGGTCGACATTTAAAAAAAATACTGATGACGTCATCACTTACAAACAAATGAAGGTCGGAAAATTATTTTGACATTTCAATGTGTATTTTTAAAAAAGAAAATTGACGTGTTTCGGGATTTTTAGAAAAAAACATTCATTTCGGTTTTATTTGGTATGTTCCATACTTTTGGTGCTCACTGTATAATGAATTAGATTTTTTTCCTTGCTTTGGTCGAAAATTGTGATTATTTTGGGAAACCTTAATATGCAATTATACTTTCCAACGCTAAATTGGTACAGAATTCTTAAATATGCATTATGCAAAATGCAGTGCTTTTAATGCAATTAATTAGCTTAATGTTAATAGTTCGTATGAGAAAATCTAAGGATAAAACAAAGTTTTATGTATTAAACGTAAACGTATGTAAACGGAATTCCTACAACGCAGAAAACAGAAATTGATGACGTGATTTTATTTTCACCCATATTAATAATTTGACTAATAAAACAGATCAGTAATACACATTCAATTAGTAACAATAAATTTATTTCAAAAGCAATTGCTTAATGATTTAATAACGTGGAAAGCACTTTTTTCTACACAATCAAGTTTTAAAAATCCTTTTGACAGCAATTATTGAGTCGTTTTGATCAATACCTAAATGAAAACGTTGGGGAAAATTTTATAACGTAATTTGAGTTTTTCGTTTGTGTATGAATTCAAAAACATTTAGATTATTTGGTATTAGTAATCAAAATCTGATTAATATTTGTCAATGTTAGAATATGATACGATTTCAAAAATATTTTCTTCCATGACAGTTTTAAAATTAATATTGTACTGCTAATAAATATCGTTTAAAATCAAGGAACGCATAAAACGAAAACACGAAAAGCAAAACAATTTACATCAAACATTTCATCAAATTTGCGGAAAAACAAATCGTGCGTTGCCTTAAAAAATTAATGTAGAGAGCGTGTAGAAAACGAAGTGTTGTACCCAGTGGCATTTATTACAAAAAGGTGTTGTTTTTCAATATTTTTAATAAGGTCAGATATAAATATAACCTGATTATTTTGTTTATCTTCGGACCTTTAATGCATAAACCTCCACCTTCTTGATACTTAAACACCTATTTAAGCTAATTTCCTCAATGTACCCGACTCCCTACCTATTATGGTTTCCAAGATCCTTAGAACGAACCGCGACTTTATGAGTGCAGGCGTGTATATCACTATGAGAGTAGAAGTTTTAGAGTCTGCGGGAAATTTGTTAATGAAATTTAAATTGTGATATGATTAAATTTTACCATGTAACAGTACTTATCTATTAGTGGTTATTAAATGTAGTAAAATAAATTCCAAATCTTTATGTAGTTCAAGATCATACAGCTGAAGTGTACAACTAGGTACGAATACGAATATCGAAAGACCTCAGGACCAAGTCAACAAAGGAAGTCTAATATCCTAATATGAGACTTCCATTGTTGACTTGGTTCTGAGGTCTTTCCTCGCACCGTATAGTTACTTTAGATAGTTTAAGTTTAGTAGTTTTCCTACTGAGGATGGCAGCTTAGCTGCCGAAATACGTAATTAAGGTTCTATTTAAATATTTTGGTGATATGGGTTTGTGTTCGTAGTATTTATACGTAAACCACCACCTCCTCCAATCATTTCAAAGAAGGTTTTATACCAGTTAAGGGATAAATGTTTATGCTTAATTCAATTAAATTGACGTAGAATTGAATTGCAACGTCGGTCGTTTCAGTGAATTTTATGCACATCACATACTTTTAAATTTTAAAGGACTCTAGAGATTCCCTCAACTACGTTTACGTCTACTTCATTTCAATTTAAAAGGGAACTTTAAAATTTAAATAGGGGTTATTCGATAATTAATTAGAAGAGGTGATTAGGTGTATGCATATCAATTAATCTTGTCTTGAATATGCATGCGATATTTTATGGTGCGAAGTTGATTAAGTTTTTTTAGGTAACATAAAGTTGGAAGTTAATTTAGGTCACTAACTCTGGAGAATTCAATTTTAGATTATGCACTCACGACTCGATTTATGTAAAGCCGAGAATAGGATTATTATTAATGTGAATATTGTAGTCAGTGGTTTAAAAGTTCATTAAACCTCAACATTTTGCAAAATGGTACTTGGTTTTAATTTTTGTTTTTCAAAATGTACTTACATTTAAATTTTTGTCATTCTCTGAAGGTTCACTTTGTATAAGTTTTCTTTCTCACATTCATTTGTGTTTTAACAAAACGTATACTAGAAACTTGTTACTTGAATTAAAAATTACATTGTACTTTTTAATTTATTTGTTTTAACAACCGTTGAGTAATAGAGAAATAGATAAAGATACACAAACATGAGCATTTTCTTCGCACCATTTAAAACCAACAGTACCACTACCACTGGTTTATCCCATTCAGCAGGTTCTCAATATGTTAGGTATCTATCTTTTCTGAAATAGTCAGTATGTTATCCATTACTGACTCATTTTGGATCAGGAAAATAAACATTCCTTAATGCTATGGCAATAATTTTTTAAACCGTACAACGACGGCTGAAGTACTCGGGCACTGCAGGGCTAGTGTATCACGAGATTCTTGCATTTTTCTTGTTCTTGTCTTGCTCTTGCGCAAAATGCAAGATAAGAGCAAGACAAGAATCACAAAAAACTTACAAGACAAGATAAGAAACTAATTTGCAAGAAAAGTGCAAGAACAAGATTTTTCATTCATTTTTCTTGCATTCTTGCAGTCTTACAATGTAGGTTTAAATCGCGTGACATTAAATTTGTTTAAACTGTTTATTAACAGGGTTTTTCGATATGGGTTATGGTCGGTATAGATTAATAATATAACCTATCTAAAGGAAAAAGAAATACGTCTCTTAGCTTGAGATAATGGGTTGTTGTTTTTTTGTCTGTTTTTTTCTTTTTCTGTTTGCCATTCTAGTGTCAAGACGTGCATCAATAAGTATTTGTTCTTCATCATTGCTTGCTCTATATTCACTGTCAGTATCTTGAAATGGTTCGGAATCTGATTCACTGGCACTAATTTCCATATCGTTCATGTTAAAATATTTCGCTGATAATGTCAATGTACTACCTCCGTAAATGCGTAGATTTATTACATATGCGTATGAATACTCATTGCATACTGATTCCCTTCGGGCGACAGTAAAAACAGTGGAACTGCAATACAGTTGAATCACCCTGTTGTGCAAGAGTGCACGTGTGGCGCAAGTCTTGCAAAAAAAAAGCTAGAAAAGGGAAGGTCCCGGTAAATGTCAACCAAAAACATGCAAGACAAGAAAACGCAAGATTTGTGCAAGCAAGACAAGATTTTTATTTACAAGAGTCAAGCAAGACAAGAGGTATTTAAATTTCTTGTCTTGGTCTGCACGACAATAAGACAAGAATTCTTGTCTTGTGAAATACTATGCAGGGCCTTTTGTGCTTCAAATGGCATCTCGTCAGTAACGCATTACTTAAATGTAATATACTATTATGTTACGGTTATTTATTTTGCAAAAACAAGACAATATATTGATTATAGTACAATACAATAAAAGTATATTTAACATTTCGGAACTTTCGGTCTGATCTGAGAGCAACTCCCTTACGTAAACAATTAAACAACAGAATTAATGGAACAAAAAAGTATTCTACGAGTTAATAATTTTTTCATTGGTGTGGAAGCACGGAGGCGGAAAAACTTTGGAAATGTGTTAGTGAATTTATTGTACTTTGCACTTAAAAGGATTTATATCACCCCATCTGCTACCACCCGACTTAATCGACTGTCCTTTTTCAGTAATTCACACATGAATGTGTTATAATTATAGTAATTCTAGTATAATAAAGTAGACTTTCACTGCCATTGCCACTTCTCTGGTTTGGCGTCGCGTGGTCTTTGTTGGACAGCACGTTCAGTATTATTTCAGAACCTCCTAGATATATAAGCCTTTATCGATCTACGTCTTAAGGCAGAAGATTTATTACATCACGAAATGTCTGGAACGACGTACGTTTTAGGAAAGTCAAGCAGCACTGACCTTTCTTACTAGTTGTTGCGGTTCGAAAGCTATGACAGAACACTAATTTACTACAATTGCTAACCATGAACTTGAAGATTCATTGCTCGGGATATATTATAGAGAAATGTTGAATACATACTATATATTAAGATATACGTTGTAGTTATTTCCAATTATTGCAATTTTCAAATACATTTCTCACCATCTTTGCAGAGTAGACATATGAACGGGTATAGCCGGTAAGAATATTATGGTCCCTTTTGTATGGAGACCGCATGTTTTGGCGCGGCCGGTTTGACGCGGCCGTTTTGACGCAGGGACGATTTGGTGGTGGGACGGTTTAATGCAGAAAAGGTTTGGTGCAGGGACACCCGGTATATATTGATGCCGATTGATTTTGATTGCCGCTCTATGTGGATATGGTATCAAGGTCTGTGTATAGTTGTGGAGTTTTCAAACCTAAAATATCCGCTTAACGATATAGGCAGGTAGAAAATTACTGAATTATAGTTGTTAGCAGATTATAATGTACCTTTTTCGCATTTCTAACTATGCTTAAGCCCTGCCACAGTAACAGACATGATGGGCCCATTGTTCAATAACTAACACCTACCCAGCGTTAAGTGGGGGTTTGGAAGCTACACAACTATATGGGGTCCAGGTCAGTTACTCTTAGCAGATAATGTATAGCGGATGTCCCTTGTAAGCGTGTTCATTTGAAAATGATACCAGAATTAAACAACCCAACATAATAGTTTAATAGTTGTTTTAGTTACACATAGTAAAAGAAAGATTAATAAACAAATAAATCTTATGTATCAAACATAGGAAAATTAACATTAGAAAATTATACCGAGTGGGTACTTTCAAAGCCGAACATAGGGGAATTGCATTGTAACTAACCTTTATATAGATTCCTGCTCGCCATTTAAACCCACAAGAATGGTAATGTCTTTATTATAAAAACCCTCTGCTCTACTGAATACTCGTTATTATTCATATTATTTGATATTAATAACAGAAACATCGACTGATTTCAAATAATTTAATTGACAGATAAAAAAACGTTGACAATCATAGCAACCTATATTATTTCAAAATAGCATTATTTTATAATTTTTTTTACAGAAAAAGATAACTAAGTACTAACATTTATTGGTACCATCAGATGCGCTGTATTTTTGTCGTTCTATTCATACCATTACCATCCTTGTGGGTTTAAATGGCGAGCAGGAATCTATATAAAGGTTAGTTACAATGCAATTCCCCTATGTTCGGTTTTGAAAGTACCCAGACGGTATAAGGATCAATATTATTGAGTAGGTACTGGACGTGTAAAGGGTTACCATTGGTTACCATGCGTTGATCTGTCATTGGCGACCATAGTGTTGGCGACGTAGTGGATCAACGATCTCGACGGCCTTTAGTTTTTCTGTTTTCTGTTATTCAGATAGCCATGAAATCAGCACCGCCAATTATAGTTGAGGCACGCTAACGGTGCATCTACGTCATCATTTTTTTAATGGCGTCCAGACGTCACAAATTACTATGTTTATATTTATTGGTTGCTTGTCAAAACGTCGTTTGCTTCAATCTGTCGCTGAAGTGTCAGAGTGACGTCTGAGCAATATAATCACAATAAAAAAACAACAATCATGTGTGTTAGCGTCATACAGCCTCCAAACGTTATCTCGTAACCGCAATTACATGTCCAAATGGTGATTCTATACACTTGCTTGCATTAACAGAATAACCAACCATACGTCTCGCTCTGAGCAGTCGTTTAATTGTTATTGGTGTTTCATTTTGTTTTTAAGCTTTAATTTACAAAAGTTAAAATCAGAAGTGGGATAAACACAAAGTGCCGTTCTTTCTCGGTGGAATATTAGTGCATTTTTGCTGTATTAAATATTAATTTAACGCTGTTCGTAATGAGTACGGAAAACGAAACTGTCGCGTCTACGTTAGAAAACGTTGGGTGGGTTTTTAGACAGAGTGGATTCCAGACCTGGTGTGTCTTTGGGAGATCCTGTAAATATACCGAAATTTTCCCCTGGACGGGACGATACACAACAATGGGTGAATGAAATTTCCGAGATGATAGCAGATTTGGGCTGGAATGATGGCAACATAATGTCTAAAATATCGGGTTGTTTTGAGGGAGAGGCAGGTGAGTGGTTTGATTGTTGGAACCCCGTAGACCGCCGTTCTAGGGATAATTTAACAAAGATATTTGTGCGAAAGTTTTGTCGGTAGTGCAAATTTTGGCAAGTTAATGTATGATGCAATACCATATAATTTTGATTCATGTCCAACATATGGGTTTTATGCTTGTATAAAGTTACAAAAACTAACCGCAATTACGTGTCCAAATGGTGATTCTATACACTTGCTTGCATTAAACATAATGTGCAACAGAATAACCATACGCCTCGCTCTGAACGTTCGCTTAATTTATTGTTATTGGTTTAATTACAAATTATATTGTATTGTGAGGGATATTGGTGTTTTATACTATTGGTATTACTACAAAATTACTAGAAAATGCGATTGATGACGTAGATGCCTTAGAGTGCCCCAACTATAGCTAAACATTGATATTATGACAATTAAAATTTTTATGTAGGTACCAAAATGATTACAAATTGCAATAATGGTCCAGTATTTGGTATTTCGAGACCACAAATATTTGTGGCCACTTTGTACTTTATTTCTAAAATGAAAAAACGACGTAATCGCGTAAGGTAATAAACACGTTCTATACCTATATATTTTTTATAAATGGACTTCATTAGCACGGTTTCCAATCTGTGTCATAACTGTGGAGTCGTAAATGGGAAACACTTTGGACACCTTATGTAATCATCGACCTTTGTTCAATCAGAGTTATTTTTTATGCAGATTTTATTATCATCTAGTATTTTTTAAGTTCATTCTTCTATAAAATTTCCATTTTTAATTCGGTAGATTGAAACTGCATAGTAAGTGTTGTACAAATAGTTTCAGTTTCGCTTTGTGAATTGTGTTGATCGTTGCAGCTGTAATATTCGTTATTTAATTGGAAAAACGCTTGCCATAAAGTGTTTAGAAAACCCCACCAGAAAATCTATAGTAATGTAATGTAAACTAATAATTCCAAATATGGATCTTTTGTAAAGAATTCCTGTAGGGAAATTATTAGTGTAGTGTATCTAATGCTAATACGACTAACGAAATAGTATATTTAGGCCCAGTCTTTCCATCTCCTACTAAAGCTTCTATTAGCTAATAAACGATTAGTTGTCATGGAAACAATTCTTGTAACAATGGTATCCATGACAACTAATCGTTTATTAGCTAATAGAAGCTTTAGTAGGAGATGGAAAGACCGGGCCTAAGTATTAAGAACGGTAAGGACAGTTTACCGATCGAAGACAATAGTTTGGAGGAGGAGCGCAGCGACGACTCCAATTATTGTCTGAGATCGGTAGTCCTTAACGTTCGTGATGCTTATGACATTTTTTGCGCTACTGAATCCGGTAAAAAGAATTTTTAATAAATTAATAATTAATACAGATTCAAATGCGATAATTGTCAGTCTCCGCATCACGTTGCCGTATTGTCGATTGATATATTGCGTTTCTATAGCAATCTGTAAACAGTTACCGCCATTGCAGTTTTTTGTGAAAATTATTTGGAGTTCCGTGCTAAAAATTAATGAAAATAATGATTCCGAAAACGAAATAGAAGAAGCTTGGAATGTGGGATGTTCGGTTCTCATTCCTGATAAGTCTAGAGAGACGCTACGAAGGTACCTACAATCATTTTAAAAATTGGTGTACCAAGAAAAGTACAAATATTGATGAAAAATCTTTGCTGGCGTACTTTGTTACAAGAATCCGGGGCCGCTATCCCCACCACCTTTCCCCTCCCGTTTCCATGGTAACCTTAATAAATAGGTACCATGGTAACCAAAATAAATAAACACAGGTGAGTTTCTGCGTAGGTAAATCACGTGGATGATGAAATTTAGAGTGCCATGATAGAATGATAACAATCACTCAATCAAGGTACCCTATTGAAAACAAATAAAATTGACAAATGTCTAATTTTAGCGTTACTTGCGTTGGCATTGGTATTCTGCACAAATTTAACTTTAAAACTTGATAATAAAATTGTGCATACTATCAGTACCTGCGCTAGTTACGCTAGAAGAAACAATTTTTCAATTTCACTGTTCTTCCACTTGGTGATTTTCCTCAGCAGTCGCTCTCCTTAAACAAATGTAACACATATTTTATTAAAAATGTAGCATTCAGTTAATTATAAGTACATAATTATTATTTACACAATATATAAATGGACAATAAATTAAAATAACTGTTGTTCCTGAAAGCAGATTATTAGCAACACAAAATAAATTCTAAAAACTATAAATTTATATGAGGTAAACAAAATCCAAGTAAATTAATATAATTAAATAACTAACCTGTCGATCTTGATCCTTTAATTCAGTAATAGGTAAATATAAATTCTTGTTTATGAAAATAATCAGATTAATATGGGAAATAAAAGTTAAAAACACGGACACTAAATTCGCACGTTAAAACTTTACGAGAAAAAATGTACATTATTTACTGGTTGCCATGTTTCCAAAAACAAGATTTTATAAAATCATAGCTAACCACTACATTGCTTTCGCAAAAATAACAAAATTCAAAATTTTCAAATACAAAAATAATTAATACAAAGATTCAACATGAATATCCCTCAGCTTACCTGCTATCCATTTTTTGTTTTCTTTTATGAGGAATGAACATCCCTCAGGTTACCTGCTAACCATTTTTTGTTTTCTTTTATGAGGAATGAAAATCCCTCGGCTTACCTGCTATCCATTTCTTGTTTTCTTTTATGAGGAATGAACATCCCTCAGCTTACCCCCTAACCATTTCTTGTTTTATTTTGTGAGGGATGAGCATCCCTTTGTGTTACCATCTTCTTTTTTTTAGCCACATTTCTAATGCCGAGACGACCAGGTCATAAAGTACCTACTAAATACCATGTGCACTGATTTTCGTACCATGTACACAGACTGCATTAACCATCTCCTTTTCGTGCAATTTCTTATTTAGATATATAGGTATATAACCTGCGAAGAGCAACTAACCTGAACACAGACTGAGGCGCCGTGTGCACAGATTTTAGAGCAACTAACCTTGGTCCCAGAAGGTACACTGACTTTTGTACCATGTACACAGACTTTAGCTACCATCACCATTTCGTTCAAGTTTTTATGTGTATTAACTGCTAAGATCAACTAACCTCGCCTCCATGTACCCATATTTCGGTATATTGTTCACATAATGCATTAACCATCACCATTTCGTTCAAGTTCTTATATATATTTCCTGCCAAGAGCAACCAACCTTGGTCTCTTTTTCTTTTAGATATAATTTGGTACCATGTTCACATACTGCAGCTTTAATTACAATTTCGTTCAAATTCTTATTATATATTACCTGCAAAGAGGCACTTACCTTGGCCACATGTATACAGATTTTAATACCATGTTCACATAAATAAATTACAATCTGCCTGTATTGCCAATTCTTAGACGGTTATAGTTACATGCCTGCCTTTCAATAATCCAAATTTATGGAAATATTTACCTGATTTAATTTTGTGTAATAAATGTCAATGATTTATTTTAATAAATTTGACAAATTACAATAATGTTAGTTAATATTTCCATAACAACAGAACAGAGAATAAATAATATCATTGGTCATTAGTAATTTAAGGGGAATACAGCGGTTTGACAGCGGCCCCGGATTCTACATATTAGCCGAAATGAGAAATTAAAAGCTCCAGGATTTGTTTTAACTAACATTGGAAATTGCATTCATTTTATTTAACTAAACTGACATTTGTGACTGACATTAATTTATCAAATTACATGGCACATTCGTTTTGAGTAAATTTACTTACCGTTCTAGAACCCCAAAGTATTTTACCGACGACTTTATCCTTAGCAACTAGTAAACATAACTTACTGTCTTGGAAACAGCCGCGGTAAACAATGAAATAGAGCACAGTAGCGCAAAAATAAAGAAAAGAAGCCAATCAGTATCATTCCGTGGTTTCCATAACTGAACTGTGCTAAACATAATTGAGTAAATTATCGATTAAAAAGGTAATAACCTAATAACATGGCAATTAGAATGGTTTGATTGTTGTTTTGGGTCATGTAATTTTTTAATTTTAAAATAATTCTGTTGGAAATATTAAAAAAGTTAGGAATACACACGAATGGACAAAAAGCTTAAACGAATTCAATTTGTGACCACCCATTTAAAAGTTTAAAAAATCATTAACCTCCATGCTGAACTTCAAAGCTTAGGTTAGTTAAATTTTCAGGAAACAGCTTTCAAATTACTTTACATGATGACAATTTACAGTCCGCTACCTTTAATCAAAGATTTATTCAAACATGTTATACCTAGGTATGCTAACTTTTAATTTTAGAATCTTGTAGAGTAAACAGTTACAAAAGTCCACCAAATCCATACATTTGTAGGAATTTGTAGGAACCAAAATAAATTCGAGTAAATAATAGTTATTTCAAAGTCGTACTGAATTATTTTGCATCTAGTTTGTGAAATGGTTAATTTATATTTTATTACACGAGTTCAATAGAATCCCATTCAATTATAGAAGCTTTTTAGGCAATAAAACGATTACCACTTAATGGCAGTGAGAAAAACCTGAACCTCAAGGAAATTGTATTTTCAATCTCTTGAAGTTGTTGTGTCGAATCGCGGATGAATTCAAAAGGTACTAAATGCGGTTAACTTAGTTTGGGAATGTTTCAGCTTCCAACCTTAATCTTGTTTAGTATTTGCTTGGTTTAATTTGTTCAAACAAACTTCAACTGAGTTCAACACTTTATTTTCGAAGTGGCAATAATGAGACTAATTGAGTAGGATGTTAAGTAAAAACAACTGTAACGTAATCGCTTATTAAGATTGCGGATCATTGGTGTTATTTTAAAAATTTCCATCTGAAAATATTTTTCACAATTTTTATCTGTATTTTCAAGTGTTCATAGTAACATACGAGTAGTGACACAAATTCTAGCAGATGGTGTAAAATTATTTTTGTAAGAAAAATGTACAGACTCGTTTTCTCCATCTTTTTCAGCCGTTGTCGGCTTCTTTGGACAAATTTAATACTTCGATAAGATTTTTCCAGACGTGTTCTCTTTTGCGCTACGTTATATCAGTTTACACCTTTTGTATTTTTTAGGCCGTCTTTCCATTCCTGTTGTGGTCTTGCAATATATATTTTCCCCTCTAGACCATCCATATTATTACTTTTTCAAACATCTGCAATTAATTTATTCTAATGGCTTGAGCTATCCAGTTCTAGGATCTATACCTACGTATTTGTTTTTCTGAATATAATTACCGCCAGTTGACTTTCTTTTAAAATATTGTAATATCCTTATCACACATGTTAGTTAACGTTTAGTAATTATCAAATAGCAATAAAATTTATAACGCAGATTCATATTGCCTCATTCACTGAAGAGTGTAACTATTTTTAAATATTTTTATTATAAAACTTTTTACTTTTTTACAATTTTATCATACTTTATTTAAGCGAAGTGATTTTTAAATTTATAATAACATAAACATCGTTCAACACCGATAATTTTGGTTGCTTGCCCTGCTCATTTTCAATGGAATCGGGTTTAGGCAACACCTTGTGTGTAGTTGTCAAAATGAAATGCAAACATATTATGCCATCTTCGGAAGCGTTGCAAAATCGTGGGTTGTATTGTGTAATGTGTGTAGGAAATCCTTCCACACACGGGTTATATTCCCTGATGTTGGTATAAAAGCAGAATTTAGTTCACCTCAAATAAATGTTAGAGAAATATGAAATAAATAAAGAGAACAGGCAGTTTATATTCATTTGGTTGACGTACGTTTACTTAAACTCGGTAAACTATGTTGGCAGTGTTAAGCTTAAGAGGTTGTTTTTTATTCACTATCAATAAATTATTCATGAAATTGTCCATTTTAGTTTTTCACACATTTCTAGTAAAATATACTTTACATTCAACCAGTGTTGGGTAGGATCTAAATCCACCAAATGGATCTAGTATCTGGATCTATATCATTTTTACATGAGGATCTTCTATCTGTATCTAGATCATATTTTTATAGATGTTTCAGTATTAGATCCAAAGATCAGCTGTTCAATTAACGATTTTTTTCCTGAAATTAAAAAAATTCATTAACTAATAATTTCTATTTAACTTGTCGATTACCAAACGTTGGGAACGTGTAAAGCCTACCAAAATACGAAAAACAGTGCATAATAATAGCATAAAGTTTGTAGTAGTCATTATCATTAAAAAACAACGTAGGAGATTAGGATTACGACCCCCACCTGTTAGAAATTACAAAATGCGGATCTATAAATGATCTAGCTACTTTTTCAAAGATCTTGGATCTTGATCTAGATTCATATTTATGGGCTTGGATCTTTGATCTGGATTTAGATCCTATTTCTTAAATGTATCTGAATCTGTATCTAGATCCCTATTTAAGGCTGGCATTTACTTAAAGCAAACTCGAATTTGATGTATGGAAAGTTGCATACCTACAATAACAAGAATAATGCTTGCCTTGGAATTTTGTTTCATATTTTTTAATATTTCAGATTCATCTGACGTTACCAAAATTGATAAATGCAATAAAGAACAATGAATTTACTGTATTGAATATAGATTTTGTCGTTATATTATTTTAATTTTTTTTTGTCAAACAGCAATACCTAGTAGAAAGTGGTAATCCGTTATAATCCGTCTTTTGTATATTGGCTCCATTGACAGTTAATGGTCCTGTTAGTTGTGTTGCCTACATGCTAAATTGCAAAAGGTGAATTATATTGATATTTCTAAAATTTTATTTCCATTATTTCGAAATTAATTTGCATTTTAGAAAAAGAATTCTTGTGGCATTTGAAAGAGCGTGGTTATATCTATCTATTGATAGAGAGAATTTTTCGATATTCATATTTTTGTAAATACTACTTGAAAATTTTAAAGTAAAATAGAGTTGTACATTTTTTAATGCTGAAAAGTTATGTTTTAGAAATTAAACAAAAACGTTCTATGGGTAGACAGATAAAACACCAATAATAAGAAAAAAATTTCGCCCGCCCTTCCTACTTTAAAATTGGCTCTGAAAAATTGGAACAAAATGTGCATAAAATGGGGTATATTTCAAGGTGTAACCTCCAGCCTTAACGAATCTTACTCAACACTGCATTCAACCATACTCAGTCAATGGCTTATATCCAATCCTTATTTATAGGTAGGTACCTTGTTTTTAGTTGAAATTGAACACAAGCTAGTGATAACTTGTGATATGTACCTATATAATGCGTAGAACGTAGAGTGATACCTACCTAAATGTTGCTGAATCTAAAATGGAAATGAGGTGCAATTTGTTTACCCTAAATTTTCTTATAAGTAAGTTTAACATTTCACGGTCTGAACAAGACCACTGAACATGGCTTTTCTTTGGAACTATATTTTGTTCCTCATAGCACATACAGTGCTATACGAAGCGACTACACTATTAAAATATTGTTAACAGTAACTGATAACTGAGGAAAATTATAGGCGATACGTAGAATAGCAGATCTAAAGAAAAGATAAACGATAAAGTAGAAGAAATCGTCCTTGTAACAAAAGAATGTCACAAGTTTTGAGAGTTGAGAACATTTAAAGGGTTGGTAATTCTTCAATGTTTGGTAATGAAGACGGGCATTAGGTGAACAAACTGCCATTATAAAACCCCAATAGGACAAACAAAAATGTAAAACACATTCGTATTCTTATAAAGCAATGAATGGGGTTGGTTTACCGGTCGCATTCGTCTTTTATTTTTTTCTAATTCGGTATCGAAAATTCTTACTTATCAACATTCATTTCAGTTAGGGAAAGTACTATTTTTCCCAACTTGTATCGAAAACTGTTTTTTTGTACACGCTCTCCAAAGTGGTTACTTTGGAAACTGTTTGTATTCCGCAAAATGCCACTTTAGGGGACTAGTCCCTTAAAGGTAACTTAGTAACACTTTAGAGGACTGAATTTGTTTACTAAAAACATTGTACAACACAAGACAGCTATTGCTGCAAAAAAATACAAAAAATATATAAATTAACACAAAATAATCTACTTTGAAACATGAAAATGGAAATTACAGTTTTTGGCGTATTTAAAAATGTCACCAGAATGCAGATAAGTCAATATCACATCTTCATTCACGACCGTCACACGATTTTTCTGCTTCCAATCATTAAATATTTGGTATACTTCTTCTCATATTGCTGCTTAGACTTGAGTGGCAGAAAATCTAGTACAATATTTCTGACTTTTTCGGTAATTTCGACCGGAACATCAACCATTTTTTTAGAATTTATTAGATTTGTTATTTTTTCACTTAAAAAACAACTTGTTAAACAAACTGGTTACCATGGTTGTCACGATCACAGGCTACCGAATACTAGATTTTCTATAAATGTCACAAGCATTAGCAGATGTAGAATTATTCTAGATACTAATTTCCAATTTGGAGAGCTTATACAAAAAAATATCCGTCCGCTAAAACTGTGTTTTGCGTACTTGTAACATAAATAACTATTAAGTTAGGAAAAGTAAGATTTTTCGGTTTTAGACGTTTTGATTTATCCGTTTTAGACGTTTTTTTGTTCCGTTTTTGACGTTTTGATTTTTTCGTTTTAGACGTTTTTTTTATCTCGGCCTTTCAGAAAGTAAAATTATTATACCGAATTAGAAAAAATTATGTGTGCAATTCGTTAGGAAAATCAGATTTTTTCGTTCACGACGTGTTTTTGATCTCGGCCTCCGGCCTCAATCTAAAAAAATTTAAAACGGAAAAATCTTACTTTTCCTAACTTAGTACACAAATAACTATTTTTTGTTATGGTAATAAATTTGCTGACTATTTTGCAAAACTCATTTTCTCGACTATCGAGTTTTGGAATGACCCACTTGAAATTTGTTGTATTTTAAAATGGTTTTGACTTTAAAAGTTAGAATGCGTATGAAGTTTGACAAATTGTTTATGAAGATTCAGTACAAAACAACTTAAGGGTGGACCCATATGTAGTTTATTTTCTAACAAAAAGTTTATCAAGAAACAAAACCGTTTGTGATACCGAATTCAATAAACATTGCTTTAGGAATACGAATCTGTTTTGCGGATTCTATTTATGTTAACAGAATCTAAAATGCCGTAAAATCCAGGAATTTGGTTATTAAAATCTATATTGCTAACCGTGGCGGTGTTAAACCGACAACTGGAGGTTAACTGAAGATAATCAACCGAAAAGGTCTAACTTAATGAACGGATATTATCGCCAAACGTAAAAATTAATTAAATGAAACGCTGGAGGAACCTGTACGATAATAGTTCTCTGGTGTGTCATAACCATATACACCCTACCGCAGTTTGTCGGGCTAACTTAGAATTTCTAAGTTAAACCCTTCCAAACTTCCACGGTTCAATAATCAGTCTTTATACATTTCCATATGCGCATCAAAGAGAAAGTACATTTGATATTGAGTACGTTATTTATGGTTTAATTAAAATAATAATTATATCGAGCTTGATATTAATCAGTAAACAGCTAATGAAATAATAAAAAAAACACCCAAACAATTTATTCCTTCTTTTTTGCCAAAATCCTATGTTTAGTAATATACTAGCGTAGAATATTGCGTTTTTATCTATTGACAGAAATTGCTTGAGAAGCTGAAGTACCTATCGCAAATTTAAATTTATGTATGTGTTCGAACGTAGCTATACGTAAATCAAATCAACTATTAACTGGATAGGTATACGTTTCAAATTTGCATAATTTCTCGTAGTACATATTCCGGAGTTCAGGTAGTTTTTCAATTTTGTCATGAAAGCATTCTTCGGATTTTATAAGAAATACAAGAGTGATTCATGCAGTTTATTACTATGTAAGCACGTTATAAAACTTAAATTGTATCTCCCATTTTTGCAGCAAAATTAATAAAATATTCTTTAGCTGTAGTGGGATTGCAAACTCTCGAGTTCCCCTTCTTATAATCCAGACCTTGACCTAAATAACGTTCATGCAAACCCCTAACAAGGAGCGCCAGCGCCAGAAATATTGGCCAACAGGTTAGCGGCATTAAACATGTGTCCGAGGGCAGACAGATTATTTTATTACGAATGGATTGTGTTTTTGCAGGTCACAAAAATCCATTATTTACAGAGCTGAGATTCAAAACCATGAACATTTAATTATGCGAAATCAAATTTATGCATAAATGGTGATTTCAAAAAGAGTTCAAAAAGCTAAAGCGCTTGGAAAACTTGTTAGGAGAGCAGACACGAGCCCAAGATAAAATCTTAAACAATTTTCCTGAAATTATTGTGGAAATATTTAATTAGACTAGGCCATTTTATTTACTCAGTGTAATTATTCGTTTCTATAAAGTAAATTCGTCTAATTTAGTGCTGTTATAAAATAGCTATTTTCCTAACAAGTGCAGAAAAATAGGTTTCTGCACGTGTTAGGAACAATAGTTTTTCTACTAGCGTGCGGAAAAACGCATTTTCCGCACTGTTTTAGTGTTTTAGTGCGGAAAAGTGGATTTTCCGCACTAAAACATGTGCGGAAAATGCGTTTTTCCGCACGCTAGTAGAAAAAAAATATTTACAATACAATAGGGGTTGGTCATGTGACGTCAGCACGTTAGCAACGCGGCGGATAAACAATTACACGCTCATGGGTTATCAAGCAATTAGAATAGAATACGATTGCAACAATCAAAACCTTATTGCCCCAAAATTATGCCAAATTTATTATCACTTTATTTTTCAGTAACTATCTGGAATAATTATTAACCTGTAAGAATTGTTGAACTTACTATTTTAACATACGCAACCAACTCGATTTGAAAACTTTTTAATCGTTCGTTACTTGAAGTTCTGTGTGTGTTTGAAAAAGGTGTATGTCAAATTTGTACTAAGGTATTGTACCAAAGTATGTACCTAACAAAACACTTATGATAATAATTTATTGAATAACATACAAAAAGGCATTTCATTTTTTTGGTAGAATGTACCTATTCCCTAAAATGTGAAAAATCTAAAAATGTTAAAAGAAGTTAAAAGTGCTTTCAAGAAACATAATAAAACTCCCTTTTCGTTGCTGAGGTTCACTGGTCCGAACAACATCAATGAAATGCGGTGAATTTGATAGATTTATAAATACACCATTACGATAAAGGGCTTTATCACGCTGAACCTCACTTAACTTTTGAAGAATATGTTAATAAAATGAATCGCAAATATTCAATCTGTTTAGTATTTGACGGCAGAAAGCTGGGGAGAAGCTTATTTAATAAAACGATAACATTAAAGACATGCCTGTTGCAGAAAATCGAATATGTATAAAAAGCAGGTTATATTGATTGTACTTTAAAATGGGATCGTCACATTGATCATCTTTACAACAATTCGAGTAAAATTTTGTTCTTATAATGAAAATGCGCTTCTCATGGTATATACAGGCCGATGGTGACTTGAACGACACAGCATAGAGATTTCAATGGTAAATTCTTAATGTTCAATTATTGGCTCCCCTAATTATTTTAGAGCAAAAGTGTGTTAAGGGTTTTTGTAGAGAAAAAAATTCTGCATCTGTCCATACTATTATTTATAATTTTCTATTTTCCGGAAGCGTAGAAGTTGAAGAAATTAAAAATGGTCTTTTTAAAAAAATCAGTGATTCCATGGAATTATAAAATACACAAACGCAGTGACATTTCTGTCTCATTACCTTTTTTTTCTTTTTGAAGTAATAAAACAAGTAGGTAATAGGAAAGGAGATTATATTTCTTTTACAAAACAAACTTCAAACTTATTATTAGTCTGTGAATCGTTGTATTATTCGGAAAATGCCTATACGGATATTTTACGCTAAACAAGTCACTTTATCATTCCTAATACTTTTTCTTTCGTTGAATACATTTTAAAAATAATAGAATTTAATAATCGGTTATAAACTTCAAACCGTAATGACAGATGTAAATGCGAATGTTGTTTGTTTAGGTACTTCCAAGGCATCACTGATTTCTTTAAAAAGACCATTTTTAATTTCTTCAATTTCTACGCTTTCGGAAAATAGAAAATTACAAATAATAGTATCAACAGATTCAGAATGTTTTTCTCTACAAAAAACCTCAACCCACTTGTGCTCTAAAATAATTAGGGGAGACAATAATTGAACATTAAGAATTTACCATTGAAGTCCCTATTCTGCGTTGCTCAAGTCACCACCCTGTATAAGCGTTATTTCAGTCAAATTTTGCCTACGCGTTTAACAGATTTTTAATTTTCTGTAAAACGCTTTGGTTCGAAGAGACAGGGCGATAACGTTTTTTCTGTTACGTGTAAAGATTCTTAATTTATAAAAACTGCTGAAAATGACTATACCACCAGCTAGGATGCATGCATCCAATCTTCTACCGAGCTCATTCAAAAACATCAGGGTTGTTGATTACGTTTATACACGATGGTGCACCAGCACATTTTAGTGTGGTTGCTCATGAGCTTTTAAACGCAACATAAATGCAGATTCCTGCATTGGTCGAGGTGAACCTCTATTATGCCCTGCCAGATACTCATTGTGTAAAAGGTGTTTCTAAAATCTGGTTGTTTAGTATAAGCTGAATAAGAGTGTAGACAACTTGACCTTTTTTTTTTTCATTGAAGATCTATTATTAAAAATTTCTAATTTTTTCACATGCATGCTCTATGATGAGCCTACTGCTAAGGTCATACATTCCTCCAGATAATACTCAGATTAAGAAGAAAACAGACATTTATAACGAGACCAGGATTTGAACCCGGGCCTCTCATAGATTGTTATCCATAATTGCCGCCGCAGCCTCACTTAAAATTTTAGTACCAATGTTATAGTGACACTTCTTGTATTGTGGCGCGAAGTGCATCTTTAAAGAATAGAACTGTAGGAATGCAGACTATTATTTCTTCTTTTTCAGTCTTTATTGAGCCACCCCTGAATATAGGTTTCTCTTTTCTTTTCCTTTCTAACCTGTGGCGGTCTTTGAAATCACTTTTCCCGGACTCTCCCTGGTTTCCTTTTCTGTATGTCATTTACCCTAATGTCTTCCGATACTTTTTTTTGTCTCGACACCTAAATTGTAAAGTGTAGTCACCCAATGGAAAATATTAGAGATTATTGTCCACTTTGTTAGCTTTTCGTTTCAATTATTCGAATTTTAATTATAGGCACGACGGTTGTAGTATTTAGTAGTACATACAATGTTATGCTGGTGGCTTCTTATTGTTATTTACAAAACAAGAATATATATTTTTTCTTTGAATATAAATATTAACTTATCTGATCTTATCGATATCCAATACTTTTAAATAGAAAACGTTTGCGTTATAATATTATAATATTTTTTTCTCTTGTCAATATATGATTACCTGGTAATTGTTTGTTAACATTTTATGTAGTACTCCCTCTTGAAAAGTATAATATTTTGTATCAGTAATATAGTCTACTTATTCTATATAATGACAGTGCGCTATAAAAAGCCATTCTTGCTTAAAACTAACAGCACAATGGAAGAAAAAGCTTTAATTTAGATATTTTCCACCATTTTACCACATATTTGACAAGTAATTGTTAATCTTAGAAAATATAAGACAGACAGTTATTGAGCAAAGACAGCGCAGCGCGTTAAGCCCAAGAGACACATTACAACTTAATTGAACTGAAAAGTTATGTCTTAACGTTATTCGTCGGGATAAACAGTAACGCTTAGAGCGTTGTATTAAAATGCTTAAAAGTACTAACTCCTTATTTTATATCAGCATTGTTAATATTGTTATTCTACTGGGTATTGTATATTGGGGTGGTCTGGAAGCGGGAGATTAAATTATGTAATAAATAAAGTGGTGGAGCACATTATATTAATTACCTTCGAGTAAATTAAGTTCTAACCTGGGATGCTTATTTTTCATATGGAATGTATCAGGAAATTGCAAACGTTTATATTGCGCAAGTGTAAAGGGACATTACTTTTATGAATAAAGTAGTTAAACCTTTTTTCATTGATCCTACTTTACTTTGTTTTCAATGTGATCTGACTTGCGTGATGGAATTTACCACAACATACCAAGAGTGCCGTAGGGGTAGAGTGTTAAGAACCGTTAGTAAAATAACAACGAACTTCTAAAATGTCTGCTAACGTAACGATGTCTAGGATTTAAAACAATAGAGCACTGACGATTATTAATTACCGACTCCATATTATGCAAAACACATTGTGTTCTGCTAAAAGGATAGCACGTCGAGATTGGTAAAGATTAGGTTACAAGATAAAGACACTGGCAGAAATTTGTAATGTTTTATTTATCTATTGAAAATTTTCACAATAGCGCATTCAAAATAAACAGTTTGTTAGGTTGGTGTATGGATATCAATGTATATCGGAGAGAAAATACAGGTTTAACCTTCATTTATTTACACTTTGTTTTTCAGATTTCGCTGTAGTAGTAACATTTCAGTCCATATGTAACTTCTTGTTGTGTTTCTCACCCCATACTTTTAGTTATTTGGTTATAAATCCTGTTACCGGCTGTCATCTTCTACTGCCACTGCCACATGTCTAACTTGAATAATTTGGTACTGAGAACCATTTTTTGAAGTTATCATTAGTCAGCGACTCTGGTTTAAAATTGTAAACTTCTGTTCGAACAACAGCGGATAAAGAGAGTACTATACGTGGCTGTTGAAAATTAAAGAGATAGCTGCGTGCCGCTAAGGCAACTTTTGTACAAATTCATACTGCGGGCTCAGCTGTCAGTGTGTAAGGCTAATGACGTCACGCAAGTTATTAGTGTATTTATAGTCACATGATAATTTTGAAAATATTCTGTACCTACGTACTTATTTATTGAAGTTTGCTAAAGTTAGCAAATCACGGTACGGTACAAGAAGATAATATGCTGTTGTCCATTTATTGATGGCCTTGCAAAATTCTAGAGCGGTAGTTGAAAAAATTGGCAAAGAATTGAAAAGGGTCGAGTTGAATGCCCATCAAGTTCTCTCGATCTTTTGCCACTCGAATATTATCTTTGTCGGTACAGAAAATCTTTAATCTTTCGTGCATTCAGAAACCGTAATTTCTCCTTTCTTTGAATTAATGCATCATTCAGAGATTTCTCTCGTCGATTAAATGAAAACTTCAAAAACTGATTTTAATATAATTAATCAAAAAATTAGATTTAAAATATTATTTCTTACATTTGAATTGATTCACTTGCTGCTACTACTGACATCGAGAGCATCATGCATCTTCTAATATGCATAAATATGTAGCTATAGTTCTTATATGAGTAGGTATAGGTACCGATATAGCATTTCAAACAATATGTGCAGGGGTTTGTTCTTTTACACTTGGCATGTTTCATAAAAAATGCTGACAGTTTAAGTATATTGGGTTATAATTCGGAAGTTCTAAGAGAACTTTTATTATTGGACATTGACAAATCGATCTCGAAATATTTAAGAGGACTGACAATTTAGTCGCAATTCTGATTTAGAATAGTAAACTTTTTTGGAAGTTTTAGTTTTTCCTTCTTTTCTACACTTATAAGGGGTCCCACCTAGTAGGATTAAATGGCTCCCCATCCAACATGCACACACATCTATGGTTGGGGTGGCACAAAATTACTGCTCCTTGTTTGGATTCCATCCAACAGTCGCTTTACCTGTCTGTGACGCACAGCGATTGCAGGCATCACTTCTGTTAGACTATGGCGACTCCCGTGTTCCCTTTTAATCATCAGAACTTTGTAAATACCATTGTACATTTTAGTGTATGCATTATAACTTGCAATTAATTTATACCATAGCAGGGCAAAACTGTATAATACCTACATGCTATTTTGTTTCCAGGGTATTCAAGAAATGCTCCCCAAATAACAAACTGACGTTGTACTTGAGTTCACGAGACTTGGTGGTCTCTTCGGGCCGAATCGACCGCTTACAGGGAGTGTTACTCGTTGACCCAGATTTTGTGGATCAGCGAAAGGTTTACGGACAAGTGACTCTCACTTTCAGGTTAGTGAATTTTAAGTTACTATTCACTTTACAACTCTTCTGTCTGCAGGTATTCAATTTAATCTATGTCTCTAATAAATTGAAAATTATAATAACAGTAAATATGTATTCTAAATGTTGAGTTCAATACATTTTACATACGAAATATTAAATCCATTTCTCATATATCATATAGGCTACATAGTATACAATAAAGTAAAGTTGTATAATGTAGTATGTTTAATATTTGTAGAACATGTTTTATGTCAGTTGAAATATAATATTAAGGCAAATTTGTTGTACATCATATCATACATATATAATAATGCACAACATTATATGGTGTGTTTCACAGAATCTGATACCATAGCAGGGGTCAACGATTTCTTGGAATTAATTTTTGGATTTGTGTACATATTGTGTAGATTCCCAGTATCCATGCTCTGCTATTCTTGCGTTTAATACATTTTAAAAGAACAGAATGACTTTAAGTAATAATCATCTTTATCCTTATAGAATTAATTAAACCGGATTATTACGTTGAACACGTTCTTTAACTGCAACGCCCACTTTACGTTTTAACACACGCTAAACTAACATGATCATAAACAAATAAGTAGATACCCACAAGATTTTTAGGTCTACCCAAACCATTGCCAGTTTCATTCTCCCCACTCTTACGAGTTATATGGCCATTCCGATTTTGATTTTGATAGGTCCTCGCTGTGTTGTCTTTTAAATCTGAAAAACACTGTTGCTGATTATTATCCAATAGATGACACCACAATGAAGATCTGTCAAAATCAAACTTGGAACAGCCATATAACTCATAAGAGTTAAGAGAACGAAGTTGGCCATGTCCAAACCATAATACCGTTCTACTTGTCAATTAATAGGGGTCGTGTGCGTTTCATTAATTCATTACATTTCTGTTCTCTTTTTAATGAAATAAATAATTTTATGTCAAATTTGAAACTTAAATCCAATTGTAGGCTGAAAAGAAAGTTTCCCTTTATTAATAATTCATATTTGCCAACATCCTTAAAATATGGAAAAGAAGTTTCTGTTATCCAAAGATTCTTCAGCAAGTAGTACACAATGTTACTCGTTGCAGAAAATTATAACTATTCCTTATTTGATGTAAAATTCGTGTCGGAATGTTTACTTAAAAGTGCAACAACACAAACGTGAATTGCTTTTAGTTTTTATTAATTGCAAATATATATAATGTATATTCTCATATCAATTAGCGATTAATTCAGTAATTGTGTAACAGGGTCAATTTGTGATGCTGGCACAGCCTAACAATCAGTCTGTATTCTGTAAACAATGGAATGTAAACATTACAATATCTCTTTTAAAACGACGGAAAATCCATTACTGTTAATGTGGGATAAAAAAGTTAATCACAGCCGTTTTGATAACATACACTGTGGGTTAATCGGTTCGTATAATTTACGGAACCAGTATAATAATACCCATGTAGAATTCTTTGTACTAGCTCACATAAATATCAGTACGATTTACCTAGTATAGTAGCAAATCATTTTTAAAACTCATAAACTGGTAGTTGCAAAAATACAATATTTACTTTTCCAAGAGCATATTTGAATTTTAAGATCACTATAAAATAATAATAGCGGGTAGTCACAATGGCAATAAATAACAAAATAGTTTTAAGAATCACGTAAAGTTGGATATCGTGTTTTAAATTACGGTGTTCAGAATGGAGGCTGTTTTATGTTATGTTTATGGACATACATAATTTTCCATAACGACTATAGGTATACAGTGTGATCATGATGAAAGGAATAAATTCGATAAAATCGTAGCAATAGTTTTTTCGCAAAAACGTTTCGACACGTTGATTTATTTTTTAAATTGGCTTTTTTTGATCTATGCGCGGACCCTATAGCACTTCCGGTAAAACCGTAAATAGCAACAACTTTGTTATTTTAAATTAAACACCCTGTATATTTCTATAGATTTGGATAGTGAAAGGAAGAGCGCGTTCAGTAGACCCAAGACTCTGAAAGAAACTGGTGTACCTACTCGCTGTTATGATCTTTTGATTGTACTCATTGGTGTCAATAGATTGTTGTTTAACAGAATCTATCCATTTAATTAATTTTAACTTTATTAATGCTAGGTCTTCAACCTAACAAATTCTCTCTTGCATTTGCTTCTACATAAACCTTTATGCTTTCTGACTTTTGTTTATAGTTGACGGGTATATGTAAGACACCTATGGTATCTAATTTATTATGCCCTACTGCATGTAATCTATCTTTAGTTTCGGATATATCAGGTTTCTGTTTCAATTTATTGTCTGATCCAGTGTCAGAATGGATTAATCTGTACCCGTATCGAGCTTAAATGTGACCATTTGATTCGAAATACTTAACTCAATTCGCCAAGGTTCTGTATTCCCTGTTGTGACTTCTCCCACTTTTGCTACCTCTGCATAATTATACAAAACTGAATCATTGTGTGATTCGTCCGATTCTGATACTTCCAGTTCTCGTACTATTTTCGTTCTGCAAAACTGAGCATAATGCACTTTCGTTTTACATTTTCTGCACATTGCTCGGAGTGCTGGACATTATTTCAATTCATATCATGACATCTACAACGATTACACTGTGAGTACCCTTGACTCTTAATAATACCTATTGTTTTTCTTACTTGACTATCTTGAATTTATGTATTTTTTGTACACTACATTCACTGCGTCACCCTCTATCTTGTTGAGTGCCCCTCTGATATCTTTGTTTTAAGCTGGTATTGACTCCCACTACATGATTTTGTCACTAGCTGATTTAAGGGTTTTCGTCCATTTGCAATTGTTGAGACAATTCCAAATTCCAACCAACAGTCTATCGCTGATTAATTCCCTCCATATTTGCAGGATTTTGCCAGCCGTGCGATATCAGCGATATATTCCTCGGCAGTTTCATGGTCCCTCTGATTACGAAGGTTAAATTTGGCACGTTCGTTCATAATGCTTGTGTTCTTCGCATAATAATCTGGAAATATTTTCTTACCTTCTTCATAATTGACAATCTGGTCCGCACGTTTTCCCATTGTTGCTAGTAATTGGTCTACACTGCTACCCATGTGCAGTAGCAAACTGTTAACCTGCAGTTTTTCTTCTTGTTTATCTAAACCAGTTGCAACCCGATATCGTTCATAGGATGTGATCCAAGAATTCCGGAGATCTTTCCTGAAAGCGAATTTATCAGGAACTGGTAGGTACTGCATTAAAAATGCAGACTGTGCTAGTTAGTGATGTTGATTGGGCCGTTTGGAGTGTTTGAAAATGTGGTATAATTCTTTCCGCTTTGCTGTTTTACAACTTCGGCTTCCCCTTAGATGTGTTAAATCTGTTTTTGACAATCGGCTAGGTGATCAAACTATGTATAGGCCAAGGCAGCGCCTTCCAAGAGGGTCAAGTGATACGGCATGTTGCCTCATTGTCTGTTTATCAAATACGTGAGATTTGGGTTTCATAAAATCATAAATTTGTTTCCCGAAATCGTGCATACAACGTTTCATGAAATTATTTTGTTACATACTACATATTTTGTATTTAACCGAAAAATTACAAAAGGTGTATTTGTATATTATTGAACTTTGCTTTAAAAAAGTGTTATTCAACGACAAAAATTTCCAATTAGATAGCGTAGTATGAGTACGTTTGTAAATACATTTCGAACAGCATTACACTCATCGCGTTATTCAGGCATACTCTGCAAAGTGATGAAAAGCATCAGCGGAATGTAAAATGTAAATGCTTTTGATATCTGACGTTATATTTACATAATGGAGAATATTAATTTAAAATATTGCTTTATTAAATATACATTAATACTACGTGTTGAGGAAATGTTGATAACAATTAAATCAATCTGTTGTTTAAATGCAATCTATAAATAAAGTACCTACATATTTTTAAAGACGATAGCGATGCATTTACTTTAAAAAATAAGCTAGAGTGGAAATGGGAGTCCACTTAGTAACCAAGAGGTCCCGGGTTCGAATTCCGTTCTCGTCTTTCCTTTAAGTGTTAAATGTGGGACATTTTAAGTATACAGGGTGTTTCAAATTCAGGGCAACCACGAGGATCTCGCTTATCAGAATAGATAGAGGATAGGTGTAAAACATAATAATAAGTCGCAAAGAAAGTTAACGGTATCCAAAGATAGTTAAAACGTGGGCATATGGCAGACTGTATTTTGCTTTGCTTCAAAGCTGTACCTACTTATATTTATATTCGCTTATTTATTGTTTATTTTATAAATAGATGCGAAATAATTAATTAAGGGATCAATTTATTGCTATATTATCAACTCTGAATCTTTTAGTTACACTTGTTAATTCTCCCATATTCTCTTCTTTGAAATTTCTCTTTGAAGAAAGAGAATTAGTAGTTTGAAACGATCATTATATGAATCGCATTTATATATTAATGATATACTCGTACATACAGTGCCGGCGACTTTCCATTTTAACGTCTGGTGCTCATGCTCAAATTAGTAGCAGTTGATGGCAGTGGCGTATACAGACCATCTGTATGGGTGGGGGGCCGAGTGTAAATCGAAGAGCGAAGCGCCGAGTGTAAACCGAAGAGCGAAGCCTGGAGTAATTTTAAAAAGCGCCGCAGACGAAAATTTTTTGTAAAAAGGGGCGTGGTCTTTGAAACGACTTGTAAGAGAAAGCTGAAATTTTTTGAGCATATAATTAGGAAACAAAACATATGATGTTACATGAAACGAGTTATACATTTTTTAAAAAATTACAAATTACAATAAATATACTATTTCCTCAAAATGCAAAACTGGGATATATTGGCAGCGTACAAATATGTTTTTAACACTTATTGCAGTGTCTGCAGCACGTACTTTCGTTTGAGGAGTAAGTACTATAATTTCTGCTAAACAGTGCGCACAGATTTCCCGTGTGCCATCAAGATTTCTAATAGTTAAATAACGTTAATTAAACAAAAAATAAAAAACCATTTTTCATCATTGCAATATCATCTATAAATTTTGCTTACTGACTGCGTTTTTTATTAATAATGTTTGTGTCCATGTTCTGAAAGAAAAGACTAGTCTGCTAACCCGGTACGAGCCGTGGCCGCGACGCGCGCATGCTCAGGTTACAAGTATCAGATCTGGGTGAAGAGCTTCAGGCTTCACTGAAGCTCTTCACCTAGGTTTGGATTGACCACTGAAGCTGCTTCAGTGGTCAATCCAAACCAGCCGCTCTGTGGTGCTTAGCACCACCACTATACTTTGCGTGTGGTGCTCGAGCTCGCGAGCACCACTATGGTCGCCGGCGCTGCGTACATAGAACATTTAAAACAGTATTTCCAAATAATTTAATCTACAACTAAAACTAAATCCTTATGTAGGTAATCAAGTAATGTCTTCAAACTTCAAATTAGCTTTCAGAAAATCTTTTATTAGCACAGTTGTGATGGTGAATGAACTTGCACCGTCTCTATCTGAAATATTATGTAGCTATTAAGGTAAACTTGAACTAACTACTTTACACATCAAAGGATTCTCTTCTCTCAGTGTTCGTTACGCTTGCAGTGGTTTAATTATATGCTTTTACAGTGATTATAGCAAAACCGTTTATAGTCTAGGCCAGATTAACCAAAACAATCAGGTTTGTGTGAAATTGTTGATATTCAATATCATTTCTAAGAGACCGGTATGGGGTACCGGATTTCAGGCGATTGTGATATCTTCTTCATATAATTCCATTTAAAATCGTATAAATAATTTACCAAAAATTCCTTTTTCCTTTTGTATTTTAATCTCACCAATCAGCAGTATATAAATATGTTAAAAGAAACAAATATTTTATAGTCTCCTGTTATTGTACCCAGACAAGTATCAATTCTGTAACTAAATTTATGGTACTATGGTTTTGAAAAGTTTTTATAATTTTTAAGACTGGTCTTTAAACAACTTGGTAAAATGTTTTTCAAGCGTTGAAGAATGTTAAAAACTTTGTATTGCCATATGTGCCCAATCAATGGTTCTCTACTGAAACAACAAGCAGTATTAATAATATTAACAATAGTGTAGTTGTTTACAGTTTGTTTGAAGTTTCAAGTAGAACATTATATATTCCAACGCATATGCCATCATTTTCATTACGCCTGTTTATTTCTGCAGTTTATGTTGTGCGATTTTATTTGATCTTTAATATCCTTCATCTTTTTTTGATGTAGTTATTTATCGAAGTGTAGTAAAATATTCCGTGGATACAGCGTGCTCATTTGGATGCAATTGGTTGCCATCTAGATATGTATATAGTGCAATTTTTCTTTTAATTTATTGCGATATATTTTAATAAATTAGCAACGTTACAGCAGTGTGTGTTGCTTACTCTGGGCACACTACCGGGTGGTGACTTGAGCGACGCGCGACGCAGCATAGGGATTTCAATGGGAAATTCTTAATGTTCAAATATTGGCTTCCCTAATTATTTTAGAGCAAAAGTGTGTTGAGGTTTTTTGTAGAGAAAAAAATTCTGCATCTGCTCGTACTATTATTTTTCGGAAGCGTAGAAATAGAAGAAATTAAAAATGGTCTTTTTATAAAAATCAATGATGCCATGGAATTATAAAATCACACAAACGCGCTGACATTTCTGTCTCATTACATTTTTTTTCTTTTTGAAGCAATTAAACGGGTAGGTAATAGGAAACAGATTATATTTATTTTACAAAACAAACTTCAAACTTATGTATTCGTCTGTGAATCGTAGTATTATTTGGAATTTGCCTTTTCGGATATTTTCGCTAAACAAGGCACGTTATCATTTCTACTTTTTCTTTCGTTGAATAGGTACATTTTAAAAATAATAGAATTTAATAATCGGTTATAAACTTCAAACCGTAATGACAGATGTAAATGCGAATGTTGATTGTTTAGATAATTCCAAGGCATCACTGATTTCTTTAAAAAGACCATTTTTAATTTCTTCTATTTCTACGCTTCCAGAAAATAAAAAATTATAAATAATAGTATGAAAAGATTCAGAATTTTTTTCTCTACAAAAAACCTCAACTCACTTTTGCTCCAAAATAATTAGGGGAGCCAAGAATTGAACATTAAGAATTTACCATTGAAATCCCTATGCTGCGTTGCTCAAGTCACCACCCTGTATAATTTTCTTCAAAATACACTACTGAAGAAAACTACTGAATTTTAATATCAAACAATATTAATAGAGAACAATAATGTAACAAACTAATGCATTAAAACTTAGCTGCAGTTTGATATACTTTGATTACTTGAATAGTTTACAGAAGAACTTAATTATTATAGCATTACAAAGAATGTTTACTTACGTGTTTTCAAAGTTAAGTAGTAAGGGATCTGAACGAGTGCAGGATATACTTAGAACAATATTCCTGTAGTTAAAAGCGTTTGTGTTAGCTCGACCGATTTTCTAGGGTCACAAAACGTGCTCTGAGCCTTCGATGAAGCTGATCTCAGAGATGTTCAATAAGAAACTAAACGCAGACCGGTCTATGTCTGAAATTGGTTGTCGTGTTATCCTGCTGGGATATGAATCCGGCATGATTGTAATAATAATGAATGTATGGCTGCCAGTAACACAACGCCTGATCTCAGTTATTATATATACCTTGCTGTATTTAACCGTTCTTGAATGACGACGAGAAGAGTTGTACTGTGTATACCAATTCCGTGGCCAAACCATGAGGATTCCTGTTTATCTGTGTAACCCTATATCGATCATCACAACACGTACCTAAGGCAAAATCTGATCTTACCAGAAGAGAGTATCGTTTCGCTGGTAAAATATTACATCAAAGTGAATCCTTGACGAATTAGTCTATTCTCCCGAACTAGCCTTCTGGATATCAGATGATATTCCCGCGGCTCAGTCTGTATATCATCAGAAATTAGGATTTCAATGGACCTCGTCAGGTCATTTCAAGATTTTTTACGGTTAAAATTTTCCTTCAAAGAGTACAATATTTAGGATAACACGTTCTCCCCAAAGGATTGTTTTCTGGTTCTGGAAACCAGTTTATCGACATAGATTTTCAGATTTTCAGAACCTATGCCATAACCACAAAACAACTTTAGTTATAACATTTAGTACATTAAGGTCTCATCGATTTTACTGGATTTGCTAAACCGAAAAGTAAGTTTTATTCTGTAAATATTGTAGCTGAAAACACTCAACCTTCATAAACCGAAAGATATTAAAAAAATATTTTGAAATTTAGCCATAGGTACCTATATCTATTCTAGGCAGATAAAAAAATAACGAACTGCAACGCGAATTTAGTTGTAGACATACGAGTATGAACATTACTTTACTGGCAAAACTTCAGTAAACTTGTTTTGTATTATTGTATTATGGATGTCGGAACACATTCTTAAACTAATTAAATGTTGAAGAGGTGTCACTCAAGAGTTGTTTATAAGGATTGTATGGTTAAGGATGGATACGTTTTTTTCTTATCTGAATCACGCCAGTGGATCATATTTCATCTACGGATCACATTATTCGAATGAGTGATATAAACCTTTTAAATCTTATACTCGTATGCTTTCAGGTACGGCCGCGAAGACGAAGAAGTAATGGGCCTGAAGTTTTGCAATGAGGCTGTGATGTGCCTGGCGCAGCTGTACCCTCCTCATCCTGCGGCGCAGCCCCCCGAGGGAAATACGCCGCTACAGGTAATAAAGACATTTTCCCTTCATATATGTTGGCGCTGACGCTCTTAAACAATTTCCTGTGCTAAAAGCGTACGTTTCAGCTAATGATTTCATTTGAAGCACAAATTTTACATGATAATTTAATGAAGCTTACAACCTGAATACTAACAAACTACATTAGTGTCCTATGTGTACAAGAAGTTCCAAGTACAAGGGTTTTGCAGTTGTTTTCTTAACTTTCTATTAATAATCGTTCTGGAAAATGTAATTACAACAGCAAGTGGTCTGCTACTATCTTATAACGATCATGTTTGCAATGGCAACAGAGTTTTTACTATGTTTTATGTGGTCAGTCGTGACGCTACAATGAATTGAAATACCCCTGATACACTATTGAAGAAAAGAAGTAGTATTAAGTAGAATAACAAAATCGCATTGAATTTGAAAATGTAACAGATATAAACAGAAAATACTGTAACGAGTAATTTACTAGACAAGTCAGATGCCAAATACCGGTCATAACGATTCCCTGAGGATCTTAATAAACTTTGCTCTTCCCAGATTCAGAACGCTACTTTAAGAAGCTTTTAAAACTTTGTCAATTAAAATTTCTCGTTGTCCCAGAGAATTATTTTTAAATCTATCACAAATTTTCACTAAGAATTAGTAGGGTTTTCATTAAAGCATAAGCAATATTTCTATTCTACATGAGTATTAGAAAAATGTTAAAACTTGGATATTGACATTACTAGATGTTCTTTTTACAGCAGAGGATACCAAAGTTGTCATTTAATTTTCTACTGTTGTTTATACGACGTCCAACATCTGTATCAAAAATGGTAACCCCATTTTTCCACAAACTGAACCATTTTAGTTTCAACTAAACCGACTGTTCCAATATATGTCCTTTAAATATACGGACGTTTAAAGAATAGTTATAGATTGGCACTAAATTCTCACCGCAAATCCCACAGAGGCAATTTTAAAATGACAGCTTGCGGTAGTGATCTTGTTATCTCTTGACAGTGAGGTGTGGACGCCACTCTAAAATTCACTTTTTAAACACGCGCCAGCGATAATAAGTTATGAGCAAAAGCAATTTCATAAAGCTTTAACGTTTTGCAGAATACAATTTCAAATTTACGTTTTTAGCAATAACCATCAGCAACTTTCTGAAAGCACAAATTGCGAGCACAGTGTAATATTATTATAATAGTTTATAAGCAGAAACAGAGTGATTCAAAAGTACACCGACAACTCGTAGGAGGTGATTCCTCTCTTCAAAATAATAGAAAAAGTTTGCATGGTCCGAATATGCTGAAATACCAGCCATAAATATGGAACGAAGGATCTAATTTTATTCGTAAAAATAAGACGTTGTTTTGGATTGTAGGGAAAGTAGGTATTCTCCTGCTTAGGGGTTTTTCCTCTTTTAACTTGTGGTAAATTAAATAGGATTTCAGACCCCCCCCCCTTATGCTAGAAAAAAAGAAAAAATACTCTTGTAAAATTATTTATTTTAAAGTCAGTACTTTTATGGATAATTATGGTTTGCTATATTTTCCTCTTTATGCCTCTATTTTTAAAAATGTGCTTAGTGAAGTCGTCACTTAATAAAATTTAAACAAATTATTAATATAAAATAAAATAATTTTATTGAGGTAACTAAAAAAATGATTACCTATACCATACCTCATCCGTGAAGCCTAAAAAGTGTTTAACTGTGCCTATAGTACATATAGAGTGTTGCCTATTATGGTTTGTCCAAGCAGAAGTATTTTAATACTTCAGATAACGGAGATATTCAGCTGATTCTTCTTAGTAGATATTCACCCTGTAGTTGAGTTGAAACGTGGGGCATGTTAGATCGGCCGTGCATAGCGCTTGGTGCACCGATCCGGGGAAAGTGGGGAGTGATTGGAATCAAAAGGAATACAACATACAAGTAATTATGTATTAAGTTTTGTAATGAACGTAATCGATAACAATAATAAGGGAATACATTTCAAACTACTTATAAATGACCAGAATGCCAGCATCATTAACTGAAATAATATTTTTGCTGATATGATAACCAATTTGGAAAACGATTAAAAGCTAATCCTGGTAGGTGGAAACGTAACAACAAAATTGGAGATCAACATGTACAAGGCTGGTAATTTTCGACGCATCGCAGTGGAAGCGAAAATATTGGAACAATGGATATATTTGGAATAAATACAAGAGGATTCAGTAAAGCACATACCTATTGAATAAATTGCTAAAAGTGTAGCTGCGTGAATTCGTTTTATTAAAAAGAGTGGCGTTGACTATTAAATTAATGATATTAATAGTACTTGGTATACAGATGGACAAAGTTTAGAAAAATTGTAACTACCGAAATATTGTATTATGATAAATTTATACTAATCTAAAAAAAAAAATTGGTGTGCGTCATGGGACACACGACTGAAGTGTAACTTCTTACTTCTTGTGTGTTTGTTGCATTTATTTTGACGCACCCTGTATGTGCATTATTATCCATTTGGTTGCATTAATTTTGACGCACCTTGTCTTTAAATGTATATGTATAACAAACACAAAATGTATTCAATATAAACACACATTGCGTGCGTCATTCTTCCTCTCTTATTACTGCTTTATCTTCGAGTCTGCGCAACACGCACGCTTAGTCGCTTAATGTATGAATTTAAAACCCCCGCGGGTCACGTGCTTCCGTTACGCGACACGTCATATCCGTTTCACTTCCAAGCTTTTAGTCCCCAACGCCGCATAAGAAGTTACACTTCAAAAAGAAATAAACTTCAAACTTCTACATGCTTCTACGTTGGATAAATAAATCCTAATTCCCTTTTTCAAGTTAGTTTTTACAATTTAATAATATCACATGCTGACATGAAATAAATACATCGAACATAACAATATTTGGTATCCAACTTTATCCTTTTAAAACATATTTAGCGTACCTACACATCCGGAATATTCGTTACACGTTATAGGTTCCCGTGCTATTCACTTATTTTTCATCAAAATAATAACATTTTAAACCTTTCCTTTTAATCTTCTGTAGTAATTTATTGTTTCGCTGAATTTATTTAATTTGGAAATAGTACTAATCGAAACTTCTAGTAATTTCTAATATCAAAAATACTAAAATCTGTATTCAGTTTTCTATAGTTTTACAGAAGGGTATGATTTATCATTTTCTATCACAAAGAAATGCACAATCATTTCGCAGGGTTAAATCTACCATTTTCGTTAATATCTGACTTCGATTCCTGTAGAGTGTTTCACAAATTATAATACTAATGAATTAATGATAAATGACTAATAACTGACAGAGAATATTGTAAATTCTTACACGATCATTGTTCTGCCAGAAATTATTAAAGAGTTTTTATCAAATTAATTTTCTTAATTTATCCATTCAAAGAATAAATTTCGGCATTGTTTTCGAACAAAGCTTAAATCTTCCAAGAAACTGAAATTGAAATTACAGAAAGCACCAAATGCAAGAGAAGGTTAAGATTAAGCTTTGCCAATGCAATTACCAATAAATATGTATAGAGAGAGAAAGAGAGAAAGGGAAAGAAACAAGCGAGATATCTAAACTACTAAAATAGGTCTACCTATCTACCAAGTGTTTTTTTTTTCTCATTTCTCTGAAATAACCGTTATACTGTACCTACTAAGTACTAGATAAACCCCTTACATTTTAAAAAATAATACAGCCGTTTCCTTTACTGGTATAATAATTTATAACATCTGCAAATTTTTGCAGCTTAGTTGGCAAAAATAGCCAACGTTAAACTCAAGATTATTTATTAAATGTAATTTCCTGTAGAGGGAGTTATGAAAAATCGGAAAATTCCTGAAGTTCTTCACGGGACACTGCGTGATTAATGAATATAAATTTTTCATACCAACCAAGCCGCATAAATGAGAAAAATGTAATATTCTTACAGAGAATAGTGCAAACTAGAATCCACATTCGTTTTGTATAGGGGAAAGGGGGGGAATACCGCGCATCGGGTAATACCGCGCATGCAATTATCTGGAACATTCGAAGTTATGCAGATTCAAAAAAAGGTTGTGCCATCTCGTAATATTACTGCGAACTACAGCCAGTCGTTTCGTGACAATCGCAGTCTGCGTTTACAATTTATTGCTCAATGTCTATATTACCTCTCATTGATGTAATTTTGGTGTAGTCCTAAATAAGCGGTAAGTTGATTTTTTTCACTGATTTGAACCGGAACTTCCGGCTAATTTGTTGCTATATGTTAACAATTACTGTAGAGTTTCTTGTTTAACATTAAAATTATAGTTTGATTCAGTAATATTAAGTTAGGTTAAGTCGTGTACATCGGGGAAATAGCGCGCAGTTGTGAAGGGGAAATAGCGCGCAGTTGTGAAGGGGAAAGGCGCGCTGCGCGGCATTACCGGCATTACCCCGCGGTCGGAACTATGCTTATAATTGTTTTTCTTTAGGTTTAAAAATGCCACGTTCATACATAAGAAAAACTACGAAATGTAAATTGTCTGAAGAGAACCTAAAAGCTGCTGTAGGAGCTGTAAGAACTGGGCGTGCTATACGAGAAGTTGGTAGAACATACGAGATTCCGGAATCCACATTACGCGACCGTTTAAAATCCCAAAATTATAATCAACCCAAGTTAGGAAGAAACCCTGTGTTCGACGCAGATCAAGAACAAGCTTTAGCTCATTCTGAATGTAGCGGGTGGAATTCCCCTGAACACTATACGTGCGATTTATGCCTCCAACAGCACAAGAAAAACAAGATTTGATTTGTAATCTATCAGCTTAGTTTAAATAAAGCTTTGTTTTCTAACTTGTAACACTTCTTAGTAATTTTTTATCCTGCGCAAAATTACCCCATAGTCTGCGCGGCATTTCCCTTTATACGGGGGAATACCCCGCAATTACACTTTTTCAAAATAATATTTTTTTATAAGTTTACCTTTGATATGGAACTACTGTAGGAGGTAAATATGATAGCAAAGATATGTCAGAGTAAGATTAAAAAATACTAAAGCTGTGGTGTGATTATTAATATTTTTTATCAAGCCTTTTCCTTAGGTGCGCGGTATTCCCCCCCTTTCCCCTAGTACCTATATTGTATCTTTACACGCGACTATAGGATATTAGATTGAAAATTCAATAAAATTTTAGGATAAGTTAGAAGTGGATTTAAAAAATAATTTCTGTAACTTTAAGCTTATTTGGAATTTTTTAAATCGCTAATTACAGTAAATGCAGTTAACCCTCATTTCTATGAAATGACAATAAAATACTAGATGTATAACAATTATTATTACCCCAGAAGAAAACTCTGTCTCTGTTTATCCAATACGAAGCGGATTAAACAAAAATAACTAGAAAAACGCAATGTCGAAACTTAATTATTAAATAATTTCACAAAGGTTAGTATTTTAATCTGTCAAAACATAAAGGATTTTTGATTAACTCCAAGAAGTTATTTTAAACATATTGGAATATTTAAATAATAAATCCATTAACAAAGCCTCAAAAGCATTAAAATTACTAGCTTTGACTACATTATATCGGATTTAAAAGTCAGGGCATTGATTTGAAACCTTTCATTTGCAACAACTGAAGATAATTGAAGATTTCAAACACGCCCAATCTTTACTCAATACTGGCACAATATACACAAAATAGGGTATCCACGCGCAATAACTTACAGTTTTATACTTGCGCAACCAAATTTTGCGCAATATTATTTTTGCGCGTGTAGGGGGCCGTTTTACTCAAAGGCTTCGATCGCATACACTCTACTAGTAGCTTATACGATTATCACATTCCATTTCCAGACGTCTGCCTTGGGTAGCAAATTACTTTCAGGTTTTATTTGCTTTCAGTTTGAAGTCAGCCTGACATAAATCGCTCTTAATCCAAAATTTATTGCAGGATGGTGTCAAAAACTTTCCCAAGACAGTTGTAAAAGTGAATTTGTTTACTTCCATCTACTCATTTATAGACTTCATTTTTATAAATTATAAATAATTACAACAATTAAAAATGTACTTTCCCTTGATATTCATTTCAATAAGCATCATTAATATTAATAAAATAAAATTGATACATACTACTACATTTTTTTAGTAGCAGACTGAAAAAGCTTTGCATACAAGGTTATATTCACAAGTAATATAACAGCCAATGTAAGCGTTTAAATTTTTAAAGCTGATCACTCGTGATCCTGAATAACTTATTTGCTTGCTAAGAACTACAATTTTGCATTTCCAAAATTTCAAAATGTTGTATCGTCTGATCCACAAAATTTTTCTTCTTAGTTGACATGAATGAGAAATTTATAATCAATTCAGAAAACTAACGTGCCGTTTAATGTGTCAAATGGAAAAGTATAAAAATCACTATAAATTTTTGAAAATGGGGCTTTGATTACTAATAGCTAATAGGGATTTTTTTTGTTAACCAACTGAATTTTCCATTTACTAACACATTAAATGTCACGGGAGTTTTCTGAATGTATTTTATGTCTCGTATTACCTATTCGTCTTTATTTTGATGCGAATTGTCATTCATAAATCAAATTGAGAAGTATTTTTTTTTTCAAATTTATTAATTCCTGTAAAAGAAGAGTTAACCCTGCAGAGCAGTAACTGCGGTATACGACGCTCTTACTTAATAAATAATTATATCCATAGTTCAGATTTTGATATAAGACATCAGTATATGCGCTGCTTTACAAACCTTGTAGTCCAAGAGCTATCGGTATATTTTAAGACTAATTTCTATCAAGCTGAAATTTTTTTATGAGCTGGTATGGTTATGTCTGCCAAATGTAGGTGGTCGGCAAAATAGGACCGCGGGACATAGAGCGCTAAGAAAAAAAATTTGCCAACTAACCAACCCAGGACGTCAGAGAGTGCTTCTGTCCCGCTCAAATTGTCGGACAAGGTGATTTTTGTGTTTGTTAAATTAGTATATAGTTATTAAAAAAAAAATCAGGTTGATGGTAATAAGTCAAATGTCTTAAAAACAATACGAACTCCAAACGGCAGACACTGATTCAGTTCCGACTCTTATGTCGGACAGTTAATTTGTTGTTGTCGGAATGTCTTAAATAACGAGCAAAATAGGAATTAGCTTGATTGAAGTTTGTAAATTTCATCAAAAAATAATTAAAAACAAAAAATTCTGGGCGCTTTATGTCCCGCGGTCCTATTTTGCCGACCACCTACATTTGGCAGACATAACCATACCAGCTCATAAAAAAAAATTCAGCTTGATAGAAATTAACCTTAAAATATACCGCTAGCTCCTGGACTATTGATAAGACATAATATTTAATTTATCTCACTGCCAACTGAGAAGAAAAATTTTGTGGATCACATCACGTAGTTGAGAAATAGCGTAATTTCAGTAATAGTAAAATTTCTGGAGGTTTTGCATTCAGTTTATCGCGTGAGAAATATTAGCACCGAAATAAATTATCGAATTAGGCTTGCATGCATAGAAGCATTAAATTTTGCACATTACAGTCACCTAAAGACAAGACAAAATTACTACTTTGATAAAACTCTACATTTTTGTATCTTTAAAGTTCAAGAACCAAAGGCAGTAAACGCTCCTCGATATGAAAGGAAAAAGATAGACATTATTAGTGAGCTTCGGAAGTTTGACAAAGATTAAAAGAAATTGGAAGATGCCAAACCAATTTAACAAAGAAATGTCCAACCTAAGGGATAACCCTCGGACAATGAATTAAATTTCTTTGAAAAGAGAGTCAAAGGTATTGAATAATGTTAGAACAAGCTGCTAAATACGGTTGTATAATATAATGTACAAGTTTGAAGATTTTACCAACAAACGAAATTGCTTTTATATGGGAGTATAGAGAGGGGGGGGAGACAAACTCCATAAATTAGTGGAGAGTGAGGACCAATTAATTCAAATCGTAGTATACAAATATTTTTATAAATTGCATTAAATACAACTTTAACAAGTAGTACTATAGTACCTACCGACTGACACTAAAGGTAAATTTTTGTATCAAGGTCATATTATTAAGTAAATCTTTTTTGCCCAACTTTCTGGTGAAGGCAACGCCATGTAAACAGGTCAGGACGAAAAAGCACGTTTTGGCAAAGGTGACTACATTTTTTTTACATATTTTCACGTCTGTTAAACATTACTTTACATCCTTATTATTTGATTATTTCATGGTCGCATTTCCGTGACATAAACGCGGTCTTGAAATAAATGGGACCACAGAGTAGTCATTAACAGATGCCTGTTACAAACTGGCACGGTAGTTAAAAGATATGCAAAACAGCTGTTATTTTAGAGTCGCAGAATAAGTAGTTCTAGAGGTACCAAATGGCTTTGAATCCTTCTGAAACTTAACGCTGAAGAAGTTTAGTATATTGTACACCAAGGTAGAGAAGACATTTTTCTCAGCCGAGCATCGAAGGAAATAAGCTGCGAAGCTGAAGTCTTCTTTACCGTGGTTTATATACTATTTTTTCCACTACTAGCACCTTTATTCCTTTTATAATTAATCGCTTTACGTTAATAAAAAATAAAATTACATTTCTAAATATCCACAAAAATCAAGTAGTAGCCTTTCGTCAACTAACATTTGTGTAAAATTTGACGTTTATCAAAAACATATATTTATTTCTCATTTTTAACAAATAATTATAATTAAAACTAATAAGAAACAATACTAGATTGAAATAAATAAGCTTTAGAAAGTGGTTGTTGTATTATGAAGGTGAACAATATTCGATATTTGACGTAATTTTAAAGGCATCACGCTAGCGTGCTAGATTAATTGTTTCTATTATTGACCAGTGGTCAATAAGAAAAAAATTAATAACCACTAGCTGAGAAAATCAACTTCTTGCCCAGAAAACAAACTAAATAATGGTACCTTCTAAATCTAGTAGTGGAAAAAAGTATTTATTGCAGGAAAGCTTAATTTGAAATTTTCGTAAACCTTCTAAACCGTTTTGAATATGATTCTATTTTTCTCTTCGACTTTCCGACTATCAATAATAATGCAAACTAAAAATACCTACAAACAGTGGGCTCAAGAAATATTTCTCTAAAACAACAATAGCATTTAAATGAACAGTAGCTACCTAGTTTCTTTGGAGATATACGAGGTAAAGATTTAAATTTGACAACAACAGCTCACTTTCCCAGATTGTTTTGAACACCCGTTACAATTTGTTACAATATAAAATCATTTTCGATATTCTTGGCCCCTATAATGTCAATACCGGTCACGAATTCATCGTTAGTATAACCCCCATAATGGAAAAGGTTTTGTATGAGGTACGAGCTCAGTTTGATATATTTCTTGAATATGTTAAGTACATGTGATAGATGTAAGTGGCTGAAATACAAGAAGATCAGCTCGTCCTTTTATAGCAATACTACTTGAAAATATGACCGAACCGGTGCCATATCGATCAACTTTTGCCACAGTGGAAGTCTACAGTGGTGGTGCAAGCGCCGCTCATCCCATATTAAATTCATCTACTCCCTAACAATCGTAATTTTGAATTTAAAACAAATTTATGAAGCAACATTATTATGCTTGTCAATATTTCTTTTGCTATAGATCTACTTTTAATCATACGTTATTAAAAATCATATTTGTTATAGTTAGTAGGTATACGTTAGTTTGTTACAAGAGATTTAAGAATTTAAACTTAAACCAAACTACGGACCATGTTACCACAAAAAAATAATAATAAAAATTCATTGCACTATGGTCTGTTTTTTAACTAGGAGGAGTGAATACAAAAGCCAGATTCACACTAGAAATGTCACTAGAAAAGAAGACTTCCGAAGTTTTGACGGTAAATTTGAATTTTTATCATGTTTAAAATTTACAGCTGAAATGATAACTAATTTAATGTATTTTGCCTGAATTATGTCACTGTCAGCGCCTAGACAAATAATTATTAAATCACGTCAAACGTCAAAATTTATACAAATTACTTAGCGGTGTGAAACCGGCCTGGCCGCAGCCAATCACAGGTGTGGATTTTGGCGCGACAAATTTGAATCGCTCCTCCTAGTTAAAAAACAGACCATATAGTTATTGAAAGACGATCTGACGTTTTATACTTTTTAGAACTCATCAGTAGTTACAGTTTAGTTTTTAGAGCACAATATAGTTATAATGGTATGAGGAAAATCTATTAGCAACAATGTTCGTAATAATAATTTCTTTATCAAATTAGAGTAAATTTGCTTCTCAAATAGATAAAGATGTAAGTTTCTCCAGATACACCTACGGTTAGTAATTAATATCGTATAAAGAATATATTCGAATGAACAAAATAAAGTTCAAACAAATATAGAATAACGGCTGTTGTTATATTTAACTTGGAAAATTATATGGAGATTGGCAGCCAATAAAGCACAAATTAGCGTTAATTATCTCTCCTTTTGGAGATTCTAATTTTTATTTTTCACTATATTTATTAATTTAATTGTATTAATCATTATTCGGTTGTTTTTCTTGACCAACTACTATGGTCTTAAAATAATATTTTAATTTTATGCTATACTGTATTTGCATTTTTTTATTCATTTATTTCATTATTTCTGATGAAGCTTATACATAAGCGAAACGTTAAATACATTTAATTTTTCTATGTTCTTTTGAAACAAATTTGTTTCTTCTTAATTTGTGCTTTATTGGCTGCCAATCTCCATATAATTTTCCAAGATTAATATCGTATGTTTATAGAAAACAAGCAGATCAGTGTCCATAGGGGCACAGAGGGGCAATAGCCTAAACGCCCAAGCATTATTACTGATACAATAACGGGATGGACTCGTATACGTACTGGGAATAATGTTGTCCATAACACTATGGTTTGTTGACGAATCGAGGCATTCTTCTTTTTGTTTGCTATGGAAATTAAAAGAATGACCTTTCTATTGGCCTCTGTGTAATTATAAGGTCTTGTAAATGTAAAGTACAGAGTTTTCCGAAAGCTCTCATGATAATTTCGATCTTCGTTTTACAATCAAGCTGATTTTTTCGGTCGAGGCTTCTTGCCTGTCCCATAGGTAAGTCCTCGCTTTGACATTGTTGATATTTATCGTATTAACGCCTACTGTTTCTCGCCTTTCTTTTGACATAATTGTTTTCACTTTCTCAAGGTTTATTTTTAAACCAAATATTACTGTTTTTTCATTTAGAATATTTAGATCATTTAACATAATAATTAAGTCAAACGCCCAAATCATTCCTATATTTTGCAATTTCATTTTTCTAAAAACGTTTTGAACACCCACAAAAAACAAACAGCATCTTGGCCACACACTGACACACCTCTTTACAATGGCACCCGTCCTGCTCTACCAGATTTGGTGGATATTAGAGATAATTGTGTTCTTTTTGTTTATATTTTCTAAAATATCAATATAGTGTTGGTCTATTCTGTAATTTTTACTGCTCGCAGTATTTCCCACGTCTCTACCAAGTCAAAGGCTTTCTCAAGACTTCTCCAATTCACAAAACCTAAATAAGTGGTAAAGTTATGTTCGTTTGCTTTAATTTTTAGCATTTTGATTAAGTATAAAAAAATTTGGTTTATCATACCATATCCTTGCCCGAATATTATTGTCATGTCGGTTTGTTATGACCTTCATGAGTGGTTTGTATATAGTACAGTCAATAGCTGTATTGATCGGTAGTTTTTTAATGTATGTCTCCCTTTTTATTCGATTAGTCGTTTCAGCTGACAGTGTTACTGTCCCAATTAGGCATTTGTTTAATTTTTATTGAAAACCCTTTTTAAATTTTTCTCCACTTTATTTTAGAAATTCTGTTATGATTCATCTTTACTTAGAGGTTAGATTCCCTTAATTTGTTCGAGTGCGTTTTCTACTAGCTACATTTTGTTTGCTTACTTATTATTAATAAATTAATTGCATCTCTAAAAGTTTTTACCATTAGAATCCTTAACAGTAAGACTCATCGTAAAAGATACTAGTACTTATTCGATATTTATAATATAGTAAATGATAACCAAACTCAAAACCTGTCATCACTGTATTATTACACGAAAAAGTTAGAAAGGATCTTCGAACAAGATCCTTCGTAATGTACTAAATCTTCAGCTCAAGCGGGTGACATATTGCTTATAATAAGTTATAAAACATCGCCTTCCGCAATGTAATAAAGACCTAGACAGTAGACAGCATTTGTGTCTTTACTTACGGTATGAAGTCGTAAAGTGAGTTTACTGAGTTTACTCACGTGAATTCTACAAGCGGAATAGGGCAGTATTTTACCCCTGAATTGTTGTACTCGATATATAATAGTCCATGGCAATGTCAACTTTGCTCACTTGTTTTCACTTTCTTATGTACTTTGTAGAAAGTGTACTTGTTTATCTACTGCCGTCACCACTATTCATGGCAAAAAATAAAGAAAATGTTACAACAGTCGTGTGTAAGTCCGTTTTTTTTAAAGATCGACCTTACAATTTCACTCGACAGTATGTTTGGCAACGCTGCTGGTAATTTTTTTTAAAGTAGGGTAAAGTAAAAATTTTTATCCAATTTAGCTACTTTAAAAAACCGCCTGTAAAGCTTACTTTTAGGGAAAATACGCTGAATAGCTGCGACCATGCCAAATTCCTAGGTGTCACGATAGATAGCCAACTGAACTGGAAAGCTCATATAAACGAACTAGCAAAAAAAATTCGGCTTTTGGATATGCGCTGAGAATTACCACCGAGCAAATAAGCCGGGAAGCAACTTTAACCGTCTACCATGCCTTATAGTTAAACAGGTTAAACAGAAGTTGGTAATAAATTTTTTTATACTACCAACTTAAAGCAACATGTGATGGATTTTTATAAAAAAACGAACTTTAAGTGATACGTTTACTAAGGAATGGAATGTTGAATTGTCAACGTTTGTCTGTTCCTATGTGAAATCAAATAAAGCCAGTCGTAGGAGTTTCATATTTCTTTCCGTTGCGATTAATGATCAAAGAAGAAAATAATGGAGGATATGAAAGTTTGTCCTCTGTGGCGTAGTAATATTAAAATGACAACTAAGGTAACCGTAAGATCTTTCGCGGTTTCTCCTTCCAAAACTCATTCTTCCTCCAGTTTTACATTGTATAACTAGTAGTAGCAGATTGTCTTTTTCTTTTCTTATTTTGTAGCGTAGATATTCTACCTTTTTCCTTTTTTTTATAATGCAGTTTATTGACGAAAGTACACAATCAGCGATTTCTCCACAACAGTTTATGTGCGGAACTCCATGGAAATTTTAGTCATTACTTTGATTAATTCACACACACAATTGTGTGTGAATTGTGATATGTTTTTGTATTTTAAAAAGGTAAACTTGAAACACAACCAGTTTCTCTGATTCATCCACAGCATGGTTCAAAATATATACAAACTGTTTGCACTCTACTACTGTATACGAGTAGTAGGTATCAACCATTTTTAAAACAATACTAAGATAAATAATTAATGTTTACTACTGACAGTTCATAAATAAAGAACAAGATTCAAAACGAACCATTTATTGGAAACATGACCTATAGAGTCGAAAAAGAAATATAAATGTGTATACTATATCACTCCGGATTATCGAATTATCAATAGGTAATGTTAGGGATTATTTTAGTGCAAAATATCCTAACAAACCAGGCCCTAATGTGTCTATAATAATATCAAGATCATCTAGAAGATTTGACACAACACGAAAAAAAATTGACGTAAAACAGTAACACATGAATTTGTACACATTTCTATTTTTTCTTGGTCAGTATAAATGCTGTTTTCAATAAATCGGTAGTTTTCAATATTGTTCTGTATTAAATATTAAAAAAAACAAATTTAACAGGTGACAAACAGTAATTAAAGTCAGTAAGCAGGGGTAGGAGTGCTTAGCAGTGTATACTGGGTTGCCTATATTCCAAAGATAAAGTGGCAGGTCCAATTAACTTGCAATATTGCATAATAAATGGACTTACTGTAAGTATTTAGCATCCAAAGTTAATATTATCAGACTTAAACAAATGTTCTAATTTTAAAGAAGAAAATATAAAATTCGATTTTGTCTGAAAAAGGGTTGGTACTAAGTTAAAATTCACACGAACATCCTGAACTGAACGATTAGAACTACCCCTAAAGCTAAAACTAAATTCATGTATTAGTATGTTAAAATGAAATTGTAAAATAGATTATTTCCAGGTTCTGGTCTCCAATTAAATTTCCTGGTGTTTAGAGGATGATCCTCATTTTCCAGTAATTATTCGCTTGTGTATAGCGTAACAGATCTCCATATCCATTTATTTAAGTTTGTACTCCTACACGGTGAGAGTTTAGTTTGCTATTAAATTAAAGTTTTGAGTGTGCATTCATTGTACCTAATAATAGAATTATGCCCCTAGTGCATTGATTTATTAAGTGGATCGTCAATGTGTGTTTCACCTCCCTGCATAGGTATTACCAAAAGGAGAAAGGCAGCGGCACAAAAACAAGCAGTGTATATTTCAGACTAATGAAAATTCAGTGATGGGTACCAACGTAGAATAATTATTAACATAAAACAGTATTTTCGAATCTACAACAAAAATGTGTAATCATTTTTCTCTTTAAGCAGTACGATCACATTTCACCATTTTCTTTTTTGGTGGTGGAAATTATGTACACTTTTAGAAATCAGAAATGAAAGTTATATTTAGAATGTGATACCTGCCAAAACGGAAGCAAATCGATAACGAAGCAGGATAATATGAAAGCGGCGTTTTTAGTATGTTTTCTATATAACCAATTTCAATGAAAAGTACTTGTCAGTCACAGGTTACAAACTGTTGCTGGTTTATTTTTTACAAAGTAGCTTTTAGTAGGTCCTTTTATATAAAGCACTTTCCTAAACAATGATAATTCTATCGGATTATCGAATATTTCGAATTACGCGCATGATCCAAAAACGGTTTTCAGGAGTATTTTTTTCTCTAGGCTGCTATAGAGGTCAAAATTAAATTTTTTTAAAAATGTGAATGGTATCGTGGTTTCAAAGGAAATTATTGAAATTCACTAAAATCTCCTCCTCTTAGGAAAGGTCGTGCGTAACTCTTGAAGTCCTTCCCTGCAGTTAAATGCCTGGGAATATTTACTTCCCAACTGCTTATTTATTACATTTCATAATAGAATAAAATTATGTAAATTATTTCTAGTTCAGTAATTACTTAATTTTAACCAACTATTCTAAAATAAAACATTTGTGAAGATCAAACACTCATAGAAATAGATACGTACAAAGTTTGGTAAAGAAAATGTTCGAATTGCAATAATAATCATTTGTGTTCAGGCTCCCCAGAGGTTTTACACAAAGCGTGAGGATTTAGTAAATTTTCAGTTCACGTGGAGCGTTAATATACCTTGTCATTGGAATTGACGTCAACTGAGTAAACCTCTCTGTATGACAGAAGCACCCTCGAGTGCTTCGGAAGTTACTGTGTTAGGTTATTGATTCTGTCGTCTTGGATTTTAACCTTTCATTTTTAACTTGTAGTTGATATTTTCTAACCTTACGGATAGGTATTCAATCTCATACTTTAAAATAGACGAAAATAAAATAGTTTTTTATATCCGATTAACTTACTAAAATAAATGTTAGGTACTTAGCATTAAAATTAAAATTAAAATACCTATTAAAAATCAGTAGTAATTGGCTTTACTAGTAAATTCGAAATGTTATATAATTTGAAAATTGGGCTACAAAGTAACCTGAGTTTACAATGATTGTTTACATTTTGATAATTGTGTCCATAGTATAGCATTTGTCTATGAATGATCTAAGCATTTCTCACGTCAACTAGAGAGGTCATGGATAGAGAGTTCTAAGTAAAGAAACCGACAGTTGAAGTTACTGCCAGTGCATGTAATTTTTATTATTTTTTCAAAATCTTATTTAAAAAAATAAATGAATAGATTATTCTAGTTGTTTTTTCAAGTAGGTACCTATTTAGTTTTCTGATTTGGAAAACTAAAATAAAAACTAGACCGTAGCGGTGGCTTCATCACTGATTTCGATACCGAGAGTTCTTTCGCATTTTATAGCAAAAATATCTTATCTGTCACAATAGTTTTTGTAATGATTCATAGAAAGGACGGCAAAAGAAATCCGAATATCTGAATCTGTTAAGAAAATGTAGGCATGTAATTTAATAAAATCCAAGATGTCTGCGTTGCGGCTACAATGTGCCTTTGAAAAAATAAATGATTACACAGAATTATAGCGCGGCCAGTCCCATTAAACTATTGTTAACAACATTTTTTGTAATATGTATATTTTTCGAAAATATATCCTGGGATTACAAGTTGTTTCTTTGATTATTTGTTGCTGCAATTAATGAGTACCTACATCAGGCAAAATAGTTTTAAATAAAGCTGCTCTTGTTTATTTTGCAATACATAGAAGTAAAAGTTTAATGCTTTACTTTCTTCAAGTGGTCTGTTTTAATTACCTATACTTACATTGCAAGTCATGAAGTGACGACTATTAATTTTAGTGTCATGTGTGGATTGGAGGTTTAACGAATTATTTACTGAGGCCTGTTTAATAGGATGAGTTGGTGGGAAAAACTTTGTTTAGTTTTTGCAAACGAAATTTAATCGACCTCTAGCAGACATAAATATATTTTCCAAGTAGATAGCGTTTCAGCTCATTGTGCAGCAGTAGGCAGTACGTGCATGACTGAATACAATTTTCACCAGAGGTGATTATGTCAAGAGAGCCCTTTTTGCGACTCGCACGATCCCTGGATTTCTTTTCTGTTCTAACATCAATCTGATGAATAATGAACAGAATCGCATTAATCAAATTCGTCTGAAGCAGTTGCTGTAGTTATAAATAAATGTACCAATGAGCCGGAACAAACCCGATGGTTTCGTTTTTTTATTTCGGTATAATGGAGATTTTAAAATTTAAAAGTAATGTATTTGTGAATTTTATGTGAACATTATTATACTATTTTCCTAGTACTCATTATGTCATTGAAGTACAGGGCTAGACAACAAGAACTTATTCTTATTACCTATTGCAAAATGGAAGATCGTTCTGTTGAGAAAAATGTATCAAATTTAACTCGGTGGCTCAAAGATTTTCGATGTTAGTTTACTTTACGTCAGTGTGCTTAGAGTAAAACTCTTTCGTCTGGGTTCGTTGGGTCTAGGGGTAGTTGCGAAAAATCAATCAGGACCTGCTTGAAATGAGCCGTTAGCCCAAATAGATTGACTGTAATTTTTTAGATCCAAAAGCATGCCAATAAGGACATTTTAAAAAATAAGGACTCCATTTTTATCGAAAAATGTCAGTAGTAGCTAATTCCTGAAACACTATAAAATTCTTGGAGACTGGTTTGGAAAATAACAAAATTAAAACCCTTCAACCGCAAAAATTTAGGAAGCCTATAAGCGGGTTTCGGGAACTACGTTCCTATCTGCTAGGCTTCCTAAATTTTTTGTGGTTCAAGAGTTTTAACCATAAATAAGTTTTAACTTTGATATTATCCTGAAACAGTGTTGTTAGGCAAAGCATGAGATCACAATACATTTAATCCTGCGTCAGCACGAGTGTTTATTGGATATGTACTGTGGTCTAGTGCTTTACCATATAGCAACAAGTTAAGGACACTACTATTGAAATTTCCAATGATAAAAATGCAACGCCGAGTTATATTGAACCAGACAAAATATAAGTCGATATAAAAAAATAATAAACAGTGAAAGTGTTAGTAAACAACACCCTACCAACAAGTAAACAACACTATAGCAACCATCTTGCCAACATGTTTTTATCACAAAAACGAAATCCTATTGGCTGACGTTTTGGGTGTTGCTTAGTAACTACTGTATGAGGGAATTTGTCCATATAAAATCGGTGTAGTTCAGAAAGTACTAATAAGTGTTCAAAGATCACGATTAACAGTCTCAAAATATTCTACTTATTTTATCTTTCAATGATGAGTGCAATTCGCCAGTGCACAAAACAAATTTAACATAAAATATGGAGAAAGACGACCCAATGAGCCATACCGAGATATGGATATTTTGCTAATTTATTCCAAATAAGGTGATTTTAAGAAATACTACCATTGTTTGGCCGTCAAGATCTCCGGAGCTTTCCACTCTAGACTCTTTTCTTTGGGGACATTTAAAGAGTAGAATGTAGGTACATATGTGAATCAGCCCAGAAATGTGGAAGACCAAATAAGGAACATAACAAATAAAATAAATGTCATTCAACTGGACGTCCTTTAAGCGGTTATGCAAAATTTTATCAGTCGTTTAGAAGAATGTATTCGCGGAGAATGGCGGTCATGTGTGAGACACAATATTCCGCAACATTCAGAAGGAGAAGATAAAAACTCCAATCCTCATAAGTTTCAAAAGATGCATTCGTTTGTCTTGTAGTAGTTCAAGTTAATAAATTTTGATATAGTACATTTTGCCGCACCTTTAACTAAAGTAAAGCCCCATTGATAAACTATATGCTGTATTTAGGCACTACCATTGTTACGCATATACTATGCACAGGAAAATAATTAAACGGAATATCACATCCTAGATAAAAAATACAAATTTGCATTTATTGACTACTGCGATTACAATTTAAAAGACCAGAGTGTATGGTAATGTTAGAAATTACATTTTATATACAAGCTTTTACTGTAGCGAACATGTACGTACTTTTATGTTACAGCGTAGACCTCGGATACGTTTATTACATTCGTGTATAGCAATTTAGCTCAATAACATGCTTTCGCGTTGTTACTGAAATATCAGGGAGAAAGAATAGCTGGTTGGCTTTGTTTCATATCTAACAGAAGGTGCCGCCGCGCGCCGTGCCGATGGTTTGTTTGATTTACGCTTTTAAACATTCTCGACAAAACATTTCTACTGTTTATAGTTGTTCAAATTTAATTCAAAATGCATTTAATTTAAAAATCCTGTTAGTTACCTATCTATGATGTTCGACGAAGTTTATACATCAAGGGATATATGGGGTGCAAACCTGTTGTCATTTCATATTTCAATTAAAATATTAAAATTTAATATCTTAAACCAAATCTTGTGTAAATTAATTCCCATTTTCACATAATCGTGAAAAAAGGTTTTCTGTTATTGTGGTTTAAAAACTGTTTCATATCTGAAATGTAAGTGAATATGGTAATACGTTTTTTATAAACACGCTGAGCAGGGTAAATATGTTGTGGTTTTAAAAATTTTGATAGTGGGCTGAGATTATTGATGAGTGCTATTTTTAACTTTAAAACAAATCTCAATGTTTAAATTTCTCTCGGTTTATTGCAGGTGAAATAATATTAAGGAGGATATAGATAGAATATTCGTTGACAAACTTTATTTTTCAATGGTAGGTCAATGTTGCGTGTCATGGGGAGAGGAAACGTTTTGCTGAGGAAATTTTCTATGGTACCGTGGTAGTTTCCCATTTATTTCTATATCGAAAGTATTTCTAGTACCTACTTCCCACGGAATACGAACCACCATCTAAAGTTTAACCGTCCATAGAGTTTCCAGTCATCCTGTTGACCCCTCTACCTGTACAAAGGCTTCTTGGAGCTATAGCGAAACTAAGCCTGAATCAAAGTGATTCTACTAATTCGGAATATTTTATCGACATGGTGTTGTTAATCCGTTGCATTATATTAGATAGTTGACAAGCCCATCCTGTTGATTTTATTGATTGCTCTTGCACGACTTGCAGTTTACAGTAATTAGTAGGTATTCTTCCTACTGAACCGTCCAACCTGCATAATCACAGTATTATTGAAATGTATCACAAAAAATCATTGTACAATACTACTCAACAGTCAGTTTCCATAAATAAAAAAAATCATACCTCAATGTGATCAAGATAAATGAAACTATTACTAAAGTAAAGGGAACTGACTGACAGAACGTGGTATTCGGGTTCGAGCCTATAGAATTTGTAGTATGTTATTCTGAAAGTTCGAAACATTTGATAGTTGAGCAATGTTAACTGTTTCAAACTTTAATTATTGATTTATCGGTAGGTACCAAGTTTCTACAGATTATTGAAATTTTCTTTGCAGTTAACATCCGATTTAACCAGTTTTGCTGTGGGAAACTTAATGTTCTAATATAGAATGTTTGAGACTTGGGTTGTCAGTCGTAAAGTAACAAAAACTTTTGATAAATAAACAATACATAATAAATGTACCATTCAATCTCTTAAGCTACAGATACGATACCCTCCGCTCCACATATTTGTAGGTATGATTGACAGTGATTTCTTAAGTTACAGGACATTTTGCTACCTATGTTGTTGTTCTTGAAGTTGATGCTGTCACAGTGGCGAAGCGTTATGTAACCGTTGTAATCGCCGATTACAGTTAAAACCTTAAAAAATTAAAAAATTATAATAAATATGAGTAATATATTTATAAATAATAATAATTAAAATTACCCACATTAGGTACATAATTAATAAGAATAAGTAATATCAAGAATTTTAAAATAGTCGATCGCCACCGACGCGGCGACGCACGTCTTAAATGTTGCTATGTAACCGTAGGTTACTTAAACAGTCTGAAATCGGGTAGATTGTTCGCGCACGCGCACTACGTCCTGCAGGCGTAAGTAAAGCTCTCGCAGCATCCGCTACCTTGATGCGGATACACTGGTACTTGTCACGGGGATCCGACTTGTATTACCCACCTAAAAGCAGTACAATTAGTGTGTGAGTCTACCGTAGAGGCGCTGGTATAGTTGTGACGTCATTAAAACGCGAACGCGCAGGCGAAAACTTAAAATTTTGACGTTTGTCACCGTTTCACCTCACAGATTTGTGATTCCCATGTGTGATTCCCCTGTCATTTTTGTTGAATTTATTAATTATTCTAACATGCATTCTATGCATGCATTTCACATTTATGTCTGTTTAGTGAGCTCTGATTATTTTCTGATGTGTTAATGTTTTGTTTTATGTAAACAAGTTTTTATAGTTGGTTTAGTTCTACTTTAGTACTAAATAATTAAATACATTAGTTGACAGTCAGGTGTTTTGTGGTTCTCTCTAATAAAAGCAAAATAAAAGTGTTTTTCCTGTTGCAATACTTTAATATAATAATCTAATAATTTTCCACATGTTCTGAGTTTTTATTTATTGTGTCGTTAACTGTTTTTAAACTTGTAACTGCTCAAATTGTTCATTGGGCAAGAAATCGTAAGCAGTGTTTTTAGTTCCAAAATTGCCAGTAAAGGAGAATCTAAGAGCTCAATTTGCTCATTCATTAAAGGTTATGGCTGCCAAGGTTATTGTTTTTTGTGTGTTTATAAATTTCAAAAGCTTCCAAAATATGTAATTTTTGTTTGTTATCAGAAAAGTGTAAAAATTTAATTGTATTATTAGGTGTCGATGTGTGATTGTGTTCTAATTTGTTCTAATAAATGTTGACTAATTATTACAGTGCATTTTTTCTAGTTTTGCAAATATTACCTCAATTTCAACCTGCCCTGACCTACCATAACCTATTTAAAATTCCCGCCGCGCCGCGCCAGTACTGTAAGTCTACCGTAGAGGCGCTGTCGGAGATAGTTTTTTAAAGTTTAACGTTAACCTTGGCCATCTTCCTAGCACAGTGGCCTGTGGTACTTGTACTATGTAATTCGGTAATCGGTTCGTGCAGTTTGAACCACTGTGAAGAGTGTGAAGTACCTATGTAAAATGAAGGATACTGAGGATAGCCAAGAGTGCGGGTGTGTAGTAGAGGAATTATTAAATACAGACAAACCATCATTTGGGGCCCGAAAGTTTGCGCAAAAACAAGAAATTATTAAAGTAGGCAAACCGACTCCTGACTTATCTGCGTGTTCAAGTTTTAGTGCTAAGACAAAAGATCGGTAAAGGATATATGCCCGTCATTTTCAAAATAAGTGGTATTCTAGCATTTCGTGGTTGTGCGGTTGTAAAAAAACGACAAAATTATACTGCTGGCCGTGTATTTTGTTCGCTAAAGAAGCTAATGCTAATGCTATCTTAAACTCTCAAGTGCTTTTAAAACGCTTTTAACTAGGCCACGCCCACTTTTCCAAAAAAAAAAATCGCGTCACGCCACGCCACTGTGCTGTCATAAAAGGTGCTTATTTTAGGGTTGTACAAGTGAGTAAAGAAGCATAGTGGCAGAATGCTTACACAGTATTCCACTACTTATTGAACATCTAAAACCTCTTCGTTGGGTGGAAATAAAAGTGATTAGCATGTTTAAGCCGAGATGAAACAATTATACTTTATATACAGAGTATTTCTCAAATGGTGGACAAAGAACACTACGCTGTTCTCCTTTTAAAACATTTTAGAAACACCTGGTATAATGTGTATTTAATTTTTGTCTATTATGAAAAGATTCCATGAAATTTATTCTCAAAATCCATATACAAGAAGGTGCATGAATTCTATGGTAACTAAATTTTGGGTATGCTGCAATTTGCGTATTAATGATTTCGTGGGTAATTACTAATATTTTTATTTTATTCTTATGTTGTATATTTATAGTTTAAATGTACTGGACTTTAAAGAACAATTATAAATGACCGAACCTAGAAACAGATACTACACAAGCGACTATTTTAGTTTTAATCGGTGGGTTAATAAAATTACTGAACTAAGAAAATTATAGGGCTTAATAAAACCACATGAGTTCGTTGTTTTCATTTTTGTGCTTCACATAACATCTAGAGTTTGCGTAAAAATTAAATACAGTCTGCAGCGTTGTTTTTCTTACTAGTACCTACTCAGAAGAAAGGTATTTTATTATCGTTGTCGTAGATTAAACGAAGGAGAATTTCATTTCCTTGGAATTTTTTCGTTATATCCGGTAGTTTGACCTTTATAAAGTTCCACATTTTGGCGCCAGTAAGAATACTGCCGTAAAAAGGCTTAATTATAAAGACCCAGGTTGGCATGACAAAAAGAATACTGCAGTTATATCTGTGGTTATATCCTCTTACTAATTCACCGTTAGACATATTAAATTTTACAAATGCCCCACGTTTTGGAAAAGAAGGCTATGGTTATGACCTTTAATAATTGCACCACTAACATTTTTAATAGTTATAAAAAGGAAATTAATTTTTAAAATTATTGTAGGGCGCCAAATAATTAATTAATTAATTAATTAATAATTAAATAAAGTGATCTTCCACTTTACTTACCTCCATCCACAGCTAGCAGCACACGAGACTCACCTTGTTTGAATATAAAAAAAAAATTCTTTCAATAATTATTTAAATATTTGACTTTTTTGTAATTTTTATAATTTATTTTAGAATATCAACGATATTCCAAAAACGATGAATACAAAAGCCTAAATAAGAAAGAAACCTCTGGAATATACCAGACCATACACAAATACAACCTTTCAGCATAAAAGATTATCATAAATACTGAAGACGTAACGGTGAAAATATACTCCTGTAACCTTGTTATGCTGCGATAGTTGTAAGTCCTGTGATCGTAGACTAAATAAGTCAAAATTAATTTAATTTAATAAAAAGTAAGTCTCAACAATATTTATAAAATCCTCAGATTAACCAACTTTATATAACGTAGATTTTTTTTTAAAGAATAATGGAGTTGCCAAAGTCACCCCCTCCTGCTTATCACGGCTCAGCACACGTAGCGCTATTTCCGGGTCTAACATGCCCCACCCTTAAAAACCCCCCATCTAATATTAACGAGTTAATTCCTCGTTGCTCCAGAATTTTGAAAACCCTGGCTATAACGCGAAATCGAATCTGTGTCTCCCCGGTGCCATGCGGATCTTCATTCACACAACTACGGCCGCACCAACGTAGATTTAAATAACTTCCTATTATTTATTTGTCTAATGAATCACAGCAATATAAACATACAACAAGGAACATACTTCCGGAAGTGAGCCCTTGTATAAAACAATAAATTTTGAGATAAAATTTTGTATAGTAATATCCTTGAAGGTTTTATTTATCCCAGAAGATATTACATATGTTAAGTAAAAATATTGCCTGTGATTAATTTGTTTCCTACTCGGCTTGAAATGAATGTAAACTAATTTAGTTCAAGTCCTACTTTTCATTAATTTGAATTCATATAACGTTATGCAATTTATTATCATTGTAGCTTTTCCATGAATTCACAAGTAAATTAAAGTTTCGTTCATAACTTCTAGAAGAATAGTAGATAAATTCACTTTGAGCTTGTTAATTAGTTAACAAACAAAACGTAGCTAGGGTTTAAGGAAGTTTTGTGATAATAGACTACTTGTAAGGGCATCGAAGCGTAGCTGCGGCAAACATTATTCCGGAGCTTGCCCAAAGCGACTCCTGTAGAAATCAGATAATCGCTACTGGCTTTGCTACGTAACCACTCTGTCAACCCTAAAGTTTTGATGATTTCTGAAACTTTTATTTGATGACTTACTTTCGTTTGCTTAAATCAGACAATCCGATTATGATAAATTCTTGGGCTATGGTTTAAAAATACAACAAATTGCGAAAACCCTTACCATAAATAGTTTAGGAATCCCAAATGTACGTTTCTGGAACTAAGTCCCCATCTTTACTTTTCAGTTCCGCTGGGGATTATAGCAAAAAAAATCGAGTTTCACGGGAGTTACAGTTCGTTTAAAAGTATTTTTATTTAATAGGTATTAAAAGCGACAAGTTATAAATTGCCGGTTGATGCGAACCCCCGTAGCAGGAGTGCGACAATTTCTAGAAATTGACAATTTATTAGATTTTATTTATATTTACAAACATTTACCATAGGTTTCGGCAAGGCCTAATAAAACTAAAACTAATCAATTAATTAGCCTACATTAACAGTCAAGATTGTATGCGCTTTTTAAAATCAGTACCTATAGGTACTATCAATATTAGTGGCATTGCTACCAATTGGGGGTGACTACCGCTGAGGTAATAAGAGCTCTATTCGAAGTTAACATTTGATGTTTAATCATTAGACTTTGTAATACCATCTCAACAATTGAATACTATCCTAGTGTCAACATTTTGATACTACCGTGTAGGGTGCCTTGAATATATGATATTGAAATGAAAAATTTCGACGAATTAACATTAGAGCAACTATAACCCATAAACGCGGCGATAAGAGCGAAACAACTATATCCATCTCGGTTATAAGAGCGAAGAAATACAAAGCCTTATATTGTCTATACTAGAGATCAAAGTCAATATTGGTCTTATACAGACCGATATTGCCAAACTTACCCCTCACTTGGGTTTTCAGCACAAGAGAGAAGTTTCACTTTTATGACTTTTAAACCTCTTAACTCAAGCATTAGAAGGGATTACGTGCACTGTTTACCTCTACCTTTGCAATATACTGCTAAGTTACTTCCAAGTAAAGGTTCAAGTTCGGGGTAAAGAAAAGTGGCAACGCCGTGTAAGATTTCCCCGTAAGAATTGCATTGCCCTATGCTCCCCACACTGACTATGATCTCTGGTACGGACTATAGTAGTACGCATCTCCAATATGAACAGATACAGTCTGTGACAAATGTTTTCACCAGTCTTATACCACTGTAACCTGCTTTACTGAAAATTATAACATTTTTCTTTATTTGATTTCGTCTTGTTAACAGGATTACCAATGCAACATACCTATGTAAAACAATAAAAGCGACATTATGTAAGCTCTTATATATTTCTCAGCAAAGCGGGTTCAGTGGTACAATACTGGTGAAAAGATTTGTCACAGACTGTACATACATGTCAGGGTTTTATTTTCTTCGCATCGCTGTTATCGCTGCGTTTAGCGGATATCGTTGCTCGAACATAAGGGTACGCACACGTAGAACGCTGGGAAATCAGTACGCTTGTTGCTTGCACTGACCAGCGCTTGTTTCCTGCGCTTACTAGAAGGCAAGCTGCTGGAGCAAGTCGCTGATTTCATTCAATGACAGCTGATAGTGACTTTTCCAGTGGGTTTTCACACGCGGTTTGGTATTTAGTATTAGTTTGTTACTGAAATCCTGGTAATATTGTTTAAACTTGTAAAAAGTAATTAATAATATTTCGAAATTTCTAATAGCCCAGTCAAATTAGCCAAAACAGAAGAAAAAAATCCCGAAGTTTTGAAATTTGGCACAGTTCTTAATTCGAGTGTTCTGCATAACATACTAAAAGTCCCCGAGGGTGGGGGGTGAGCGCGAGGCAGGAGGGGGGCCTAAAGGTCCCTTTTTTAACTTTACCTTAAATATCTCTGAAAATATTGAGTTTAGGGAAAACCTAGCCTTACACAAAATTATACTAGAGTTAATTATCTACAAAAAAGGTTCTATTCATTTTTTCCGTAGTGTCAATAGTTTTGGAAATAGAGTGGGGGAAGTTTTGAAAAAATCAGAAAACGTGTTTTAGCGTTTTATTCGGGTTTTATTTGTTGAAATCAATCATAAAATATACATATATGCATATTACTTCATACATAGCGTTTATTATGTTTATAGATTGTATACAGTGTACACTATGTATATTGGTATACATAGTTTGCGTTTCTGCTTTAAAGTAGGTAGTATTCCCCGTGTGTGGGAATCATGTCTCAAAAGTGTTTGATATGTGAAAAGGAGGTGTCTCGTAGTGATGACAGGTGCAAAAGGTATCCAAAATTTGATAAGTGACGAGAAGTGATGGAAAACATGAAAACCTTAGAGCACAGAGAAACATAGTCGTGTATTTGCAAGTACAAGAATGACTGGGGAACTAATTATCACCTGAGAGCGTGGATGGGGGCGAGGGGCGGGTGACACTTTTAAGCCAGTAAAAACCTTGGACCGTCACTCCAATTCTGTGTTAAACTCCTTTTTCTGTACATGTACAGGCACTTGTTAAGGCAGCTATTTGTAGCAGCTACCAAGGATTCCGTACAAATGGTCCATTGTTTGATGAGGAGGAATTCGATGTGAGCTCAATCTTAGATGACGATTGTTGTTGACGACTTCAACCCTTAAAGCTGTCATATTGCCAGCGACTAGTTGCGCCCTCATCGGTCATATGTTTCGCGTATAGATTTTTCATTTCTCTTTTTGTTTGTAAGTTACTAGTATTGCTAGTGCAGAGAGCTTGTTTAATAATAATTTTGTATTCAAAAAACCAACATATTTATTATTGTTAATAGTTGTGGTTAATATTTATTATTATTATTTTGAAAATATAGACATTTATCCAATAATTTCAATTAGGTATGTACTTTAAAGTCAAGTTTTTTTGTTAGATTCAGCTAATGTTAAATAAACATAATGTATACCAATGTACAGTCAGTGACAAATGTTTTCACCAGTATTACACCACTGCACCCGCTTTTCTGAGAAACATAAGATGTAACATACCACCGTTTTTATTGATTTACATGTTGGTAACGCTGTTGACAAGATGAAATCAAATAGAGAAACGTATTATACTTCTCAATAATGGGGGTTACAGTGGTATAAGACTGGTGAAAACATTTGTCACTGACTATATAGTGTACACTGGATTTAATCTATAAACATAATAAACGCTATGTATGAAGTAATATGCATATATGTATATTTCATGATTGATTTCAACAAATAAAACCCGAATAAAACGCTAAAACACGATTTCTGATTTTTTCAAAACTTCGCCCACTCTATTTCCAAAACTATTGACACTATGGAAAAAATGAATAGAACCTTTTTTGTAGAGAATTAACTCTAGTATAATTTTGTGTAAGACTAGTTTTTCGCTAAACTCAATATTTTCCGAGATAATTACGAAAAAGTTAAAAAAGGGACCTTTAGGCCCCCCTCCTGCCTCGCGCTCACCCCCCACCCTCGGGGACTTTTAGTATGTTATGCAGCACACTCGAATGAACAACTGTGCCAAATTTCAAAACTTCGGGATTTTGTTCTTCTGTTTGCCAATTTTTTGGCTAATTTGACTGGGCTATAATGAATGAATGCTTCGATATATTTGAAAAAGTGGTAGCATGGCGTTACAAAATCACTCATATGGCGTTTTCACTCCACTGCAACATTTTTGACTCACAAATTTATTAGAATAATAAATAAATACAAAATCATTGCGAACAAGAACTGCAAGAGATGTCCACACGAGATTAATTAGTCTGTTTAGTAACATTTCTTGAATAAAATATGTGGAAGAGGTGCGACGGCCGGCGCGGCGGGCTAGTAAGTTGAGGTAGGTGTCTTTTTGGGTGTCTTTTAACCTACTGTCCTGGTTTCATTTGCTGGATCTAGTACTATACTCGCCACTAGCTTCTTTGTCCACACGTGGTTAGTTACCAAAAACTAGTGACTTGGTGACTTGCTCCAGCAGCTTGCCTCTCTACTAAATCCGTGTGAACAAGCCTTTAGGGAGGAGACAACTTTCTACGTTTCTGCTACATACGTGTAACTTAGAAGGAGAAGTACAATTTTGTCATCTCTATCAGTTTAGTTAGTAACTTTTAATATGAATATGCAATTGTTTTATTACATATAGGTTATGTCAAATAGAAAGAGCTTTTTATGTCAAAAGTTTTCCGCACCCTAACCTTAGATCATATCCTTAACTCATACCATATCTGTTAATGTCAAGGCACCCTAGTTCTCTCTACCCTGCCTTAAAAAATACTCAATTCAGGTAGGCTGTGATTGACTGAAAATACAAACTTTAATTAGTTGACTTTAAGAATAACAACTGGACTCAGGGATTTATTTCTCAAGGTGTCATTATTGTACGATAAGAAAAGAATAAATCAACAACATTTCAGCTAGTTGTGCTCAACAACATCTACTTTCCTGACGCCTCTAGCTTCTAGAAGACTAGAACGAGAGTTTCAATTCTACAAATTATTTTTCTTTTTGTTCTGGTAATTCGAAGCAATATAATTCCTACTTATATAAATAATAAATATTAAATAAAATATCGATTTCAACGGGAAATAACAAGATTTATTCGCTTTATACGTATTTCGGCATCAAACTGCCATTGTCAAAAGTTTATAAAATATTATAACAAATGCAAAATATAGTAACTCCTTGATTCTATTATTTTAACACTGCGTGAAGCAGCTGGCCCCAGTCAACCTTTAGATAAAAATAGTTTTAATAGAGAAATTTCAATTATTAAACAAATTGCATATAGCAATGGATATAACACAACACTTATTGACACTTTAATTAAAAAGAAAAATTATAAATTAGCTATTCAAAAAGTTTATTCCATTAATAACACTGATAAAACATTAAAATACGTTTCAATTCCATATTTTGGTAAAATTTCAGAAAATATTGCTAAAATTATAAATAACACAAGTAAATATAAAGTCATTTTTAAAACAAATAAAAATATCCTATACTCTCTTTTCAATGCTAAAGACAAAATTAATGATTTGCTAAAATCAGGTATTTATAAATTAAATTGTTCACATTGTGATTCAGTATATATAGGTCAAACAATTAGAAATTTCAGTATTAGGCAAAAAGAACATATCCGTTGTTACAAATATAAATATGCACAGAAATCAAATTATGCTAAACATTTGTTAGAACAAAATCACACATTAACATTTAATAATACAATTAAAGTTTTACACTTTTCTGATAACAAAAATAAATTAAATATTTTGAAAGCTTTTGAAATTTATAAACACACAAAAAACAACGTACCTTTAATGAATGAGCAAATTGAGCTCTTAGATTCTCCTTTACTGAAGATTTTGGAATAAATATCTTTTTAAAAACAATGATAAGCGACTGACCTCCGACTGGTTGACTGGGGCTAGCTGCTTCACGCAGTGTTAAAATAATAAAATCAAGGAGTTACTATATTTTGCATTTGTTATAATATTTTATATAGCTTTTGACAATGTCACTTTGATGCCGAAATACGTATAAAGCGAATAAATCTTGTTATTTCCCGTTGAAATCGATATTTTATTTAATATTTTTGTTTATATAATCATGGATTTCAACAAAGTGACGCTTGAGAATGTCAATAATTCCTACTTATTTTTTCAATTTATATTTGTAAGAATAATACTTAATGCAAACATGAGTGTGTTGCGTCTTTTATTTCCATTTATACTAATACTATTTCGATTACCTACAGGCTGCAGAAATACAATTTCCTACGCATACTGGAAATTGGCCTCTCTAAAACTAAGTTTTGTTGTTCCCCAGATCATTGTTTTGTTGGTAATTCGAGCTACGTAATTAGGATATCACTAAGCAGCCCCTTTGCTTTGATGTCCTATGTCTGTTTAATCTCCACGAAATGAACTCCATTCACAATAATAGCGAAAGTTCAGGGAATCGTGCTTTTCGGTATTGCCTTTCGGTACACTTTGTAAAGTGAATTAAGTACCTGGAAAATCTTATAATACTAATTTATTTAGTACATATTTGGAATTAAACTATTCATTTGAACCCCTTCGATGTTTTAATCAAGCGCAAATCTAGTGATTGCTAGTGATCTACTTCCAATACCTGCGAAGATCGAACCTAGGGCGCCAAATAATTAATTAATTAATAACTAAATAAAGTGATCTTCCACTTTACTTACCTCAATCCACAGCTAGCAACACACGAGACTCACCTTGTTTGAATATAAACATTTTTTTGTTTCGATTATTTAAATATTTGACTTTTTTGTAATTTTTATAATTTATTTTACCTATGTTGATGTTTTTTATTTTTTTTTTAGTTTTCCTATTAAAATAGCCAATCTAGGCAGCTATTTAATTTGTAATTGAGATTGTCTATTCCACTTTTTTGCTTGGGTGATTCGAGCATAGTTTCATTAACTGGAAGCAACCGATTGCATAGCTACATTAAATGCTGAATGCAATTTAAATTAACTCTTAATTGTTTTAGCAGTTGGTTTATGTTCACAACAACAAAAAGGAGATCAACCAATTATTCTTCTCATTATTTCGTAAATAAAACATCTCCCTTCCGGTTTTCAGTTATTTTCAGAACAGATCATTCCACCAATCTCTTTATTTGCGCTTCGTATTTTAATATTCCATCGGGTTTGTGATTCAGCTGCTAAAGTTCCAAATTTTCCAATTATATGGCAGGGTTTAAAATCTAGTTAAAATTGGATTACATTAAGACTCCGTTAATCTGTTGCTGTGAAAGAGTAATTTAATTTAAGAACTTCAGTTTATTGAAAAAACTGAAAGATGCCATTCAGAAATAATTTGAACCTCTGATAATTTCACAAATTTGTTGAATAAAAGGGTAATGAAAATAAATGATTCGGCTTCTTGAAGGTAGTTAAACGTAACAGAGATTTTCTAATCAAATAAATTACCTTTATCAGGTAATCTATATATTTTATGAAAGCGAGTTATTACAAAGACATCATACAATAATTGGAATTTTCGTTGTAAGACATTTCCGACGGATCCATTCCAGCTCTAAAATATCAAATCCATTCTATGTTTTGTTTTTTGCATGCTTCTTCCCAGAGGTACCTACTATTGATAAATAATGTGGTCGGTTACACATCATGGCATGATATTGGCAAACATTATGGCAAATCTGCGTTTGGCATCTGGAGTTACTAAAATACAGTTAGGTGGGACATGTAGACTGGGGATATATCAAATGCAGCAGAAAAGCAATCCTGTGGTGGTCGTTCAGCTTCTGGAAGTGGCTATCATTAAGAAAATGTGTGTTTATGACATTGGAGTCGCTAAAATATAATGACTATATTGTTAAAAGCTCGGTATATGCATTTTATACTGGAACAGCTCCCTATTCATATAAATAAATTATTTTGGAGTTACCAAACTTTATTTGATAATGAGATTATCAAGATGTGTTTGTTCGTGTATGAATAGAAAACTTCTCTTCAAATAAAAAGTATGAAATGTTTTTTCGGGATATACGGTACAATTTTAAATTATTCTTTTCGAACGCGATTATATCACATTTTTGTCTTTGAATGTATACCTTTACAAATTCCAATTCTTTTTGTTCGCTTCTCTTATCGAACACGTGATTGTTGTAAATATCTTTTCGTTGCAGATGTGTTGTTAGTTTAAGCGCAGGTAACTTACGTCATGTTCTATGATTGATAAATTTTATTCCCCACTCCACACTTAGGTACATTATTTTGGAAATAAATCATGTAAACAGTAGTTTCGTGAACCGTGCGTGTGCGAAGTGGTTGTTTCGTGCGTTCCTTATGGGATATCAGGATTTATTTTTTCAAAATAGGTAGGAATTACCTATTTATTTAATAGTTTTATGTCTTACGTATCAAGCATTGAAACGGTATTTTGGTATTAATCCAAAAATATTCCTATTATTCTCCCGCGTTCCTCTAATAATTATACAAGATATCTTATAATGATTGGTGTAGAGCTTTTCTTGTAGATCATTAGGTTTTAAGCGAAATAATACACTCATCTGACTTTTAGGGGTTTAGTTTGCTTACTTTATAAATCAATGATAATGTGTTGTGAATATTACCTAGATCGAAAATATATCTGACAATTAACGATAGCTGACAGTAATTTAAATACTATCGTGATAAAATTGACCTAAAAAGCATTTCAATGTAGTTTACCTTGAATTAAATGCTCCTCAAACGAAAGACAGAGGTGATTAATACTATTACATTACGTACTATACTGTTCGAATAAGTCGAATTGTTAATAGCCTGGACGGAATTTGCGTTTCAAGTTGAATATATTCCGACTATAAAAAGTTAGTGTAGTAACAATATTGAATTACAAATAGAAACCTCGAGAACTTAGTTTCATCTTCAGCAGGGCTGAAATAGTTTGCTGAAGATAAGAACTTATAGTTTTCGAATAGCGTTTAGATTTCTAAGCATGGAGGTATTTGCAATGCAATAATCTTGAGGACTATTTACAATTAATAAATTTATATTTTGCGAGCTGAAGAATGTTTAAGTAGTTGTTTATGGTATAGGTATTCATAAATAAATAATAAAATTTGGGGACCACTGTAAAAAATTTCATTTAGTTTATGTAAGAAAATCAATGAATACAGAATTGTGGGGCTAATAAATAATAAAACAGGTTTGCAGCAATTTTTATTTTATTATGAGTTGTTTTCCAATTATTGCAAGTAGGTAGGTATTACTGTTGAGGTCGAATTTTCACAGACTTTAAGTTGCATAAAAGGAGAGGGTATAGGACCCAACCCCCACTGTCCATAACGCCCTCCATGTCCATAACCTCCACCGTGTCCATAACCCCTACCGTCGTGTTTGTTCGTCATTTCAACTGTGTCCATAACCCCCACCGACGCGACGCGACGATTTGGTCCATAACCCCCAATTGCCATAACCCCCACCTCGTCCATAACGTCCACCGTCCGTAACTTTTCAGTTTAGAAAATGAACAAAATGCCAAGGGCGTGTTACACTAAAGAATTGTTTGGAGAATAATTTTTTGTTTTAAATTTCGTTCCGCTCCGTATATAAAAATTTCGCCGCCTCATTTTCAATGAAACTGAAAAGTTACGGACAAATCCGACTGTGGACGTTATGGACGAGGTGGGGATTATGGTCAGTGGCGGTTATGGCCAGTGGGGGTTATGAACCAAATCGTCGGTGGGGGTTATGGACACGGTGTGGGTTATGGACATGATGGGGGTTACGGACATTGGAGGTTGTGTCCAGGTCCCAAAGGAGATTTCCGAGAACAAAATTGCTTTTTAGTGTAAACGATATCCCGACAACTTACTATTAAAGTGTATCCAATATTATTTCAGTAGTTAGAAATTATCGAACTTCCTTAATATCATTTCTGTTTCATGTTTGTATAAACTGCTGACTGATTTATTTTTCCACACTAAAACATTATTGTCCTCAGACTCTTCAAATTTCTAGACTGCGTAGGTAATGTATGAATACATTTGTCTTTTAAAATCTGATCAGAAAAATTAATAGGCAAGGTCTATGTTCGTGTAGAAATCCATTCCATCTCCATTTTCAGACAAAATTTCTTTTATAAATAGTTGTAGCAATGCCTTATTATGAAATTTAAAAAAATGTTTCACTAAAGAACATAAGACTTAAACTAGAGTAATATTGATTTTGGATCTGATAGGTACCCACTTATAATACACGTTAAATAGTGTGTCCCAAATCTCTTGCAAATACATTTTGGTATTCTTATTTTAGTAATTCTTCTGCGATCAATAATAAATTATTGATTGTCCCTATTTACTACGACCCTATACGACGTTAAACTTAAGGAGGCGACGTTCCTTATACCATATCATTTGGTTTATAACACCATTATTTCTAGTTTCTATCAACCACTTTATAAAATGTAATCTTCTTTCAAAGTCCCAGATATTAAACTTCTCTATGCATTGAATCCTGTTTATACATCAAAAACAAAACCCTGTTTTTATAAAACTGCCGAAATAGAACAGTGTTTTCCAAAACATATTGCAAGTCACTGAGAATACCTTAGGAAAATACCACCTGATTAGAGGACAAGCTTCCTTCCTCTTATTGATTTATTTCAAATTTTGAACTTTTATATTTCAAAGGGAAAGCCGAACTCTTGTCCGTTTCCCTAACTTCGTAGTTGATTTACTCCATTGTCCATTGTAAAGTATATCAATATTGAAGAGAAGCCTACTTGATCTTGTTATCAAAGTTTAAATCACGTAATCTCAGATCACTGGAAACTTGAGTAACCGTGATCAAACCACAAATTCTCATAACACCATCAGCTTGTCATTGAAATAGTTTATAAGTATCGACTTGGTATTATAGTTTGCTAAGTCAGGAATTTCCCTTATCGATTTTAAAGTTTGTGCATATTATAACAGTCTTTAATTAACTGATATCGGTTAATATTAAAGTTACACTTTAGCTTTATGATAGACAACTTAAATAACTTTATAATTTTAGAATAACATGAAATTTAATTGTATCGAAACCCAATAAATTGAAACGCAGTAGGACGGCGCGCCGATGGGGTTGAGCTCTTGGCAAGTACTCATACAGTAAGAGCAAGATACCCAAGGACATCACTTAATATAGTATCTTGGTATATCAGCAGTAATTATAATAACCAGATATATGCATGTACTTATCAACTGCCCAACGTGCTGATAGTAAGCCTGCGAGATTACGAATAGTACCTACAGCACTAACAGCAGTGTTTTAAAATTCTGAAAGATTAGACAAGATCTTACTATTACAGTAGTCCGCGACATGTAGTTTAAATTTTAACGAGAGTTGTACCATTCAATATTCAATGGTTGTACTTTTAAGAAATATATTCACATAACGGGACTAGTGAATGGAACCCCAACTGTCGTGACTGCCGTAGACGACAAGGCACCAAGGCAGCCCAGATTGTGCTACACCCTGCTTTCGCAGCAGTGCGGATCCAAGATATGACTTAAATCAGAAACACCTCAACAGCAGTTGAATGGCTAAGCTAGTGTACCCTAAATTGAAGTATTTTGTCTTATCTTCCTATCTTGTCCACGATACAGAAAACGAATGTTAGTAGGGAGGCCTGGTGTATACAAAAAGAAGTGGCCGACAACCATTGGCTGAAAACTGGATACATAAAACATAATGGAGTAGGAAGAACTTCGACCGATAAGGCAGAAATTTGGATGATGATCATGGTGAGAGATTTGTATGCGTCATCTGGATCCAAGTAGTAATCAATCTAAAACCCTACATACATTTCCGATAGCAATAATAATACGGGGAAATAAATAAAAGATCAACAGTAATTTCGTATAATATTTTACTTCTAACAATACTACTTACTATACAACGTCTACAGCTTTGTACAGCAATTGTATAAATCCACAACCACGTAATATTACTACATGTTCATTTAACAATAACACACAATACACTTTCAGACATATTCAACTAGCACTGTACCCTTATGTTGCAGACCGATCCTTCCCCCCCAAGAACCGCCGTTGTCAAAGTCTCTTTTATCACCTGCTGGTGGTGTTTTTGTCCAAGCTTTCCCAAACCAATAACCCGTAATCAAAAGAAAACTCCCAATTAAAGGTTATGGAAATGTACGGAGAAATAGTGCTTTCAAGATTTAATTGCGGTATGAAAGTACAAAATTCGATTTGAATAAGCAAATTACAAAGTTGAATAGCAAAGAAAAGTAAAGGTTTCTTTCGTCTCCTATTCTCTATTATCTACAGGCTTGTAGATAATTATCTAGAAATTTGCAATTGTTGGTAATTGTTAGTTTTGCAATTCTAGGTATATAATCATGTTCCACATCGTTCATATGTGGTGACGGAGGACGTTTTCAAAATTATTCTGAAATATGTATGTGCTAGTTCAACACAATGGTTTAAGTTCACAACAGAGTACAAAGACATTGCAAATTACGTGAAAGGTAAAACATTTTCCTGAATTCATCCAAATGTTTTCCAACAGTACTTTTGTAGCTTGTATAAAGTGGTTTTCATTTTAAACTGTTGTACAATAGGCGCCAACTTTCCTGACGCTTACGGCAAAATAATTTTAGAAATATGGTATCACAGCGAATTCTCACATTTAATTAATTAGTTTATTAATAAAACCTTCATTTAATTACAATTTACGTAATGAATAATTACTACGCCTACTATTCGAATGCCAGTTAGTAAATACCCAATTAATGAGATACAGCTGATTGACGACTGTTTTTCACGGAAAATGGGAGCTCTGTAATCTTAAGAATTTTTCATATTAACATAGTTATTCGTACAGGCCTTGATAAATTATTTGTGCTTCGAGCGGGCTTCGAGCGTACTACCTATTAATATATACAGGGTGTAGAATGGAATGGCGCATCATAGGGATTTCAATGAAAAAATTTTAATATGCCAATATTATCTTCCCTAATTAATTTAGAAAGAAACTGCACAAAGCATTTCTGTAAAATCAAAAATTCTGAGCCTACCCATGTATTCATTTTTAATTTTTCCATGACTGAAAAATGAGAATATTGAAAAAGCTGTTTTGACGAAATACTATGGAGCGTTTTGGAGTTGAATTGTGACATTTGCCGTTCAAATACTTTAAGGTCTAACGATTTTTGCCAACATAGCGTTAATTATTTTTCGATTTCTCGGTTTGTAAACAAACAAAAAATAATATAGGTAATGTACGGACACAGAATGTTTTCTCTCTACAAAAACCTATATTACGGGTTTTCTCTAAAGTAATTAGGGAAGATAATTTTAACTTTTAAAATTTTACGATTGAAATCCCTATGTTGCGTGATTCAATTTTACACCCAGTGTATACTTTTTGGTATCACCAAAGAGTATCGCCCAGAGCTTTAGCACGGTTTTAATGGACGTATATTTATGTAAACTTACAATAAACACAATATTGAAGTCGCGTTTTTTTTCCAAAAACAGCATGAGACTGTTTTCAGTTTCTGAATCATACATAATATGAATCAATATGAATCATACATAATAAAATTGCACTTCAATATTTATGTATACCTCGTCAAGAGTAGGAACAGACCTGACAATCGCGCCAATCCCGCCAATAGCGTCCTTATGCCGAGAGTTTCACGGCTGTTCCTATTCTTGTTCCACGGCTGTTCCTACTCTTGACGAGCTGTATATAAAATATTATGATTTGAAAAATGAGTAAAATGTAGTAATTAATTTTGTTATATGGGTGACAAATTCCCTCATACAGTAGTTACTAATCAACACCCGAAACGTCAGCCAATAGGATTCCGTTTTTCGCGATAAAAACCTACTTTGTCCGATAAAAATGGGGCTTCTTCTTTAAAACGACGCCGACGGCTTCCTGTAATAAAAACCCGTTGACAAGGCCGTTGGTATGGTGTTGTTTACTTGTTGCTAAGCTGTTGTTCACTGTCAGTTTCACTGTTATTTTTTAATTATTCGATCATTTGTCTTGTTAAATATAACTCGACCTTGCATTTCCTCAAATTTTAATAATAGTTCCCTTAACGTTGTTGTTATAAGATAAAGCACTCAACCACAACATACTGCAAAAAACACTCCTGCTAATGCACTCGTGTTTTTAATAGAATGTGGTATCGTGCTTTACCTGGTAACAATGTTTCGGGAACTACTACCGAAATTTTCCGTTTAAAATGCAAGGTTTTGTTACTATATTTGTATAAGAAAAAGATAATATCGTTCATCAAAAAGAAGTTATACCGGAGATGATTGAACGCAGTCATTCTACTCTACTAAGTTTTACCCGAGTAAAGGCACGTGGGACTTGTCAGACCTTTGGTTGACAAAGAACCTTTAACATGCGAAATTAATCTTCGTTTGTTTCAAGTAGAATTCCCCCTTTTCAAGGAGATGGATAATGTTCCTGTGCGAAATAGTTCGTATTACGACCATTAAATCGCAATTTTCCTGGTCTCCGCGGTCACCACACCACTCCTGAACTATATTTTCTTTAGGGACATGAGTTAAATTCAGCGTATACAGGATGTTGAAAATTCGAGGACAACCACGGCAATCTTGCTTATTATATGAGATATAAATTTATCCTAATGACATACAAATTTAACATGACATCCATACGAAATAAAAAAAGTAGATGAAATGATGCAAAAGTAGGTAACGAATTTATACATCAACCTACTCTCTACTTTAATAATAAGCGAGATCACCATGGTTACCCTCGAATTTTAAACACCCTGTATAATATTCCCACGTTGTGAGGTGAATTGTAGTACCTATAACATTTGTGCAGTCCCAGACTTTGAATTGAAATTATAAAATAATTTCTTCATGTTTATACATGACTAGCTCCTTTTCCAGAGTAAGCTGATTTTAACAAATTTTCTAATTAATGAATTTTTTGAAGTGTTAACATCCAAAGTTGTTTATCAACTTTGGATATTAAAACTTATAAGTAGTGGACAACAGACATGTATCAATATCATACTGTAAGTTCTTTGCATCCAAAGTTTTAAACTAAAAACCTCGAACAAAATGGTAATTGATTCTCAATAGGCTACATGTTGAAATAATGTTTTTTTGGGAGAAGAGTTATTCCTACAAAAAATGTATTATGTTTCTTATGTAATTCTTGCCTTAGAAATGAATATACAGTACTTAGATTGGTAAAATAATTAAAGGTTTTGATTGAACCCTCTTTGTGTTCATCGCCGCCGACAGCATAAAATTTTACTTAATTAATATTGCAAACCCAATTTCCTTTCAGTCTCCAGAATTATTCTACATATCCTAATTTACACTGAATACTAGATATTAAAATGAACATTTTAATAAAACATAGTTCGTACTTTACGGTTTTAAGAGGTTTGCGTCCCCAAAATGAGAGATTGAAAGTGGGTCTTTGACTGAACATAATTTTAGTAGGTAGTAGGTACAAGGCAAGGTTGGTAAAGTATATATACTATACTTTACCAACCTTGGGTACAAGGTGCTTCCTAGTAACATTTAAAATAAATAATGATATATTACCTATATTGGTGTTTCTTACTGACAATCATCCTATTTGTTGCACTTCTCAAAAGTAATTTTTCTGGTAAAATATAATAAATCTTAGTACAAAGGCTACCCCTGTTCAATAAAAAATATAGATTAATATATCATCAGCTTAAATGGAAACCCACCCCTCAAACCGCGTTTTCTCCACAAATACAAACTGCCGATGCCGACATTTATCAAATGCAGGCGTATTGCCTGAATCAGATCCAAACCAATTTTCGTCTTTTTGTAGCAATTGTTCTGTTATTATTTGTTCGTTCGCTGGTAAATGGAAACATATTTTAATACCACGATGAAACCGATTGTTTCATTTTATTTTAAAGGTTTTCACGAGGAAGATGAATGTCTGCATAGTATTAAATGCAGCCTTAGTGCTATATTTATGTTGTCTTTGTCTCGAAATATTCTGAGAAAGCTTACATTTCTATTTATTTAGTTTATATAAAACATTAGGTATACAGTTTAATTGTAAATTGGAAATTACATTTTCTATACATTTGGCGTAATAAACATAGAACGTTCACTATATGTGTCAGTTTCATATCAAAGAAGTTTAAAATAAAATTTAAAGAGGTTTAAAATAAAATTTCAACAAAAAAAGGGCTGCTTTCTACTTGAAGCACCTGGTAGCGTTTAAGCTCGCAAAACAGCTGCGGTTTAATTACTAAACCAGCTTTCACAACTTTTTTGATGAATTAACTTAATTTTCAAAAAGATAATACTGTAAAAGGTCACCAAGTTTGATGCATTTGATTAAACCTCAAGTGGCAATCTAATTCAAATAAAAAATATATATTAGGTACCTACTTTTTTAATTTTAAAACAATTGAAAGGCTACCCTTTCCTACTTTCAAATTTTAAAAGCCAAAATAAAACCTTTTACATGATATTACTGAATGTAATTGCAATTTTTACGAACAACCGTTTTCAATTCCACATACTATTGTAAATCCTTCATTTGACCCCACGATCTCTACCATTACTGGGCTTTTAAAAGTGACGGAAATACTACACAGTAATGCTTTAAGCAATAAATTCGAATTGAGGCCGAAAGGGATGTAGGTATTATAGATTGCATCAGAGGATTTTTCAGAATAAGTGTATAGTTTCAGTTGTTTATCAGCCCAGGTCCATGTCAAAATTTTATTTTATGATTGTGTTTCTGATAAAGTTTCGTAACATCACATCTTCCTCAGTTTTTAGCCCAACTGAAGATAAGAAGCACTTGGTTCTCGGAGTGCTTGCAACACATAGGTACTTGTTACAAACCACAGCCTCTAGTATTTTAATAAATTATCCTATTATTATTTAAGAGAATATTGTACCTATTTTCATAGGCACTTTTATACAAATTTAGAATTTTTAGTTGTGCCTAACTGACCGCTTGAATTGTTTGGAAGGTTTTGTTAAAAAAAATCCGAATTATTCCTTAATTTATTCTGTAATATTTTTCTAACCAATTTTAACCCGTATATTTCATTTCCTTTTCCCCGAAAAACAAATTTACTTTATTTTCAATCAAACTGGAACGACAAACTCAAGCAAATTTCTTTCGGTGAAGATTTTTCATTCGGCAAACGAGTACAAATTGTGGCCAGACACAAACATAAAGATAAAAACTTCTACGCTGTAAATGTGTAATACTTTTCCATTACCTCATTTTACCTTATTTGCGAAACCGTAAATTTGAGAAATCATTTTAATGATCATTCTGGCAAGTCAGACGTAACGGCATCTTAATCGCATGTTTCCTGCGACAGTGAAAACTTAATTAAATAAATTTGCAAAACTCCCGGAGCAAGAACGTGCTTGATAAAATGTCTTATTAAAAGTGTAAAACATTAAAAAGTTTTAAGCGCTGCTTATTGATTATTGAAGCAAAAGCGAGTGTAAAACTAAACTTTGAAAGTATTACAAATTGGGAAATTTTGTAACACGTTATGAACAAATCAAGATAATTTCAATCATTTAGAAAATAATATTGGTAATAATGTGACTTCGAAAAGTTTACAAAGTTTTCGTGTTAATGTTGTCTTATAAAAATGTTTGGGCAAAAGTTTGGCCACTACTTCATGTTAGAGTGACTGCTTTGAACTAATAGTAGGGTGGTACGGTGGTACTTATGTTATTTTACTGTAGGTATACTTACATATTATTTTTTGTATTGCAATACTATACCTACCTGGGGCTGTATTCTCGCAATCACTCGACATTTTGTCGTGCTCGACAAAAAAAATTCAACCAATCCGAAGGCTATTTTCCTGACAATTGAACGTATGTCATGCCACAAAAAATAGTTTGATTGGTTAATTTTTTCTTGTCGTGTGCGAGAAAATATCGAGTGATTTCGAGAATACAGCCCCTGCCCATTTTATTTAGAAAAGTTCATAAACCTACCTTTCTATAGTTAAGATCCTCCCCTCGAATTTACGGTACACAAAAATGGCTGTTGGGTCTTTAGGTTGGATCATGGCTAGGTTCCTCCCAATGATGGGTAATTGTCGTTGGGTACTCGTGGTGCACTCCCATGCCCGATTGGAATTTTAAGACTGATCCATAACAGCAAGTATTGAAATTTATTACAAATCTAAACAACAATGCGCAATATGGAGAAAATGTTTCATAATCTGATATTATCCACAAAATATTGTAGTACAATTAAGTAAATGAAGTATAAACTTCATGAAAAATATAACAAGTGCACTAAATATAGCCACTGCACCGTCCCGAACTGACAATAATTTTCGCAGCAGATTTTTTAAAGTTTCCACCTTGATTAGATACATCATATTTCATTCAGTACGTTCTCGAAAATGAGAAGTCCCAGGATTCCAACTCAAAGTAGCTTTCTCGAGAAAATCCACTCCTCTTGCAAACATTGAATTGGAAGTTATCATTTATTCACAGAACTCTTCTACGCTGCTATATCGGTAGCTTCTTCGTCCAGTTATAATATTGTTACCACAGTTTATAAGTGCACTTACCTTGGCGTTGTGTTTTTTAGCAAGATTTGGAGACTGTGTTTGGTACTTACATAATTCCGTGTCTTGAAAATTCGTCTTCATATTTAATCATTTATTACAATTGTTCTTTCTGCTTGAAAACGAGCTAGTTCATACACGAGTCTATTGCGTTTATTTAACTCGATATCTCTTATTTTTTGCCAAAATGACCTTCATGTCAAAATTTTAAACCATTGGCCTTACGACTTTTGCCCTAACAAAATCATGAATTTATTACACGATTTCTTATTACATTTTCAGTTAGAACTGAACACGACTAAATATACGATCTGTAAAACAGAGCTTTTCAAGAAGACGAAATTATGTTGAATTGCTAGGCCTACTAAATGTAATTTTCAGTGAGGATTCGAATCCAGGCTTATCCTTGCTTATACCCACTCTGAATAAATCTTGTTCTCTCAACAAATAATTTGTTGAACTTGAGGGTATACCAACAAATACGAATTTGTTGGGTTAACACAAAAAATATGTTGCCCTGTTATTATTATTTCCTGCCACAAATTCATTTTGCTCAGACAACATATTTTTTGTGTTAACGAAAGGAATTCGTATTTTTGTTGGTATAGGCTCAACAAATTATTTGTTCAGAGAACAAGATTTTTTTAGACTGCCCGATTAAGATTAACAACCTACAGAATCTCTATTTACATTTGCAGTAGAACTTAAGATGAACTATAAAACAGATCTATTTAGGAAGATGAAATCACGAGTAACAATACTTCTGGAAAAGACCTGCAAAATGTAATTTTCGGAGGAAGCTTGAACCCTCTCCCCAAAAGACACGGAAGGAATAAGACGTTAACAGGCCCACTACCACCCACTATCAAATATTCTTGTTAAAACAAGAGAACAACGCACTTTGTTAGAATCCGTGAATAAAAATAAACACCCCTCGCTGAATATTTTATTGGAGGGGGGAGGTATTCTGGCGTGCAAGTGAAACTTTGGGTAATCAAATGTGATTAAAAATGTTTCATTCAGCACTGGGTTTCTTTAATAAACTGGGACTATATGAAGTTCAAGTCTCACAAGGGGCAAACTTTTTCAAACATTTAAATGAGAATTAGGTACATAGCACGTTTTTGTCTATTGTGTATCAAAATCGTTTATTTAACGACAGTCGCTATTTTCTGCAGGTGTACAGTTATATTTGTTAATACCCATTGCGTTGTATTCTGTTCTTCGTTCTTCTACTATTTTAAATCATAAACAACGTATTATCCTGCATATATCATAAACCATTAATTAATAATATATAATGCTATACCTACTCCTAGTTCCGACAAAACAGTAGGTACCTACTAGTATAGCCTAATTGAATATAATAACTTTAGGTTACAATTTAGCGAATTTGATTCTGTTTGAAGAGTTTCGAAACAGTAACTTATCAGCGTAGTTACTGTGATAGTCATTATCATTTATCAACTGTTATTATCAACTATAAGCTTGTATTTGCAGTCGGTATTCCTGATGGTCATTGTTGCTCGAGATAACGTTGAAATTCTATGGCAGTTGGGAACAATTAGAAAGCGTGGTCAGAGATATAGAGCGTGTTCGTTCATGTTTAAAATGAAAATGATATGAGGTATTTTATGATTCTCTGAAGCTGCAATAATGCATGAGATAACCTGCTATTGTAATTCTGCTCTTCTGATTCCGTTTATAAAGTATGGATTAACGATAAATCATGGGATGTATTTTTACAATTTTTATTAACCTACATAAAAATTATTTGCATAGAACGTTTTGTGGATATAGAATCAACTTTTTCTACTACTTGCTTTTTTTAGAACATATCTACCATTATTTATACACTTAATTTTATTATTTTCCAAACCACAGTTTTTTACTATTTTTTTATACTAAAGGAATAATTTAAATCAAAATATAGAATAATATCAAGAAATTAGTTATTCCCTATTATTTTTATGAGAATGGTATGAATACAGTCAATAATTCTTTTAATGAGGGCGCTAAAGCAACTACACCGCCTGAGGGCTACAATGATGCAGTTTTCGCCCGCTAATCCGGTCGGAAAAACGACTTTGCGCCCGGTTGTGGATAAATAACTTTACACAAATGTCAATTGAAATCAACTATTGCCTTCTTTTCCGACAAGGCTACTTAATTTTTGTGGTTATTTAGAAATTGTCATTTTATTTTTTCGTGACGTAAACAGTGTTGGGTGAGATATTTCGTTTCGTATCTAGATACAGATGCGTTTTGCCAAGATTATCTAGATACAGATACAAGATAGTTTAAGAGCCTTTTTACACGTCAGAGAATTACTCCGAAAATTATTGTGAAAATTACTCTGAAAATTTTCAGAGTAATTTTCACAATAATTTTCGGAGTAATTCTCTGACGTGTAAAAAGGCTCTAAAAGGATCTAGACTTTTTAAGATACAAACTATACTGCGTCTCAAAGTCAGTTTAGAGTGTGGGGTCTTATGGCGCGCCGTGTTGCAATACTTCGTCTTAAAATTGCATTGAAATACCAACCTCCTGTCAATCATTATGTAATCCGCCTTTTGTTGTACACACCCTAATCGGCGATAACTACCTACTTTTAAGAGTTACCTGGACATCCTTTACCATTTACTTCATTTAAGCATTATACCCTGTCGTTAAGGCACGTAGAGCTGGCAACGTAGTACAGACAGGTCCCATAAGGTTTATTGCCCTATCTCTTCCACACTCTAAACTGACCGTGAGACGCAGTATAGATACATACACTTTAGAAATTACGTTTTTACTCGCGTTTTTATTAGTGTTAGGGAAAATATTATTTAAAAAGAGTGTAGGTAAAGTTAGTTATTTAGTCGGTTATCTAGTCGGTCACTAACATGTAAATAAATATGAAAAATAATTATTAGAAAATATTTTATTTTTCTGAATTGTAATTTTTATAATGTATTATTCTTAAAAGAATGTTTAATCGCTTATCGCCATCCAGTATCACAGGGATAGCCAAACACACTTTCAGCTTATCACTCATTTTTCCAAATGTTTATTTACGAAGTATATTACCAAGAATAAAGACAATACGGAAGTTCTATACCCCGAAAAGACTCGGTTGGGGATAAAAGAAATTTATTTGTAAATTTCTAGCATGAAATGCTAAAAACAGGGTTTTTTATTCCCATTGGACACAATAGTTGTTAAATGTACTAGCTAGAGGCTTCTTTTTCTAAATGCCGAGTTTTGGAAAAATACGTATCTACCTTAACCATATTTAGGGCTTTTCTTTAAAAGTAAATATTAAACTTTAAATACTCAAAATGTAGTAAATGTTTTGTGCAAAAAAATATTTTTTAAATTCCGAAAATACCAGAAAAAAATTGTAAATCTTGAATGTATCTTGGATCTTTTATTGTATCTAGTTGGTTCCCGTCATCAGTAGATAATTACCTAACTCATAATTCGGTGATCTAGTTGGTTCCCACTATAGCAAAGGTAAAATTGGGTCCCCTTATCAGTAGATATCGTAAATATAATTAATTGTTAATTTAATTCTGATAAATGAAAGTATATATTTACATAATTACACTTACTATGTAAAACAATGTAAATATCAAAACAATTCAAGATGTTCATCAATCACCAATCCTGTTAGCTAAATGCTTTGCATTTCCTGCTGTTATTTAATTTATTTGAAATTTAGGAGTGGGCAACGTAAATTATAAATCTTCCGATGCTATTAATTGACATTTCATTTAGATACAATTCCTTTAAATCCATACTTTCCGTAAGCCCTTGTCTTAATTAGTTTAACGACTTATTTGAGATGGTGGGTGCTTTTGATCTTTAATTAGCTAAAATCTTGTTTTGTAAAGGCAATTTCCTTTAAGAGAATTTATTCCATAAACGAAAATGGTTATTATTTAATTAAATTATTTCTAACTTTACTTTTATTTACTATTTTAATCTAACTTCATGTTTTTAAAACTATTTTCAAATCATAACTAACTTTAAAATATCGGTGTAACTTTATGTGTAAAAGTGAACAATTTTTATAAATGGAAGTTAAGTAAACATGCCGCAAGTAAAATGTTGACTACAGGCTCTGTAATATAAATTGAAAGCCAATTTGTAGTGCTGCATTTAATACGTAAACAACCGTAAAACTTTTATTTCCACGCATAACAGTGGGGGTACTGCAGAATCCGGAAGGAATTTACGACGCCCCGGATTTCCCTGAGCGTCTTGACAACAGACGTGATAAAACCGTGATCTTTCTGGGCAACTGTTCGAACTTCCGACATGACAATCTATTTTCTTGGCTTAGTTCTCTCATCTTTTTCAGTATATATACTTATAATGATATATTTTTCCAGCAAAACAGGATAAAGTTATGGAACACCAAATGATTGTTTAGTGTTAACGCTAAGTATTAGTGATATCTGATATAAACATGGTAATGTTTAATTTGCGAAGATTGAAATCGGTAAAGAATACGGTCGCTTATATTGCATCCCCTCCTTATTCCTTTCTTTCTTTATAACGGAAACGTAGTAATAAACACCTGGTCTTTGCAAAATAGACTAGGAAGAAATTTCCAAACCATTAATCATTCTGGAATGTTTAAAGCGGCACATGGCTGTAATAACTATCTGGTAATGTCTCATAAAATCGCTGGATGCTGATAGATTAAAGCCTTTAATGTGTTTAATTGATTTACTTCCAAAGTACGTGATTACCTTAGGTTTATTTAAGCGATGCTATGAAACTGCTTCGTTTCCCTTGTTTAGTAGCGGCAGTAATTTTGCTCGCGTTATTAGACAATTCGTAACGCTTAGTAAATTTATTTGCTGATGTTTCAAAATATATTATAATATTGCGGTTTATGAAAATAAGCTTCTTGATTCCCTTAAGGCCGGCATTTACTTAAAGCAAAATCCAATTTGATGTATGGAAAGTTGCATACCTACAATAACAAGAATAATGTTTGCCTTGGAATTTTGTTTCATATTTTTAAATATTTCAGATTCTTCTGACGTTACCAAAATTGATAAATGCAATAAAGAATAATGAATTTACTGTATTGAATATAGATTTTGTCGTTATATTATTTTAATTTTTTTTTGTCAAACAACAATACCTAGTAGAAAGTTGTAATCCGTTAAAATCCGTCTTTTGTGTATTGGCTCCATTGCGAGTTAATGGTCCTGTTAGTTGTGTTGCCTATATGCTAAATTGCAAAAGGTGAATTATATTGATATTTCTAAAATTTTATTTCAATTTTTTCCGAATTAATTTGCATTGTAGAAAAACAGTTCTTGTGACATTTGAAAGAGCGTGGTTATATCTATCTATTGATAGAGAGAATTTTTCGATATCCATATTTTTGTAAATACTACTTGAAAATTTTAAAGTAAAATAGAGTTGTACATTTTTTAATGCTGAGAAGTTATTTTTTAGAAATTAAACAAAAACGTTCTATGTGTAGACAGATAAAACACCAATAATGAGAAAAAAATTTCGCCCCCCCCCTTCCTACTTTAAAATTGGCTCTGAAAAATTGGAACAAATTGTGCATAAAATGGGGTATATTTCAAGGTGTAAACTCCAGCCTTAAGTATAAATCCTCCATCACCGGTGGTGGTAGTAGCCTGTAGCTACATAATTATAAAGAGATTGGTTAATGTGGAACACCTTGGGTACTTACAATGGGTACTATATAATCGTGTTATCGTAGAATGGGATATTCCTGCTTTTAGCCTAGGATTTTTAATGGTTTCCAAAATTTGTTGCAGTCCTTGAACATAAATTTGAAATCGTGAATCGGTATTATAATATTATATTAAAATCAACTTATTAATATTTATATTGGCAATTTAGAATCAGTAGCAACTAGACCCAAATAAATTTTTTATGCACGGTGCCTTAATCCCCATGTTGCATGATTCCATTCCACACCCTGCGTAAGATTTTTTTCCCGTTAATGTGGGACAAATAATTTTCTTGTTACCCGGTAGCCACACTTAGTGAACCATTCTGTACATGATTATTTTTCTAGCGGTAAATAGGTGCCAAAATATAGATATTAAAATTGAGATTGTCACATCGCCGCCAGATTTCCTATGTTTTTTTTTATTTTTTATTTTCTATGTTTAACAGTAACAGTAGTTGTCAACTTAACTCCAACACTATAAATGTGGGGAATAAATAATTAGAAGAAATACCATTAGAATAATGAAATTTTACCATTGAAATCCGTATGTTACGTGATTCAATGCTTTACCATGTAGGTATATGACATTAGATAATCGCTGAGTATACTATATGGTTGACTCCACGTCAGAGATACCTGTCTGAAACTATTTTCTGATGTTCGTCTTCGCTCAAGTACTATCGATCTCAAGTCCCGTTAAATCAACTTGTTTCGATTGCAGCTCTCTACTTTCTTTTCTGTAACTTTTAATTTGATTGGTCTATGTACCATCGAAGAATTAAATATCGGGACACCTACGTTTTAATCGTGTATTAGGATCCATTGTCAGTTTCCATGGAGACAACAGCTCGCCAATCAATGTCAACTTCTTACTTAACAGGATATTGATATGTATTCCCCTAAGAAAAGCAATTTATATTTTAATGAAGCCCGGCATTAATTATATCAAATTATAGCCAAAACGATAAAGTGCAGTTCAGTGCTACTTGTCAGGATTTTTAATTTGTTCCATCGTAAATCAGCAAGAAACCCACAAACGCCGCTAATGAACATTTGACGTAACCTATTATAGAACAATATCACGCTCATATTAAAAATATCACTGCCCTCTCGATATTCCAGATTTGACATCAAGTCTCAAAAATATAGAAAGTCGTGAAAAATATAAATTAAATGTTAAAATGGAATCGTATCCACGATAGTTGACCGTTGATTAGCTTAACAAGGAATTAACCACGGATGAATAAACGGGATTTAGGGCCAGTTTTACAATACAAGTATATACCTGGAATAAGTTATACCCCCGACAATTGTCATGGTTACAATTGTTAAAGGAATTGGAACCATGGCAACTGTCGGAGGTATAGCTTATTCCAGGTATATACTAGTAGTGTAAAACCGGGCCTTAGTTAAGCTAACCAACGGTCAACTGCCATAGATACGATTCCTGTAACAATTCGTATCCATGACACTTGACTTTAACAAGGAGTTGATAAACAGCCCCTGAGTTACGTAAATGTAAATTAAGGGAGAGAAAGGAGGAAAGTTGTCCAGATCGTTATTCATAACTTATCTGTCAATATCATCTGAGACTGCCCTAACAGTCTACACTGACAGTACACTCACTGACTTTGATGTTATGACTCAAGTACAAACTACAATGGAAAAATTAAAAAAAACATTTATAACTCACTTATTTGATCCTAAAGCGTCGGTCGGTGTAGTTTTGATACCTTCAGCTGTTTTTCTGACAGTCTTCCTAGGCTTTTAAAAACTTTGCAAGAAACACTAGTTAAAAAATATTCAACTTTTTTTGTTGTTCTCTGAAAGTCAACTAACAAATTATAACAAAAAAAAAGTTTCCCCAATTGTTATCGCTAGATAATATTAGAAGCGAGAAGTATCAACCGACGCAGAACTGATGGATTCCTTTCATTCATTGTATTGTGCATTATGTTAGTGAAATTGTTGATGTAGTGAATATAATCTTTAACAGAAGTAAGAAATAACAGTAGTAAGAAATAAAATGAATAAAAAAATAATGAAGATCCATCCCTATTTAACGTTTCACGTCATGACGAATTGGCCTCAGCCCCGAAAATGACCAAATCTGCTACGCCTGACTATATTGTCGGATTGTTGTTTCTGGTAAAATATATGAAATTTAAACTGTATATACAGGGTGTTTCAAATTCGAGGGCAACCATGGGTCTCTCACTGATTATAAGAGCTAGAGGGTATACCTAGGTTTAATTTCTGCACTTTTGCGGAATTTTATGTATAACAATATGGCGCAAAGAAATTAATCAACTGCATCCGTTTCCGTGTTATGGCGAAAAATCTAAAAAAAAATATTTTCGTTTTTTATTTATAAATTTGTTATTAGAAAAGATATTGGAAACTGTAAATACATTCTTAGGAGGACAACTTTTTATTATGTAGCGGCTGAAGGTATTAAATTTTTCGATTTCGTTTTTTTTAACGTCAACCTTCTTATTGTTAAATTGTCTAAATTTATTTGCGGCATATTGTTATTCACAAAATTTAAACCTATATCTCTTATAATACCTAAGTGAAATCCCCAAGGATGCTTTCGAATTTGAAACACTCTGTATAGTTTTGCATCTCTTCGGGAAGTGTTTGAATCTTGTACTTACAATAGCATATTATATTCCAAACCGACAGACACTTTTGCCTGCTCTCCGCTATTATTTTTGCTGCAAGGAACTCCCGACATCTGGGCAGGTTCTGGAAGGCCAATGCAACTGCCACCGAAGAAAGAATATATTATGAAACAAATATCCGACTATCGAAAGTAGTACAGATATTTCGCTATTTTTATAATTTTGATATAACTTTAAAATTTTATCATACAACACGTGAACTGTAGCTTAAAGGGAACACGGACAAAAATGATAAAGGGAAAAGATTAAAAGAGAAAGGAAGAACAAGTAAAAGTAACACTGTAACAGTGTTGAATGTGGGAGAAGCAAGCTGTCTTATTGGCTTAGCAGTACCTACTCTATAGTAAATTTACCAACTTGAGAGTAATTTATTGCGAGACCGTTCAAATGTTTGTAGAGTAGAAAGAAGGCGTCAAAACTGTTTCTTATTATTTATTTTAGTTATACGCAATTTTTGTTCTATGTCACTTATTAATCTTGATAATTTAATTCTGCTGTTCATAAAAAAGAGAGTTCGAGCGATAACGAAATTCTATTAAGCTTCATTACTTTGATTATATGAGGCATGTATACAGTATAGGAGAAACAATATACATGAACATCATTAAGCGCCTCCAGTAAATGTTCAGCGACATTACGTAACAAGGTCGTTGGGGGCGTAAATCGAATTCCACAGGCCACAAAAATGAATAAACTCTTCTAAAGGAAATTGGTATATATACGAGTGCACTGTAAAAGGAATATGATTTGTAGGTTATGCCCACAACTGCCTTATACCATAACAAGAAGTTACATTAACTAAAACAAACACCACACCTTTTAAGCAATTTCCGTTTTACAATATGAAAATTTCATGTTTCATGTTTCATTTTCATCGAAAAACAGGATTGATCCTACATTTTTGAGAATGTTGTATATAGTAGGATGTCAATAGTAATTTCTGCTTTGGATGAAGATAAACTAAGCAAATCAGGCACATTATCGATTTGGTGATAAAAAAGTCTACAAATTAGATTTACAATAATAACTTTTCATTATCTGTTTCCAACTCAGATGTAAATGCGGTAAAACAGCAATTTCCTTATTTTATTTTGAAAGTGAAGTAATAGATATTTACGATATGAGTATCGTAACGTACTATATTACGATATGAGAGGGAAACTTGTCAAACGAGGCCGTCAGGCCGAGTTAGACAACCCATCGAATATCGTAATATGACAGTTACGATAAGAATTATTGTACAACGTTTTATCTACTTTCATAAAATATAATATTAACTATTTTTATGACTTTTTCTATATTTTTTCAAACAAGAGTGGGCTGATTTAATTTACACCGAAATGAAGTTTGTTTATTTTGTGTTAGTTACCGTTATTTAGAAAAATTACTATCTGTTTTTATTAAAATAAGCTTTGAAAATAAGTATAAAAATGAGTGATTCAGAGCTATCCGATATTGAAATAGCAGCAAATGCGGCAATTTCGACCCTTATACCAACAAAATCTAAAGCAAAATACGAATTAGAATATCAGAAGTTTGAAGATTGGTGTAAGAAAAATAAATTACAAAATTTGACAGAAAAGGTTTTTCTCGCGTATTTTGCTGGGAAGTCTAAAATTAATAAACCATCTACGTTGTGGACACATTATTCTATGTTAAGGGCCACTATTAACATGAAGAAGAACTTGGACATTGGTAAATACACGCAATTAATAGTATTCCTTAAACGTCAATCTGAAGGTCACAACCCATTACGACACTAGTGTCGTAATGAAATCTATAACGACACTAGTGTCGTAATAAGGTCTAGTACGAAACCTGTTTTTGTTTTGTAATGTTGACTGTTACTGTATGAAAGTAGATAAACATAAATGTGACATGCAAAATTAAACAGTGTTTCTGATTTTGACATTGTACTATATTGTACCTATACAAGAATTAAAAGTTTTCAAACTTTACTTTTTTTTATGTAAATTACAGCTTTGTAAAACAATATAGATTTCATTGTAATAACTATGTTGAAGAATTTTTGCGCTCCACGCTTCACCATCTACGATGCAGTTGCACAAATTAACTTCGAAGATAAAGACTCCGTGTCATAGTGACGAATGCTTGGAGTGATTGGACCATTATTTCATTGGCGTTTCAATGATTTGTTTGCACCGTGTCCTAGTATTCATTTACCCATGAATTTCTTAATATTTTTTACCTCCTTAACCGATTGGGGTAAGCGTTCAGAATATTTTAGGAATCAGTTCATAGATCTTACCAATTATTGCAAAGTTGAATCTTCCAAATTTCAAAATATCGATAATTATCAAACCATTATTTTTGCAAATTTTGTCGATGTAGGTACTATGTTTAGTAAGGTTTATAGAAGTAGTATTCAGCTACAATTTGCTTTTCGGTAATGCCCAAGATTCGCTACTATTAAGTTTTAATATTTGTAATTATTTGGAAAAATGGAGGGTGGAAAGGTTTTGTGTTAAAGAATTTAATTAGTGTAGGATCATAAACTTAAAATTTTATCTATGCTATGAACTTTTTAATCCAGTAATAGTGATTGGATATAACATCTTCCTCATCCCATTTTTTGACGATGTAATATTATTTCCATTCTGATGTTTTTAATTACTAAGATTATTTTTCCGCTCGCTTTTTATTTATATCCGCTTTACATGAATTGGTACAACAGGTCAAGAGCCTGGTAATAGGGGGCAGTTAGACAATTCCAGACTAGGCTGAATGCTGAATATACGTGCTCTTCTTTTCAGCTTGTATTTACTTTCCTTTTTCTTGATGCTGTTAATTAAAGGTTTATACGTTTAAGTATAATTCTTGTTTATTTGGGTTTGAGGGTAGAGTGTTTTAACATGGTTAACTGATCGTTAATTTGTAGCCTTCGAACCATTCCAATTCTTAATGTAAATTTATCTATACTGTTAGCAATTAAACAATAAAACGTCAATGAATAAAATTTATTATTAAAAACTATAATAATAAATGTCACTGAACACTTTTGCCATCAAGCATTAATAAAATACGTACACATGTACCAACTACTTTGATAGTTAAACTTTAAGAAGTAACGATACTGCCTAAGCGCAATACACAATTAAGTAATTGTTAATTAATTAGAATCAACGGAATATAAGAGCAAATGCAGAACGAAGCTGCCCAGGCTGGTGGGACATTCGATACTAAAAATGTCTCCAGACAGGACGTCTACGTCTCATTTCCATCGATGTCAAAGTTCATTCACGCCCCCAACATGGCTTAAGCACCCTACTCTGTGGAAACGCCTTCTGTTGCTAACAATACTATAAAACTATTTTCGACTTTTAACTACATGTCTTAAAATCTATTTATTATAAAGGGTACTATAAGTAAAATATATTTAAAAAAACTATGCTGTGTCACATTTGAGGATGCTTATGAAAATAAGCTGAATATTTCTGAAATCTATGATTGATTACTATTAATAAAACGATGCCTGTATTATAACGATCCAGTATGGCAGTTTACGAATAGGATAAGTTGTAAAGCTATAATATCAGTATGAGGAAAACACTTCTACGAAACTGTTAATGGGAAATACAAATAATCTAATCAATGTTCGGAGTTACTAACTATCCTCCGTAACAAATTCTGCTATATCGGGTGGCATAAATTAGTGGATTTCTGTAAATGACAATTTAACAAATTTTTGACAATTAATACCGACCATTACCATCCCTGTAAGTTGAATTGGCGACCAGGAATCAGCAGAAACGTTCAATAAAATGTTAAATCCCTATGTACACATTTGAGACCGGCCACCCGGTATAGTAACAATATTGGATTATAAAATATCTACTGGTCTGTACTTTCGAACAACGTAACTTGATTCATTCTATATTCATGACAATTACTTTACGTCCATCCATTAGAATAATGGGAACCTATACAATATTTAACAAGAACCTTACATTTTGTAACCACAACTAAGCTTAGAGAAAATAGTTTTACCTATGTAACATGTTTAATATTTGGTATTCATGCAAGTGCTTTTAAATTTATTAGATATTGCGAGGCAACGGCTCTACCCAAGTGGATATAGCGTACCTTCTGTAAGCAAGACATCCATTTCCTGGAAAATGGAATAAACATTTATAAAGTGTTTGTAAATATTATTTCAGTGACTTTCTCAATTTTATCTGCAACATATGTGAATTGGGCGTACCTTGACATAAATTGGACATAGTACAAAATAACATGATACGTTTATCATAGTATACGTAAATAAATGAAAAATAATATGAGTTTTATTAACGAATGATAGCAAGATGCTTCAATAATTTCTATAGTTTGTATTTGTATAAAGAAATTCGAAATCTCACGCTATTTGGGAAAGAATTGTTTATAGATTGGATAAGGATGTTCTAATGTGTTACAGAAATAGTTTGGATCGTTTTGTACAGTAAGTAATTAATTCTGTTTTCCTATTAAACAAGAATTAATTATCCTCAAATAACAAAAAAAGGTTTATGGTTTGTTGCTGTTGTTGTCAGTCTTGTGACAACAACAATGGGGTTATAGGACACTTAATCACACGACATTTAATCATAGGACACTTAATCACGGTCATTTAATCACGTCGACAGTTAATCACGCGGACAGTTAATCACGCGGACACTTAATAACACTTTTGAAATTTCGCAAAGTTTAGAGTAGGTATACGGGTTTTTCAGCGAAAAGTAGCCCCCCTCAGTATCTTCCAAAACTATTTTTTGCTTGGAAAACACCAAGACATGTCACATGTCAACAAAGACGGCAAAGGAGACGCACCATTTCGTCCCATTTCTTATAATTATGTATTAACTGCTAAGAGCAACTAACCTAAACGCCACGTGCGTTTTTCGTACCATGTACACAGACTGCAGTGACCATCACCATGTCGTGCAAGTTATTATTTATGTATTAACTGCTAAGAGCAACTAACCTAGCCCCCATGTGCACAGTTTTTCGTACAATGTACACAGACTGCAGTGACCATCACCATTTCGTGCAAGTTTTTATATGTATTAACTGCTACGAGCAACTTACCTAGGCCCCATGTGCACAGATTTTCGTACCTGAGGCGGCTGCGGGGTTGATGACAGACGTCCTGTATTTTACGTAAAAAGATGTCCCCCTTGCTGTCTTTGTTGTCATGTCTTGGCGTTTTCCAAGCAAAAAATAGTTTTGGAAGATACTGAGGGGGTCTACTTTTCGTTGAAAAACCCGTATACCTACTCTGAACTTTGCGAAATTTCAAAAATGTCATTAAGTGTCCGCGTGATTAAGTGTCCATATGATTAAATGTCCCTGATATTAAATGTTCGCGTGATTAACTGTCCGTGTGATTAACTGTCGGCGTGATTAAATGTCCGTGATTAAGTGTCCTATGATTAACTGTCGCGTGATTAAGTGTCCGGACACGGGAAATGGACACGGTGAAGAAACTGAAAAATACTACAAACCAGTCAAAGTCATGTAGGTATACCTACCTTTTTATCTGAACATAGCGAAATAATTTTAATTGAAATATGACCGGTTCCTAAAAACAAATTTATGAAACCTATAACTTAACTATCTAATACACAGCGAATAGGGCAATCCAATGATATTAGATCAGGCGATCAAACTATGTATAGGCCAATCAGCGCCCTGAATTTCGTTTATTGTCATTTGTCTACAAAACCAGCCTCTACCGAATCTGTTTCTATTTGTCTGTAAGTGTCTTTTAAACATTCTTCTGACCTACGGGAAAGGTATGTGGATCGCTTTAATAAAATAAAACAAGTTTTGTCTCTTGTCTGTATTGTCTCGGTCGCTTTCGCTGTCGCTTGCCTTGACCTCTTGTAGCTGTCGCTTGCTACTTGAAAAACTACAAGGGCCAATCACTGAAAGTTGTAGTGATACAAGTGTAGAAACAGAAAATATACGGCATACTATAGACCGAAATCAAACACGGAGAAAAAAAATATTAATTCAAATCGGTACTGTATTTAATATGAGGGCACACTACAGTAGTACCTATGTTCCATTTTTATAATTAAAATAAATGGTTATACCTACACATATTCTTTAAACGAAAACGTCGTTATACGCCGTGTAATTAATGTAATGTAATTAATTGTGTAATTAATTAATTATGAAATCAGCCTCTACAGAATTAAATCGTATTCATTTTTATAGCAAGCAATTTTAAGTGACATTAACTTCAAGTATGCTGTTCTTTAACAGTTTCATACTTATTGTCGTAGTAACTACATCTTACAAGCTATATTCATCTACATTAATACTAATTGCCAATTTAATGGTCCTAATTTCCTTTAACTCCAGCTGCTAACCGTAAAACGAAATCGACAGTAATATCAAACTCTTATCGGATTAAATTAGTGACTTTGTTATACCCTTCCAAATAGAACGTCGATTTCAGTTTTGAAATTATTATTCGAAATAAAAGGTCGCTTAGGGCAAAACTTTTATTAAGATCAGGAATATTATCTAAGCGTACAATTTGGAAGTTGCCGTATGTTATGGCTCGCCCTAAGCTAAATGCCATTGTATGATTAAATCTAATTCGTGTTCTGCTTCCATATTGATCGAAACTCGCGCACTCCGAACACAGCAACATTTTGATTGATGGGATTTATTTTGAGAGGCACTGAAATTGTTCGGATTTTAAATCTTACAAGCGACTTGTTTTCGCGCATCTGCCAGCAATCTTAAAATTGAATTAACTTTTTGCAATAAGAAATTGTTGAATATTTTTGAGTTTCATCAGTAGATACTATCGTGACTATTATGGAGAGTGCAGCTTCCACAGCTGTGTGTTAATGTAAATTACAGACGATTTATCAACGCTTTTTAGAAAAACCGTCAAATATGTTACAGCCTAAGTCAAAGAACAAAATATATTATTATTCAACCAAACCTCAGGAACCAAAAGCGCATGTAAGTGAATCCTTCTTATTTTAGACTGATTGTAGGAGGCTTTAATGAATTTGCTATTAATGCTATTATCAATGATCCTCGAGATGAATTTCTCGATAGCGTCGATGGATCTTTAATAACACGCTAGCTATTTATACCTCAAGCAACAACTAGTGCAGATTCGCAGGTGTAACATCAGATTGGAATTTGATGCTAGTATGGCCGTATCATCAGCAAATGTAACTGTAGTTGTTAGGTCGGCTGTGTTATATAATACTGGTCCCAGAACTGTTCCCTGGGGTACGCCAGAGGCGTTGGCGTAAAAGTTTGTTAACTCCTCTTCCTGTTTTACTACATTCTACATTCTAAGAAAGATTTAATAATTTCGTAGAAATGATGCGGTAGTACCTTCTTGAGTTTATAGTACATGATATGTTTTATCAAACACAATTATTGTTTGACGTCGAGGAACACCGCGGAGCAATATCTTTTGAATTCCAGCTGATTATTAACTTTGTTGACTATTTCGTATAGTACATGATCTTGTCATATTTTGTTGGCTTCTAACCCTAAATTAATGGTTAGGAGTGTGTGTATAGCAGTGTGCAATTTTAATAGGAAGCTCCATTTCAAAAGGCGCTTCTAGAAAACTGTTTTCTGAACCAACCCCACGCTTTTAAATTGTGTAGGTATTGTGTATTAATTTGATTTTTCAATAATTATTTATAACATTAAATAATATTTTTTTACGCTAACCACGTGATGTGTTAATTCCACCACTATGTTGTTTTTTTTCTAATAAAAAGTACTTAAAATTTTTATTTTCTTCTCTCAAGGTAAGATTATTATAAAAAAATTTGAGGAATTGTTTCGTCTTCACTAATGCTTAATTACTTTATCTTTTACAGAATGTTTTAAATCATTTATCTACAATAATATATTTTTTAATAACTGAAGAAGACATGAATATGTGGAAATATATATAATTTTTTTTCTCATCTTATCATTGACGTTAATTTATAAAATGGGTGCACTTCATTTCTTAGAAAACTAATAATAATTTTTAATCAGCCTTATTTCTTCAATTTAAATAAATAAAAATAAAAATAAATTTATTAAATGTTTGGCAAAAGCAATGGCTTTTTTTATCGTTTCTTGCCCATTTTCCTTTTTTATCTTCCACAGGTGGTATTATTTGCTGTGGTCGTTTCAGTTTCCCAGTAATTTTCCAAATCAAACCTCAACTACGCCTCGGCTGGTATTTCTTTACCTCTAACATAAGGTTTAAAAAGTGGAGGTGCAAACCTCCCCTGGACTTTCCCATACTAAAAATAAACATTTCGTTTTTGGTATTCAACAGTAGTTCGCGAGGCAGTATTGAAAATCATTTAAATGCCTCGCGAGAAAAATGAGACTATACGGGTTCGATATGAACAAAAGAAAGACACCAAGATACGCATCTATCTGTACTCTGTAGTAGGTCCCCCTAGAAATTACAACTGGCGAAGCCGGACGATCGCTACCGACCGACGCGACCGACGATCAGTTTCCGCTAAGAGTCCAACCTAAATATTCAAAATTCACGAATTTCTCATTAACCGTACATTTTAACCATATGAACATCTTATACTATGTGATAGACAATTCAATTTTGCATTCAATTATATAATAATATATAGGGTGTTTCATTTAAAATAACAAAGTTGCTTATCGTACTGTGGAAAGCAAACGCCCTGTATACGTGATATACATTTAGAAGAATGCGGAATTATATACTAAATATCTTTTATATTTAAACTTTTTTCATATTTTGACTAATAATTAGGCGCTATAGGAGCATCAATTTCCGATTTTCAAAATCTCGTAGAGGGCGCCACAGTGGAATTCTGGCGTTCATCAAAAAACAAAAATGTAGCTAATACCAAGCTGCATAAGTATAGAAAATTTAAACAAATTCCTTAGACCAGTTTTTTTGTAATAATTTATTTTTCAAAAATTTCAAAATTTTTGGAAGAGCGCCGTTGCGACCGTTTTTGGATTTAGTAAATAATTTTTTTTCTTGGTGTAGTACAGCCAAAGGGCTTTCAAACAAGTTGTTGCGGAACCTGATTAGATAACTGGTTTTTGAGTTACGGGGCGTTAAAGTCGAAATTTTGAAAAATTCATAGCGACCGCCATTTTGAAGTTAGAGAGTCCGGTAAAAAACTGTTTCCCTTGGATTATGCCCTTCTTTCATATCCCCTACTCAGATTTTCAAAATTCCGCTTCTGAAAAAAATGATACCAAAAAAACATGTCTAACTTCCGCTTCCGGTTTCGGATTTTTTTGAAAAGCTTATTTTGTCGATGAATTTTCGATATACCCCTTCATTTAACATTTCATCAAAATCGGTTCACTAGTTTTTGCGTTAGAGGCGTTACATACATACCCACGCACCCACCCACCCGCCCACAGACAGACAATTTTTCTAGACCACTTTTTTGGGGTCCTGGAGGTCCAAAACACGTATTTCCGCGAAAATCTCGACTTCGAAAATTTTCATGATATCAATACTTCCCATATACCAGTGGTGGTATGGGAAAGTAAAAAGTGTACCTACTATAAAATGTTTTCGTGAAGCTTTGTTTCTGAATAAACTTTTACCTTATCAAAAATCAAGTTCCGCTATTATACTGTGTTTAATTAACACGCAAATTTTCTTTATACTGTAATAATTGAAGTGTCACATTTACAATGCTACTTTATGAGAGTTTTCCGGTCCTTTAGAATTCATTTCATTTAAAGCTCAAAAAGTTATAACGACAAAAATGACTGCAATCGGTAAACTTTGAGTTGTTAATTATGTAAAAATTAAGAATTACGCTGCAGAGGCGTATTCATTTCACCCAGATAAATGTTAAAGTTCAAAATGAATAATAAAGCACATCAGGTTTAAGGGAACTGTTTTCGCGATATACTGAAAACTCTTAAAATTGTAAAAGTTGGTGAGTTTGTAACTCATAGTAACCACGGTATTTAACATTTATAACCACAAATGTAACGAACATTTTTGAAAGATAAAATAATGGATAATTTTTTTCATTATGTCATGAAAATGAAATTTACATTACACGATGCGAAAGACCATTCAGTTGTTCAGAGGTGTTTGATTTCTCTTGCTTATAGTTACAACATGATGCCAACTTAAATATAACAGCTATCTGATATTTTAATCTAGAGGGTCCGGCAATTGAATTGAAGGATTTTTCAGAGCTTGCAGCGCGAACGAGTACAGTATATAAATTAATTTTGAAGTACTCGCCCAAACATTGCATAAATATAATACGTTGCTGCAATTTGCTTCGTTAGCATTCAACGGTAACATTTCTTTCCGAATTACATTGTTCAATTTTCGAGTTGTTTGAGGACAGCTTTATACTTCTCACAGCAAAAAGGCGGAATCAATTAAATCGGTCGATCTTGCCGGCCAAGCCAAGACCAACCGTCCCCTTAGGGGGACGTGAAAACACTAAAGGGGAGGGGGCGAGAATATCGAAAAAAAAACATTTTTAAAAAACTATTTAATTTACTGAAAGGAAAGCAAAATAGAATACATATTCTCACATAATAAAAAATATAATACAGGTATAGGTACACTGACGGTATCTTTACTATACTCACTATCACTTTCCATTTTTCTTAATTATTTATTGAAATCCACAACAATTATCTACGGTCAATAACAATTAAACGAATTAAATTCGAAAACATAAAAGGGTATTGACGAAATGTCCAATGTTGTCGCAGCACCATTAGATCATCACAATCATTGCTGTGAATTTTTCATTTCCTACGTGTTTTCATGTCATGACAAACCGTGCGACAACGTTTTTTAACACGGTTCTCTTTGACACTCAGTAAACAGCAAGTAATTGCTTACATTATATGCTTGTTTCCATTTTCTGTAGAGAGTAGAAAAACGTATATTGTGGTAGTAGTCTGCCTTGTACAGTATCAAGCTAGGGAAAGTTTATTTTCGTGGTCCAAAATGTTTCGGTAATGGATAAATTACGGACGATTTTAGAAAAGAAAAATATTTATTTACTTGGACTTTTTTAATATTTCTAACTATTTCTATATTTAACTAGACAACAATAGTTATTTGTATCACAAGGCCAGAAACAGCATATTTGCGAGTGCGAGGAGCACTCGCAAAACTGTTTATGGACGTGTAATACACAAGAGTTTTTGTGCTGATGTTTGTTTAAATAAATTAAATTTACATTTAAAATTTAGTATTAGGATTTTTTTTATGATTTTAAAATCAAGATTCCTTGTTTCCTGGTATTCATTAAACTTAATTCATTTATTTTCTTACAATGTCCATTGACGTTTATTTATAAATTTCATCATCTTTGATTTAATAATGGATACACCGGTGCATATTAAAGATTATATTCAAATCACCACAGTGGCTCAAATAGGTAATCGTATTTGTAAAATTTTGCTAATTTATTTGTTTGATCGTCTCCGACCGCGATGTACAAATTTGACTTTGACAGATTGAGCCAATGCTGCCAACCAATAACCTTCAATTTCTACTTTTTGCCGGCCTAGGCCGGAGAAACCTCTGTTTCTGGCAGATTTCGCGATGCAGAAACTCAGTGATGCCGACCGGAGGCACAAAAAATAAATGAAGTAGCTAGCGTCGAAGCAATAATTGTCAAAACTGACGAATTCGCTTCATGTTATCATATCATGTTTCTACGTGAAATTTAACCCTATTTTCTGCGTATCAAAACGATCTCTTGTATAAAACATTTAAAGTTTATTTATGTAGAATGATAATAATGTAGACCTGAAGAAATAATAACCACTGTGTTTATTTTGCTGAAATTCTAATTAAGGTATTAAAATTTATTTACTGGTCGTGTTAGATAGCATCGCAACATATTCAGGTTGTTATTATAGCACCATTGTTATTTTACACAGGAAGCCCTTCTGAAAAGGTTGGGGCCTAACGCTTATCCGTTCAGTATGGAAATTACTCCCCTGGCACCCCCAAGTGTACAGTTAGTACCTGCAAAGGAATACAGTGGCGCTCCCATCGGCACTAGTTACGACGTGAGAGCATATATAGGTAAGTTTATATTGAATATATTAACTATAAATTATTATAGAATAGATCTAGATGCATACAAAGTTTACATTGTTCTTCAGCTGATGATCTAACAGTGTAAAATGTATTTCTAATATAACCTGTATGAAATTTTCGTAAATTTAACAAAGCATTTATTAATTTAGCTCATAATGAATTTTTTATATTTTGGAAACTAATTAAAATCACTTCTATTACCTTTAAAAAGTAACTTTCAAACTGAACACATTAAATTACAGTAAAAATAATGCCGAGATTAGTTAGTTAATTGACTTAATTTATTAAAAAAAAAATTACATGGGTGATATTGGTAATCAACTTTCCTTATTAAAAAGTTATTAGAAAACTCATTCAAAGTCTATATTAAAAAACAAATGAGCTTTTGTAAGGTTATTAAAACTTCATGGAAATTTACCTCCAACTCTAATCTGCAAAATATAAAACAAATTTCTTATTTCAAATTCGATTTATATTTCCAATACTTTTCAGATTTGGTGTTAGTTTGATAACGATTTTCTATTTATTTTACTATACACCTAGAAATTTTGAATAGGAGTAATGTAGGCACTGCGATTTTGTTCTTCTCGATTATTATAATAGATTGCCCATGGTTGTTTATTACCAATTAGAAATTACTATTTATTTCCCGTTGCTTAGTGATTTAAAATATTTGACTCGGTTATGTAAAAAGTGAGCGTGGTAACTAAGCGACAAGTAATGAATTCAAATGTCCATATTCAAAATTTCTAGGGACAACGTGTATACCTATCTGTCTTTAAACTATCGAAGTTCTACTACGGCAGTTCTAAAGCTTACTAAGTTAAGTTGTTAATGAGTTAGGGCTGTCAACGTCCAAAGTTTTGAAGCACCCCGAAGTTACAAGAAATGCATTCAATATTGTTGAGTTGTTTGATTCCAAATTAGAAAACGAATGTGATTAATCAATTGTAAATCTTCGAAAGGTGTAAAAAATATATACACTTTTATAGTAGGTAATGCTTAGTTTTAATTTAAGAAGGTGGCGAGTATATAAACAAGTTAGTTGTTTTATTAATAATAGATGAGAAACGTGATTTTATGTAATAATTTAAATGTTATAATAAAGGAATAAATTAAGACTTGCTACACTTTATAAAAATCAATTCATTAATAATTACTAACTCCAATTTTCTAGTAGAAATGTCTATATTTGCAGGAATTTTAATTCATTTCTGAATTTATTCTATATATTGCTTTGAAGATAGGTACTATTTGTCTGGATATTTTCATGTTTTTATTCGTTTGTATACAGTGTGGAAGAAAGGTATGGAATAAATTCATTATTTCTAAAACGATGACGTTTCATGAAATTTCCTCGGACACGTCGATTTTGCTTTTTAAAAAGACCCTTGTTTCTATAGCTGCGCATTTCTGAAGTTCATTTGTTTTCGCGTGATGACGTCATCGGATATTTTTTTAATGGAACCCCTATATTTTTTTAACGGATTCGTGTACAGCTCCACTTACTCAATTCGAAAATATACCACTTTAATACTTTATTTCTACACCTTCCCGAGAAAAAAAAATTTCCGATTCGTAGTAAGAACAACAAATTAAATCAAAGTTACCTAAGAAATTGTTTCCGGCAGCTAAACAAAATATAATCAGAATCGAGAAACTAACACATTAACAATTAACAGATTAAAAATTAATAAATTAATAATTAACAAATTAACAGTTCAACAATAGCAACATGACAATTTTATAAAATAATTAATTAAATGTTCAAAATTATGATCATTTTGTTGCAGGCAGTAATTGAAACGGTTGTTAATTGTTAATTTGTTAATTTATCGATTCTGATTATATTTTGTTTAGCTGCCGGAAACAATTTATTAGGTAACTTTGATTTAATTTGTTGTTCTTACTACGAATCGGAAATTTTTTTTTCTCGGGAAGGTGTAGAATAAAGTATTAAAGTGGTATATTTTCGAATTGAGTAAGTGGAGCTGTACACGAATCCGTTAAAAAAATATAGGGGTTCCATTAAAAAAAATATCCGATGACGTCATCACGCGAAAACAAATGAACATCGGAAATGTGGAGGTATAGAAACAAGGGTCTTTTTAAAAAGTAAAATCGACGTATCCGAGGAAATTTCATGAAACGTCATCGTTTTAGAAATAATGAATTTATTCCATACCTTTCTTCCACACTGTATATACGAAACCCCTATAAGGCTATAATACAGTTTTTCCAAACGACACTGTATTTTTCATCATCCATTTTATATTTTTTGCTTAATTACAAATAAACAGCAATACTTTCCGGCCTTGTATTGTAACCTGCCATTTCCCGAACTTGAATTAATACCGTAAAGTATGTAGGTAGTATATACCGGATAGTATATGAAATAAAATACCAAACCGTGTGTCAACAACGACTGGAAAGGTCACTATCCTGTCATATAATGACATATTTTCCAGGGATTTTGTAAGCTTGGTGGAGTTGTATAAAAAATATGTAAAATGTCAAGAAAATTTAAAACGACTATAAAATTAAATCAATAGGAAAGCAAGGAAAGGAAAATAAAATTTACATAAATGAAATGTTTCAGTGCTTTCAATTTGAGACTGTATAGTTCCTTACGTTATAAATTGAAATTCCAGTAGGTATAATAAAAAAAACCTTTATGTCTGTATATTTTCTAAATACAAATATATAGATATTACATAAGCACATAAACAAAGTAACAGTAACATGCTGCAAAACATTTTTAACAAAATATCTAGTTAAAGGAATGACAAATTTCCTTTTCACGAGCGGCGAACGCGGTGAGACAACTCACCCCGTTCATGTATCCTCGTAGAAAATAAAAAGAACAACTATCCTTTAAACTTCGCAACAGATTAGAAAAACTAATCGTTTATATAAAGAAAGTTCTTATTTATGAGAAAAGTTTTAATGATGAAACAATTTTTTTTGTCTTCTAACATACAACATCTTCGAAAGTCCTCACGTAGTAATCTCTTGGGAATTACCCCTTGAAAACCTAAAGTTTTCCTAAATATAATTTAGTGACATTGATAAATCTAAATTTAAACACGATTAATTTAATTTTCTTTTGTTTATCCTCGGAACTTCCCATAAGTAGACGCAATTAAAGAAAAAAATATAGCAATTTATGTTAATTTAAGTCTAACAATAAAGTGTATTTATTTTTTTTTATTGAGAAAAATTCTAACGGCAAAGCAGTCTCCAGAAACGGTTATAAATATTAAATTAGGGAAGTAATTCACAAATGCTTAGGAATCTGTCAAAAATTAATGAAAACAGATTGTGCACCTTAAAGAAATAACAAAACAAAACCTACATAAAAAACCGTTTCAGGCTGTTTTTGTTATGTTGAATGCCAAATAATATTTTATAATTTCAGTTTACGAATGGGATTTGTAGGCATTCACAGTTTTTCTTTCATAATAAAAACAAGGGGGTGAATTTTAAATGGAGGAAATTCATACAACGCGATTCTGCATCGGTAAAAAATTGTATGTACTTATCCATTTTAGACCTGCATCTGTAATTTTGAAAGAATTGTTATATAATAGCGCTATTTACTTTATGATAATAGGCAACTTCCCTCTATGTGTAGCACCGTCAAATTTTCTTTAGGCTTTTCCGACGAGATAGTATAATGAATTTTTCAGTAGTTACATCGATAGTTTTTTTTTTCAATTAATACTATTATTGATTTCTCTTTAAACTCTGCATGGCAGTGTTAAATTTAAAGTTAAATTTGCCCCCTATGCATGTGCAAATTGAAAGCAGCTGAATAATTCGGCGCATGGCAGCATTACGTAATTCAGGGATATAAAGATAAGTTTAATTTAACTATTTTTCTGTTTCTTATTTTGTTGCCGTGTATACGCATGTTTTCTCTTCATAACCAAAAGTCTCCGTTTTCAACGGAACATGTGCTAGACAGATAGAAAAAAAATTGGAAAAACATGTGTAACACAGGGAGAACCTGAAAAACGGAGTTCTATTCTTTAAAATTTCTAAGCATCGCATTATGTTGTGCACCGATTTCAGGCTTTTTTGACGGGAAATTTACATGTTCTATATAAGACTTTCGTAAATCCCCGATTCCATACTGTAGGTACTTCGGGGACGCTGAAATATTAAATGTAATAAAATTAATTATTAAACAAATTATAATTTTATGAAAATACAGCACTGAAATTAAAAATATCTGCATAAATAATTAAGCAACTCTTAAGAAACCTGTTTTTACTGAATTGTTTTGCATTAAACATTGAACTTTTGCATTTTATAACAAGCTTTCTAAATGAACTACATTAAATTAAAAAAAAATAGTAGTTTAAAAGCTCTGTGGAGATACGAAGACTCTTTTTTCATATCCTTAAAAGCGTAGTTGTTCAGTTTTATGTAGTAATTCTATCACCCTACCCTTCGCTTGCTTTTAGTAAGTTTTCTTTTTAATTTAATTTATGTTATCCAAGTTTTATTAGCCTGTTGAACTTTTCTACAATATGATTATTAAATTACGTTCTAGTATTTCTTCACTACACTTTATAAAAGTTTTTATGTTAGTTCAGTTAGCTTGGAGAATTTTTCAAGTAATTTAAAGTTCAAAAGTATTATTCATACCTAACAGCCCCTTAAAAAGTTAATATATCATTTTATATTAATTACATACTTTTTTAATCGATTGTATAATAAGACAGAGATTAGACTAAGCGATCAGCGTCGGTCGTCCGCGAACGTCTTCGATCGATCAGTATCGGTTAGCAACGTTCTAAAAATGTACCATTAGACTGAGCGACCGGTGGCGGTCGGTGGCGGTAAAAAATTGTTTGTGGTCATTGCACTGAAGACTAAGAAAATACATTTTTGCTTTTAAATTCATTAAAAAATGTCCAGTTCAAGTGAAAATGAACAAATGGTGACCGTTCTTTACTGTTATTGGTAGAAAAAACAACGGCACTTTTAAAAAGTTGGGTTACGAATTACTTTTGAACGTTCGTGACCGATCAAAATTCTAATTTCAAACTGTTCGTTCATAGCGATCTAGGCCGTTCGTGAACGACCGATCAATGTAACTTTGCCCATTAGAATACTTGTGTTGGAAATTTGGTCGACGGTGACCGTTCGCGGACGACCGACGCTGATCGATCAGTCTAATCTCTGTCTAAAGGACTGCTTTTCGTTTCGAAATTGAAACATGGAAAAAATGTTATATATTATGCAACTCGAAATATAAGTAAATTGCTCAATCTCTGCTGTTTTTGTTTAAAGGTGATTGCTCTAAGTAAAATTATATTAAATACTAAATTTAAATTGTTAAATAGGCCTAAACGAAACATCAAATTTATTAAAAGAAGATGAAATGCAAGATAAAATACATGGCAACTCAACCTCCGAACTACTGGAAACCCCTTGTTAAAAGGACTATATTATCCCTTTTAGAACAAAATAAAACTTAAAGCTGATTAATCATCGACAAAGTTGAATAGACTGACAACATCCGAGCTTATGTACAGAAAGTTACTGTGAAGTTTACGATGCTGGTAATTTCTACTTTTATGTATACCCCACCCCGTTGCTTTTCTATTAAACTGAAGAAGTCATGTTGCGTAAAGAGAATAAAACTTTGAATGATATTCATTTTGTACACATTTAAAATCATCAAACGTATATACAGTGAAATTCATTTATTGTGCATTATTGCCATATTGCAAGTTAAATGGACCGCCCACTTTATCATTGGAATATAGGCAACCCATTACACAATGCTAGCACTCTTGCCCCTGCTTACTGATATTCCAATGATAAAGTAGGCGGTTCATTTAACTTGCAATATGGCTATATTGCACAATAAATGGACTTCACTATATTTAGGTCCCAAGTTAACCCCAATTTCACGGTAATAAGACCGCTCTCCTAGCTGCTACCATGTTTTCTAAACATTATGTTATTTTAACGGATCTGTTTGAGGTAAAGCTTTTATCAGACAATATTGCAAACATGTCGAACTTTCATTAATTATTCCACGTAGGGCATGGTTAATCTATCCGAAATCTGAGCAGCAAAGTAATAAACAGACAGAGGGGAATAACAGTAAAGGTTGCATTAGTTTCTAATTAGCATACAGCGAGTTTCAAACATGACTGAATGAAGTACAACTTGATGTCTTAAGCAACTCGATATAAACACCAAAGTTAGTATGTAAACAAAACATTCAACATTCCTCAAAGCGTATTTAATACTTAAAGAGATCGTCGCTTATTTTGAACATGTCTTTTAATAAGGAGAGAGTTTCGTACATAAAACATAATTATGTAGGTATTTCTAAACAGTGAAAATTATACAGGGTGACACTAAGCGTATCTACCGACTGTAATTCGGAAACTATTTATTTCAAATTACCGCGTAAAATTTCGTGTACCTATAGTGAAAAATATATGTTGAGTCGCCAATTCCTGTAGGGGGCAAGACAATTGAGGAGCGGTAACGTGAATTCGTATTTTTCTGGAGAAAATATGTAATGTAATATCTAGATCGAAAGCCTGTTTAATTCTACATAAAATCCATTCATTAAAAATTTACAAATTCTTTATGGTAAGGTCTTGGCCGAAGACGTAGTACTCTCAAAGGTTAAAACACCTTGTATCATGTCAATAGAAAATTTTGTTAGAAATTTTATTACAATTATTGTCGGTTTAATACAATTTTAAATAGCAAATCCTGCTCTGTGTAGCGATTGACTTTTTCTTAATCTATGGTAGATAGTAATAACACTTACTCTGCATTATGTGTGTAAACTTAAACAATTTGAATATTTTTTGCTGTAAGTAGTATTTTATTGCATTAAATTTACCCATTAGAACAGTTTTGGTTTTGTTTGTCTTTTTTGATCGCCACCAAACTTATTTGGGCGGCGCCGGCAGTGCACAACGTACACTAAATCAAAACTGTTTCTGCCTAAACTGAGGCTTAAACTATGACAGATATGGTAATCAAACAAGAGACAAAGAATGTTCAAAATGAGAAGTCCTGTCAGCAATAAAAGTTGAAAACGTATTCGATAAATCGTTATGAAAAATCGAGTCTTTTGACAGATGGATGTTGACCTTTTGACCAAATGCGAAGCGCTCACGAGTAAAACAGTCAACATGTCAAAAAGTGTCTTTTGTCAGTACCAACTCACATCCCGAATTACATCCCCATCGCTAAAAGCATTCTTTTGTAATTTAAAAGAATAGAAATTTTTTGAACATCCTTGTCGCTCGATAGAGCCTTAACGATGCACTTTTGGATGCAGGCAAGTTTGGTTAGATCGTCTTATTTTGATCTTAGAAATGTGTGATAGCGTTTTGTATATAGATCAGGGACACTCTGTATAAGGATTCATAGTAAAAATAAAATTTATTCGCAAGACCAAGTATAATAGCCACCAAGTAAAATGTATAATGGTTTTCAATATTTGACTGTTAGTACACGGATTACAAGCAGCTTAGTATAACAGGTTGAACTCAGCCAGAGTTGTTAAATTGCCATTATTTGCTGTCTATTTTCATAAGTTGGCATAATATTTCATTAAACAGGATTATAAGTGATTACAACTTTAACCTTTTGGAGTCATTAACCATTTTACTTGGTGGCTACTTACAATAGAGATCAACTATGGCAAGCAATAGTCCATACATGAGAAAGTCTAGTATAAGTATAGTCTATAGTCTAAGTATAATTATGAAAATCAAGTTTTTTCACGAATAAACGTCTACTATGCATAATCGATGGTAATAGGGTTGGTATTAAATAATTAGTAATTCTGTGAATTATATATTTTTTTTATAGATACTGTTAGTTGTAAATTCGAAACGTCGCGTCGTACCTTTGATTAGTTTGTCTCGAGACTATTGCCTAAACTCTGCTCGAATGGGATTTGGTAGTTAGTAAACAGTCCTATCTCCTATCATCAAGGAGTAGAAGTAGTTCGTAAAGGGAACCGCTGCAAATCGGGGTATGACTGTAGGTATTTTGTGTCCGTTTTCTGATACTTGTCTACGCTGTCTAGCTTATCCTCTAATAATGGTTCTCTCACAGAGAGAGATGGTTTAGTATGCTATAAAAAAGTAGGTGAACTATAAATAGTGTACTAGCGCTAACGTTAATATATCGGGTACGTACCTAATTGATGATTTATATTTAAACACAGTCTCAAATATCTCTTATCGCTCAACAAACCTTTTATAACCACTTACAGAGGAGTTAACACGCCGGAAGGTGGAGGTCTGAATTGGATATAAGCTCATCATCTCACATTACCTCATTTAGATTTATTATAGACGACCTAGGAATACAAAACGCTATTTTGATTTGACGCGAATTTGCAAAGACTAGTTCCAATAGGACGTGCGTCGTTCAAATGCTCCAATCTAAGCCAAAACATATAGTACTTGATCTTTGCCATTACAAACTTTGATAAATATGGTTTTGAATCACTGATATAGTAAGAACTGAGTACAAACTCATATAAAATACCTAGATTAACAGAATGTCAAGTGCTTTATGAAGGATTACCGAGTGTATCGTTAAAAGCAAGAAATAGTGAGAAGATTAGGGTCAGTTCCACTGGCAGAGCGTAATACTATTGGCGCAAAATGTTAACTGTCTCGTTTCATTAGGGTCGGCGCTAATTGCTTACTGCTCGCTTGCTTTGATCCTTCATGTGCGATTTTACGCAGGTCCTTTTGCAAACATCACGTTCACAGACTACCAAGATACAGGAAATAGGGTCGTCCCCGGCGAACCTTACTACCATATTGTTACGCTCGGCTGATCAATAAATATGCCTACTACAGGGTCGTAATTGTATTGAAATTTAATTCATCCACAGGTAAATATTGTGTACTATAATAAACATAGGTTAAGGAATGCAAACTGTGGATTTGCAAACAGGTTCGATACTGCAGTATTTTCACACCCCTTGCGTTAAAGAAGTGTCGTTTTTCAAACTGAAATAATCGAACAGTTATGACTTTACGGTCATGATTCATAAAATATGATTTTTTCTTAGATTTTGCAACTTATAGTAGATACGATTTGTAAAATATTAACTTTTAAAGTTTTCGTGCTGGCATTTTATATCGGAAGTGTAGAAGAGACAAATTTAAAAAGAGTGAGCTCTTAATGGCATAAAATTGCCAACGTCAACGCTCTATTTTACATTTTATATTTATTTTTAATATTTTACTACATTCGCGGCATTTTACCCTCGTTTATGCCCACGCGTTTTTAGGTTAACGACAGGTATGATGAATCTGAGTTATGTATGGGAACACTGTTTTTATATTTTAACGATATGACATCCCTGCTTGATTTATGAACCTTCATAAATATGTAAAAAAAACAATTTTACCACGAAGATTTTACTTTGTTACATTGTATTAATTTCAAGCTTATTGTATTATGATGCTAATAACATAATACAGTGAATTTTCCTTATACACGAGACAACATTAAGCCCAAAACAGTTTTTCTGCTATAAGGATTTGCCGTTTATACCATACATGGTGTAGAATTGGATTACGCACAGTAGGGATTTCCATGCAAAAAAATTTATATTGATTTATTTTCTACACTGATGATTTTAGAGATACACTGTTCTGGAGTTTTTTGTAGAGTAAGAAACACTGAATCTGGGTGTTCTATTGGTTTTGTATTTTAGTTTTACAACAAGAACAAATTGCTTAAATTAGGCGTCTGAAGAGATAGCATTTGAAGTATCACAAACGACACAGTGCCATTTAAACGTTTCATGGTTGGACAGGTGAGGGCGGAATACGCTATCGAGTGTCCTCCATCCTCTACAAAAACGTTGTTTACATTTTTTTGATATTTGGCATAGTTCACGAGATATGAAAGGTGGATCGTTTTGAAATGATAACCCTGTATACCGGGTGTCCCTGTAACAAAACTTTGTATAGTGTGTTCATCTTGTGTTCATTTGAAAATGATACCAGAATTAGGTAACCCAAAAGAGTAATTGGTTATTCTCGACGACGCGACGGTTTGGTGTACATATGTGGTAATGTGGTTTATTTTACGCATCGAACCGTCCCTGCGCCAAAATGTCCCTGCGTCAAACCGCCCGTGCGCAGAACAGTTCCTGCGCTAAATCGTCCCCTAAACCGTCTCATCCCCAAAACAGCCGCACAAATCCTGTTGCGCCAAAACGTCCTGGGGTCATACGAACATGTACTTCTTACAACGATCGCCCAACTTTTTGAGAGAACCTTTCCTTTTATTATTTTATATATTTATTTATTTTATATACTATATTATTTTTTTATTATTTTCATTTGGAGAATTCTAGCCTCTTCAATGTCCACTTTTGTATTGGGGTTGTATCCACAACTATAGTTGAAGACCGATTAAAAATATATGCTGATGTTCTGATAGCTTCGTCCCACATTTTCTTGTTGCGTTGTATTCTGCTATTAAAGCTCTTGTTTTTTCAAGTAGAGATCTATTTAATTGTTCAGCTTTACCATTTAATTGCGGTCTGTACGCGATAGTGAAGTCAAATATTATCCCTCTGTGTTTAGACCATTCTTGAATGTTAGTTAAAAATTTAGCACGTATAAAGTAGAGTGCCAAGGACATCGCTAGACGCTAGACTCAGCATTCCAGACAGACTGAACAATCGGACAAGGTAGTTTAGAAACACATTCGGTCGATGACAAAAACAGTCCAGCCTTTCAGAACAGCTCAAAGCTAAATAACAAAAAAATTGACACAATAGTAATAAGAAAACATATTTGATCTTTATCCGAGCAAATCCTGGAGACATGAGTATACTTTGAAACGCAGTTTCAATATTAGGTAGTATATTGTAGTTTTAACAACAATAGTTTTTTGTAGCTAATTACATTATTATTTTTATTAGATCTATTATTAATATACAATTGTGGCAATACTGCTTAAATTCCACGTTCTTATAACATTCCCGTTAACCTAAATTTATCATGTGGAGTTTATATGCAACATATATTATTGATGTTTCTATCATTAACTAACCACATTGATTGGTAGGTATACCGTACATACACAATCCCCTTGTTGTGGCGTATATTCATAAACTCCTACATCAACTACAAACGAAGGTTATATTAAATTGTATGGTATATTAACCTATGAACCTCGTAATTAATATCCATAAACCTGAAATTAAATTGATCAAGATACAGTTTCATTAATTTTACGCTTCTGGTCGTGTTTGTGTATCCTCCGAGTACTAAATTAATGTGCATCTATCCTTAGACTGATTATAATAGGTACATGTGACTTTCGAGCTTCTATAAATAACTATCCTTGATCTTGTCGATTTATTGGCACTTACAGGTTTGATGTACCAAAATGAATGAAGTAAATCGTTAATTCAAAATGTAAGTTTTTTTTAAGGATATAATATTGATGGTAGGTAATAAATAATAAAATTGTGTTAATCAAATTCAACATTGTAATGGCAGTTACAAATATGTTTTGGTAGAATAGATGGTTTTTGTGAATATGACAAGGAAAATGGAAAGTTATTAGGTCACAGCATATGTATTTCAATAAGTTTTCCAACATTCAGTAACTTCAAATGCATGGCAATTATTTATTTTTAGTCGACTACGATAAAAACAGCGGTTTTACGTATCTTTTGACAGCCGAAAAGTGTCAATTTGTAGTAGGCATTTGTCAATTTCTATTTTGCGGCCGAAAAAGATCTTTTTCGGCCGCAATTTGTTTTTTTTCGGCTGTTTTTACTTTTTCGGCCGCTGATTTATAATTTTTTAAGCGACTATGATAAAGGTCACGTGACCAAATGTCATTGGAATATTTAGATTAAAATTTAAATTTGTTAATAAAATTTGTAATATTCGCCTAAAAAATGTTGTTTGCACCTCTGCCAAAAAGTCCTTTTTCGTCCTTCCCTGTTTTCTGGTCTCGGCTTTGCCTCGACCAGAAAATCAGTCGCGGCCGAAAAAGATTCACTTTTTGGCCTTGATACAAAAATAACTATTATCGATCTATAACATATTTTTTTCAAAGGATATTTTTCTTTTTTAATTTACAAAATATTAGATAAAACAATGACGCTCCTATCAATTCTAAAACATATTTATTTTCAAATCTGAATATTCTCTGACAAAAAAACTTGTTGCGATCACAAAAAAATAGTTCCAAAAAATTATTTTTGTGGTTATAGCCTCAACAAAGTCATTGTTGTCTATTATTATTTCCTGTCACAAATTCGTTTTATTCCGACAACAAACAAAAAAATAATATTTGTGAGGACAAAAGAATAATATGTGACAATAGCTGCGTTCAATTCCGTCAGCGACAAACAGCAAAACGTTTTGAACGGCTTGCTGAGAATCAATAGCAGCAATTTGCTGCCAATTGCTAGCATCGTTTGCAAGCGCAAATTTCACTTGCTACTTTCTGCGACCAGCGGAATCAACTGTCAAAAACTCGAATACATAACCTTACTCTCAAAATTGTACATGTAAATTTATCGAAAAACAATAATTCTGATATAATTTTTATAATAATGAATAAATACACTTTTTTAGATGAGAAAATAAACATGATTTTTATTAGTTTAGATATTACTGGCAATCTGGTATCGTTTGAGGTTATGATTATAAATCAAAACAAACATAAGGTACCAGCAATGCGTTCAAATGTAAAATTTTTCGCTTTCAGCAAGCGTAAGCAATTGCTACTCTCTGCTCTTGGAATTGAACGCAGCTAAGAAGGTTGGTAAGTGCAATCGAGACTCGAAGGGTAGAGATTTTCCAATATTCGAGATCTGTAGGTAAGCACTTACCAACCGTGTGCCGCGTGTATGCAAAATAACGTCAATAGTAATTTACGTTATAAGTCCGGTAAACTCAGTTTTACAGTAATGATTCGAAACGTTTAAGGACGAGGCGACGAAGGAGCCGAGTCAGGAATTTTGAGACGAGTTACTGTAAGAGTTTACCCGACGTATGTCGTAATGCGTTTTATTTCATACTGCAGGCACTAAATCTTTGTTTAAAATTGAAAAAATTAAAAATAAAAATTTGAATTCATAATATGGACATCTATGAAATGGAAGTGTTTGTTTTTTGATTGTTTGCCTTGTCAAAACGGGAGAAAATTATAACATTTTTGACGAAGTTCTTCGTAAACCTATTGCACAATTAATGTCAATTTTAATATTTAGTTTCTTTTTAATTGCAATATTTATTAATTTTGTAGTTTTTTAGTAATAAATAGTTTGATTATCGATTTATTTCGTTTGAGTCCGGTAAAAGTTTTTACCGGACCTGATACCGTAAAGTCTTATTTACCGGACTCAAATCGTTAACTTAAACATGGATGTTACGATGCAGTATGAAATAAAATATCTGACGTATCTACATTACGAGTAGATATCAAAATTTTCCTGAATAAAAAATGTTCCTATTGGGTCTACTGAACTCGCTTTTTTCTTCTCTATCCAAATCTGTATAAATATGCAGGGTGTTTCATTTCAAATAACAAAGTTGCTGCCATTTCCGGTCTTACCGGATGTGATATAGGGTATGCGCATAGATCAAAAAGTGCCAATTTAAAAATTAAAATCGAAGTGTCAGAGCGTTTTTGATAAAAAAACATTAGCTACGATTTTATCGAATTTATTCCTTTCATCATGAAGGCACTGTATATTTCACGTTTCATAATGTTAAAATAAACTTTGGAAAGGTATTCGTTGTATAGACATAGTAGATATAGCCAAAGAGAGACAGAGCGTAATTTTCCTTTCAAGATTTCAATCAATAGTTTAAGATTACAAACTACCTGAACTCCGAAAACGAGGTTGATCCATTAAGAATAGGGAACTGAGAGATTCCAAGATAAAAGAAAATGAGCCCTTTTGAAAAGGTCTCGCATGAGGAGCTTTTTATCCTGAAACTTTCTTTATCGAGGACGAATTTGTATCCGGATTAGAAAACAATAAGTTTTATTAAAATTTAGTTTTTCTTAAATATTATATTTGCAATGTTTTTCCGACAATTTTATTATTGTGATTGCTTGATTATTATAATAATTATAATTGGTTCATATAATTAGGGAAATTGTGTTTCCCTTTACTTTATTATAACATCAAGTGTCATTTATTTATATCGTATAGTATTGCTTGGTTTAAAATTTCAGTATACTTCCGTTTCAATTCGAAGTAGGTACATTTCGCCTGACGATTTTTATTAGATTACCTAATACATAGATTTATTTAAAGAAACATTCTACTATACGAGAAATAGGGATAACAGAAATGTATAATGTGGAACAAAAAGCAGTATTAGAAACCTTTTTCAGTAGGTATCTAAATACCTACAATAATTTTAAGGTTTTAGATTTTGAACTTGATCTCTATTTTTAGCACTTAGGAAATGTAAATAATTAAGATACCAGACAGTTCATGAATCCGTTGCCTCCATTTTCGTTGAAAATTGTAACATCGATCCAGTTGAATTAAACCTTCGTTACGTAGTGGTTACCCTGACCCAGAATAACGTCTGAATTATCATATTATCGTTGCTTCACTGGTTATCTGCACCGCTAAAATACTCACTAATTGAATTGTAAATATTCAGTACCGAGCACACAAAATTTTCCTAGTATAATTTGTTTTCGGGCGAGTAACACTAAAAGCCTTTCTGCTACCCATTATTTTCATAATGGAAGTCTTTGTGACGTGTCTAGAGATGGCGTCCAAAATTTATGAAATATCAAACTTTAACTGTAACTTTCGTTACAAACTGTTTTAAAATTTATCAAATTTCTTAAAAGATAATACTCCACGCAGTCAAGACAAAATCATTCAAACTTTTGGGGAAGTCCCTAAATCCCACACAACAAATACCTAACGGAATAGATGAGGGTGACGAGTGTGTGAGAACGTGATGTTAAGTTCAAATGGAGCACATCATCTTAAAATAGACTCCGGAACGAGAGTGTATGAGGAAAACATGACTGTCGTTTCTCGGTTAGGAGCAATATTTTTCTTACATAAACGTCTTTCAGATGAATAAACCCAGAAAGTAGAATTTTCGTAACGAAACATTTTTAAATTTTCGTAAATAAACAGTTCAGTTTTTCAAGCTGTTTTTAGTACATAATATAAAATATAATAAGAAGCCTTCTTCACGGTTATTAGTAATACAGGGTATTAAAAATGGCGGATAATATTTATATCACGCGATTGTATGTTAAAAATAGAAACAAAAAAGTTTAAGACCAATTTAGTCTTAGAGGATGAGTTGTTAAATTCTAACTAGTACTAATAAATTAAAAGTTTCTAAATTTAGCAACGCTGTTTAATTTAAAGTCTAGGCGAACACATACCATTAGTTATCCTTTATATAACTATTATTTTTATTTGCTTACAAAAGTTTGAGGATTAATAACTTCTTAACCAAAGCGTTTACATCCACCCTACTTAATAGATACTACTTCTATATGAAATAATATTATATATTTATTACTGAACATTGATATTATATTACCTATACATATGCAGGGTGTCCAAGATAAGATGATGTATACCTACATGAGGACATGGGAGATATGAAGTTACTTAAATTAGAGAAAAGATGCGCAATTTTATGCCGGAATTGAATTTCTCGTGTCCGCTTATGTAAGAAATTCGAGTTTCAATTGCATAACCGTAATAATAAAAGACTTATTCGATATTTTCGGAAAAGACAAATTTCAACTTTTTCAGGATATTTTGGAAGTGCTTGAAAGTGAATAAATTTTCGGAAGGGGCATACATTTGCACATTTTTTTTTCTAATTCAACCAACTTCGTATCTCTTAAGATAGCTGAGATCCCCATGTTACATTATCTTATTTTGGACATCCTGTATAATTGTTAGTTGTTTTTTACTTTCCCATACCACCACTTTCCATAGGAAAGTATTGATATCATGAATTTTTCGCGGAAATACGTTTTTTGGATTCCCCAGGAACCCAAACAAATGGTCCTCTCCTGCGTTCACACCAATGCAAGAAATGAACTCGATATAATTACAAAATAAGTTTCATTTCAGACTGTAGAGTGTTGGTCATCCAATAATATTAAAGAAAATTACAACAACAGAACGTAGAGACCTTACCTTCGTCATGCTCATGATAATCATCTCTAAACGTAGCGTAGAAGTTGTAAACAGTCACTCCTACATAATTGATAGTTACTCGTGTAGTATATTGCCGTTGATCTTCTGACATACAATTTAAACCTCAAATTTAATTACCCTGAAAATTACTTAGGCCACCCTCATTACTGAAATGGTCTTTGCTACCCCCGGGTCCTTGCCCGCACCCTCCACATTCATCTCTATTTATTAGCGAATCTCTTCCAAGGAAAGGCACTCAGGATATTTTCTAAAGCCAAGGTATCCTATAAGAACAAATACTTAATATTAGTGTTTTTTTTAAATTTTAATTAATTTAAAGAAGCTGTTAATCCGAATGCCTAAATCCGTAAGATAGTCATTAGACTTCCATTGCTGACTTGGTTCTGAGGTCTTTCCTCACACCGTAGTTACTTTAGATAGTTTAAGCTAAGATACCTTGTGAAAACTGAAATATTGGATTTTATCTTCGCTAACCAAACTTTGTTTAGTGCTTCATTGCGTCTACTAGAGGGCCCGATAGCCGATACATTTACTCTAGCGGACGAAATGATTAAACTAATACGCAAAGCTCCATAAGGTTAAATCTCTATAGTATATATATATACTCTTTGGTTTAAGTTTAGTAGTTTTCCTACTGAGGATGGTAGCTTAGCTGCCAAAATACATATTTAAGTTTTACTTAAATATTTTGGTGGTAGGAGTTTGTGTTCCTAGTATTTTTCTGCAATAATTAATTTAAATTACTTATATTTACCATTTTTTAAATAGAAATATCGTTAAGTTCCTCCTTCAAATAGAAAAAATAACAAAATGATCGGTAAACAAAATCAGTAACAAGCTATAGAAAAATAATTAATCAAAGTTTTTGTAACGAATCCTTTTACCATTTCCTTTATGTAAAGTATTTGTCTTGATTAGCGTGGACGTTCCAGTCAGCAAATGCGACCAATTTTGGTCACTTTACAGCCTTGGCTATCAGCCACCTGTTAACGCCTGCGTGCTGCAACTCCATGGTCTTCACTGAATGCTCCGCATAAATAATTTGCGAAACGGGAAGATAATATACTGTTTAACAATACAACAAGAACAGCTTACTGAGATTTCCAATTGCCGCAACATTTCAATACAAATAGGTAGCAATAAAATCAAAGATAATGAGACAGATCGAATACTACAGCTTGCCCGTCAAATTACGCTAAGTAGGTTAGAGCAGCTACACAAATTTAATACACCTACCGTTTCATCAATACCAGTCGGTATGGTAATGTTTTGCCAATTTCATTGCAAATCAGTGCCCATTCCGCCTCACAGTATTATTTCTTGAACTTTGACCAATGACGGGATTTCGAATTACCATTAAGATGATTGCGGTTAACATCCTAATTAATGTGGTATAGCCTTTCTTCTAGTCTTCTACTGGAACTTTTATGTCTTTTTGGTATTTATAAATGATGATATTTTTCATCTGCAATACTTGTTAATTATTACCAATATTGACTTTTACTGAAAGTAAGTATATACAGTAGGAACAGTGTAGGAACCTGTAAATGTGACCACCTCTGACCACCTATCTAAAGTGGCCACTGTAGTCCGATCCCTGCCAAAACCCTATCTTTTCAATGTATTTTTGTCTCCATAAAGTGACCACCAATTCTTAGATTGTCTCATTATAAAGACAGGTACTTTCAAGTTCCTGATTATCTACTATATATACAGGTACACAGTACGTTGTTGGGAATAATAATTAAAGTGTAGGAAAAATAGTAAAAAAATTCTTAGCCGCTAATTTGCTGAGAAATGAAGAAGTTAAGTAGAGAACTCAACTTTGAATTCATGTGGATTTTGAAACTTCTCATCATTTCATATAAATAATTTAAGTATTTTTTCATATAGTGGGTAATAAATAAAATGCTCATAACACCTCATTATCCTGAAATATTAGCTTTCAAAATTGATATTTTTGTATCAAGTTGTTTGAAAAAAATATGTGGCAACGATGTTTGAAACTTTTAATAAGCTCACTATGTAAATGAAAGGAAATAAAAGCCACTCATATACTACATAGCTGCACCCGTGTTGCCAAATCTACAACTTACTTCTTCGTTGTTAACTGCAAAAATGTAGCAGCTAAAATTTTTTTATGATTTTTGCACAGTTCAAATAACCGTCCCCTACAACGTAGGTACTGAAGAGCTTATGCGCCATTTTTGAATCACCCTGTATTGGGTATAATTAGCATTTTGTAAGAATTCCAAATTCTAAGTATAAAAGGCACTTGGTTAAAAAATCATTCTTTAACATTCATTCTTTTACAAACGGCACTTGAAGTGCACTTTCTTACTTAAAGTGACCCCTGGCCATTTCCGGCAAGTCCCTTGAGTGGTCAGTTTATACTTACAAGTTCTATTGTACGTATACACAAAAGAACCTTAAACAATGAAAGAATAAAATAAATAAATATCCTAATAGTAAGATATTGTTCGCACATATTTAGTAGAACATCAAATTGACTATTACAATAAAATGTATATGCGAAGAATTATAGGATAAACCCCGACTTGATAAAAAGTAATAGCTAAGGATACCAAACCAAATGCTATAGTCGTGTTTGCAAATTTATGTAGATGGATATTCTAGATTGGTTTAGCAAAACCAATCTTAAATAACCATCTGAATAAATTAACATGATTGATAGTCCAAGTCTCTGATTGCCAAGGGCGGTTCCGATAGCGTCTTCACTTTATGTTGGCGCGGTTGTCTCATTTGAAAATGAGGTTGTCAACGTGTCATCTTTGGTTTCGCGAAATATTGTCGAAAATTCTTGGTCATTTACATTGGTGCCATCAGCCATAAGGATTAGGTGCTTTTCTGAATTTGTAACAGCTGCTGTATTATAATAAATATTATTATTTAGTCGGTAATAACTAATAAATTATCAACCTAATATATTTTAGAGATGTAATGACATTTAAGTATTGAAATTCAAATATATTGTATAAACAGATAATATGAATACAAAATCAAAGCTTTCTAGTAAATTGTTTATCCCCTGGTTATGCTATTCAAATTACGTGGGCTTTATATAATATGTTATCGGATATCACTATCGAATGGAGCCATTGAATGTTGTGGCTGGCAGTCCTGTACCTCGTCTCGTGAATAATTTGAAAACCATGTATTATTCATAGAACAAAGCCTGGGGTAACGGGTTTCATTGGCCCCTAAAAAGCATAATACTTTAAATTATTTTCAATATTTTTCCATTTAATTTCAGGAAATACTCCACAAAAATATTCATATTTAAAGTACCCACGTAATTGATTTTTCAAGTATCAATCAATGATATATACCTGAATAACGCGATTTTCATTTATAAATTTACTGGAAATTAATACTAAAAGTTTGTTTTCCACTGCCTGCATTGTAAAAGTCACTATTATGACATTGATTTGATGCAACTATAGTCTGTTTTTTAACTAGGAGGAGCGATTCAAATTTGTTACGTCAAAATCTACACCTGTGATTGGCTTCGGCCAGGCCGGTTTCACACCGCTAAGTAATTTGTATAAATTTTGACGTTTGACGTGATTTGATAATTATTTCTCTAGGCGCTGACAGTGACATAATTCAGGCAAAATACAATAAGTTAGTTTTCATTTCAGGTGTAAATTTTAAACATGATAAAAATTCAAATTTACCGTCAAAACTATCGAAGTCTTCTTTTCTAGTGACATTTCTAGCATCATTTCTAGTATGAATCTGGCTTTTGTATTCACTCCTCCTAGTTAAAAAACAGAGTATAGCTACATGTTACTGACACGTCGCTATTAACAATAGAAACTATAAGTTAAGTTACTTCTTGTTATTGTTGTTGAATGGAAGTAAGTAAAGAAATTTTTGTTTGGGATTTATTTGTTTGAAATCATATTTGTTTGGGGTAATAGGGGTAATAATTTTTTTAAACTATTTATAATTACCACATTTCAACATAACTAACATATCTTTACTAAACCTTTTGCTCATATATTTTCCTTAACTAATTGTATAAGGCGAACAGATGATTCCTCAGTTTCTGATTATCAATTTATGCAATTTGACTCTAAACCGGAATTCATCTTGGTTCAACTGCATAATCTACCTTACAAACTTGAACTCGGCACTTTGTTAGCACTCTTTATGCCGGGACTAAAACACCTGTTTTACTCCCATGGTGCATAAATTAAAATTAAATAAATATTTAATAAATATTAAAATGGAGGAATTACCTCACTAGTAACAGTATACTTCGATCTAATGAATAATTAATGTTCTACTATCAACTACGATTGTATATTAGAGATAATGTAATGTTTACAACAACCAAGATCGCCAGATAAGTAAAATCGATCCCCAGTGAACGTGAAATGAAGTCAAGTGACTTGTCGAGTTTCGATTTAAATTATTCATTCAATCTATTTGTCCTCTTCTTTTTTAAACGGTATAATGGGAATTCTGAAAGAAATTTGAAAGAAAGCCTGGAATATATCTTTAAAATCGCAGTTATTAAGATATTGTTAAATCAAATTGGACGAAGCACTTCTTTTGGCTGTCTAACATTTTGATTTTTATATTTTTTATGTCGTATATTTTCATCCGTGTTCAAATTACAAACAAGATCATAATACTTTCAGTATTTGGAAATACGTGTATGTAACGTCGTACTTAGTTTTATTAATTTAATTTAAAGTATATGGAAGCACGAAACTGATTTTTGAATTGTTGCTCGAAATAAAGCTAGCAAACAGCAAACCATTTTTAAATCATCACGCATTAATACACGGCATCATAGACTAGGAATTTCAGCCAGCGAATATTCAATTCTTTCGTCTTATGTTCACGATATTCATCTCTACCGTACGTACCTATTTAAAACAATAATAATTACTACTCAACACGAAAGCTGGCAATTAACTGGAACAAAATTACTGTATTACACTTGTCACTATGTCGGAAACAATGAACACAAAAGAAAATTAACAAAAAAAAGAAACAATCTTATAAAGGCGATGGACAATTATTATAATATCACATGCGATATCACAGTTCTAACACTAAGAAGAGGCTTTATGGTACACATCAAAAAAGCGAGTATTCTTTTAACCCTGCTAAGGCTAAGAGGGGAACAACCGTACCCCAAGGGAATTGTAATTTTCTACCTTGTTTCGTTAATTATTATTTATCAACACAATTCTGTTTAGGGTACGCTTGTACCCCACATAGCCTTTTGAAGTTACTTTATTTATTGAATTTTGTAGGTAAATTTCCTAGAATTTTTGGGCAAATCTGCTGGATTTTGGAAAGGAGCTGGTGAAAGGAAAAAAAAAGATAGAAACAGTCAGAATAAGTCTATGAAGTGTGATAAATTGGTGTGAACAGAACATTCCAAAAAACAAACAATTTGTAATGAATGTTAAAACCTTATAGGTTAAGAACGATTTCGGCCGTAAAAATCGACAGAAAATGTAACATAGCTTTTCGTTAACTTGCAAATGGATGTTAAAACCGAATAACGCATATTTGCACCATCATTATATTAAGTACGCAATAGAGCTACTCCTAAAACAACAAAAAAAAATAATAACATGCAATTTACACACTGATTATTTTAAAATATGTACATATCTGGGAAACTTAAAAAAAAAAGTTAAAACGCCAAACATAATGAACATAATGGCTATACTAACTAGCATATTAGCACCGAGAAAGCGAAACGCTGAAAAGCGAGGCCCTATTGTAGTTTCCCCTCTAACGAGGCTTGGTTTTATTTCTCAAGTTATATTTTAATCGTTAGTTTAACGCAAGGAACTGAACATTTTCAAATAGTCCTAAGACACTCCCGATATTATACTCGTCCTCGTCCTTGTATTGGAAATATACGTTAATGAGTTTGAAAATAGATTTCCATAAAGAATATTCTTTATACACAAGATACTATCAATGGAAGGTTTAAATTATATGCACCTATATGTACCTATCGCATTTCAAATTATTACTGTCGAATTCCCTTCTAGACAGATAACTGATAGATTAGAAAATACCTCACATTTTAAATGTTGGTGTTCTATTTAAGCGAGATAAGATGGACAATGGACGATAATGTACAGTCAGCGACAAATGTTTTTACCAGTCTTGTACCACTGTAACCCGCTTTACTGAGAAATATAACACATTTCTATATTTCATTTCATCTTGTTAACAGTGTTACCAACGTTCCTATATAAAACAATAAGAACGACGTTATGGTACCTCTTATATTTCTCAGAAAAACGTTACCAGTGGTATCATACTGGTGAAAACATTTGTCGCTCACTGTACTATCAAGTGCAAAAGTAATGTCCAGGGTTTCTGCGTTCCGCTACAAACTTCGACATACGTATTTCTTATACCTGTATACCTACCGGTCAGGTACAAGACCGCAGCCGCAGGGGTAGGAATTTTGCGTGATAAAGCTATTTGAATAGGAGACTATTGGATATTCCATCTACTGTTCTCTAAAATGCACTTTGCCTATAATATTGGAAACTTCCAAGAACAGTAAGAAGCCATAGTTGATGCTAAACAGTTCGTCAATATGCCAAGATTACCTGGACAATCTGATTCCACATTAGAAACTAGGGGCAAATTACTTAGTATGTGGGAAGCTACTGTTGTCTATTCAAGAAACAGCAGAGATCGTTAATTTATCTGTAAGTTTATAGAGGAAATATTGTTTTATTTTATTTTATGCAATTTTGACGTTTTAAAGTACTATGTATCCGGAAGGGCCGATTGTTCTCGTGCAGGATAATTCTCCGATACATTCTGCGAGAATAGTTCGTCAGAGGTTCGCTGATGACCCAGAAATACACCTTCTGCAATGACCTGCGTGATCCCCCGATTTGAACCCAATTGAAAATCTCTGGGGAGCGGCTGTGCGTGAATGGGCGGATGTTGATGCAAGGAATATCCGTAATATTGAAGGACTGCATTGTAATGTAATGGGAGTGTGGGTAGCACTTAGAACCACTAATTTTTGTGAAAATGCAGTGGCATCAATGAATCGCAGGTTTCAGGATTGTATAGCAAACCGTGGATATTACACCAAATATTAAATTAATTAAGTGTATTTGTTATTTTTGTTCGCTTTATCTGCCACTAATAGTTCCTCTACCCTTTCCCTGACACCCTGTGTATTTTTATATCTAATAACAGATTTAAATTTTACAAGTATTTAAATTTTATTGTAAGTATACATAGTTATGAATATAAATTTTCGAAAAGTTGAAAATACAATCTATTTTTTCCCACATTATAGTGTATAATAATTTTAATTACAAGCTGCCACTAGCTGCAGATTTTAGTAAGTTAGAAATTGTTACCTAAATACGAAAACCGTTACAATTTTTTTGCGCTACTAAACTGTTTTTACCCATTTCCCGATTGCTTAACTACAGCTCGACCAATCTTACAAAGTTGAAAGGGGGCGTGTCCGGCGCTGTTATAGTTTTTCAAAGTACAGTCAAAATAAAAACATTTAGGCGGCAAATTTAAATAATTGTAAATACTTTTCATTCGAAGAATTCCATGACCATCCGAATGATATTTCTGACTTCAGAGTGAATTATCTTCCTCGATTTAGTATTTATACTTAACAGATTTTAAACGTCAAAACAATCTGACAAACACTGAAATTATTAAAATTTCAAACGTCAATTGAATTTTTTCAGTGAATGTACTTTTGAGTATAATTGTTTGCTATTGGTTGACGTATTGTCGCGCCTTGTCTTTCAAAATTTAGTTGACATATTTTCCGGGGCATTTGTAAGCTTGGTGGAGCTTTACCACGGAAAATAGCAAAGCCAGTTGATTATTTTTTTTCTAAAGTAGCGACATGAATTTTGACGTTTTAAAAGGCAACAATAACGATTTACTTGCCGCTGTGGCGCTACTATCGCGACTTTGACGTTTATCAATTTAAATACTATTTGAATTTAAAATTCAGTTTAGTTTTGCAATTAAGAATTAATTATCATGCTTTGTTATTGTGCAATTAATTGCCACATTAATAGCGGTGTAACATTTTACCGATTACCGAAAAATAACCCTGAAAAGTGGATATATAATATTGGTATAGAAGGTGATATTATCCTGTTTTGCAATGCTTTGAGAAGTAAGTATTTATCAGATTCAATTAACAATTAAAATATTAGTTTTGAGATATATTGAAATAAACTGTTATTTTCTTTGCTTGAAGAATGAGAAATCAAGATCAATTCAAAAATCGGAGGGACAGAAATGTTTTTCGATGAAAAGCTTTACCAACAATTTTACAGCCCATGCTTCCAAAACTCTTCAACCCAGAAAACGTACAAGAGTAAATAATTCTCTAGATTTGTCTGACACCATTAGGAAGTTTATTTATAATTTCTGTTCGTTATCGGAAAAGTGTAAAAAATGAATTGTAGGTATTATTCGATGTCAATAAGTGATTGGGTGTTCCAATAAGTGTTAAGCGTAATTTAATTTATGTAACTACTTATGACAATGCATATGTTCTTTTGTGTCTAATAATGAAATTGCTAATTGATTGACCTAGAACCGATGTAATATGTTACAATAAAATATATGATAACCTTTAATATATGATATGATTAAACAAATCCAATTGTTCCTAGCTCACGATCCCCAATCCTATAATCCATGACCAAGAATTAATTAATAAACACTTTACAAAATCAGTTACAAGTTGCACAGTAATAGAGAGAAAAGAGAAATTATATCTATATTTGAAAATTTAAAGAAAGTATTCGAGCTGAACAGATATAATAATAGGGTAGGCACCCACCGTGGAATAAAATGATCAGATACGAGCATTCGCTAATTCCTCAAGTTGTATACTACATGTAGTACAAGTACAACGTGGTACAAGTGCTTACAATGAACTAAAAGAGAATTGCTATCTATTCTGTGCATTAAAACACTACAAAGAAGAATTGAAACATTTAAGTGTACCTACCTATTCCAGAAATACATGAAGAGATACTGAATTTATTAGAAGTGTTGGAAGTAAAGGTTGAATACTTGTTTCCAGAAGTAAGGCATAATGGTTTATTGATAACATGAAACAGCCATACAATCTGGATATCAATTTGATAATAAAAATGACGAAATAATACGCAATATAGGCTACATGTATTTACTTAAGCAGTTTTTATACAACTATAATTATAATACTAATAAAACCACTATTATACTATGGAATAGACTAATAGAGTACTAAAACTATTACACTAATATTGAAATTTAACTAATAAAATGTCTTCTGATGGCAAAACGCTATTCGAAACCGTTACAAACAGGCTTATTGCTATCCACAAAAGGTGTTTTGAACCAGCAAAATAGATTTTTAACAGTGAAAATTTCAAATAACTGCCGTAGAAAATGTATTCTCTAATATTCGGTCTCTCAATCCCATTCCAAATGCGAAAGAATTCAAAAGGGCACTTCGGTTAATTGTTCCCAATATTTTATGCAGTCGAAACGTGGAAATTATGGAGTGTACCAGACTATATTCCATTGGTAAATTTTCGCTCTGTGATTAAATCTTACGATGACATCGATGTTGAATCTTATTCTTCATAAGTCTGGAGGAAAAAGAGTGGATAGTGATTTTGTCTGTTAGGTTTCATCATTAAAAATATTACAACTAATCAACTACACTTCATGAACTGTACCTATAGCGTTTGTAATTGCCCAAAATTTGGATACCGTTAATCTTGTCATGCCAGTCTGTATTACCTAAATTAGTTATTAAAAAGAAAATTTGTATAAACTACCTGTCCTCCTAGTTAAGCACGTTAAAAACGATGTTGCCATGATAAACGTTGTTTGATTGACTCATAACTCTTGTTCCCAGGACACATTCAATGGAGATTGTATACATCTACAGCATTTTTGTGACTTTCCTGAGATTATAACAATTAATAATATAATATGGATTCTTGTAATCTTTTAAGGGTCTAATATTTATAAGTTACTTACCTGTTATCAAACACTGCAATATTATTTAAAACGCCTTCCAATATGTTAATATTTTGAATATCCAAAAAATTCAGTAATATTATGACAATAATTATGCTAAACGTCAAACTATCAAAGTCGCAAACTTGTTGACAAACTTTTCTGCAAACTCGAAATTCTTAACACCATCTAGCGGACGAAAGATCGTTATTGTTGCCTTTTCAAGTTCATGTCGCTACTTTAGAAAAAAAACAATCAACTGGCTTTGGAAAATAGTAGATTGTTTTATTAGGATGAAAAGTGTCACTTTTTTTGACGAGCAAATTTTGCATGTGTGAGGCGAAGCGTAGCGTAGCCGAACGGATGCGATATTGCGAGTCAAAAGAAGTCACTTTTAATCCGAATGAAACATACTATTTTTTTGCGCTACTGTGCTCTATTTCATTGTTTACCGCGGCTGTTTCCAAGACAGTAAGTTATGTTTACTAGTTGCTAAGGATAAAGTCGTCGGTAAAATACTTTGGGGTTCTAGAACGGTAAGTAAATTTATTCAAAACGAATGTGCCATGTAATTTGATAAAATAATGTCAGTCACAAATGTCAGTTTAGTTAAATAAAATGAATGCAATTTCCAATGTTAGTTAAAACAAATCCTGGAGCTTTTAATTTCTCATTTCTTGTAACAAAGTACGCCAGCAAAGATTTTTCATCAATATTTGTACTTTTCTTGGTACACCAATTTTTAAAATGATTGTAGGTACCTTCGTAGCGTCTCTCTAGACTTATCAGGAATGAGAACCGAACACCCCACATTCCAAGCTTCTTCTCTTTCGTTTTCGGAATCATTTTCATTAATTTTTAGCACGGAACTCCAAATAATTTTCACAAAAAACTGCAATGGCGGTAACTGTTTACAGATTGCTATAGAAACGCAATATATCAATCGACAATACGGCAACGTGATGCGGAGACTGACAATTATCGCATTTGAATCTGTATTAATTATTAATATATTAAAAATTCTTTTTACCGGATTCAGTAGCGCAAAAAACGTCATAAGCATCACGAACGTTAAGGACTACCGATCTCAGACAATAATTGGAGTCGTCGCTGCGCTCCTCCTCCAAACTATTGTCTTCGATCGGTAAAATGTCCTTACCGTTCTTAATACTTAAGGCTTATGTCTAGTGACAAAATATTTCGCTTAGAACCAAATCTAGTGATTTTAAGAACTGCTGTACAATAGACAACCCGTTTAACAATTTCTACCTGGCTAAAATAAGATTATTATCAAATGACCCTTGAAGGATTATAGATAAATATTTTATTAAGATACTTTATCTTTATTTCCAGTTGCAAGTTAAACGAAGTAATATTAAAAAGAAAAAGGTGAAGATTTGTTAAGAAATGAAAGCACTGATATTTGAAAATTAAGTCAGGGTCAGGTAATCTGTAGATAGAAGATACTTATAAGTTCCCATATAGTTCTTGAGGCAGATCCTGGAAATCATTTGAATGTGTAGCGAGAAAAACGAGACTATACGGGTTCGATATGTACAGAAGAAAGACACGCATCTATCTGTAGTAACTGGCTTGAAATTACAGCTGGCGGAACCGGACTGTCGCTACCGACCGACGCGCACGATCCGTTTCTGTCAGAGTCCAGCCTAAATATTCAAAATTATACAACGCGGTTCAAATTAATGAAATCCTTATCAACCGTACATTTTAGCTATATGAACACCTTATACTATGTGATAGACAATTAAATTTTGCATTCAACTATATAATAATATATAGGGTGTTTCATTTAAAATAACAAAGTTGCTTATTGTACTGTGAAAAGTAAACAAGTAAACACCCTGTATACCTGATATACATTTAGGAAAATGCAGAATTATATACTGAATAACTTTCATATTTTGACTAATAAAGGCGCTACAGCAGCATCAATTTCCGATTTTCAAAACTTTATAGAGGGCGCCACAGTGATATTCTGGTATTTGCCAAAAAACAAAAATGTAGCTAATACCAAACTGCATAGAACATTTAAAAAAAATCGTGTCGCTAGTTTTTTTGTAATCACTTTTCAAATATTTCAAAATTTTTGGAAGAGCGCCGTTGCGACCATTTTTGGATTTACGAAATAAATCTTTTTTCATGGCATAGTACCGTCAAAGGGCTTTCAAACAAGTTGTTGCTGAACCTTATTAGATAATGGTTTCTGAGTTTTTGAAAAATTCATAGCGGCCCCCATTTTGAAGTTAACAGAGTCCGGTAAAAAACTGTTTCCCTTGAATTATGCTCTTCTTTAATATCCGCTACATAGATTTGCAAAATTCTGCTTCTGAAAGAATTGCTGTCCAACTTCCGCTTCTGGTTTCAGATTTTTTTGAAAAGCTTATTTTGTCGATGAATTTTCGATATACCCCTTCATTTCAAATTTCATCAAAATCGATTCACTAGTTTTTGCGTTAGAGGCGTCACATACATACACGACAACAACCATAAAGTATTTACTATACACAGATACAATGAATCTCATAGTTAGAAAAATATATGTAGGTATTACTGTTTAACTATTTTGGTAAAGATACTTTTCTGTACCTGAATTTCTACATTTCTACAAGAAAGCATACTCATTATAATCCGCTTACGGCCTTCCTAGAAGGGTCGTCCCTTGTAGGGTGGGCTGCAGAGTTAGTTTAATAAACGCGAAAATTTTTATTCTCATTTTATTTCCGTTCTCAAATTACAGGTTTGCATTATAATTTGTAATACGGGTCGACATCAAAACATGTTGATAATAATTGATATTATTGCGCTAAAGAAACAAAATATTTAAAATTTGTCTTGAAAGGCTGTTAACCGATTAATTAGAAATTATTTACAAACGCGATAACATCTAAACTTTGACCGCAAAAAAATTTTTGGCTCTTTACCGCGAATTATTGCATATTACTCTATACTAAAATGACAAATTTTTCTTTTCATCTGCTGTGGGTTGTAAGTAATTTAAGAACCAATTTCGCAGTTTTCTGCTGTATATCATGAATCGGTGATGGTACTAAACACAAGCCTTAATATACTATTTCCGCAACCGGAACAACCGGATTCAAAATAATAAAATTAAGATGCGAGGAATTAGAGAACACTACTACTACTAAAATCAAGTCTTCTTAGCTTTTGTTTTCAATTTTATTTATTCTGTCAAACCCAGCCAAACCGGCCAAACCATCGAAAATGTTTGAACAAGATAACGGTAACGAAGGTTATATTATCTATGACGAAGATACCAGATATTTTAGACCGTGCAAAAGAAGTTGTATCAAATCTTCTGCTCAATAAATCTCGAGAAGTATACAACAAATTTTTAAATTGGTGTAACGAGAAAACCGTAAAATCGTACACGGAAAGCGTACCTACTATTAGCGTACTTTTCCGAATTGTCCACTAAAATGAAGGCTTCTACTCTTTGGGCGCAATATTCAATGTTGAAGGCAACATTAAGTTTAAAAAATGGGGTAATTATAGAAGAATTTTCAAAACTCCGTGCCTATTTAAAAAAAGAAAATAATGACTACACACCGAAGAAATCGAGAATTCTTAGTAAAGAACAGGTGGATCGATTCTTGAAGTGTGCTCCTAATAAGCAATACTTGATGATGAAGGTGTGTTTTAGTTTTAAAATCGAATATTTTACGATAATTAAATTTTGACGTTTGTAGGTTATATTAATTTTGGGTGTTGCTGGAGCCTGTCCCTGCGACGAGTTACTACATTTAAAGATTAATGATATTGAAGATCTTAAATCAGTCTTACTGATTAAAATTCCTAAGATCCTAACACTAAAACTAACAAGGCTACATCATTTACTGTGATGGGAAATTGCTATTTAAATATTTACAGAAAATTCTTTGTCTAATATCTTTGTAGTGTTTTTCTTAAATAAATGTTATTCACATAACCAACCAAAATCTTAACCAAAAAAGTTAAAAGTAAAAGTTCCTAGGAAGTAAAAGTACTTTTACTTCCTAGGAACTAAAAGTGTTGCCTAGCAACACACACATTTTTTTTACTAATAACAAAAACATCAACTTCACTGTCCGTTTTTGGTATCAAAAGTGATCACTTTTAAGACGGTTGCGGAAAAATTAACTTACCGATTAGGTAACCAGTTGGTTGCTATGGAAACACTGACCTGGGCGGTTATAAAAAGAAAGCAATTTGAAAAATCAAAACTGAAGAGCGAAGCTTTTGGGGAATTTTATTGATAAACACGAATTGGCTACCAAATAAAATATAAATACGAAAATTTAGAAAATTTTCTTCCTTTGGAAACTAGTTTGCAATTAGCTATAAATAAACTTATTTTTTAAATATAAACATCGACGTATCCTTTCTATATTTCGTAGAGCTTCTAGAGTAATTAATTCTACATAGAAAAATTACATTAGAATTTTAACAATATAAAGATTTCAATAATAATTTCGATACTTGAAAAGTAAAATTATGGTGATTGTAAATTTATAATTTATTCTGGGTTGACACTAGCAATATAATATGAAATCATGCTGTCCGCTTGTCTCGTTCATACTTGGTTTACAAATAATAGCTTTTTCGTACAAAATATCCGGTTCGAGTACTTATGCCCCGCGGGTTTTTCCCTTTTCTTACCTGTCAGGATTTGAGAACGTAGGTTGTAGTTTACGGCAGAATGCCGGTCCGCTGGACATTACTTTTGCACTTGATAGTACCTATCACGTCGTCCGTGTTAATGAGAATATTTATTCATTAGTACTGTGTCGTCTTACGAAATATTTCTACATAAAGATAGTTAGGATACTTTCCAAAAAAATGTAAAAACATTTTTGTCTGGAATCCGTACGAGATATTATTGTTTGGGAAGGCGCGGCGGCGGTCATAATATTTACCTACTATGATCCTGGTAAAGTCAATATTAGGAGGTTAAAACGAATCTGCTCCGATACTAACGTATACTACTACCCGCATTTCTTTGCATTATTTAAATGGATACGAAAAATCTATAAAGTATATATAAAATAGCATTCACTATAAAAAAAAACATTTCCAGCATATTTCCACATTCTGTTGTAAGTTTCATGAATTAACTAAAAATGCAATACAGGGTGAACTATTACTGAAATGTATACTTTACAAGCATAATTATGTCGTTTCTTTACTCAATACTGGTTATGATTGTTTTAAAGATCACGATCAACAATTAAGTGTCAATACAAATACATTGAATGTCACTTTAAATTTTGATTAATTTGGAGAATTGTAATTTATTTCAGACTATCAAAAATAGAAAGGATAACGTGTATTTCCAATTAAAAGATCCTATCAAAATCGGTCAAAATTTTACTTTTCAATTAATGTACAGTATACAAAATATACAAAATAGACGTCAATTAGATTTCTGATTTCGATGTATTAAGTGAACTACCCAAACTTTGGAATTAAATGAACAACAAAACAATTTCTCGTTTATTCCATTTTTTGTAATTTCATTTTCATTTATAGGTAGGTATATAGCTGGTTTGTTTATTTGAAATTTCTTGGTATTGTGGCGCCCCAATTATTGCAGACTGCTACCGCTTAACTTCGAATCCAGTTACGCTCTCGAACATTCTAGAAGATTCCAGTTACGCTCTCGAACATTCTAGAAGATTCCAGTTACGCTCTCGAACATTCTGGAAGATTCTAGTTGCGCTCTCGAACATTCCAGAAGATTCTAGAAGCGCACCCTCGCCTTATGTAGGGAACGCGCGACCAGTCAACAGTCAGTCGACAGCCGCACCTGACGCGAACCGTTTCAGACGCACTACGTTCAATATTATAACTTATCTTTTACTTGTTACTTGTCAATTTTTAATTGTAAATATTTCGATAATAAATAAGTTAGTAAAGTGGCAGTGTTGAGTTTTAGTCATTAACCACACTACTACATTGGTGACCCGGACATTGAATATAAGAAAACGAGCAAAGTTAACATCACCGCGTACAGACCGCGTGATAAGTGCTTCAGTGAACGAACAGCAAGTGCAAGTTTTTTTTTTTTTGTTTAAAAAAAAATGATAGACGAACATGAGATACACGGCGCAGGAGGTGCAACAGGAAGCGAACCTACAGCGGACATAGAAGAAGTGCGTAAAGTTAAATTACCACCTTTCTGGCACGTCAACCCAAAATTATGGTTTCTCCAAGTCGAAGCCCAATTCCATACATATTCCGTGCGATCGGATACAAGCAAGTACTACACAGTAATTAGTGCTTTAGACAGTTCAGTGCTACAACAAGTATCGGACGTGCTAACTACGCCACCAGACAGAGACAAATACGAGTGTTTAAAACAACAATTAGTCGCGCGATTCACGGATTCGGAGCAAAAACAATTACGACGCGTGTTAACGGAAATAGACTTGGGCGATAAAACACCTTCACAATTATTACGCGAGATGAAAGAATTGGCGCGAAACAAAATCAGTGACGAGGTTCTAAAGACGCTATGGCTGCAAAGGCTACCAACTTCGACCCAGTTAATTTTAAGCGCGAGTCACGGCACTACTTTGGACAAAATGGCAGCCGTGGCCGACAAAATAGCAGAGGTGAATATGTATTCGGCAACAAACATTTCCGCAATTGTGCATAAACCGGAAACAGCAAGTACATCCACGCCAAACGCCACATCCGTCGGTTCCGTAGTTTGTCCAGCCCCAACAACAACCATCGCAGCTTTAGAGCAACAGATGGAAGCACTAACGAAGATGGTGGAACAACTGACAAACGACAGACGCCCGCAGAGTCGTTCTCGCAGCCGCTCGCGTCCCAGAACTCCAGCACGCGACGGCGGTGTGTGCTACTATCATAGAAGATTCGGCAACGATGCAAGAAGATGCACCAAACCCTGCACTTTTACGGCTACCTCGGAAAACTAGCGAAACCGTCGCTGCTCGAGGCGGTCAACGACGGCAACAAAACTCACCGTCTCTTTTTATTAGATAAAGCAACAGGGATGCGTTTTTTGATTGACACCGGTGCCGACGTTTCGGTCGTGCCATTACAAACCAATCAACCCATGCGACAGACACCAACAGATTTCAAACTTTATGCCGCAAACGGTACAATTATCGACACGTTTGGTACGAAGCTGTTGTGTCTCGATCTCGGTTTACGGCGCTCTTACAAGTGGGAATTCCACATCGCTAAAGTTTCACGGCCAATAATCGGCGCGGATTTCCTTCGCCATCATGGTTTACTGGTCGATTTGAAAAACCGACGCCTTAGCGACGAAGCCACCCAATTATCTGTGCTAGCCGAGTTGACATCGTGTCAGAACACTACTATATCTATAATTAACAACGATTTCAAATACAAATCCCTTTTGGCAGAATTTTCAGAAATTATATCGAAATCTCCGTATACATTACGAAAATCACATAACGTTAAGCATCATATCATAACAAAAGGACCACCTATCGCTCAAAAGCCAAGACGACTGCCTCCAGAAAAATTGAAAATCGCAAAAGAAGAATTTCAGTATATGTTAGAGCAAGGTATATGCAGACCATCTAGCAGCCCTTGGGCTAGCCCTCTTCACCTGGTACAAAAGAGAGAACCAGGAAGCTGGCGCCCCTGTGGAGATTATAGACGTTTAAATTCAGTGACAGTACCAGATTGCTACCCTATTCCACATATACAAGACTTTTCCTACCTTCTCGATGGCAAAACCATTTTTAGCAAGCTGGATCTCGTTAGAGCATATCATCAAATTCCTGTAGCTGAAGAAGATATCCCAAAATCGGCAGTAATTACTCCTTTTGGTCTCTTCGAATTTAATTTCATGGGATTCGGTCTTTGTAACGCAGCTCAAACTTTTCAACGATTTATAAACAACGTATTACAGAACCTAAATTTTTGCCACTGCTACATCGATGATATTCTTATTGCTTCGACCAGCCCGGAAGACCACCAACAACACCTTCGCACAATATTTGATCGATTACGCGAATACGGTATCACGATTAACCCATCGAAGTGCGTTTTCGGGGTAGAAGAAATCGAATATTTGGGGTATTTGATCACACCAGGTGGAATCAAACCACTTCCTGCTAGGATTGAATCAATACTAAATTTTCCACAGCCTACAACAGTCAAAGAACTGCGCAGATTTCTGGGAGTAATTAATTTTTACAGGAGATTCGTCAAGAACGCTGCACACACGCAAGCCCCATTAAACGAATTTTTACGCAACGGTACTCGTAACGATAAACGTTTGATTAAGTGGACGCCGGACACACAAGCCGCTTTCGAAGAGTGTAAGAAAAAACTCGCCGAAGCCACATTGTTAGCTCATCCTACCGAAGAAGTGCCACTTACAGTAATCACCGACGCCTCCGACACCTCCCTGGGAGCAGTGATTCAACAAAATTATGCAGGCCACTGGCAACCGCTTGGTTTCTTTTCGAAGAAAATGAGTCCCACGCAACGAAATTACAGCACATACGACCGAGAACTCCTCGCCATATACGAAGCCCTGAAATATTTCCGATTCATGCTGGAAGGACGTCAACTCATTATTCAAACCGATCACAAGCCTCTGGTCTTTGCTTTTCAACAAAAGCCAGAGAAAGCTTCTCCACGCCAGCTACGCCAACTGGATTTCATCGGCCAATTCTCAACACAAATCGTCCACATTTCAGGTAGTGATAACATAGTAGCAGACGCTCTTTCGCGAGTAGATGCTATTTCAGTACCCACCATCATAACGCCACAGGAGTTTGCGAGAGAACAGCAAACGGATGAAGATATCAACAACCTGTCCAACACATCGCTTCGCATCCGCAGAATGATACCTATTGGTTCAACTGTGGAACTAACATGCGACATCTCCACGGACAGAATTCGCCCTTACGTACCAAAGACTCTACGGAAACGGGTTTTCGATATGTGCCACGGTCCGGCCCATCCCAGTGCCCGAGCAACAGTGCGGTTGACTACAGAAAAATTTGTGTGGCCGGGTATGAAAAAGGACATAACGATGTGGGTGAAGACGTGCATAGCTTGCCAGCGATCAAAAGTCCAGCAGCACACTAAAAGCCCAATCCAGCACTTTCCGGTACCAGACGAAAGATTCCAACACGTGCACCTAGACCTGGTTGGACCGCTGCCACCGAGTCGAGGACAGCGTTATATTTTAACAATGATCGATCGATTCTCCCGGTGGCCCGAAGCAGTACCTATAGCTGAAATGACTGCCGAAGTCGTCGCCGAGGCCTTTTTCAGTCAATGGGTAGCGAGATATGGTTCACCGGTTACGATAACAACTGACCAGGGACGCCAGTTCGAGTCCGCTCTGATGAACTCGCTAGCTAACCTTACTGGAACCACACGAGCCCGAAGTACAGCTTACCGACCGCAAACTAATGGCATACTAGAACGCTGGCATCGAACACTGAAAACAGCGATAGCGTGCCACGAGACAAATAAATGGATCGACGTACTACCTACCGTTCTACTGGGGTTACGCACCGCTTTCAAGGCAGAGTTGAAAGCATCACCGGCAGAGATGTTATATGGAACAACCCTGCGGCTACCGGGTGAGTTCTTTGTTAATTCAGCAAACACTGCAAATTCCGACGCATCTCTGTTCTGCGAACATCTTCGCGAGGCTATGCGAAAGCTTCGCGCAACACCAACAACCGCGCACGGGAATAAAACTGCATTCGTGCACCCAGAACTTATAAAGTGCACGCACGTATTTTTACGGGACGATCGCGTACGTAGGCCTCTACAAGCACCATTTACGGGCCCCCACGAAGTGCTAAGTCGACGTGGAAAAGTGTACACAATTCGCGTGAAAGGGAAAGCGTATACGGTTTCCATGGACAGACTTAAACCAGCGTTTCAAGTGCCACTCAACGACGCCGACACCCCAGCAACAACAGCGACATCGACAGCTGGCAGACCACTCAGGCGCACCATTCGATTCCAAGCATCGTGACTCATTAACTAAGTCACTAGGAAGGGGGTAATGTGGCGCCCCAATTATTGCAGACTGCTACCGCTTAACTTCGAATCCAGTTACGCTCTCGAACATTCTAGAAGATTCCAGTTACGCTCTCGAACATTCTAGAAGATTCCAGTTACGCTCTCGAACATTCTGGAAGATTCTAGTTGCGCTCTCGAACATTCCAGAAGATTCTAGAAGCGCACCCTCGCCTTAAGTAGGGAACGCGCGACCAGTCAACAGTCAGTCGACAGCCGCACCTGACGCGAACCGTTTCAGACGCACTACGTTCAATATTATAACTTATCTTTTACTTGTTACTTGTCAATTTTTAATTGTAAATATTTCGATAATAAATAAGTTAGTAAAGTGGCAGTGTTGAGTTTTAGTCATTAACCACACTACTACAGTATACTATTTCACTGCATGAATTACGTCTGATGGGTAACATAGAAAATGTCAACCAAAACGCCCTAAAGTTCCTGAATATTAGCCTTGCTTGTTATTTCCGTTCCACTTATTTTGTAAGTAATGGAAAAATAAAATCTAAATAAGTATTTGAAATTATATTCTCTCTCTCCCTCTTTCTCTCTCTCATTAAAATACGATAAAGCAGTTGAATGCAAAATCAGATAACAACGCAAAATTTAAAGAACATGGTAGTAATAAAAAACTATATAGCCAATATGAAATATTGCCATCTATGATCACATGACAGTTCTAAAATTGAATAACTTTTGAAAATAAAGGGTTTCTTTTTCATTAATATTACGTTAGTCGTAGAAAAAATACTGTATGGCATGCAACTAACATTTAATGGCTCTTAAGACACTCATAGGTATACATTACGTAATTCTCATATTTGTGTCTTAAGAGCTATCATTAAATATTGAGTACTATTGAAATCGAGTGGTGCAACAGCCAACTGTGATTTTAAACGATAGAATTTTAAAATTAAAATTTTAACTATCGTATTTTTTTCAGCGGAAAAATTGGATGAAAAGCTACACCGACGTACGACTGTACGAATGGGAATTCGGGTTGTTCAACGAGCAGCCGCACCACCTTCACCCTTTCTATACAATCCTGTGGGAACGCAAAACGTATCAAAACAACGCAATAAAAATGGCCACAAAATTCCTCTCTTTAATTGTAAAAGCGCACCATTACAAACTCCAGTAAAAATCGATTCTCCAAAGTATAAAAATAGATCACCTGACATCGATTTACAGAAAAGTAAGTTGAGTTTAAAAGATGAATTAGATATTTCTGTTGAAAAAAAATCACGTACCGATCACGAAGGAGAAGTTTTAATAGAACCAGATAATATGAAAAATCAACATAAAAATGAGGAAATTGAGTGCCGCGTCGAAGATGACACACGGGACAAAAAGGAGGATATCGCAGACCGTCTTACGGAAACGTGGGATGAGAGCGACCTTAAGGAAGAAAATAAATCTGTTCCGGGAGTTATAAGTAGCAACAAAACGCCCACACACGTTTCCTTTAAGGACCAGTTGACAAACGGGATAGACAACACGGAACACGCCACTTCGCATACGAATGGCTGTGTTTCGGACAATGACGAGAAGGGCTCGCCTACAAAAATCACACCTGAACAAACCGAACCACCTACTGAAGAAAAGAAGGTAAGATGTGTTTACCAACACTTATTTTTTACACAATTTTTCCTTTTAAAATTAGAGGGTATTGTAGAAAACAAAATAAACACAATCGGATTGGGCTTTACTTTTAAGTCATAAATCCTTGAGCTTTTAGAGCCTTTCTACCAAAATCCTATTTACCTTATGTTGTTATATTGTATGAATTGCTCCAAAATCTGTTAATTTTCTTATTCAGTACAACACAAACGTTTCGTTCGATAAGATTTTCTTTTCAACCATATTAAAAGATGCACATTTTTACGTAAATAAGTCAAAAACAAAATTGAACAATTCACTTTTAAGTACATCTGGACAAAGTGTAAGAACTAACTTATTATTCCCTAGGTAACACATTGATATTGTACCATAAAATTATCCAAGCGCAATCATTCATAGGCCTTATGCAACTATCCCAAACGACGCGCGACGTGAATGTTTTCTTCGCCTGAAACAAACTTTTATTAAACAATCCTAAAAATACGTGTAGTCAAAATATGTACCTATTTCATCTATCGTAGGCCCGGATTTCATGCGCCGAAAACTATTTCAAATTAGGCTTTGCTAGAGGGGATAATGACTTAATATCGACAATTTAATGGGTGTGTGGTAATGGAACCACCAACGCAAAAGTAATCCGTTTATTAGAAAGTTGGGTATTATAAGGACCCGTCAGTTCGGTCACGGACAACTAAAGATAACATTAAACCTAATCCCCTTTCGTCCGCAGTTATTGAAGGGGTATTTTATATTTTGAAGTTGAAACTTGGGATTAGGTGTTAGGACATTTAGCATTTAAATTTGTTGAATAATGTAGTAGTTAAATTATTTCGGATCCGACAGAATTGCGGTATTAACAAATTATAACAAAAAACACAATAACTAGGAAATACTGGGTGCTGAAAAAATGGCGTATTAACTCATTGGTGCGAATGTTTGTTCCCTTCTCGATTTTGTCATACCTTTATCAAGTCTTTTACTGTCCAGCCCTTACTCAATCATAAAGGTTTGTTTGTTCAAAAATAGCTTCGTTGTCATAACTGAATGTAGTTTCTAAAGTAATGTCTTTTAAATTTTTTATGCAGAATCCTTCAGCTGGCATTCGCGATCTAAGTCACTAATGTTAAATACTAACTGATAAGTGCGAAATGTGATAATAGAATTTAATTTAAATGCAATTGCCTACCAGAAGTGCAGCGACTAATGGGAAGAAAATCAAAAAATCAAAATTCAAAGAAATATGCCAAACACCAAGATATTTCATCACCGTTAATGTAACAACTTCTAAGAGCAACAACCACTTCAAAATTTACTGCCACATTGTACACGACCGACGTAAAACTTTTCATATTAATCAACAATGCATGAGAGTCCGATTACAGTTTATCTTCATTTCAAGAATTCTGGAAAAGCGACAAACCATGAAATTGTAGTAGAGTATAAAAACTCAGACTACAGGGTGGGTCTGCTAAGAAGAATCAGATGAATATCTCCGTTTTCTGAAGTATTAAAGTAATTCTACTTGGATAGGCTATAATTTTTTAAAAATCAATACTTTTATTGATAATTATCGTTTGCTGATTACTGAAGCCGTAACTTAATAGTAAATTTTGAAAAAATTAAAGTAGGTACCTATTAGTAGTAATTAGGATTACTAGCCAGTTGCGCCGTTGCCACTTGCGCCGACTCATTAAATCTTGCCATTTGCGCCGCTTAAATTAAATCTTTAGGTAAAGATAGCCATTTGCGCCGAAGTATCTTAATCCCACTGCAATGTAATGATAAACAGTCATTAAGCAGTATCTGGACTAACAAAGTGTAGTAACTTAATATGAAAGCAAACCATTAATGCCTCAATTTGCTATTTTGTCAACATAAAAACTTACATTACATTACATCGAAATGCACTTTTTCATCATTAATAACGATGGAAGTATTAAGTAAGTAGTGTATCAACGCCATCAAATGATTGCTATTGATGATTACTATTGCTGTTTGTTTTTAAATTTTCAAATTTGTTTAACTTTTTTCTATCTCTTTCAAATGATTCGTGTAATAAAATATCACTGCCAGGCAATTGTTTGTTTTATCTTAAGACTGTAAAATTGCACACAAAAAATTGGCTCAATCATTTATTTAGAGTTTGAAAGGTGTGGGTTTGAAGTAATATTGGTCCAGCTCTTATTATTCGGACTTGAAGTACCTACGTATTTTAATTGTTTGTGCGGAATTCACCTGTAGGGTGTAAATAACTTGCTGCGGAAATTACCAATACCTGCAGAACCAATAAAAAAAATTTTGCTTCTATAACAGAAAATTATTTTAAGTTACTAAAATCTCCCCCTAATGGTTTGCCTTAAGATACTGATTTTGCATTCGGCGCAAATGGCAACTTTTACTTGAAACAAACATTTAAGCGGCGCAAATGGCAAGATTTAATGAGTCGGCGCAAGTGGCTACGGCGCAAATGGCAAGACACCGTAATTAGTACCTACCCTACCATATGAGTGCAGTCTTGCCATAATACAACAAGATATGGTAACAAAGAAATTGTAATATCTCAAACAATTTATCGGTTTATCGGTAAACCTTAAAAAATATTTGACTGTAGGTACCTATAAATAGAGAGAGTTGCCTGTTACAGTTTACCCAAGCAGAATTATTTTAATACTTCATATAACCGTGATATCCGCAGCTTATTCTTCTTAGCAGACTCACCCTGTATAATACCTGTGCAGGCTACGTGAATTAATTAATTGTGCTGTATTTCGTACGCATGCTGAAATTAATCCATCTTTTCCACTAGCACCACGCTTTTTCCACGACCGACCGTGGCACCGAAAGTATATAAAGGCCAAGTTCTAACATACAAAACTTTTTCTAATACCCTCAACGTAAATATTTTTTAATAAAAGTCCCTAGGGGTTTTTCCATTATTGCGTGTTTATTAATATTATTCTGTTTACAAACATCCCCCATAAGAAATCATTATTTATGTATCCGTTTCCGTGGACGTATACATATGTGAGCGACTAATTCACCAGATAAATCAATATTATTTCCAAGCGAAAAAAGTTGAGATATTTAGCCTCAAGCAGTCAAACACCCCATCAAAGACAAAACACTGTTAATCAATTATATGAAAAACACTGGTTTTATTTTATTAGTGAGTAGCCGGAACGATCACCTTATACAGCAATCACAAGGTGCAACAAATGTAAATGCGGCAACAAAATTACTTTTTGAAATTTTAACAAATACAAATAACTTGATATAAGGACAATACCATAATGCGATTTCACTAGGCGGGTCGTAACATGCACAACTTATACCTATGTACAGAATGTTGCTAAAATGGCAGGTAGTACAGTTATCCATTGCAGTTGAGATACTGATTAGAAAACTATAATACAAAGGTGTCTTTTCTTTGCTAGTTTCATAGTTATTCTCAGTCGCAAAGATCCTATTTTTTTAAACCGTTGCTAGCTCCACGGCTGACGTGGATATAATTCTGACACAAAATCCACGGCATAGGTTATTGTCAAGGGGTGACGTCATTCATTCGGCGACGCGAATACGAGCTGCACCTACTGCGCATGTGCGGGGACAAACTTATTTCATTATGAAAGTTTCAAACATTTTCATATTTTACATTGATTCTTAATTGATTTGCAAGTTGAATACGACCAATTAAAAATACTAGAGTAAAGTTTGTCTAAGTCCGAGCGATTGATTTTGTTTGCAGTTAATAATTATTATCATTAGATTTCTCAGAAACAGACTTTTACGCCTTGGGAGTAGGCAACCATTCGTACGCACCTCTGTCCCTATAATCTCAGGAAGCTGAAATAATTGTCCAAGTTCCCAGACATGCGCCAGGTCGGCCGATAACGTCACCCCATGATAATGACGCAATGCCGTGGATTTTGTGGCAGAATTATATCCACGTCAGCCGTGGAGGTAACATCGGCTTTTTTTAACGTTTAACACTTCCATATTGTTGATCAATCGAATGTAGAGTATATCTTAGCAAAGTCTTAGGTTAAAAATATTCCGTACGCTATATTCCTTATTCTGAAGAATAAAAAAAACATAATCATGAAATAGTGAGTAATAATGTCACTATCAGTTATGTCTCTAGTGCTTCTCTTCTATCTGTAATGGTTACAAACTTATTTTGGGTTGAAAATTTAAGAGTTTTTCACTTCTTTTTTTTTAGAATATTTCAGTTGTCAAACATTGATCAAAAACGAGGACGTTTGTTTGGACAATTTAGTGGTATATGCATTTTTACTTGTATACCTTAAAATTATAGGATTACAGTAAGTGTTATCAAAAGTAATCATAATTAGAATATAGCTAATTTTATTATGAATTTCCCGCTACGCCCTACGGCAAAGTGCACTTCATGACGACCCTCAGAGAGGAGTCATTTTTTAACCACTAATGGCAGTCCATCTTAAATATAAGTTCGTGACATCCTGACAAAATATTTTCTTTTATTACATGCTCCTCATAATTATATTAAGGCATTTCTGAAATAATAAAACCAACCACATTTATTTTCTACCGAAGAGCTATGATTTTTGTTTAACAAGTAGAACTTTCCATGCTGACATTATTAAAATAAAGTGAATTTCATGCTTTTGACATGGTTTTACATAATAAATTTACATCGTGTTCGCAATTAACTTTCGTCTCTAAAATATATAGTTTGTGTATAGTTTATAGAGGTACCATTAAATTTATATACCTATTATATGTTCACACATTGTATTACCTGAAACCTGTCTATCCTGCAAACGAATTTGTCAATCAGTGGAAAATTACTTTAGAATATTTCGACTAATCGATGCATGCACAAACTCACTAGATGATGAAAAATCGTTCATGTATGAGTTTGCAAATCAAACATTTTCTATAATACAAGAATGCTTTTTCTTAAAACAACGAAATCCCATTAACTCCTCCTTTTATTCGATAACCGAAGAAAGTAGTACTCTTCTCGCTACGATCTTACATACAAATGTTTATTTTGCAGCCAGAAAAGTTCGAACCTCCATGTGGTGGAAAGCGTCCAAGTTTAGCAGCCTTCCTCGCCCAAGTGCCTCCACCACACGCTACTGTTGAAAAACCATTTTTGTTAAGCGACGGCCGCGTAGAATTGGAAGCTTGTTTAGATAAGGGTATATACTCACATGGGGAAGAAGTGCAGGTGTCCGTGCAACTTCGAAACTTCAGCAATAAAACCGTAAAACGAATAAAGGTTAGTTGTAAGTACCCAAAATAATTGTCCCTGCCATTCGCCTTTGTAATTTTTTATTTTATTACAATCCTTATTGCACCTTATGGTTCCCAAACAATGCAAATATTAGGATTTATTATTTCATCGCATATTAAGAATTTCATTAATCAACAGCATCTGCCTGATACTACGCGGACTTTTGGAAATATTTGGAGCAATAGAATCCCATTTTGCGCAGGAATAATTATATTATACCAAGTATCCTCGAGAAGACGGAACATAGGTGGTAGATTAGAACAAGGCCAACTGTATCTAATGCCGCATTAGATACAGTTGGCCTTGATTAGAAAAACACGAAACGCCCCCTAGCGACTGGGGTGGAATTTACACATGGTCGCAGTCGCAGTCCGTCGTGCTCTTTCGATTGGCACATATAATATTATATATAATATATAATAATAATATATAATATTTCGAAAATAAATGAGCTAGCGAAGCGCGTTTTTCGCTAGTCGAAAGAGCACGTCGGGCTCTTTCCGACTGCCTAGTAGTGTCGTAATCAATGAGTAAAGAGTACTACTAGTAGTAGAACTACTCTTTATTCATTGGTCGTAATATAGCGGACAGTAAATGACGTCATAATAACGTGGTCCATACGTTTATACTGAACGTGTTTTTCTTGAGAGCAATAAATTCAATTATATCAATTGAAGGTATCAGAAACCGGGATATTAAAGGTTTGTTCCAACAAGCGGTTCTGGTACAGTTCATGAATCAGTTCAGGAACGATTTTAAGCGCATGCCTTAAAAAAGTACTGTCTCTGAACTGGTTTTGCTGCGTGTTGGAACGTTCACCATTGAATATTGTAGGTTAGGTGATACCATCACAAATGATCACGATCCTTGCGCGCATGCTTTAAGAAATCGTCCCTATGAGTTCTAAGTCAGGACCAGGAACTGATTTCACCGTTCTCGAATCGGTTCGGAATTAGTTCTGTCGACGTTGGAACGCTCTGTGAACTAGTACCAGGATACGTTCCGTATTTGTTGGAACGCTAATTTCAATTTGCGCACACTCCGGCCAGTTCCGAACCGATTCGAGTGTTTGTTGGAACAAACCTTAAATAACACCAGTTTATTTAGCACATAATTATAATCGTCATAATTACGTCGGCTATATTACGGCACCGCTTTCCTAATGGTACCCATTCACCTACAGGCGGCCTGAAGGCCGTGGACTGCAGATTGCTTGTCTGCAGTCCAATTTTCAACATCCACCTACAAGTCGCCGGCAGGTCTAAACCAGCATCCGCAACAAAACTGCAAGTGTATGCCCAGTTCTCGCCAGTTCTGACCGACCGACGGCCCGATCTTTACAGCAACCTAAAAATTTACCTTCAGTCCAAACGTTAATTGCGTTTAATTATCATAATAATGGGTGGTAAAACCAAAGAACTCTGTAAATATTTTTACATTTAAACAAGGTTTAACCAGATTTATTAGTAATTTTTGAAAACAATCATTACCCATTCGGAGATAATTCTTTAAATCATCAGCACGGCATCTTTGAAGTTTCTTCACGAGCTTCATGCGTGAGAACTTATTTCGTTCAAAAAGCCAATCTTTCACCCAAAACCGTTTATGCGGTTTATTAGGTTCTGATAATAAAATTATCAAAAAAGCGACCAATTTCTCATTTGCAATCATGTCACAAAGCTCACCTCAAGACTGAATGCCGAGTGTATGGTTAATTGTCAGTCCGCCTGCAGGCGGAGGCCTCTCCGTCCTGGACTGCAGGCAAAAACTTAAGTTGTGATCTGAATAATGTGTGGCCTCTATCAGACTTTGCCTGCAGTCCTGGCCTGTCAGGCCAAAATCTGCAGGCCGCCTGTAGGTGAATGGGTACCATAAGAAACCAAAGATAAACGATCGCCACGTAAAGTCGACCATAGCCGCTAGGGTGGGTTTACTTTCTTTCTAGCGCGTATCATTGCGTCTTCTCGAGGACACCCGGAATGTTATTCTTTCTTCTTGTTTCAAATCCTTGTTCGATAAATAATTATGCGTTGAATTTAATTGGAAGTAATCAAGTAATGGTATTTTCTGTTGGATTAATAACTTTCTTACATTGCTTGTCAATAGAGTGTAGAATTCAAATCCGATATATGTCAACTGAATAATTAAAACTTTGGTTTTGCTATTCTGCTGCCAGCTAGCTAAACTCCTTCGTGTGAGAAGATCAAAGCCCTTCACTTCATATTTCATTTTACACGGAAAGATCAGTTTAGTAGAGCACCCTATGCGGTAGTGTATACGCTTTGTTGTTGTTTGTATGAATTTTGTCGTATATTTAGCTTGATATTTTTGGATAAAATTTCAAACTGATCTAAAAATATAATTCTACCAACCGATATTTACAACAAAAACATTCATTTGTAATATTTGTGTATTTATATAAAGTTAACGGTGCTATATTTTCTCGCCTGTAGCTAACGCCAACAAAACATGTGACCCCTTTATAGGTTTTTGAATAAGACATTTTTATTATAGCAAGCGTTAATTAATCGATCGCCTAAACCTCCTCGGATAAAAATGGCAGGGTAACACGTATTTCTATATTTAAAGCACCCTGCACTATGGTCATTTAACATTACTTGATCTAGGTTAGAGCCGCGTTTGGATATTCTCTGCTTCATTTTTTATATTTATCCGGGCTCTATCTGTATTTTACTCTTTCTTGCCAGTTTCGAAACCAAGCCTATTGTTGTTATATGGTTGGTATTTGTGCATCTCAAACTGTTATCAATTTTGCTATTGAATCAGGTTAAGGGACATTATAAGCTATCTCTGCATCACAGTCTGTTCTATCGCCATCGGTGCGATTTTCATTTATCGGCAGTGATCTTGGTCGCCTGGCAGTTTGGATGCTATGGGCAGGGTATTATCCAGGTTAGATAGTGATTTTCGATACATATCGCTTTTTTATCTAAAATTTTCGCAGATACGATGCACTTTACATGCGTGTAGCTTTAATTCAGATGAAGATTTTCGGTATTTTAAACACCGTTGCTAGCTCTACGGCAGACGTGGATATAATTCTGACACAAAATCGACGGCATTACGTCATTGTCATGGGGTGACGTTTAATCGGCCGACTCGGCGCATGTCTGGGGACTTGGAAAATTATTTCAGTTTCCTGAGATTATAGGGGCAGAGATGCAGTACGATTGGTTGCCTACTCCCAAATGTAATGATAATAATATTATTAACTACAAACAAAATCAATCGCTCGGACTTAGAGAAACGTTACTCTAGTATTTTTTATTGGTCATATTCAACTTGAAAATTAATTAAAAATCAATTTAAAATATGAAAATGTTTGAAACTTTCATAATGGAATAATTTTGTAAGTCCCCGACATGAGCAGTAGGTGAGCTCGTATTCGCATCGCCAAATTAATGACGCACCCCTTGACAATGACGTAATGCCGTGGATTTTGTGTGGAAATTATATCCACGTCTGACGTGGAGCTAGCAACTGCGAATTTTAAACATATTGAAATATTTAAACAGGTATGCCATTAAGAAATCCTCCTTAACTTTATTAGCTACGACTACATTATATCGGTTAGAAAAATCAAGGCATACATTTGAAACCTTTGAATTGCCATCTCTCAGGCGCGTATTCAGATGGGGGGGGGGCAAAATTTTTCTCTAATTAAAATAAACGATGTACCTATTCCTATAATAATCTAGTTCACATAAGTGCGATGTTGGCGTAATACGTTATGGTAACAGTACAGTATCTAAGGTCCTACGTTATGATATGGTATCTCTATTGAAGTAATAATACACATAATACAATTATTAGTAACTAACATTAGTAATAACCAATTGTCATAAATATTACAAAATTTACCGCATACGCGCGGGAAAAGTTTTGCCGCACGCTGCTATGGCAACAACAATGAAAATGCTCATTATAAAACAAGGCACAACTTTGGATAGGCTACTTTCCTTGTGGGTTGTAGGAAGAAAATATGAATTAACTAAACCTATAAGATCATGATCACAAAAATATTTATGTACGCATGTTATAAGAAAATAGGTACCTACTAATGTCATGGTGTTTTTCAACACCAAAACATACTTGCTTAAAGAAACCCTTTGCTGTTTTAATATCGATAATGCAACTCTTCGTAAACAAAAGCTTGAAAGCCAAAGTACATCAGAGATAATCTTGTAGATGATTCCCCTTTTAGTCAAATTGTATTCTTTATAGCTTTCCAAAATATGTTTCTAAAACCTATAAATAACAAGGTGCTTTTGCAGTTTATAACATCCTGCCACAACTTTTATAGGTTGAGAAGTTTTATGACGCTATCTTCATATTATTGATATTTTGCAGAGATAAATGGTAAAAGAGAATGACAACATAACATATTTAATATGTTTTCAAAGAAAAGGGTTAGTTTGCTTGTTCTTCAATGGCAACAATTATATGTGTAAATAAAACTTCAATTTGAACCTAAAAATATAACAAGGATTTCAATGAAAAGTGGCTATAAAATGACTAAACATATATTAGAGTACACCGCACTCCGCAGATAAAACAAGGTGTATTTTCCACACGCTAAAGGTCGATAAAAGTGTAATAAAGGTTTTAGATGACAGCATAGGCGTAGATCAGGTCTGACAACTTGTACCTACCTTCGGTTTCGTTCGTTCAGTTCATCTCTTAAAGTGATGAATCAGAAAGATTTGCGTGATAAATTCTATTTTAATATAACAAAGTGGTTCTTGGATCTAATAATAAATTTTTGAGTTTAGATACATGTCCGTTTCGTTCAAATATACCTAATTGCGATAAGTGTAAGGCAGATAATTGTCTGTGTTTGGATAGGTACTAAAAGTGAACCCTATGGGGAGCGTATCAAATCAAACACAAAAATTAGTACTTACCCAGATTTTCATATTTTCTCCCAATTTATTTACTGTTGAATTTTATTCAACTATTCAGCCAATTCAATAATTCAAGAATTACGTATTTGGTAAAACACCTTATTTCTCATGAACCAACATGTCTCGGTAGGTACCTACTCTTTCAAAGGTACTACTTGTTTAATCAGGAAAAAGTGTTTCTAACATGCATGGAGTATTGTCGCGAGATAGAACTAGAAATGGTACGATTCTCGTCTCGTCTCAAAAAACGCGAGACGAGAAATGGTTGTTTGTTTTGTAGGAATATACAGTGTTTCCCGAAAGTAACGGATAAATTCAATAAAATCGTTGAGAACAATATTTCAAATAAATACTCGGACACGTCGATTTTTATTTTTAAATTATGATTTAGAGATGTAATTTTCAACCCCCCACCACCCAACCCCTAAGCGCTGCCAACTCCAGCTTTAAAAATTCAAATAGCAAGGAATCCTTTCTGATATCTCATCTGATAGCATTTTTTATGCTGAATACAACAAAAACAAGTTTTTCAAAATCGGTTGATAAATAACGGAGATATTTACCAAAATGTATTAAAATGACGGTGCCAATATTCGAGCAGGCGTTGCGTTGGTACGGCTCTAGCAATGGGTGGTAAAAAAACAATTGCAACCTGTTTGCAATTGTTGAAAATTACATCTCTAAATGATAATTTAAAAATAAAAATCGACGTGTCCGAGCATTTATTTGAAATATTTTTCTACGATTTTATTGAATTTATCCGATACTTTCGGGAAGCACTGTATATATTATATGGCGAAACATCCAACACCTACTTAACAAAAATAGAATTTTTTTCTTTTATATATTTATTAGAAATTCTTCTGCATGACTGTAAAGGGAATGCTACTTAATAATGCCAACATTCAATATGGCGGCCATAAGAAAAAAGAAATTGACCGCCGTATATTGAAATCTAGAGGTCTTAGAAAAAAATGAGATCATGAGTAAATTCCCTATAAAATTCTACAGGAAGCGGTAAAAACTGAAGCAGTTAGGATTATAAATAAAGAAACCACAGGCAAAAAAAGAGAACAGCAAATTTCAATTTTATGATGTTATCTAGTAAGCTTTAAATATTTTTAAACTTTTGAAACTGGTTGCAAACTGATTCCCAAAATAGGCAATTTTTGTCTCGGGTTATTATAGTGACCCGAATAAAAATTTACACATAGTCAACGATTCTTGGTTTACGCCCCCAAATTTGTCCAAACAGCCCCATCTGCTCATAGGGCTTTTGTGACTACATGTCTTATGTTTTCCACATGGTTGAAGGTAAGCCTGATGGTGTCCAAGAGTGTCCCAGGTCGTGGTCCCAGGTATTTTATCTCTGCTGCCCTCATTATGTAAATGTTGTACATTTTATACACACATTGGTGTCTCGTAAACTAAATTTTTAATTATACCCCATAAAAGGCTTCAAAAGGTGTAATCAATTTGTGGTAGATCCTCTTCCAATTCACATAGGTATCTTCAAAATTTTAAGTAATTCCGTAACTAGTTTCCAATACTGTGATTAGGGCATCCGCTTCAAACTACAATGTTGGATGAAATTCCTCAAGTACAATTTATTGATGAGAGCATGCTGGGTGGTCATATCAACTGCTAAATCTAAACAATTCAAGAGTAATCTTCCCATTCTCTCAAGAAGTGATAGTACTTAGTTCGTTCTTTTAAGGTCTTAGATTATATACAGCTTGTCTTGGGAATTGCCATAATAAATTGCAATGTATACGTCGTCTATGATTTGAATTTTTATCTACTATTATAATGCATTGGTCGGTTCCTCATCCATCGTCGGTATTTTACGCAAGCAGCACATAGCAAACTCGCAAACCACCGTCGTGTTCTAATTTTGTGAAAATTTAGCTATATCATTATTTATAATTTCTAAGTATAATATGCTGGTATCTTGCCATGCTACTAAGCGTATAGGTTTCAAGGGATGTTGCAAAAACCAAGATATATGAATATGGGACTACAATATACATATTTACAACAACAGCGTTTTCGGAAGTTTTCCTTATAAAGGGCACGCCTTTTAATCAGAACTCATCTGATGTTGAGTATTACGCTAATCGAAAACGACTGTCAAAAATATTTCCACGAATGAGGGTTGTTTGTTCACTTGGTCACCATCAGCGAAAACTGACTTTAAGTGGTAACCAACGATACGATAGATGTCGCACGAATGTCTTCGCCTTGTAACTTGTTACTGCAATATTCTTTAAATTTTCAACCGCGAACGATTGGCAGGTGCCGCGAATTTAATCTTGGTTGTGCATTAATTAATAATTTCGTTGTTCTAAGGCTGCAGTTTACACTTCGAACATTGCTAGGTAGGACTGGGCGATATTTTTTACAATCAATGTAAAATGATTATTAATTCTAAAATAATGGACCTTATTTTTTTCAAAAATCAATATAATTCAGCATTTATAATTTTATGTATAAACAACACAAATAACATAGTACACCTTTAGGCACTTTCAACCTTTATCAGATAACAGACAAAAGGATTACAACGGATTACAAGTTTCTATCAGGTGTTAGATAGTGTTACAATAAGAATGGCTACCCACACAGAAATTATTATGTTAATTGTTGTAAATAGTTATGCAACTTGTACAGAAAATAGATATTTATTGCAGGTAAACGCCACCCTTTACGGAAAATAATGCAATTTCCGAATAATGCCTTGTCAGTGGTTTAATCGTCAAATAAAAAATTAAGGCCCGGTTTATTCACCTACCAGTAAAGTCCCGAGTAGCTACTTGACAATTAACTTTATAGGTTACCCGGGTAACAGGACTATATTAGTCCTGTTACCCGGGTAACCTATAGAGTTACTTGTCAAGTAGTTACTGGGGACTTTACTGGTAGGTGAATAAACCGGGCCTAAATTGTGTAAGCGTAATAAATAAAAAGTGCTTTGGAAGCAAAACATGGTTCCTTATTTCTAATGTCTTACTTCTTTAAAAATATAATTTTTAAATGTTAAAAGACAATCAAAACAGTGGAGGGGTTATAAATAAGCACAGCAAATTAAATCTTCAAAGAAAAATTTAATATTCTATCTACTACAAAATAAAAGGGCCGTGGTACTTTATAAAACAAAGAAAAAGAAATAAAATCTCATTTAATAAAAGTTCTACCTGGTGGTATTTTAAAAATGCTTAGAAAGTCAGATGAGATTGGTTTTATTGATTTCTGTACTCTTTTCCTTTCAATTCTCGAGAGAGTTAAAAATTTAATGAAATACTTTCGTCAAAATACTTCGCTATCCTGTTACCCCTTTTAAAGCTAAAACCAGGCTTCTTAACTAGAAACTCGGCTTATCCGTTTACGAGGTAGTTGATTGACGTTTCCTTAATCACCTTTAAAACAGAAAATAAAACACTGACCGTAGTCGAATCTCGTAGACAAAGAGCATTGGATGTAAACCGATATTCGTAATTACAAATACGATTACGAGAAACGGGGGTTTTAAACTAAATTTCAAACTACATACCCTTCGGGTTTTACAAAACTGCTGCCAACTAAGGGATTGTGGTGAAACATAAAAACTGCTGATAAATGCAATTTTGGTCGGCACGTTTGTTAGTTTATTTTATATTCTTCCTGTGTAGTTATAACCGAATTCCTTTCTGTCTCCAGGTTTTTCTTTAATGTCCTTCCCTTAGAGCCGTTTTACACGCTAGAGATTTACTCCGAAAATTACTGCGAAAGTTACTCTGAAAATTTTCGCAATAATTCTTGGCAAAATTTTCTTACTGCTCGTTTTACACGTCCATAAAATTTGGCAATAATTATTCTCGTACGCATGCTCATTTGACAAGTCAGCAAGGTGGATACCTGCCTATTACCTTGAAGCAAAGCATGGTCTTAGCTCATTGTCGTAACCTAACCTCTACGATTTAGCGGTCTTTATAGTTTTGTGTTTTTGTTTTGGCGTTGAAGGGTTGAAGAAGTGTTTTCGCTGTTATTGGTAAATCCTAGAGGTTAGGTTATGGCCATGAGTTAAGATAAGACACCTCTATTTTAAAATTGAGCTACTGCGCATTTTCTCGGGCACTTTACTGCCAAGAAATCGAGAATATAGAACCGTTTACTATAATAATTTTCGCAATAATTTTGCGAGTAAAATTGCTGTATTACACGTCACAGATTTATTCCGAAAATTTTCAGAGTAACTTTCGCAGTAATTTTCGGAGTAATTCTCTGGCGTGTAAAACGGCTCTTAGAGCTGTCTGACACGAGACTAATTCAGTACTGAATTTAATACAATTTTTGCGCGCGCAGATTCAGTTAAAAATTAGTTCGTGACTACAAAATTGCTGTCTGACACGTAAGTACCAAAATCAGTACGTGCGCATGCGCTATAGCTGCTTATTTTAGCCTCTAAATTTAAATATGAAGTAAGATGATCATGCTGAACTGTCAATAGAAACGTAGTTGTAAGTGAAATAAAAGCAGATTTGGATCGTCACGGGCGAATGCTCTAGAAGCAGCCACAAATATAATAACAATAATGATGATGCATATTAACAAAAAAAAAGAAGGCAAAAAAGGGCCCAAAGAAAGCTCGAATTTGGGGTATGCTTTATACAAATCAATTAGGAACTGAACTTGTACTTGTGGCCACGACATTTCACACTTTTTTATAAATAATAATAACAATCAGATGAAACTCGACCTAAACAACAATACCACGTGATAATCTGACAGTTATGATATGATCACACAGCAACGCGTCGATTCAGTCAGTTTCATGCTGAAATTTAGAACCTGTTCTATTTTCTTGCATCCAAGCTTACTGAATCTGCGCGCGCAGAAATTGTATTAAATTCAGTACTGAATTAGTCTCGTGTCAGATGGCTCTTAGAATAAATTAACAAACTTATTTGTCTTGGATGAACGTAGATAATTATATCCTGCAGCAAAAATTTTAAAAGAAAATATGAAAAATTCCAATTATCCTTGCTCTAGTGTTGTATTAAGCTCAGTCCTCGGTTTACAAAATTCGTAATTTCGTAACAAAGCACAAAAGCTTGTTATAAAGTGTTCTGTTAAAAAGGAAAAAAATAATGCGTTTCAAGGCGGTAGCGGTGAAATACCATCCGTTTAATAGCCTAATTGCTCTTGGTAAATTGGTAAATTTAAAACAATTACTACAATCAAAAATTTTATTTGTTTTAGTGCTTCAATGGCTTTTCAACAAATTTTACAAGTAAAGGTTCCACGCGTCTCCCTTACACATTATTCATTTCTGTAGTAGATTATTTTTCCTTGAATATTTCTCTTCGAAAACCTGATAACGTAGTTTACTTTAACGAGACGTCTCAAAGATGCTAAAGCCAGGAGTAGCCGTTACAACTGACCCTTGAAAAGGAAACTTATGCTGAAACCAACGAAAAATGGAAAAGATTAAAGTAATCAAGGTTCTATACACGTGGACATTCTTTGGATTTATTATTGCAGCATTCATTTTAAATTATTATTAATTCTTACGAATGAAACTATCAAATTTACTACGGGCCGGTTTTATAAAGTCTGGTTGACCGACGGTTCACTCAACCACAATCAATTGTCAAGGATACAATTCTTCCATGACAATTTATTGATCGAGATTGAGCCAACCGTTGGTCAACCGGACTAGTAATTTGCCCAGTCACAGTATATCGCTTACGATATACTGTGGCCCAGTGATCATTTACTTTTCAGCTCTAGTTAGCCATGGAAATTTAAGTCATGACTTTGATTAATTCACAAAAAATTGTAACAGACCTACATCGTATTACGACGTTAAAACAAGTACCTCGACTAAATTCTGTGGAGACAGGGTGAGTTCTTGCACTAAAAAAATGCTGTTAACAAAAAGATAACATAATCAAGAAAAGGAATTATTAAATGGGCGCCACTGCAACTCTAAAATTGTCTGATCTCATAATATGATTCTTCTGTCAGTTCTAGGTAACCGAAGTAAAAAGTGGAATTGCGAACCTCCCATTTCGTTTTTGGTATTCTACAGTATGTCAGTATTTATAGTTTTCGACCTCGCAGCGTCTGAAAATCACTTGAATGCGTAACACGGCAAATGAGACTATACGGGTTCGATACGTACGTAAGAGAGACGCGCATGGGTAGTCATACGAAATCTTCACAATTTACAAAACGCAGCTGAACTTCGCGAAATTCTCATCAACCGTACATTTTAGCTGTGAATACCTTATACTATGTGATAGACAATTAAAGTTTGCATTTAATTATATAATAATATACAGGTGTTTCATTTAAAATAACAAAGTTGCTTATTGTACTGTGAAAAGCAAACACCCTGTGTACATGAATTGAGCAAAATGCAGAACTATATAGTGAACAACTTTTATATATGAACTTCTTTCATATTTTAACTAATAAAGGAGCAACTATTTCCGATTTTCAAAACCTGGTAGAGGATGCCACATTTCCAGCACATTTCTTTTTTAATTATTGATCCGCACCATGTAGCGCCGGCAACTTTGCCCCAATTTAACCGTCTTCCTATCTCTTACGGTTTCCGAGATCCCAATGGTGAGCCTCGAATTTCAATAACCCTGTATTAGTGTGACATTTTCTTAATTTGTTATGCAGTTCTCTATATCCCGCAAACCAGGTAGCAGGTGCAATTTCAAATCTAAATTCGCTAGTTGTTAAAATGCAGCCTAGAATTCGCATTAAAAATACAAACAAAAAACACTACAAGTTATAATCCTAAGAATTACTCTTTCTCCTGAATCATTATAACAATAGCCCACTTTCTAATTTATTTCGTACCTGTGTACCTACTAATGAGTTTGCTATTGTCCACAGGTTTTTATCGTTCAACATGTGGATGTGTGCATGTTTTCTAATGGCAAGTTCAAAAATGTAGTGGCAGCTGTGAATGGGAAAGAAGACTGTCCAGTACACAGCGGTTCAATATTAACTAAAACCTACGGTTTAATTCCCACGAAGAGCACCACTAAAAATTGGATAGCCCTCGAAGATTCATACACCAAAACTGGAACATCGTTGGCTTCTACCGTGACAAGCACTTCCGACAATCCTCAAGATCGAAACGTGTTCGCGATTTACGTGACTTATTATGTAAAAGTGAAACTAATTGTGAGTGTAATGGGTGGTGAATTATCTCTTAAATTACCCTTCACGTTAATGCACACGTGCTCAGAATTCGATCCCACGTGGACCAGGGAACTGGAATCGCCTCGTGTAGATACTCAAGCTAAATCAGCCGCTGAAGACGTAAATCCGGAAAAAGACGGAACTTGAGACGAGGAAAAAGTAGTTGTAGAAATTAACAAGGAAATTAGTGAGGAAGCTAGTTCCAAATCGCGACGGGGATCGGCGTTGCGATCAAGCCGAACAGATGCGAAAAATCATAAACAAAATCTCGACGAAATAGTAACAGAGAAACGTGATGAGGGTAACGTGCCTGAATCGGTTTCAGTGGCGGAAGGGAAAAGGACTACTGATAATAAGGATAACAAAGATAGAAATTTTGGTATTCCTAGAGCTTGGTGTTGCTTAACTAGTAGACGCACTTCATAACAATCGTCTAGATGTCTTTAATTTAATATTTTAAACTATTTATTGTGTTGAATTCAGGGTCATAAATAAACAAAATATTTAGTGGAATTGCGAAAGAAACTACAAATTTGACTGATTTCTATAAAATGTTAACTTCCTTTAAAAACAGCACCAAAATTAACGTGAACGGTTAGATTATTTATATGGGAAGAATTAGCCTATAATATCTAGTCAATTAAATGACTAAAGGTGTAAATAATTGTATATATTCTAATCGTCTATCATAAATGTTAGGAAAGGCTGAATTCGATAGGTGCCTACTTTGTATCATTGCAGTATCTTCTTTAATTTCTAGCTTACACATTCCTCAAGTAAGTAGGGGTAATGTAAAGTACGATTCTGCACTGATTCCGTATTATAATATTCCAGGAAAATTTAAAACATAGTAAGTACATGTACACTAATTTTTAATACTGTCGAGAGCGACGATGGCTAACCGACGCAACGGGCCGCAGCCCCGAGGTTTACTATAGCTCGAGACACTAATGAAGTGTTCCAGCGAGGTAGGCATGTATACTATTTTCCTCACAATTAGTTAGTAGGTAATCATTGAGTTTTAAAGATTAATTTTATTATTTATTGACAGTTTTATTATAATTTAATTATTCTACTTTATGAAAGAGATCTATGATAAGACAAAATATTCATTCATTCTGTCAGTTTGTTTCAAACCGCTTTTATTATAAAATTATCAAATTTTACAAATAGCATGTTTGATAGTGAATTAGACTATATTTAAAAAAAAAACATGACATTGACATTTTAGCGATAGATATAATAGGTACAACACGTTCAGGTGTAGGTAGCCAGTAATATGCATTCCCTAACCAGAAAATTGAAATAAACAACGACCCACATGGCCACATCTCAACTGTGTGGAAGGTTGGCAACTCACATTGTGAGGAAAATATTATAGGTATACAATATGATCAACACAATTTCTGCAAAAGGTTGGCCATGGAATATAATTAGTCTTGATATTTATTTGTCTATATTTTTCAAATAAGTACCAAGTCTAAATGTTACTCTTTAACTAAACGTATTTTTTTTGTTAGTATGTGAGTATAAAATTATTTAAATTAAAAGGGCTTTATGAAAAATCATGTTGATCATATTGTATATACTCTAACAACAAATTATCAGCAAATAAATTAACTACTCCGAATTTTTGTTGGTTGAAGGTAATTTATATTTTACAAACTAGGTATTCCCAGTTCTACAAAATTTACTATTTTGTTCAAAATCGGAATTGAAATTTTGTTGTATATAAGGTAGCCATAAATATCTGTTATCCCGAATGTACCAAAATAATTAGAAATATCCATAATTGACCAGAACAGATAATTTTTATAATCACGTCGTAATTTTCAAATGGTATTTAAAATATGGCATACCAACATATTATTTTATAAGTAGCTAATCCATGGCTACCGGGATCAGATCAGATATTTGTAGCCACCTTGTACAAAAGCAGGTGAAGGTAGCACTTTACACTGTTCAGCTTCTGATAACATTATTTCATCGCATTTGGTACAATTTGCCTACATTCACTGGACGAATAAAATTTTTATTAGACACAATATAAAGTCGGGTACGGTAGCATGTTTACAATACTTTTTCGGACGATTCGATTCTGTGTAGATACGACACTACCGTGAAATATCGAATAAAGTCTACCTACAAAAACCTATATCTAATATTCTAAAAAATCTTTCTCTACTTCGTTTTAGTCTTCAATCAAGCTTCTTTAAATTCTGATCGTGTTTTTTATTGATTCCGCTACGTTTCTTGTATAATGCTGCGTATAGTTTATATATAAAAGACGCTTTGAATAATATATTTCGAGAATCAATAATGAATTTCACACAATGCCTTTCTCTAAGTGGAATAGAAAAATAAACTTTTCTAGCAGTTCAGTTATTAAAGTAAATTAACTGTTCTAGCAACTTAATTTATTTTTTGACTTAAGGTAGACTTTGTTAATTTTGATGCTATTCCCATTTAATGCATTAAGTTATCCCATAAGCATGTGTGTGTTTAAATTGTCTCCAGTCACATTGTAATGCTTTATCAACTTTTGTGCTTAAAATGCTCGTTAGTCATTTTCCAATTTTTAACATTTTATGAGCTTTTTATTCATTCTGTTCTAAAATAAAAATCTAATGAAGTTTATCCTCGGATCCTAACTATTTACATTTAAATAAAATGGAACTGCCGCTTTTACAAACATACAAATTAAATAATTGCGGATAATTTCAATTTTCTCTTTATTCTCTCATCTTCCATCTGTTTAGGCTTTTATGTAAATTGTACTCAGTTGAACATTTGAATTTACATTACAGGCGGCTTTATCTGTATTCCGCTTCAGATAATAACATAACAGTTTCAAAATTGAAAAGTACTACCTACCATGCATTATACTTGCATATTAAAAATTAAATTTATACTAAATGCTATTGGAATTGCGACATTTGGTTTTAACAATTATAATTATTGTACACCGTTTTACACACATTGCAGTCCGGTTCAACAAAATAATACTCTTTTTAATAGAATCCGCCCGGAATTATCTAACCAGTGTATTACACTGAGCAGAGAAAATCCCTATTTAAGCCTGGGGATAAGTTATCTTGGTATTCTGTAATCTACTAAGTTCTGGTTAAATTTACGGAGTTTATTTGGTGGCTCAGCAAATCTCAGCAGTATTCAAGTAATTGCAGATCATTTGATAGAAGTTCTACGTTACCCTATTTATTGTCAATCAAACCGGAATTAAATTCTCAAGAATGTTTGCGAAAAATTAAAACGTGGAACTTTCATAAATTATTTGCTTAACTGTACGAATGGAATTAACTATTTTCGTTCTTGAATTTTCTATTAAATACGTAAATGGGATACAAATGTAGGAACTTATTAAATCATTAGAAATAATATAACTAGGCCGTCTTCTGTATTTTGGAATAAAAACTGAACTGCAAGAGCTGGATTTACAAAGTCTGGTTGTCCAACGGTTGGCTCAACCGCGATCAATTACTATTGTCATGGATACTTTTTTTAAAGACAATCGTATCCACAGCAATTGATCGTGGTTGAACAAACCGTGTCGGTCATCCAGACTTTATAAAACCGACCCTTTAGACTATTTCAAAGCTCAAATTATTTACAAAAAGAAAACACAAGAGAATATCTTGTCTTCAGTAGCTAACCGAACTACAAAATACTGAAACTGAGAAACAATAGAATAAGTATCGCAAATTATTTACGGTGTTCCTTCGATGGGGTTTTCATCAATAATGGATAACAGAAATCATAATTAATAACGATCAAATAGAATTTCTATTGTAACAACTGCGTATAACATATCGTGATCGAAATTGGGGGAATCATAATCGCCTTGTTGTGTATCATCAGTGGCGGCTCGTCCATTAGGTCAATTGGTCAATGACCTTCCTAAGACGAGGAAGGAATTTGCACTCTGTGAAACTCTTAAGTATTAATTATGAAATCAAAACAAAAATAGTAAATATTTAACCAGAAGTACGAGTTGCTGTAGTTATACATCGTTGATGAGTTGATGTTAGGTATACATCGTGAAAGCACTATCAAAAACTCTATCCGATGCTGGAAAAATCCAATATGCCGCCCAAAAACGAACTTGAGGATGATTCCGTAAAACCGAAACGAGGTAGAAAAATTTTGATACCACTACAGTATTGTAGCTAAAAAGTTGCTTAATAGAAAGTTTTAACAGATTTGAAAAAATGTTAATAACAACCAACATATTATGCCCAAATAACAAAATTGCCATTTTTCTGTTTCTTGATCATAATAAAAAAAACTAAGGTAGATAGGTTAAATTTCTTGTTTAATTATTGATCAGCACTATTATACAGTTTGGAAGAAAAGTATGGAATAAATTCATTATTTCTAAAACGATGACGTTTCATGAAATTTCCTGGGACACGTCGATTTTGCTTTTTAAGGCCCTTGTTCCTATACCTGCGCATTTCCGATGTTTATTTGTTTTCGCGTGATGACGTCATCGGATATTTTTTTTCATGGAACCCCTATATTTTTTAACGGATTTGTGTACAGCTCAACTTGCTGAATTCGAAAATGTACCACTTTAATACTTTATTTCTACACCCTACCGAGAAAGAGAATAATAACCGATTAGTAAGAACAACAAATTAAATCAGGTCACCTAAAAAATTGTTTCCGGCAGCTAAACAAAATCTAATCAGAATTGATAAATTAACAAATTAATAATTAACAACCGTTTCAATTACTCTCTGCAACAAAATGGTCATAATTTTGAACATTTAATTAATTAATTTATAAAATTGTTATGTTGCTATTGTTGAGCTGTTAATTTGTTAATTATTAATTTATTAATTGTTAATTTGTTAATTTATCGATTCTGATTAGATTTTGTTTAGCTAGCGGAAACAATTTAGGGTAACTTGATTTAATTTGTTCTTACTACGAATCGGTTATTTTTTTTTTCTCGGGAAGGTGTAGAAATAAAGTATTAAAGTAGTGGTACATTTTCGAATTCAGCAAGATGAGCTGTACAGGAATCCGTTAAAAAAATATAGGGGTTCCATTAAAAAAAATATCCGATGACGTCATCACGCGAAAACAAATGAACATCGGAAATGCACACATATAGGAACAAGGGTCTTTTTAAAAAGCAAAATCGACGTGTCCGGGGAAATTTCATGAAACGTCATCGTTTTAGAAATAATGAATTTATTCCATATTTTTTTCCACACTGTATGATAGTACACAAGGTTTTATTGGTGACATTTTCTTCTAAACCTGGCAAAGAGTATGTGGTTTTTCATATTTCCATCCTACCCTGTATAATGCAGCTTTCTTTAAACCTTGCACCATTAACTCTTGTACCTACTTGTAGCTATATATTGACATCTTATCGAACTAAAAATAGCTTTGTACTTTATTTCGTTGCACCTTCATTAAATCCACAACATTATCAAATTAGCGTTCAATTCCTTCGGAAACGAAATTGGTGATAAACTTGTAGGTATCTCTTATAACAACTGCATCCAGCAATTGAAATTCAGTTGCTAAAGTGAACTCCTAAAATACCGTTGACTTTAATTTATCGTGTTGTTTGCAAACTTTACTCTGTCATTTCTAATTTACAATATTAAAGACAAATCATAAGTATGCCAGAAGTGGTGTCTATGATAATTTACCATAAAATTTTTATGAACTATTACGCCATACATTATTTCCGATTCGATGTACCACATCAGATGCTCAGATCCAAAGGATCCGGGTAATGTAGTAGTCCCTTGCGGGTGGTTAGGTGAATAATCAATCGAAACTGTAAGTGATGGCCACCGTAACCAACACAAGTTAATTCCTGTAACACAATTTAAAGATTTAAAGACGTTTTATTTGCTGATAATTTCTAGTTTGTGATGCCTTAATAGCCAATAATCCCTTACCATAGCTTGTGTGAACTAGATAAATGTGATTTGAAAATTAGAAAATTGTTTTTCTGTTATTTAATAGTTAGCTCAATTGGTTTAAAACACAATGTTGTAATCATGGTGGCATGTTATTAAATATTATTATGTTTGTTCGTACAAGAAAATCGTCTATTTCAGTAGATAATAGTTCATATACTAACATATTAGAATAAGAATCGCACCAATATGTAAAAATCGACACTAATAATAGCAATTTTTTGCATGTAACGCGTAATAGCGATCTTTCGATCCTCAACTCTGAATTTAATAGAAGATGTGCATGTTACGTATTACGTGCAAATTATCTTACTCATAAGAGGTTATGTGTTACTATATAGTTTTTCTATTGTATATACATAGGTAGATATTATTAATAGTTTATAATAATGATTGTTTAAGCGTACCGACTGAAACGAAAAGAATTTCATAACCTTCGTTAGTATTTTTCTTAAGGTTCTAAACTTTGTAATACAAGGAAATGGAACAAATAAATCAATCATTTTAGTCCAGTAACAAATCCTTATCTACTTATTTCTTTTTTATATAATTTGTACAGAATGTTTCTATTGTTAGTCCATTAATAATATCGAGACAAAACGAGTTCTTACAATTTTTTAAAGTTTTGTAAAAGTAAGTGTAAGTAAGCAATGTGAAAATGAGGGTTTTGTAATTGATTTTGAAAATTAAATAATTTATGATAACATGTTGATTTTAATTAATCTTTCGAGCTGAATAATAAGAATAATCAACTTAGAAGTAAATATACTAAAAAATAAAATAATTTATATTTAATAATATATTACAGCTTATCAAGCGAGAACTTTCGGTTGAGGTGCGCAGAGTAGGAAGCAGGAATAGGAGCACATGAGATGCACTTACTCTCGGTTCTCCACTTCGCCGAAGTACACTCAGTAAACCAAGTTGTTTACCTATTTACGATACAGACCATCATACAACGTGTACTTTTTGTCGGAGTGTACTCGAAATCACATCGAAATGCTCTGCTCGACGTTTAGTAGTCAAATGCGCTCCGCTGCTGATAACAAAAATTGCCACTGCGCACCCTCTAGACAACCGAAAGTTCTCGTTTGACAAGCTGTATGTAGCGCGGATAACGCTGTTTTTCAGTCGACCACTATGAAATGTGACTAAATTCACACGGTTTACTCTTACTGAAAATAACAAATTTCGCACAACAACCAAGCTGTGATGAAATGAGCCGGAAAGTGGGGCTTAGCCGTGTGCAAAGTAACATTTCACACGCTCGACAAAAAGTAGGCGGGGCTCAACCGCAGCGGCCGCTGACAGCGCTCGCAAGCAATATTCGCGACGGCGACCTGCCTTATCGACAGTCGTAATTAATTTTTTGCGCTACTGTGCTCTATTTCATTGTTTACCGCGGCTGTTTCCAAGACAGTAAGTTATGTTTACTAGTTGCTAAGGATAAAGTCGTCGGTAAAATACTTTATTTCATACTGCATCGTAACACCCATGTTTAAGTTAACGATTTGAGTCCGGTAAATAAGACTTTACGGTATCAGGTCCGGTAATAGTTATTTGTATACCAAGGACGCGAAATGTGTCTTTATCGTACCGAGAGAAAATTGTCGCCGAGGACGCTTGCGGCCGAGGAAAGACAATCTCGAGGGCGCTAAAGAATTTCGCGGACAAGGTATACACAATATTTTTTGTGCAACCGTAAGAAATGTGTAATTGTAAATGTTATTGCTTTTAGAAAACCTACAGCTTAATTCATTGTAAATAGAAAAACGGCTTTTAGTTAGCGCGTTACTATGGATATGGAGTAAATAAAACAATTCGTTTTGTATAAATTACAATGATTTTCACTTTAGCGGCCGCTACCATTAGCAGCGGCCGCGAAATTAGATTTCGCGTCCTGTATAGCGGACGCGAAACGCCCACTTCGCGTACGGTTGCACAAAAAAACTTTTACCGGACTCAAATGAAATAAATCGATAATCAAACTATTTATTAATAAAAAACTACAAAATTAATAAATATGACAATTAAAAAGAAACTAAATATTAAAATTGACATTAATTGTGCAATAGATTTACTAAGAACTTCGTCAAAAATGTTATAATTTTCCCCCGTTTTGACAAGACAAACAGTCAAAAAACAAACACTTCCATTTCATAGATGTCCATATTATGAATTCAAATTTTTATTTTTAATTTTTTCAATTTTAAACAAAGATTTAGTGCCTGCAGTATGAAATAAAACGCATTACGACATACGTCCGGTAAACTCTTACAGTAACTCGTCTCAAAATTCCTGACTCGGCTCCTTCGTCGCCTCGTCCTTAAACATTTCGACTCGTTACTGTAAAACTGAGTTTACCGTACTTATAACGTAAATTAATATTGGGGTTCTAGAACGGTAAGTAAATTTAATCAAAACGAATGTGCCATGTAATTTGATAAATTAATGTCAGTCACAAATGTCAGTTTAGTTAAATAAAATGAATACAATTTCCAATGTTAGTTTAAACAAATCCTGGAGCTTTTAATTTCTCATTTCTTGTAACAAAGTACGCCAGCAAAGATTTTTCATCAATATTTGTACTTTTCTTGGTACACCAACTTTTAAAATGATTGTAGGTACACTGCCCGACAAATCTAATGACGCTAGCAATAGTCTCAATAGGCAACACACTTGCCAGGATAGAGCTTAGCTGCGACAAACGTTAAAAATACTGAAGAATAACTCTGTGGATTAACGTCGTAAAACTAAAAAGGTTCTCTTTAGATTTTTACCTGCTCTATCCCAGCAGGCCAGCATTTCATGTATAAACTTAGTTCTGTTATTTAAGGAACTAAAAATTAGAAACTTTTTAGTGATAGAATCACATTCTAGTTAATTGTACTACATCTAGAGTTTGATATCAAAAGATGGGAAACTTTTCTAAGTAATCGCATTTATTATGGAGAATTTCCATTTGATCGTTAAGTTTATATTAATAAAAGTTAAACTTACTAATTGATAATTATGAAAAACGCCAATTCTAAGATCTTTGATAGATTTACATTAAACGGATTTTTATTTAGTAGTATAATAATAATTGTATTACAATATAAAATGATTGAGCAGAGCTGTTTCATTACGAACCAATTTTAATTACACATTAAAAATATACAAAAGCAATATGTTGATAAGTTGTGACTGAATTTGAGTTTGTTTTTTAACTAGGAGGAGCGATTCAAATTTGTCGCGCCAAAATCCACACCTGTGATTGGCTGCGGCCAGGCCGGTTTCACACCGCTAAGTAATTTGTATAAGTTTTGACGTTTGACTTGATTTGATAATTATTTTTCTAGGCGCTGACAGTGACATAATTCAGGCAAAATACATTAAATTAGTTTTAATTTCAGCTGTAAATTTTAAACATGATAAAAATTCAAATTTACCGTCAAAACTTCGGAAGTCTTCTTTTCTAGTGACATTTCTAGTGTGAATCTGGCTTTTGTATTCACTCCTCCTAGTTAAAAAACAGACAGACTCCAAATATCTATTGCATTAATTTGCAAAATGAACTTTTTTTTTATTTCAAATGGGACAATCGGTAAAATTTTTACATATTATTTTGATTTGGGGCCTACCGGAATTCAGTTACAGCCGGTATACAGGGTGTCTCAAATGGATTAGGATAGTACCTATGGGTATCTTGGTTATTATTGAAGATAGAGATTCGGTTAAATGGGCAATGTTTTGCAGTTTCTCCATACTGATTCATATCCCGATTAGAAAAGTTACAAATTTTCAGTCGTTCAGTTGTTATCTTGAAAAAACTGAAAAATGCGTATTTTTAAAAAGTGGAATATTTCCGTAATTTTAATATTTATGGAGAAAAGTTTCAAATAAAAGTTAGTAGGTTCGATTAGCCCGATTTAAAAACCTTATTCAATTTTTTTTCAAAATTTTGGTTTTCAAGATATTGATAGCAACTTTCTTATTTTAAATGGGCGCCATTTTGTTTTTTTACAGAAACGGATTGCATTTTTTTCTGATTTCAACGATGTATAACAACCTATGTTTAAATAAAGTTTTACAACTGAATTTACTGATGTTTTAATTTGCGGTCGAGTTACCCATGAAAACAAAAGACATGAAACAAAATTTATTGAAAATTATTGGTAAAGCATGTTGCAATGTGTTTTGATTAATACCATTAAATGCTTCCAACACCTCTTAATAAATAATTAATAATAAATTAATTAAAATTAATAAATAATAAATTTTGTTTCATGTCTTTTGTTTTCATGGCTAACTCGACTGCAAATTAAAACATCAGTAAATTCAGTGTAAAACTTTATTTAAACATAGGTTTGTTATACATCGTTGAAATCAAAAAAAAAAATGCAATCCATTTGGTTCGTATTGAAACAGTTCATACTTTTGCGAGTTTTGCTTATATTTTTTTCTTAGATAAGTAACTTACTCCGGGGACTTTTCCTGTAACTAACGAATTTCAGGATATCATCCATCATTTTTTAATTTTTATAATACAATAAATTATGTAGTATATTATACTAAATAAAAATCTATTTAATGTAAAACTATCAAATATGATATGTAAATTTTAGCGAAAAATGTGGAAATTTACTTCTAAAATAATAAAATTTAGTTGTAGGGTTTAAAATTACAAATTCCTGGGTTTACCAAGATTTTATTCATGCCCTTTCTAAAAGTGCAGGCTATTCTTCTCGGTGGGAAGAAACGATTTAAGCAAAACAAACCACGTCGTCGTTTTGTTAGTCACCAATATGCCGAGAGCCGACGTTACGGCAAACTGCTAAATATTAAGTAGGTAATAAATGAGTTTCGTAACGTTTGTCGCAGCTAAGCTCTAACCTGGCAAGTGTGTTGCCTATCCACACTATTGCTAGCGTCATTAGATTTGTCGGGCAGTGTACCTTCGTAGCGTCTCTCTAGACTTATCAGGAATGAGAACCGAACACCCCACATTCCAAGCTTCTTCTATTTCGTTTTCGGAATCATTTTCATTAATTTTTAGCACGGAACTCCAAATAATTTTCACAAAAAACTGCAATGGCGGTAACTGTTTACAGATTGCTATAGAAACGCAATATATCAATCGACAATACGGCAACGTGATGCGGAGACTGACAATTATCGCATTTGAATCTGTATTAATTATTAATTTATTAAAAATTCTTTTTACCGGATTCAGTAGCGCAAAAAACGTCATGAGCATCACGAACGTTAAGGACTACCGATCTCAGACAATAATTGGAGTCGTCGCTGCGCTCCTCCTCCAAACTATTGTCTTCGATCGGTAAAATGTCCTTACCGTTCTTAATACTTAATATACTATTATGTTCCTTAACTAAAAAACCTAAAACAATGGATAGTGTACAACACGTGCTGAAATTTTGGATATTTCACACGAGCGTGGTTGAGCCGCGAGCCGAAGGCTCCACGCCCGTGTGAAATATCCAATTTTCAGCACTAGTTGTACAATATACTATTTCACACGAGTATGAAGTTCCGGTACGATCCGAAGGGGAGTGCCGGAACCATATGAGCGAAAATGAGCAATTCTTGCGAGTTGCATACAATGATTATACAAAAAAATCGAAAAAATAAAGAGCGCTGATTACGTAATGTTACCTGACACGCCGCGCCGTCGGGCAAGGCCTTGCCGCACGCACGGTTCTCCATAATATGGAGTCCATATCAAAAAAACAGCAAGTAATAAATTGCGTATATGTTCTATGCTTGCTTCTATAAGATATTTAACATGAAGAGGGGAAAAAGTAACATTCCAGTATTCAGGCAAGTGAAAAATTTAAAGTCAGAGGTTTGCTACAGAAATGGGTGGTTAAATTTAATAAAATATAGACTGACGTGGACTCTGCGAAAAGAGCTCGGAGCCAGTAATGAACCTATAAAATATAAATGGAAGTCGAGATTTCTACGCTTCAGATTGTTCAGAAAATAGAGTGGAAAAAGGTTTTACATTTTGCATAACAATGTTCTTTTTATAGCCAGGATTCGAATAAATATAGAATGTTTCAATTGTGAGTTTCGTCCGATCTTGACCACCGTTTAATACCGAAATGCAGATTATTAAATTTCAGCGCCAACGACAATAAATTTTTTAGCACAAACTCTGATTCATTTTTGTTTATGTTTAATCTAACGACGACTTCCTATTTTTATTTCCTATTGTCCATTGTATAGTACTACTCACGACCTTCTTGATTTCCGAGACTTGACGTCTATAGAAACGTCAAGTCTCGGAAATCAAGAAGGTCGTGGTACTACTTTACGGTATTAAGGCTGGCATTTACTTAAAGCAAAATCGAATTTGATGTATGGAAAGTTGCATACCTACAATAACAAGAATAATGCTTGCCTTGGAATTTTGTTTCATATTTTTAAATATTTCAGATTCATCTGACGTTACCAAAATTTATAAATGCAATAAAGAACAATGAATTTACTGTATTGAATATAGATTTTGTCGTTATATTATTTTAATTTTTTTTTGTCAAACAACAATACCTAGTAGAAAGTTGTAATCCGTTATAATCCGTCTTTTGTGTATTGGCTCCATTGACAGTTAATGGTCCTGTTAGTTGTATTGCCTATATGCTAAATTGCAAAAGGTGAATTATATTGATATTTCTAAAATTTTATTTCCATTTTTTCCGAATTAATTTGTATTTTAGAAAAAAAATTCTTGTGGCATTTGAAAGAGCGTGGTTATATCTATCTATTGATAGAGAGAATTTTTCGATATCCATATTTTTGTAAATACTACTTGAAAATTTTAAAGTAAAATAGAGTTGTACATTTTTTAATGCTGAAAAGTTATGTTTTAGAAATTAAACAAAAACGTTCTATGGGTAGACAGATAAAACACCAATAATAAGAAAAAAATTTCGCCCGCCCTTCCTACTTTAAAATTGGCTCTGAAAAATTGGAACAAAATGTGCATAAAATGGGGTATATTTCAAGGTGTAAACTCCAGCCTTAATTCAAGTCCAAGAAATGGCAGACTTGTTGTTTATTTGTAACTAAGCAACAATTATAAAATGGATGATGTGATTTAAAATCAAACGCCAACAGTTGATGTTTAATTTGACAGAATTAAATTTTTTGACGTTGACGTTTTAAAAAGAAAATAAATTTTCAAATAAAAGAAATTGATTTTACAGTAATGAAATAAAATGTTGTACGATACACGTACGTGAAGTTATTATTAAAGTATAAGTATGGAAATTCTGAAACTAGAAATTCCAAACTTATACTTTTTAATAAGTCACTGCCTGGACTTATAATGTAAATTACTATTACCATAGCCTATGCTATTACTGTACCTATACATACAGTGCGCACATAAAGTTAATTGGAATAATGGAAGTAATTCTTTTCCCGGTAAATTTAAAGAAAAACGGTTTGACACGTCAAATTGATTTATTTTAAAAGAAATATTTTGAGATAATTTTCATTTTTCTACCGCTTTCCGGTAGATTTGGATTTGGATGGATAGTGAAATTCTGAATTCAAAAATATCAACATTTATGGTATTCAGACTGATTAATTTTTGAATGTAATCAAATGAGTGATTAAGTTTATTTTTCCAAAAAAAACAAATGTTTTTGCAAGGAAATGGTAGGTACTGATTCCTGTTACAAAAAGTGAGTTCCAGTATGGATAAGAACCATACCAACATCGTTTCTTCAAAAAAGTAGTTGGTTAGTAAAATAAACTTATTTTAAAAATCACTTATTTGATTACGTACATTCAAAAATTAATATCTCTGAAACAATCAGTCTGAATGCCATAAATGTTGATATTTTTGAATTCAGAATTTCATTATCTATCCAAATCTGCCAAAACAATAGGGGGTTGCCATTTAAAAAAAATATCGATGACGTCACTGCTTGAAACCGGAAAGCGGTAGAAAAATGAAAATTATCTCAAAATATTTCTTTTAAAATAAATCAATTTGACGTTTCAAACCGTTTTTCTTTAAATTTGCCGGGAAAAGAATTATTTCCATTATTCCAAACTTTATGCGCGTACTGTATATCTACTAGCTGCACAGACTAGCTGTGACACACGCCAGTTCAATAAGCAATTTTCAGAATGTCTTGGGAGTTGGGACTCTCTAAATTGATTGTAGGCGGTCACTTTGCAGTTAATCACCTCCCTATAGAGTTACGTGCAGACCACGGGGTATAAGAGATTGTAGTTCAAACATCAAGAAAGGTTAATTTCGAGAAGGTAATTAGAATACTATATGATGTCAATTAAATGTAATAAGCTCATACCTACTAATAGTTATTTTTTATACAAGACGATAAAATTATATTTTATCGACAAGCGGAAAGTGTTAATTCACGAGCGATGAAATCGCGAGTGAATTAATTTTCACGAGTCGATAATTAAATTTTATCGTCGTGTATAAAATTCTATTTTTTTCTATAGCAGATGTTAAAAAAATAAGAAAAATTTGTAAAAAAAAAACAATTTAAAATTAGATTATATTAAAACCCGAATATCTCAGTAGCAAAGGTTTCCATTCGGTTTCCATGGAGTTTCCAGAAAATTAAAGTACTTTATCTATCCTTGCGGTTAAAGTGTTACTTTATCTACCCTTGCGGTTAAAGTAATACTTGATCAACTATTTTTAGTCGAACAAAGCACACTTTAACATCTGCTATAGAAAAAATAACTATATTATACTTGAATATCTCACTTTTATTGACAATAATTACAGGACCAACGCAAATAGGATGGTATATAATAAAGACCATATTAAAGTGCTATCAGGTAAGTGAATAAAGATAAAAGATTGTAATTGCAGTTATCCAGACGATGTTAAGAAATTTAAGAAGCGAATAGCTCCCTGGATTAATTTTCTTTTATTAACAAATTATCAAATTTTATTACAGAATCAGTAAATATTTTTTTCAGATTCACTATCGAGGCCGCCAACTGCTGAGGTAATAATTATATCTTTCACCTAACACTTAATCTAAGGTGAAAGACAAACAGCGATGGAGAGAGCGGGACCTCCGGAACCTCTTAATCCTGGGTTCCAATATTTGTTGTGTTATTATATCAAATAATGCCAAATGAGGCAGATCGAATAAATTACGATTACAGAATTAATGTCACTAAGAGTCGTGACTTATTCGCACTATCTATTATCATTTTTTTCTGTCGTTTTTCCGTGTAAGGGAGCCGGATTTTCCTGGTTGTAATAACAACGAAACATGCACCTCAGGAAACGAGCAAATTCCAAGAGGATGTAATATGTCGGGCGATTGTATACAATCACGACCGCTGAATTAGCGCGATTCCTGCCCTGTAGGGTAGAAATGGGTAATACCGGTCACCTAAGGCAGAATTAGAATAAAACAAATGGTAATGAACATTTTTATATTATGATTTACTTAAAGCAAATTTACATTTGTCTTCTAAGAGTTTAAAAGTAACTAAGAACAATATTTGAGAAATTTTGGACATAATGGACAATTTAAAAAAATATGCATTTGACCGGAATTGCACGCATGGGAGGGTAATACCAGTCAGGGTGGGGGCAATAACAGTCAAGTGCGATTCCTGCACAGATCACAAATGTAGCCATCGGCAGATTCGTAACCTGACATTCTGCGTGAGTCCATCCACCACATAACAAACACCTATACCGTAGTTCATTATCCTGACCAAAATCATCGCATACGAGGCATTTATTTTCACAATTATCTTGATCGGTATCAACACTATCTTCATCTTCATGTAGATCGGTCATTTCAATGTCGGATTCTGACGAGCTTTGAACAACCTTTCTCTTCACTTTTCCGACTTCTGCTGATTTTATGTTTCCTCTTTTGGTTTTCTTTACTTCAGCTTTCTTCTTAGCATTTGCCAGTTTTTTGCTTTCTTTTTCAACTAAAACTTCTTTGTACGGTGTTCCTGTAATAACTATTGAATGCTGTCGCCTGGATGTTTTTGTTTTTTTCTGTTCAAGGCTCTTTTTAGGAATGGGAAGCAAATGTATTGCAGAGTAGTTGATTCATCAAATTTTATTATCGGTAAAAACCAGCAAAAAACAAATAAACATTGCCATGAGACATGAGATCAACTGAATTTGCACTCATACATCTCATACATCTCGCCGGAAGACCAATTACATGTCATGTAATTGGTCTTCCGGCGAGATGTATGAGCTGCATACAGTTTCGCCAATCGCGTGCGCGGATTCAGCTGGTGATGCTGTAATGTAAATCCGATGCTAATGTAATGGTTAACAAGTGACTGAATATTTGTGGTCGTGACCGAAGATAAGATTCTTAAATATTCAGGAAATGGTAGGGAATAATTAATTACCGAATAGCCGTAGGGCTAGGGTAGCACGGTACATACCTAGTACTTACTGAAAGTGGTCCGATGTAAAATGGGGAGAAGCACGTCAAGATATTTTCGGTAGTGCTATGTCTTGAAAGTCCTATATTAACAACTTTGTTTTGAATTATAAAGAATCTACTTACAATTCTCAATCTAATTAAAAGTTAGCCCCATGGCCATGTTGTTAACTCTTAGAATGACGGCACTAATTTTCGTGGAACATCAGGTTTCGCATGATACTGAAAACTTTACAGCGGTGTGATTATTTAATAATATATCAGAGATCGCGAAAACCGACACATACTAGATTAAAAGAAAAAGCACCGGTTTGCCTATGAAGAAAATCTGTGAGTACATAAATATTTTAAATATGCATTCCTATAGCAAAAATATCAGTTTCAATGTCAAATTGGTTAAAATCTTCACAAGGAATTTAGATTTTAGAAACAAAAAACAAACATGTAACAAGTATACCTACCTACATAATAAGATTCCCGGGAGTGTTGTAAACCGTTGGCATTGGTAGTATACCATATAATATTATACGTTGTGTGTTCTAATTTCCATAGTTTTGTTAGGCATATTTCATAATTAGATGTTTCTCTTACAGTAAACATTATTCATTTGATTAATGTGGCAATTTCGGATATGAAAATTTCAACCAATTATTTATCTCTTTATATGATAATCACTTACTCATGCTAATTTTTTTTCACACCACAACTTTCTTCGAGGGTTAGAGATTGTAGATATATGAACAGAACAGACTTTGAAAAACTATTAACTACATACGCAATTTTCCAATGTTACTTAAAGGGTTAGTCGCCTTATTTAAGTCAAGATTTATAGAGCAAAAAGTGTATTTGTCAACTGTAAAAAAACGTGAACTATTTTAAATGTTTTCTTCGAATGTAATATCTACGGAAATTTATTCGTACATGAAACCTTTATTATTTTCGTTTCGCTCTACGTCTTCATATTCCGCCGCAACTTTATCCAACATTTTGTTTGTTTACGCATATAAATTGGTAGTTTTTACATAGCTCTCTTGTGAGAGCTATACTTTATATGACATCTACACGTTTGAAGTTTTCTCAGAAAAACACATATTTCAAAGTCTGCATTTATAAATTACTACCCTTTTAACTTTTATTGCATTATATTAAGTAATACGCGTTGTTGACATTTTGTGATAAAGATTGATCCAAAAGATTTCTAGTTTGAACGGTTTTAAAAATTTTTGAAACGTCTGAGATTGAACCATAAAATTAATGGTAGTTTTTGTTACAAGTAACGAAATCATAGCATTTTCTCGAGTCTCAGAAGCTGAATTTCGAGTCGTATACTAATTTAAACTGCAAACAAAAAAGCGACACTCAGCAACTTGATGTGCTGAGCTTACTTTCATCACTAGAGATGAAAGTTAACGTTATGGAATGTTAAACGTGGACTCATGGAGAAAGATACAGAAGAATATTTAATCACACAATGTCATCACATTATAATAAATACTAAAATTTAAATTTGGAAACATAGAAACAGCTTGAATCCACGCTATTTGCCGTTTTACTATTTCTAGTGCTGTTTTCGAATGAAATATAGTAGGTTAATGTTTTAACTTTAATTTCTCTATTCAAATTCGAGCCCCTGCCGAGCTCGCATTAGGGAATGGAATAACAACTACAATTTCCATACTGTCAACCACACGATTTCATTAGCCCACGTCCTGAATACCCTACAGAACAATAATTACCGGTAATTAGCATTCCTTACAATTCAACAACTTAAAAGTTTCAAACTTCAAAACTTTTATTAGCTGCCACCTTAACCGCAGTGACTAATAGTAATAAAATAGTAGGTACCTACTCATCAATTCAAAAGTACTAAACAATATGTAATATTGAAACATTTAATTAATTTGTAAATGATAACTGGGATTAGGTTGGTTTTGAATTATACTTTAAATTATTTTATGAAATTTATAAATTTAAAATTTTTCTGGAAACAGGTTGTATGTGTCAACTGTCAAGTTGAGTTTCCCTTGATGGTTCACGAGTGCGAGCGGATTTTTTGTGCAACCACTTGAAAATTCAGAGTAAGTACGTGGTTAAATATGTAGGTACCCATGTGCTAACTGATAACGCGATAAGTGATAACATAACAACGTAGAACTTCTATTTAAATCTATACTTAAAACATCGTTAATTCAGAAAACGAAATATCCTCTCAAATAAGTAATGACCGAGAAACTACCAGAATTAATATTACCAAAACAGTTCAAGCTGTTATTATACCCTTAAAATGTAAAACGTTCCACTTCTGTCCCTGGGCAGTAAAAAAACCAAAGAACAATATAATTAGCTACTTTGTAAAATAGATACAGAAAGAAACATTCATAAAAGTAGGTAGACATACAAAACTGTGAGATTAACACAAAATTGTTAGTGTTCTGTACTATTGATCCATTTGTTTACACTTCTTTATCCCGTATGTATAATTGTCCTTTGATGTTATAATATAGCTACATTGATAGGTGTCTTATAACAACCGAATACAACTGAATTTTATTTCGAGAAGCTAAGGACAATTTTGTTGAGTATTAACTAGTAGTCCCTATTTGGAGACGATACTGCTAAAGTTTAATTATTGGAGTTGTTAGTTGATCCAGCACCATTTGTAATCAAACTTGGTGCTTAGTAAGGCTTCCTATTTTAGATGAGCGAATTTCACTTTTAATGCTTCGTAATGATAATGAAGCCTCTGCACGTCCCTATAATATAATGCAAGTAGCGACTGCCTACATAATTAAGTCTTCACTATACAATAAAGCAACGAAAAGGTTGGTGAACAAATAGACAGGACTCCATTTATTTTTAAATAGTTATACGTTTTATGAATAATGAACATACTTATTTGAAACAAATTGTTAACGTTTCCTTTTTTAATATTGGAATAAATGACTTACTGAGTTAAGAAATAAATAATAGTTATTTAAGTAACGAGGAATGTAAAGGAATATGAGCCGAGGAATACCTGAGGCTTGTGGCTTACCGAGACTGTTACAGTTAGGGCTGGGCGATACCATGAAATGGGTATCGAGTATCGATACCAATGTGGTATCGATATTACTCAAAAGTATCGAAAGTATCGAAGTATCGAAAATATCGAAGTATCGAAAGTATCGAAAGTATCGAAGTATCGAAAATATCGAAAGTATCGAAGTATCGAAAGTATCGAAAGTATCGAAGTATCGAAAGTATCGAAGTATCGAAAGTATCGAAGTATCGAAAGTATCGAAGTATCGAAGTACCGAAAGTATCGAAGTAGCTAGTCGTAGTTTTACTAATTACACTGATGTACTGTGTCTGTGACCCATACCGTAATCGATGAATATGAACGTGTTTGGGTACACCTACTATATGCTAATGCTACGCATAACAACTCGTCTAAAAATTATAAACCTAACACGTCACTTTTGTTCGTTCTTGGCATAGAAGGGGGGAAAACTATACCTACCCCAGTTGATCCTATTTGATGATTCAATCTAATATTTTAATTATAATCAAAAATAAAAACTTAAGTATGTGAAGATATAAATGGGTACCTACTCCTGGAAATACATCAAGTTAAACTCCTACAGAAACTATGCGAGCCTGCTATATTAATTTTCTAATACTTTAGATACCTTGAATATTTCTCTATTTCCGATATTTTTGATACTTCGATACTTTCGATACTTTCGATACTTCGATACTTTCGATACTTCGATACTTTCGATACTTCGATACTTTCGATACTTCGATACTTTCGATACTTCGATACTTTCGATACTTTCGATACCTCGATACTTTCGATTCTTCGATACTTTCGATACTTTCGATACTTCGATACTTTCGATACTTCGATATTTTCAATATTTTCGATACTTTCGATACTTCGATACTCGTGAGTATTGGTATCGATACTCGATACCAATCCAAGTATCGATACTTCGAGTAAGTATCGATACTTTGCCCAGCCCTAGTTACAGTCGATACATTCCCTGTTATTTATTACATTTTACGCTATTGGTAATAACTAGCTTAACAATACGAAGACATATTATTTCTAAATTTAACTTAAGCTGGCATTTACCTACAGTTCTGGGAAAATAATGAAGCTTTTCTGTCTTTATTGTGTTAAATCAATTTGTTTTATTTGAATAATTATATGTGCTATTTCCCGGAATTGAGTGAATAGTAGTAGTAGTAATAGTAGTAGTAGTAGTAGCAGTATGGTAGTAGTGTACCAGTCTGTTCTACAAAAAGGGCCCAAGATTATAGGGGCATTAGCATAACGATTGAATGACAAGGGTCGAAACTTCGCTATAGCCAGCTTTTTAAAATTCGGTAGCAACGGAGGTTCAACTCGATAACGTGGGGAGGGAAGGACATATTGGACATTGAACCCCCATATGTTACCTGGGTAGCGCTTCGTGGGCTTATGCGGGGTAAGTGTATTTAAAAAAAACTTGTATCTTTGTCTTTGTTCCCAAATATTAAAAATAGCTATAGGAGTGAATTACAGAAATGTAACCGATTCCCTTTGTAATAATGCAAAATAATTTTATGTAACATTATTGCATAGATTCCTATTTCTTCATCTCATCCAAAACTTCGTCAGCCGAAACGGGTATTACCCAATGTATACACAGGGTGTGTAAAAATTGTGGTGCAAGCTTCAGGTAAAGTTATTCCGTGAACAAAAATAAGGTAAAAAGTTTATTGCAAAACAACTGGGAAAGGCTTCCTGAACTTACCCGAAGCTGTGCCCGAAGTCCTCAAAGTTCAAAATTTGTAACAGTAAAGAAAGCTGCTATTTCAAAATCAAGTTACTTGATATTGAAACGCGACACCGGAATGACTTTAAATTAACACCAGAGATGAACGATAGGATAACCAAGCAGAAACTGGTTAGAACGGCCCTGTGCATAAACAGAAAAGTTCTTAAAACGCGAACGGGCGCAATCGCTGGAGATAATTCAGAATGTCGTAATATTGAAACGCAACACCGGAATGACTTTAAATTAGTACCAGAGATGAATGATAGGGTAACCAAGCAGAAACTGGTTAGAACGGCCCTGTGCATAAACAGAAAAGTTCTTAAAACGCGAACGGGCGCAATCGCTGGAGATAATTCAGAATGTCGTAATATTGAAACGCAACACCGGAATGACTTTAAATTAGTACCAGAGATGAATGATAGGGTAACCAAGCAGAAACTGGTTAGAACGGCCCTGTGCATAAACAGAAAAGTTCTTAAAACGCGAACGGGCGCAATCGCTGGAGATAATTCAGAATGTCGTAATATTGAAACGCAACACCGGAATGACTTTAAATTAGTACCAGAGATGAATGATAGGGTAACCAAGCAGAAACTGGTTAGAACGGCCCTGTGCATAAACAGAAAAGTTCTTAAAACGCGAACGGGCGCAATCGCTGGAGATAATTCAGAATGTCGTAATATTGAAACGCAACACCGGAATGACTTTAAATTAGTACCAGAGATGAATGATAGGGTAACCAAGCAGAAACTGGTTAGAACGGCCCTGTGCATAAACAGAAAAGTTCTTAAAACGCGAACGGGCGCAATCGCTGGAGATAATTCAGAATGTCGTAATATTGAAACGCAACACCGGAATGACTTTAAATTAGTACCAGAGATGAATGATAGGGTAACCAAGCAGAAACTGGTTAGAACGGCCCTGTGCATAAACAGAAAAGTTCTTAAAACGCGAACGGGCGCAATCGCTGGAGATAATTCAGAATGTCGTAATATTGAAACGCAACACCGGAATGACTTTAAATTAGTACCAGAGATGAATGATAGGGTAACCAAGCAGAAACTGGTTAGAACGGCCCTGTGCATAAACAGAAAAGTTCTTAAAACGCGAACGGGCGCAATCGCTGGAGATAATTCAGAATGTCGTAATATTGAAACGCGACACCGGAATGACTTTAAATTAACACCAGAGATGAACGATAGGATAACCAAGCAGAAACTGGTTAGAACGGCCCTGTGCATAAACAGAAAAGTTCTTAAAACGCGAACGGGCGCAATCGCTGGAGATAATTCAGAATGTCGTAATATTGAAACGCAACACCGGAATGACTTTAAATTAGCACCAGAGATGAATGATAGGGTAACCAAGCAGAAACTGGTTAGAACGGCCCTGTGCATAAACAGAAAAGTTCTTAAAACGCGAACGGGCGCAATCGCTGGAGATAATTCAGAATGTCGTAATATTGAAACGCAACACCGGAATGACTTTAAATTAGTACCAGAGATGAATGATAGGGTAACCAAGCAGAAACTGGTTAGAACGGCCCTGTGCATAAACAGAAAAGTTCTTAAAACGCGAACGGGCGCAATCGCTGGAGATAATTCAGAATGTCGTAATATTGAAACGCAACACCGGAATGACTTTAAATTAGTACCAGAGATGAATGATAGGGTAACCAAGCAGAAACTGGTTAGAACGGCCCTGTGCATAAACAGAAAAGTTCTTAAAACGCGAACGGGCGCAATCGCTGGAGATAATTCAGAATGTCGTAATATTGAAACGCGACACCGGAATGACTTTAAATTAACACCAGAGATGAACGATAGGATAACCAAGCAGAAACTGGTTAGAACGGCCCTGTGCATAAACAGAAAAGTTCTTAAAACGCGAACGGGCGCAATCGCTGGAGATAATTCAGAATGTCGTAATATTGAAACGCAACACCGGAATGACTTTAAATTAGCACCAGAGATGAATGATAGGGTAACCAAGCAGAAACTGGTTAGAACGGCCCTGTGCATAAACAGAAAAGTTCTTAAAACGCGAACGGGCGCAATCGCTGGAGATAATTCAGAATGTCGTAATATTGAAACGCAACACCGGAATGACTTTAAATTAGTACCAGAGATGAATGATAGGGTAACCAAGCAGAAACTGGTTAGAACGGCCCTGTGCATAAACAGAAAAGTTCTTAAAACGCGAACGGGCGCAATCGCTGGAGATAATTCAGAATGTCGTAATATTGAAACGCGACACCGGAATGACTTTAAATTAACACCAGAGATGAACGATAGGATAACCAAGCAGAAACTGGTTAGAACGGCCCTGTGCATAAACAGAAAAGTTCTTAAAACGCGAACGGGCGCAATCGCTGGAGATAATTCAGAATGTCGTAATATTGAAACGCAACACCGGAATGACTTTAAATTAGTACCAGAGATGAATGATAGGGTAACCAAGCAGAAACTGGTTAGAACGGCCCTGTGCATAAACAGAAAAGTTCTTAAAACGCGAACGGGCGCAATCGCTGGAGATAATTCAGAATGTCGTAATATTGAAACGCGACACCGGAATGACTTTAAATTAACACCAGAGATGAACGATAGGATAACCAAGCAGAAACTGGTTAGAACGGCCCTGTGCATAAACAGAAAAGTTCTTAAAACGCGAACGGGCGCAATCGCTGGAGATAATTCAGAATGTCGTAATATTGAAACGCAACACCGGAATGACTTTAAATTAGTACCAGAGATGAATGATAGGGTAACCAAGCAGAAACTGGTTAGAACGGCCCTGTGCATAAACAGAAAAGTTCTTAAAACGCGAACGGGCGCAATCGCTGGAGATAATTCAGAATGTCGTAATATTGAAACGCGACACCGGAATGACTTTAAATTAGTACCAGAGATGAATGATAGGGTAACCAAGCAGAAACTGGTTAGAACGGCCCTGTGCATAAACAGAAAAGTTCTTAAAACGCGAACGGGCGCAATCGCTGGAGATAATTCAGAATGTCGTAATATTGAAACGCGACACCGGAATGACTTTAAATTAACACCAGAGATGAACGATAGGATAACCAAGCAGAAACTGGTTAGAACGGCCCTGTGCATAAACAGAAAAGTTCTTAAAACGCGAACGGGCGCAATCGCTGGAGATAATTCAGAATGTCGTAATATTGAAACGCAACACCGGAATGACTTTAAATTAGTACCACAGATGAATGATAGGGTAACCAAGCAGAAACTGGTTAGAACGGCCCTGTGCATAAACAGAAAAGTTCTTAAAACGCGAACGGGCGCAATCGCTGGAGATAATTCAGAATGTCGTAATATTGAAACGCAACACCGGAATGACTTTAAATTAGTACCAGAGATGAATGATAGGGTAACCAAGCAGAAACTGGTTAGAACGGCCCTGTGCATAAACAGAAAAGTTCTTAAAACGCGAACGGGCGCAATCGCTGGAGATAATTCAGAATGTCGTAATATTGAAACGCAACACCGGAATGACTTTAAATTAGTACCAGAGATGAATGATAGGGTAACCAAGCAGAAACTGGTTAGAACGGCCCTGTGCATAAACAGAAAAGTTCTTAAAACGCGAACGGGCGCAATCGCTGGAGATAATTCAGAATGTCGTAATATTGAAACGCAACACCGGAATGACTTTAAATTAGTACCAGAGATGAATGATAGGGTAACCAAGCAGAAACTGGTTAGAACGGCCCTGTGCATAAACAGAAAAGTTCTTAAAACGCGAACGGGCGCAATCGCTGGAGATAATTCAGAATGTCGTAATATTGAAACGCAACACCGGAATGACTTTAAATTAGTACCAGAGATGAATGATAGGGTAACCAAGCAGAAACTGGTTAGAACGGCCCTGTGCATAAACAGAAAAGTTCTTAAAACGCGAACGGGCGCAATCGCTGGAGATAATTCAGAATGTCGTAATATTGAAACGCGACACCGGAATGACTTTAAATTAACACCAGAGATGAACGATAGGATAACCAAGCAGAAACTGGTTAGAACGGCCCTGTGCATAAACAGAAAAGTTCTTAAAACGCGAACGGGCGCAATCGCTGGAGATAATTCAGAATGTCGTAATATTGAAACGCAACACCGGAATGACTTTAAATTAGTACCAGAGATGAATGATAGGGTAACCAAGCAGAAACTGGTTAGAACGGCCCTGTGCATAAACAGAAAAGTTCTTAAAACGCGAACGGGCGCAATCGCTGGAGATAATTCAGAATGTCGTAATATTGAAACGCAACACCGGAATGACTTTAAATTAGTACCAGAGATGAATGATAGGGTAACCAAGCAGAAACTGGTTAGAACGGCCCTGTGCATAAACAGAAAAGTTCTTAAAACGCGAACGGGCGCAATCGCTGGAGATAATTCAGAATGTCGTAATATTGAAACGCGACACCGGAATGACTTTAAATTAACACCAGAGATGAACGATAGGATAACCAAGCAGAAACTGGTTAGAACGGCCCTGTGCATAAACAGAAAAGTTCTTAAAACGCGAACGGGCGCAATCGCTGGAGATAATTCAGAATGTCGTAATATTGAAACGCAACACCGGAATGACTTTAAATTAGTACCAGAGATGAATGATAGGGTAACCAAGCAGAAACTGGTTAGAACGGCCCTGTGCATAAACAGAAAAGTTCTTAAAACGCGAACGGGCGCAATCGCTGGAGATAATTCAGAATGTCGTAATATTGAAACGCAACACCGGAATGACTTTAAATTAGTACCAGAGATGAATGATAGGGTAACCAAGCAGAAACTGGTTAGAACGGCCCTGTGCAAAAACAGAAAAGTTCTTAAAACGCGAACGGGCGCAATCGCTGGAGATAATTCAGAATGTCGTAATATTGAAACGCGACACCGGAATGACTTTAAATTAACACCAGAGATGAACGATAGGGTAACCAAGCAGAAACTGGTTAGAACGGCCCTGTGCATAAACAGAAAAGTTCTTAAAACGCGAACGGGCGCAATCGCTGGAGATAATTCAGAATGTCGTAATATTGAAACGCAACACCGGAATGACTTTAAATTAGTACCAGAGATGAATGATAGGGTAACCAAGCAGAAACTGGTTAGAACGGCCCTGTGCATAAACAGAAAAGTTCTTAAAACGCGAACGGGCGCAATCGCTGGAGATAATTCAGAATGTCGTAATATTGAAACGCAACACCGGAATGACTTTAAATTAGTACCAGAGATGAATGATAGGGTAACCAAGCAGAAACTGGTTAGAACGGCCCTGTGCATAAACAGAAAAGTTCTTAAAACGCGAACGGGCGCAATCGCTGGAGATAATTCAGAATGTCGTAATATTGAAACGCGACACCGGCATGACTTTAAATTAACACCAGAGATGAACGATAGGATAACCAAGCAGAAACTGGTTAGAACGGCCCTGTGCATAAACAGAAAAGTTCTTAAAACGCGAACGGGCGCAATCGCTGGAGATAATTCAGAATGTCGTAATATTGAAACGCAACACCGGAATGACTTTAAATTAGTACCAGAGATGAATGATAGGGCAACCAAGCAGAAACTGGTTAGAACGGCCCTGTGCATAAACAGAAAAGTTCTTAAAACGCGAACGGGCGCAATCGCTGGAGATAATTCAGAATGTCGTAATATTGAAACGCAACACCGGAATGACTTTAAATTAGTACCAGAGATGAATGATAGGGTAACCAAGCAGAAACTGGTTAGAACGGCCCTGTGCGTAAACAGAAAAGTTCTTAAAACGCGAACGGGCGCAATCGCTGGAGATAATTCAGAATGTCGTAATATTGAAACGCAACACCGGAATTACTTTAAATTAGTACCAGAGATGAATGATAGGGTAACCAAGCAGAAACTGGTTAGAACGGCCCTGTGCATAAACAGAAAAGTTCTTAAAACGCGAACGGGCGCAATCGCTGGAGATAATTCAGAATGTCGTAATATTGAAACGCGACACCGGAATGACTTTAAATTAACACCAGAGATGAACGATAGGATAACCAAGCAGAAACTGGTTAGAACGGCCCTGTGCATAAACAGAAAAGTTCTTAAAACGCGAACGGGCGCAATCGCTGGAGATAATTCAGAATGTCGTAATATTGAAACGCAACACCGGAATGACTTTAAATTAGTACCAGAGATGAATGATAGGGTAACCAAGCAGAAACTGGTTAGAACGGCCCTGTGCATAAACAGAAAAGTTCTTAAAACGCGAACGGGCGCAATCGCTGGAGATAATTCAGAATGTCGTAATATTGAAACGCAACACCGGAATGACTTTAAATTAGTACCAGAGATGAATGATAGGGTAACCAAGCAGAAACTGGTTAGAACGGCCCTGTGCATAAACAGAAAAGTTCTTAAAACGCGAACGGGCGCAATCGCTGGAGATAATTCAGAATGTCGTAATATTGAAACGCGACACCGGAATGACTTTAAATTAACACCAGAGATGAACGATAGGATAACCAAGCAGAAACTGGTTAGAACGGCGCTGTGCATAAACAGAAAAGTTCTTAAAACGCGAACGGACGCAATCGCTGGAGATAATTCAGAATGTCGTAATATTGAAACGCGACACCGGAATGACTTTAAATTAACACCAGAGATGAACGATAGGATAACCAAGCAGAAACTGGTTAGAACGGCCCTGTGCATAAACAGAAAAGTTCTTAAAACGCGAACGGGCGCAATCGAATTCAGAATGTCGTAATATTGAAACGCGACACCGGAATGACTTTAAATTAACACCAGAGATGAACGATAGGATAACCAAGCAGAAACTGGTTAGAACGGCCCTGTGCATAAACAGAAAAGTTCTTAAAACGCGAACGGGCGCAATCGCTGGAGATAATTCAGAATGTCGTAATATTGAAACGCGACACCGGAATGACTTTAAATTAACACCAGAGATGAACGATAGGGTAACCAAGCAGAAACTGGTTAGAACGGCCCTGTGCATAAACAGAAAAGTTCTTAAAACGCGAACGGGCGCAATCGCTGGAGATAATTCAGAATGTCGTAATATTGAAACGCAACACCGGAATGACTTTAAATTAGTACCAGAGATGAATGATAGGGTAACCAAGCAGAAACTGGTTAGAACGGCCCTGTGCATAAACAGAAAAGTTCTTAAAACGCGAACGGGCGCAATCGCTGGAGATAATTCAGAATGTCGTAATATTGAAACGCAACACCGGAATGACTTTAAATTAGTACCAGAGATGAATGATAGGGTAACCAAGCAGAAACTGGTTAGAACGGCCCTGTGCATAAACAGAAAAGTTCTTAAAACGCGAACGGGCGCAATCGCTGGAGATAATTCAGAATGTCGTAATATTGAAACGCGACACCGGCATGACTTTAAATTAACACCAGAGATGAACGATAGGATAACCAAGCAGAAACTGGTTAGAACGGCCCTGTGCATAAACAGAAAAGTTCTTAAAACGCGAACGGGCGCAATCGCTGGAGATCATTCAGAATGTCGTAATATTGAAACGCAACACCGGAATGACTTTAAATTAGTACCAGAGATGAATGATAGGGTAACCAAGCAGAAACTGGTTAGAACGGCCCTGTGCATAAACAGAAAAGTTCTTAAAACGCGAACGGGCGCAATCGCTGGAGATAATTCAGAATGTCGTAATATTGAAACGCAACACCGGAATGACTTTAAATTAGTACCAGAGATGAATGATAGGGTAACCAAGCAGAAACTGGTTAGAACGGCCCTGTGCATAAACAGAAAAGTTCTTAAAACGCGAACGGGCGCAATCGCTGGAGATAATTCAGAATGTCGTAATATTGAAACGCGACACCGGAATGACTTTAAATTAACACCAGAGATGAACGATAGGATAACCAAGCAGAAACTGGTTAGAACGGCCCTGTGCATAAACAGAAAAGTTCTTAAAACGCGAACGGGCGCAATCGCTGGAGATAATTCAGAATGTCGTAATATTGAAACGCAACACCGGAATGACTTTAAATTAGTACCACAGATGAGTGATAGGGTAACCAAGCAGAAACTGGTTAGAACGGCCCTGTGCATAAACAGAAAAGTTCTTAAAACGCGAACGGGCGCAATCGCTGGAGATAATTCAGAATGTCGTAATATTGAAACGCAACACCGGAATGACTTTAAATTAGTACCAGAGATGAATGATAGGGTAACCAAGCAGAAACTGGTTAGAACGGCCCTGTGCATAAACAGAAAAGTTCTTAAAACGCGAACGGGCGCAATCGCTGGAGATAATTCAGAATGTCGTAATATTGAAACGCAACACCGGAATGACTTTAAATTAGTACCAGAGATGAATGATAGGGTAACCAAGCAGAAACTGGTTAGAACGGCCCTGTGCATAAACAGAAAAGTTCTTAAAACGCGAACGGGCGCAATCGCTGGAGATAATTCAGAATGTCGTAATATTGAAACGCAACACCGGAATGACTTTAAATTAGTACCAGAGATGAATGATAGGGTAACCAAGCAGAAACTGGTTAGAACGGCCCTGTGCATAAACAGAAAAGTTCTTAAAACGCGAACGGGCGCAATCGCTGGAGATAATTCAGAATGTCGTAATATTGAAACGCAACACCGGAATGACTTTAAATTAGTACCAGAGATGAATGATAGGGTAACCAAGCAGAAACTGGTTAGAACGGCCCTGTGCATAAACAGAAAAGTTCTTAAAACGCGAACGGGCGCAATCGCTGGAGATAATTCAGAATGTCGTAATATTGAAACGCAACACCGGAATGACTTTAAATTAGTACCAGAGATGAAAGATAGGGTAACCAAGCAGAAACTGGTTAGAACGGCCCTGTGCATAAACAGAAAAGTTCTTAAAACGCGAACGGGCGCAATCGCTGGAGATAATTCAGAATGTCGTAATATTGAAACGCAACACCGGAATGACTTTAAATTAGTACCAGAGATGAATGATAGGGTAACCAAGCAGAAACTGGTTAGAACGGCCCTGTGCATAAACAGAAAAGTTCTTAAAACGCGAACGGGCGCAATCGCTGGAGATAATTCAGAATGTCGTAATATTGAAACGCGACACCGGAATGACTTTAAATTAACACCAGAGATGAACGATAGGGTAACCAAGCAGAAACTGGTTAGAACGGCCCTGTGCATAAACAGAAAAGTTCTTAAAACGCGAACGGGCGCAATCGCTGGAGATAATTCAGAATGTCGTAATATTGAAACGCAACACCGGAATGACTTTAAATTAGTACCAGAGATGAATGATAGGGTAACCAAGCAGAAACTGGTTAGAACGGCCCTGTGCATAAACAGAAAATTTCTTAAAACGCGAACGGGCGCAATCGCTGGAGATAATTCAGAATGTCGTAATATTGAAACGCAACACCGGAATGACTTTAAATTAGTACCAGAGATGAATGATAGGGTAACCAAGCAGAAACTGGTTAGAACGGCCCTGTGCATAAACAGAAAAGTTCTTAAAACGCGAACGGGCGCAATCGCTGGAGATAATTCAGAATGTCGTAATATTGAAACGCAACACCGGAATGACTTTAAATTAGTACCAGAGATGAATGATAGGGTAACCAAGCAGAAACTGGTTAGAACGGCCCTGTGCATAAACAGAAAAGTTCTTAAAACGCGAACGGGCGCAATCGCTGGAGATAATTCAGAATGTCGTAATATTGAAACGCAACACCGGAAGGACTTTAAATTAGTACCAGAGATGAATGATAGGGTAACCAAGCAGAAACTGGTTAGAACGGCCCTGTGCATAAACAGAAAAGTTCTTAAAACGCGAACGGGCGCAATCGCTGGAGATAATTCAGAATGTCGTAATATTGAAACGCAACACCGGAATGACTTTAAATTAGTACCAGAGATGAATGATAGGGTAACCAAGCAGAAACTGGTTAGAACGGCCCTGTGCATAAACAGAAAAGTTCTTAAAACGCGAACGGGCGCAATCGCTGGAGATAATTCAGAATGTCGTAATATTGAAACGCAACACCGGAAGGACTTTAAATTAGTACCAGAGATGAATGATAGGGTAACCAAGCAGAAACTGGTTAGAACGGCCCTGTGCATAAACAGAAAAGTTCTTAAAACGCGAACGGGCGCAATCGCTGGAGATAATTCAGAATGTCGTAATATTGAAACGCAACACCGGAAGGACTTTAAATTAGTACCAGAGATGAATGATAGGGTAACCAAGCAGAAACTGGTTAGAACGGCCCTGTGCATAAACAGAAAAGTTCTTAAAACGCGAACGGGCGCAATCGCTGGAGATAATTCAGAATGTCGTAATATTGAAACGCAACACCGGAAGGACTTTAAATTAGTACCAGAGATGAATGATAGGGTAACCAAGCAGAAACTGGTTAGAACGGCCCTGTGCATAAACAGAAAAGTTCTTAAAACGCGAACGGGCGCAATCGCTGGAGATAATTCAGAATGTCGTAATATTGAAACGCAACACCGGAATGACTTTAAATTAGTACCAGAGATGAATGATAGGGTAACCAAGCAGAAACTGGTTAGAACGGCCCTGTGCATAAACAGAAAATTTCTTAAAACGCGAACGGGCGCAATCGCTGGAGATAATTCAGAATGTCGTAATATTGAAACGCAACACCGGAATGACTTTAAATTAGTACCAGAGATGAATGATAGGGTAACCAAGCAGAAACTGGTTAGAACGGCCCTGTGCATAAACAGAAAAGTTCTTAAAACGCGAACGGGCGCAATCGCTGGAGATAATTCAGAATGTCGTAATATTGAAACGCGACACCGGAATGACTTTAAATTAACACCAGAGATGAACGATAGGATAACCAAGCAGAAACTGGTTAGAACGGCCCTGTGCATAAACAGAAAAGTTCTTAAAACGCGAACGGGCGCAATCGCTGGAGATAATTCAGAATGTCGTAATATTGAAACGCAACACCGGAATGACTTTAAATTAGTACCAGAGATGAATGATAGGGTAACCAAGCAGAAACTGGTTAGAACGGCCCTGTGCATAAACAGAAAAGTTCTTAAAACGCGAACGGGCGCAATCGCTGGAGATAATTCAGAATGTCGTAATATTGAAACGCGACACCGGAATGACTTTAAATTAACACCAGAGATGAACGATAGGGTAACCAAGCAGAAACTGGTTAGAACGGCCCTGTGCATAAACAGAAAAGTTCTTAAAACGCGAACGGGCGCAATCGCTGGAGATAATTCAGAATGTCGTAATATTGAAACGCAACACCGGAATGACTTTAAATTAGTACCAGAGATGAATGATAGGGTAACCAAGCAGAAACTGGTTAGAACGGCCCTGTGCATAAACAGAAAAGTTCTTAAAACGCGAACGGGCGCAATCGCTGGAGATAATTCAGAATGTCGTAATATTGAAACGCAACACCGGAATGACTTTAAATTAGTACCAGAGATGAATGATAGGGTAACCAAGCAGAAACTGGTTAGAACGGCCCTGTGCATAAACAGAAAAGTTCTTAAAACGCGAACGGGCGCAATCGCTGGAGATAATTCAGAATGTCGTAATATTGAAACGCGACACCGGAATGACTTTAAATTAACACCAGAGATGAACGATAGGATAACCAAGCAGAAACTGGTTAGAACGGCCCTGTGCATAAACAGAAAAGTTCTTAAAACGCGAACGGGCGCAATCGCTGGAGATAATTCAGAATGTCGTAATATTGAAACGCAACACCGGAATGACTTTAAATTAGTACCAGAGATGAATGATAGGGTAACCAAGCAGAAACTGGTTAGAACGGCCCTGTGCATAAACAGAAAAGTTCTTAAAACGCGAACGGGCGCAATCGCTGGAGATAATTCAGAATGTCGTAATATTGAAACGCAACACCGGAATGACTTTAAATTAGTACCAGAGATGAATGATAGGGTAACCAAGCAGAAACTGGTTAGAACGGCCCTGTGCATAAACAGAAAAGTTCTTAAAACGCGAACGGGCGCAATCGCTGGAGATAATTCAGAATGTCGTAATATTGAAACGCGACACAGGAATGACTTTAAATTAACAGCAGAGATGAACGATAGGATAACCAAGCAGAAACTGGTTAGAACGGCCCTGTGCATAAACAGAAAAGTTCTTAAAACGCGAACGGGCGCAATCGCTGGAGATAATTCAGAATGTCGTAATATTGAAACGCAACACCGGAATGACTTTAAATTAGTACCAGAGATGAATGATAGGGTAACCAAGCAGAAACTGGTTAGAACGGCCCTGTGCATAAACAGAAAAGTTCTTAAAACGCGAACGGGCGCAATCGCTGGAGATAATTCAGAATGTCGTAATATTGAAACGCAACACCGGAATGACTTTAAATTAGTACCAGAGATGAATGATAGGGTAACCAAGCAGAAACTGGTTAGAACGGCCCTGTGCATAAACAGAAAAGTTCTTAAAACGCGAACGGGCGCAATCGCTGGAGATAATTCAGAATGTCGTAATATTGAAACGCGACACCGGAATGACTTTAAATTAACACCAGAGATGAACGATAGGATAACCAAGCAGAAACTGGTTAGAACGGCCCTGTGCATAAACAGAAAAGTTCTTAAAACGCGAACGGGCGCAATCGCTGGAGATAATTCAGAATGTCGTAATATTGAAACGCAACACCGGAATGACTTTAAATTAGTACCACAGATGAGTGATAGGGTAACCAAGCAGAAACTGGTTAGAACGGCCCTGTGCATAAACAGAAAAGTTCTTAAAACGCGAACGGGCGCAATCGCTGGAGATAATTCAGAATGTCGTAATATTGAAACGCAACACCGGAATGACTTTAAATTAGTACCAGAGATGAATGATAGGGTAACCAAGCAGAAACTGGTTAGAACGGCCCTGTGCATAAACAGAAAAGTTCTTAAAACGCGAACGGGCGCAATCGCTGGAGATAATTCAGAATGTCGTAATATTGAAACGCAACACCGGAATGACTTTAAATTAGTACCAGAGATGAATGATAGGGTAACCAAGCAGAAACTGGTTAGAACGGCCCTGTGCATAAACAGAAAAGTTCTTAAAACGCGAACGGGCGCAATCGCTGGAGATAATTCAGAATGTCGTAATATTGAAACGCAACACCGGAATGACTTTAAATTAGTACCAGAGATGAATGATAGGGTAACCAAGCAGAAACTGGTTAGAACGGCCCTGTGCATAAACAGAAAAGTTCTTAAAACGCGAACGGGCGCAATCGCTGGAGATAATTCAGAATGTCGTAATATTGAAACGCAACACCGGAATGACTTTAAATTAGTACCAGAGATGAATGATAGGGTAACCAAGCAGAAACTGGTTAGAACGGCCCTGTGCATAAACAGAAAAGTTCTTAAAACGCGAACGGGCGCAATCGCTGGAGATAATTCAGAATGTCGTAATATTGAAACGCAACACCGGAATGACTTTAAATTAGTACCAGAGATGAAAGATAGGGTAACCAAGCAGAAACTGGTTAGAACGGCCCTGTGCATAAACAGAAAAGTTCTTAAAACGCGAACGGGCGCAATCGCTGGAGATAATTCAGAATGTCGTAATATTGAAACGCAACACCGGAATGACTTTAAATTAGTACCAGAGATGAATGATAGGGTAACCAAGCAGAAACTGGTTAGAACGGCCCTGTGCATAAACAGAAAAGTTCTTAAAACGCGAACGGGCGCAATCGCTGGAGATAATTCAGAATGTCGTAATATTGAAACGCAACACCGGAATGACTTTAAATTAGTACCAGAGATGAATGATAGGGTAACCAAGCAGAAACTGGTTAGAACGGCCCTGTGCATAAACAGAAAAGTTCTTAAAACGCGAACGGGCGCAATCGCTGGAGATAATTCAGAATGTCGTAATATTGAAACGCAACACCGGAATGACTTTAAATTAGTACCAGAGATGAAAGATAGGGTAACCAAGCAGAAACTGGTTAGAACGGCCCTGTGCATAAACAGAAAAGTTCTTAAAACGCGAACGGGCGCAATCGCTGGAGATAATTCAGAATGTCGTAATATTGAAACGCAACACCGGAATGACTTTAAATTAGTACCAGAGATGAATGATAGGGTAACCAAGCAGAAACTGGTTAGAACGGCCCTGTGCATAAACAGAAAAGTTCTTAAAACGCGAACGGGCGCAATCGCTGGAGATAATTCAGAATGTCGTAATATTGAAACGCAACACCGGAATGACTTTAAATTAGTACCAGAGATGAATGATAGGGTAACCAAGCAGAAACTGGTTAGAACGGCCCTGTGCATAAACAGAAAATTTCTTAAAACGCGAACGGGCGCAATCGCTGGAGATAATTCAGAATGTCGTAATATTGAAACGCAACACCGGAATGACTTTAAATTAGTACCAGAGATGAATGATAGGGTAACCAAGCAGAAACTGGTTAGAACGGCCCTGTGCATAAACAGAAACGTTCTTAAAACGCGAACGGGCGCAATCGCTGGAGATAATTCAGAATGTCGTAATATTGAAACGCAACACCGGAATGACTTTAAATTAGTACCAGAGATGAATGATAGGGTAACCAAGCAGAAACTGGTTAGAACGGCCCTGTGCATAAACAGAAAAGTTCTTAAAACGCGAACGGGCGCAATCGCTGGAGATAATTCAGAATGTCGTAATATTGAAACGCAACACCGGAAGGACTTTAAATTAGTACCAGAGATGAATGATAGGGTAACCAAGCAGAAACTGGTTAGAACGGCCCTGTGCATAAACAGAAAAGTTCTTAAAACGCGAACGGGCGCAATCGCTGGAGATAATTCAGAATGTCGTAATATTGAAACGCAACACCGGAATGACTTTAAATTAGTACCAGAGATGAATGATAGGGTAACCAAGCAGAAACTGGTTAGAACGGCCCTGTGCATAAACAGAAAAGTTCTTAAAACGCGAACGGGCGCAATCGCTGGAGATAATTCAGAATGTCGTAATATTGAAACGCAACACCGGAAGGACTTTAAATTAGTACCAGAGATGAATGATAGGGTAACCAAGCAGAAACTGGTTAGAACGGCCCTGTGCATAAACAGAAAAGTTCTTAAAACGCGAACGGGCGCAATCGCTGGAGATAATTCAGAATGTCGTAATATTGAAACGCAACACCGGAAGGACTTTAAATTAGTACCAGAGATGAATGATAGGGTAACCAAGCAGAAACTGGTTAGAACGGCCCTGTGCATAAACAGAAAAGTTCTTAAAACGCGAACGGGCGCAATCGCTGGAGATAATTCAGAATGTCGTAATATTGAAACGCAACACCGGAAGGACTTTAAATTAGTACCAGAGATGAATGATAGGGTAACCAAGCAGAAACTGGTTAGAACGGCCCTGTGCATAAACAGAAAAGTTCTTAAAACGCGAACGGGCGCAATCGCTGGAGATAATTCAGAATGTCGTAATATTGAAACGCAACACCGGAATGACTTTAAATTAGTACCAGAGATGAATGATAGGGTAACCAAGCAGAAACTGGTTAGAACGGCCCTGTGCATAAACAGAAAATTTCTTAAAACGCGAACGGGCGCAATCGCTGGAGATAATTCAGAATGTCGTAATATTGAAACGCAACACCGGAATGACTTTAAATTAGTACCAGAGATGAATGATAGGGTAACCAAGCAGAAACTGGTTAGAACGGCCCTGTGCATAAACAGAAAAGTTCTCAAAACGCGAACGGGCGCAATCGCTGGAGATAATTCAGAATGTCGTAATATTGAAACGCAACACCGGAATGACTTTAAATTAGTACCAGAGATGAATGATAGGGTAACCAAGCAGAAACTGGTTAGAACGGCCCTGTGCATAAACAGAAAAGTTCTTAAAACGCGAACGGGCGCAATCGCTGGAGATAATTCAGAATGTCGTAATATTGAAACGCAACACCGGAAGGACTTTAAATTAGTACCAGAGATGAATGATAGGGTAACCAAGCAGAAACTGGTTAGAACGGCCCTGTGCATAAACAGAAAAGTTCTTAAAACGCGAACGGGCGCAATCGCTGGAGATAATTCAGAATGTCGTAATATTGAAACGCAACACCGGAATGACTTTAAATTAGTACCAGAGATGAATGATAGGGTAACCAAGCAGAAACTGGTTAGAACGGCCCTGTGCATAAACAGAAAAGTTCTTAAAACGCGAACGGGCGCAATCGCTGGAGATAATTCAGAATGTCGTAATATTGAAACGCAACACCGGAATGACTTTAAATTAGTACCAGAGATGAATGATAGGGTAACCAAGCAGAAACTGGTTAGAACGGCCCTGTGCATAAACAGAAAAGTTCTCAAAACGCGAACGGGCGCAATCGCTGGAGATAATTCAGAATGTCGTAATATTGAAACGCAACACCGGAAGGACTTTAAATTAGTACCAGAGATGAATGATAGGGTAACCAAGCAGAAACTGGTTAGAACGGCCCTGTGCATAAACAGAAAAGTTCTTAAAACGCGAACGGGCGCAATCGCTGGAGATAATTCAGAATGTCGTAATATTGAAACGCAACACCGGAAGGACTTTAAATTAGTACCAGAGATGAATGATAGGGTAACCAAGCAGAAACTGGTTAGAACGGCCCTGTGCATAAACAGAAAAGTTCTTAAAACGCGAACGGGCGCAATCGCTGGAGATAATTCAGAATGTCGTAATATTGAAACGCAACACCGGAATGACTTTAAATTAGTACCACAGATGAGTGATAGGGTAACCAAGCAGAAACTGGTTAGAACGGCCCTGTGCATAAACAGAAAAGTTCTTAAAACGCGAACGGGCGCAATCGCTGGAGATAATTCAGAATGTCGTAATATTGAAACGCAACACCGGAATGACTTTAAATTAGTACCACAGATGAGTGATAGGGTAACCAAGCAGAAACTGGTTAGAACGGCCCTGTGCATAAACAGAAAAGTTCTTAAAACGCGAACGGGCGCAATCGCTGGAGATAATTCAGAATGTCGTAATATTGAAACGCAACACCGGAATGACTTTAAATTAGTACCAGAGATGAATGATAGGGTAACCAAGCAGAAACTGGTTAGAACGGCCCTGTGCATAAACAGAAAAGTTCTTAAAACGCGAACGGGCGCAATCGCTGGAGATAATTCAGAATGTCGTAATATTGAAACGCAACACCGGAATGACTTTAAATTAGTACCAGAGATGAATGATAGGGTAACCAAGCAGAAACTGGTTAGAACGGCCCTGTGCATAAACAGAAAAGTTCTTAAAACGCGAACGGGCGCAATCGCTGGAGATAATTCAGAATGTCGTAATATTGAAACGCAACACCGGAATGACTTTAAATTAGTACCAGAGATGAATGATAGGGTAACCAAGCAGAAACTGGTTAGAACGGCCCTGTGCATAAACAGAAAAGTTCTTAAAACGCGAACGGGCGCAATCGCTGGAGATAATTCAGAATGTCGTAATATTGAAACGCAACACCGGAATGACTTTAAATTAGTACCAGAGATGAATGATAGGGTAACCAAGCAGAAACTGGTTAGAACGGCCCTGTGCATAAACAGAAAAGTTCTTAAAACGCGAACGGGCGCAATCGCTGGAGATAATTCAGAATGTCGTAATATTGAAACGCAACACCGGAAGGACTTTAAATTAGTACCAGAGATGAATGATAGGGTAACCAAGCAGAAACTGGTTAGAACGGCCCTGTGCATAAACAGAAAAGTTCTTAAAACGCGAACGGGCGCAATCGCTGGAGATCATTCAGAATGTCGTAATATTGAAACGCAACACCGGAATGACTTTAAATTAGTACCAGAGATGAATGATAGGGTAACCAAGCAGAAACTGGTTAGAACTGCCCTGTGCATAAACAGAAAAGTTCTTAAAACGCGAACGGGCGCAATCGCTGGAGATAATTCAGAATGTCGTAATATTGAAACGCAACACCGGAATGACTTTAAATTAGTACCAGAGATGAATGATAGGGTAACCAAGCAGAAACTGGTTAGAACGGCCCTGTGCATAAACAGAAAAGTTCTTAAAACGCGAACGGGCGCAATCGCTGGAGATAATTCAGAATGTCGTAATATTGAAACGCGACACCGGAATGACTTTAAATTAACACCAGAGATGAACGATAGGATAACCAAGCAGAAACTGGTTAGAACGGCCCTGTGCATAAACAGAAAAGTTCTTAAAACGCGAACGGGCGCAATCGCTGGAGATAATTCAGAATGTCGTAATATTGAAACGCAACACCGGAATGACTTTAAATTAGTACCAGAGATGAATGATAGGGTAACCAAGCAGAAACTGGTTAGAACGGCCCTGTGCATAAACAGAAAAGTTCTTAAAACGCGAACGGGCGCAATCGCTGGAGATAATTCAGAATGTCGTAATATTGAAACGCGACACCGGAATGACTTTAAATTAACACCAGAGATGAACGATAGGATAACCAAGCAGAAACTGGTTAGAACGGCCCTGTGCATAAACAGAAAAGTTCTTAAAACGCGAACGGGCGCAATCGCTGGAGATAATTCAGAATGTCGTAATATTGAAACGCAACACCGGAATGACTTTAAATTAGTACCAGAGATGAATGATAGGGTAACCAAGCAGAAACTGGTTAGAACGGCCCTGTGCATAAACAGAAAAGTTCTTAAAACGCGAACGGGCGCAATCGCTGGAGATAATTCAGAATGTCGTAATATTGAAACGCGACACCGGAATGACTTTAAATTAACACCAGAGATGAACGATAGGGTAACCAAGCAGAAACTGGTTAGAACGGCCCTGTGCATAAACAGAAAAGTTCTTAAAACGCGAACGGGCGCAATCGCTGGAGATAATTCAGAATGTCGTAATATTGAAACGCAACACCGGAATGACTTTAAATTAGTACCAGAGATGAATGATAGGGTAACCAAGCAGAAACTGGTTAGAACGGCCCTGTGCATAAACAGAAAAGTTCTTAAAACGCGAACGGGCGCAATCGCTGGAGATAATTCAGAATGTCGTAATATTGAAACGCAACACCGGAATGACTTTAAATTAGTACCAGAGATGAATGATAGGGTAACCAAGCAGAAACTGGTTAGAACGGCCCTGTGCATAAACAGAAAAGTTCTTAAAACGCGAACGGGCGCAATCGCTGGAGATAATTCAGAATGTCGTAATATTGAAACGCAACACCGGAAGGACTTTAAATTAGTACCAGAGATGAATGATAGGGTAACCAAGCAGAAACTGGTTAGAACGGCCCTGTGCATAAACAGAAAAGTTCTTAAAACGCGAACGGGCGCAATCGCTGGAGATAATTCAGAATGTCGTAATATTGAAACGCAACACCGGAAGGACTTTAAATTAGTACCAGAGATGAATGATAGGGTAACCAAGCAGAAACTGGTTAGAACGGCCCTGTGCATAAACAGAAAAGTTCTTAAAACGCGAACGGGCGCAATCGCTGGAGATAATTCAGAATGTCGTAATATTGAAACGCAACACCGGAAGGACTTTAAATTAGTACCAGAGATGAATGATAGGGTAACCAAGCAGAAACTGGTTAGAACGGCCCTGTGCATAAACAGAAAAGTTCTTAAAACGCGAACGGGCGCAATCGCTGGAGATAATTCAGAATGTCGTAATATTGAAACGCAACACCGGAATGACTTTAAATTAGTACCAGAGATGAATGATAGGGTAACCAAGCAGAAACTGGTTAGAACGGCCCTGTGCATAAACAGAAAATTTCTTAAAACGCGAACGGGCGCAATCGCTGGAGATAATTCAGAATGTCGTAATATTGAAACGCAACACCGGAATGACTTTAAATTAGTACCAGAGATGAATGATAGGGTAACCAAGCAGAAACTGGTTAGAACGGCCCTGTGCATAAACAGAAAAGTTCTTAAAACGCGAACGGGCGCAATCGCTGGAGATAATTCAGAATGTCGTAATATTGAAACGCAACACCGGAAGGACTTTAAATTAGTACCAGAGATGAATGATAGGGTAACCAAGCAGAAACTGGTTAGAACGGCCCTGTGCATAAACAGAAAAGTTCTTAAAACGCGAACGGGCGCAATCGCTGGAGATCATTCAGAATGTCGTAATATTGAAACGCAACACCGGAATGACTTTAAATTAGTACCAGAGATGAATGATAGGGTAACCAAGCAGAAACTGGTTAGAACTGCCCTGTGCATAAACAGAAAAGTTCTTAAAACGCGAACGGGCGCAATCGCTGGAGATAATTCAGAATGTCGTAATATTGAAACGCAACACCGGAATGACTTTAAATTAGTACCAGAGATGAATGATAGGGTAACCAAGCAGAAACTGGTTAGAACGGCCCTGTGCATAAACAGAAAAGTTCTTAAAACGCGAACGGGCGCAATCGCTGGAGATAATTCAGAATGTCGTAATATTGAAACGCGACACCGGAATGACTTTAAATTAACACCAGAGATGAACGATAGGATAACCAAGCAGAAACTGGTTAGAACGGCCCTGTGCATAAACAGAAAAGTTCTTAAAACGCGAACGGGCGCAATCGCTGGAGATAATTCAGAATGTCGTAATATTGAAACGCAACACCGGAATGACTTTAAATTAGTACCAGAGATGAATGATAGGGTAACCAAGCAGAAACTGGTTAGAACGGCCCTGTGCATAAACAGAAAAGTTCTTAAAACGCGAACGGGCGCAATCGCTGGAGATAATTCAGAATGTCGTAATATTGAAACGCGACACCGGAATGACTTTAAATTAACACCAGAGATGAACGATAGGATAACCAAGCAGAAACTGGTTAGAACGGCCCTGTGCATAAACAGAAAAGTTCTTAAAACGCGAACGGGCGCAATCGCTTGAGATAATTCAGAATGTCGTAATATTGAAACGCAACACCGGAATGACTTTAAATTAGTACCAGAGATGAATGATAGGGTAACCAAGCAGAAACTGGTTAGAACGGCCCTGTGCATAAACAGAAAAGTTCTTAAAACGCGAACGGGCGCAATCGCTGGAGATAATTCAGAATGTCGTAATATTGAAACGCGACACCGGAATGACTTTAAATTAACACCAGAGATGAACGATAGGGTAACCAAGCAGAAACTGGTTAGAACGGCCCTGTGCATAAACAGAAAAGTTCTTAAAACGCGAACGGGCGCAATCGCTGGAGATAATTCAGAATGTCGTAATATTGAAACGCAACACCGGAATGACTTTAAATTAGTACCAGAGATGAATGATAGGGTAACCAAGCAGAAACTGGTTAGAACGGCCCTGTGCATAAACAGAAAAGTTCTTAAAACGCGAACGGGCGCAATCGCTGGAGATAATTCAGAATGTCGTAATATTGAAACGCAACACCGGAATGACTTTAAATTAGTACCAGAGATGAATGATAGGGTAACCAAGCAGAAACTGGTTAGAACGGCCCTGTGCATAAACAGAAAAGTTCTTAAAACGCGAACGGGCGCAATCGCTGGAGATAATTCAGAATGTCGTAATATTGAAACGCGACACCGGAATGACTTTAAATTAACACCAGAGATGAACGATAGGATAACCAAGCAGAAACTGGTTAGAACGGCCCTGTGCATAAACAGAAAAGTTCTTAAAACGCGAACGGGCGCAATCGCTGGAGATAATTCAGAATGTCGTAATATTGAAACGCAACACCGGAATGACTTTAAATTAGTACCAGAGATGAATGATAGGGTAACCAAGCAGAAACTGGTTAGAACGGCCCTGTGCATAAACAGAAAAGTTCTTAAAACGCGAACGGGCGCAATCGCTGGAGATAATTCAGAATGTCGTAATATTGAAACGCAACACCGGAATGACTTTAAATTAGTACCAGAGATGAATGATAGGGTAACCAAGCAGAAACTGGTTAGAACGGCCCTGTGCATAAACAGAAAAGTTCTTAAAACGCGAACGGGCGCAATCGCTGGAGATAATTCAGAATGTCGTAATATTGAAACGCGACACAGGAATGACTTTAAATTAACAGCAGAGATGAACGATAGGATAACCAAGCAGAAACTGGTTAGAACGGCCCTGTGCATAAACAGAAAAGTTCTTAAAACGCGAACGGGCGCAATCGCTGGAGATAATTCAGAATGTCGTAATATTGAAACGCAACACCGGAATGACTTTAAATTAGTACCAGAGATGAATGATAGGGTAACCAAGCAGAAACTGGTTAGAACGGCCCTGTGCATAAACAGAAAAGTTCTTAAAACGCGAACGGGCGCAATCGCTGGAGATAATTCAGAATGTCGTAATATTGAAACGCAACACCGGAAGGACTTTAAATTAGTACCAGAGATGAATGATAGGGTAACCAAGCAGAAACTGGTTAGAACGGCCCTGTGCATAAACAGAAAAGTTCTTAAAACGCGAACGGGCGCAATCGCTGGAGATAATTCAGAATGTCGTAATATTGAAACGCAACACCGGAATGACTTTAAATTAGTACCAGAGATGAATGATAGGGTAACCAAGCAGAAACTGGTTAGAACGGCCCTGTGCATAAACAGAAAAGTTCTTAAAACGCGAACGGGCGCAATCGCTGGAGATAATTCAGAATGTCGTAATATTGAAACGCAACACCGGAAGGACTTTAAATTAGTACCAGAGATGAATGATAGGGTAACCAAGCAGAAACTGGTTAGAACGGCCCTGTGCATAAACAGAAAAGTTCTTAAAACGCGAACGGGCGCAATCGCTGGAGATCATTCAGAATGTCGTAATATTGAAACGCAACACCGGAATGACTTTAAATTAGTACCAGAGATGAATGATAGGGTAACCAAGCAGAAACTGGTTAGAACTGCCCTGTGCATAAACAGAAAAGTTCTTAAAACGCGAACGGGCGCAATCGCTGGAGATAATTCAGAATGTCGTAATATTGAAACGCAACACCGGAATGACTTTAAATTAGTACCAGAGATGAATGATAGGGTAACCAAGCAGAAACTGGTTAGAACGGCCCTGTGCATAAACAGAAAAGTTCTTAAAACGCGAACGGGCGCAATCGCTGGAGATAATTCAGAATGTCGTAATATTGAAACGCGACACCGGAATGACTTTAAATTAACACCAGAGATGAACGATAGGATAACCAAGCAGAAACTGGTTAGAACGGCCCTGTGCATAAACAGAAAAGTTCTTAAAACGCGAACGGGCGCAATCGCTGGAGATAATTCAGAATGTCGTAATATTGAAACGCAACACCGGAATGACTTTAAATTAGTACCAGAGATGAATGATAGGGTAACCAAGCAGAAACTGGTTAGAACGGCCCTGTGCATAAACAGAAAAGTTCTTAAAACGCGAACGGGCGCAATCGCTGGAGATAATTCAGAATGTCGTAATATTGAAACGCGACACCGGAATGACTTTAAATTAACACCAGAGATGAACGATAGGATAACCAAGCAGAAACTGGTTAGAACGGCCCTGTGCATAAACAGAAAAGTTCTTAAAACGCGAACGGGCGCAATCGCTGGAGATAATTCAGAATGTCGTAATATTGAAACGCGACACAGGAATGACTTTAAATTAACAGCAGAGATGAACGATAGGATAACCAAGCAGAAACTGGTTAGAACGGCCCTGTGCATAAACAGAAAAGTTCTTAAAACGCGAACGGGCGCAATCGCTGGAGATAATTCAGAATGTCGTAATATTGAAACGCGACACAGGAATGACTTTAAATTAACAGCAGAGATGAACGATAGGATAACCAAGCAGAAACTGGTTAGAACGGCCCTGTGCATAAACAGAAAAGTTCTTAAAACGCGAACGGGCGCAATCGCTGGAGATAATTCAGAATGTCGTAATATTGAAACGCAACACCGGAATGACTTTAAATTAGTACCAGAGATGAATGATAGGGTAACCAAGCAGAAACTGGTTAGAACGGCCCTGTGCATAAACAGAAAAGTTCTTAAAACGCGAACGGGCGCAATCGCTGGAGATAATTCAGAATGTCGTAATATTGAAACGCAACACCGGAAGGACTTTAAATTAGTACCAGAGATGAATGATAGGGTAACCAAGCAGAAACTGGTTAGAACGGCCCTGTGCATAAACAGAAAAGTTCTTAAAACGCGAACGGGCGCAATCGCTGGAGATAATTCAGAATGTCGTAATATTGAAACGCAACACCGGAATGACTTTAAATTAGTACCAGAGATGAATGATAGGGTAACCAAGCAGAAACTGGTTAGAACGGCCCTGTGCATAAACAGAAAAGTTCTTAAAACGCGAACGGGCGCAATCGCTGGAGATAATTCAGAATGTCGTAATATTGAAACGCAACACCGGAAGGACTTTAAATTAGTACCAGAGATGAATGATAGGGTAACCAAGCAGAAACTGGTTAGAACGGCCCTGTGCATAAACAGAAAAGTTCTTAAAACGCGAACGGGCGCAATCGCTGGAGATCATTCAGAATGTCGTAATATTGAAACGCAACACCGGAATGACTTTAAATTAGTACCAGAGATGAATGATAGGGTAACCAAGCAGAAACTGGTTAGAACTGCCCTGTGCATAAACAGAAAAGTTCTTAAAACGCGAACGGGCGCAATCGCTGGAGATAATTCAGAATGTCGTAATATTGAAACGCAACACCGGAATGACTTTAAATTAGTACCAGAGATGAATGATAGGGTAACCAAGCAGAAACTGGTTAGAACGGCCCTGTGCATAAACAGAAAAGTTCTTAAAACGCGAACGGGCGCAATCGCTGGAGATAATTCAGAATGTCGTAATATTGAAACGCGACACCGGAATGACTTTAAATTAACACCAGAGATGAACGATAGGATAACCAAGCAGAAACTGGTTAGAACGGCCCTGTGCATAAACAGAAAAGTTCTTAAAACGCGAACGGGCGCAATCGCTGGAGATAATTCAGAATGTCGTAATATTGAAACGCAACACCGGAATGACTTTAAATTAGTACCAGAGATGAATGATAGGGTAACCAAGCAGAAACTGGTTAGAACGGCCCTGTGCATAAACAGAAAAGTTCTTAAAACGCGAACGGGCGCAATCGCTGGAGATAATTCAGAATGTCGTAATATTGAAACGCGACACCGGAATGACTTTAAATTAACACCAGAGATGAACGATAGGATAACCAAGCAGAAACTGGTTAGAACGGCCCTGTGCATAAACAGAAAAGTTCTTAAAACGCGAACGGGCGCAATCGCTGGAGATAATTCAGAATGTCGTAATATTGAAACGCAACACCGGAATGACTTTAAATTAGTACCAGAGATGAATGATAGGGTAACCAAGCAGAAACTGGTTAGAACGGCCCTGTGCATAAACAGAAAAGTTCTTAAAACGCGAACGGGCGCAATCGCTGGAGATAATTCAGAATGTCGTAATATTGAAACGCGACACCGGAATGACTTTAAATTAACACCAGAGATGAACGATAGGGTAACCAAGCAGAAACTGGTTAGAACGGCCCTGTGCATAAACAGAAAAGTTCTTAAAACGCGAACGGGCGCAATCGCTGGAGATAATTCAGAATGTCGTAATATTGAAACGCAACACCGGAATGACTTTAAATTAGTACCAGAGATGAATGATAGGGTAACCAAGCAGAAACTGGTTAGAACGGCCCTGTGCATAAACAGAAAAGTTCTTAAAACGCGAACGGGCGCAATCGCTGGAGATAATTCAGAATGTCGTAATATTGAAACGCAACACCGGAATGACTTTAAATTAGTACCAGAGATGAATGATAGGGTAACCAAGCAGAAACTGGTTAGAACGGCCCTGTGCATAAACAGAAAAGTTCTTAAAACGCGAACGGGCGCAATCGCTGGAGATAATTCAGAATGTCGTAATATTGAAACGCGACACCGGAATGACTTTAAATTAACACCAGAGATGAACGATAGGATAACCAAGCAGAAACTGGTTAGAACGGCCCTGTGCATAAACAGAAAAGTTCTTAAAACGCGAACGGGCGCAATCGCTGGAGATAATTCAGAATGTCGTAATATTGAAACGCAACACCGGAATGACTTTAAATTAGTACCAGAGATGAATGATAGGGTAACCAAGCAGAAACTGGTTAGAACGGCCCTGTGCATAAACAGAAAAGTTCTTAAAACGCGAACGGGCGCAATCGCTGGAGATAATTCAGAATGTCGTAATATTGAAACGCAACACCGGAATGACTTTAAATTAGTACCAGAGATGAATGATAGGGTAACCAAGCAGAAACTGGTTAGAACGGCCCTGTGCATAAACAGAAAAGTTCTTAAAACGCGAACGGGCGCAATCGCTGGAGATAATTCAGAATGTCGTAATATTGAAACGCGACACAGGAATGACTTTAAATTAACAGCAGAGATGAACGATAGGATAACCAAGCAGAAACTGGTTAGAACGGCCCTGTGCATAAACAGAAAAGTTCTTAAAACGCGAACGGGCGCAATCGCTGGAGATAATTCAGAATGTCGTAATATTGAAACGCAACACCGGAATGACTTTAAATTAGTACCAGAGATGAATGATAGGGTAACCAAGCAGAAACTGGTTAGAACGGCCCTGTGCATAAACAGAAAAGTTCTTAAAACGCGAACGGGCGCAATCGCTGGAGATAATTCAGAATGTCGTAATATTGAAACGCAACACCGGAAGGACTTTAAATTAGTACCAGAGATGAATGATAGGGTAACCAAGCAGAAACTGGTTAGAACGGCCCTGTGCATAAACAGAAAAGTTCTTAAAACGCGAACGGGCGCAATCGCTGGAGATAATTCAGAATGTCGTAATATTGAAACGCAACACCGGAATGACTTTAAATTAGTACCAGAGATGAATGATAGGGTAACCAAGCAGAAACTGGTTAGAACGGCCCTGTGCATAAACAGAAAAGTTCTTAAAACGCGAACGGGCGCAATCGCTGGAGATAATTCAGAATGTCGTAATATTGAAACGCAACACCGGAATGACTTTAAATTAGTACCAGAGATGAATGATAGGGTAACCAAGCAGAAACTGGTTAGAACGGCCCTGTGCATAAACAGAAAAGTTCTTAAAACGCGAACGGGCGCAATCGCTGGAGATAATTCAGAATGTCGTAATATTGAAACGCGACACCGGAATGACTTTAAATTATTACCAGAGATGAACGATAGGGTAACCAACCAGAAACTGGTTAGAGCGGCCCTGTGCATAAACAGAAAAGTTCTTAAAACGCGAACGGGCGCAATCGCAATCGCTGGAGGTAATATTCAGGATGTCGTAATATTGAAACGCAACACCGGAATGACTTTAAATTACTACCAGAGATGAATGATAGGGTAACCAAGCAGAAACTGGTTAGAACGGCCCTGTGCATAAACAGAAAAGTTCTTAAAACGCGAACGGGCGCAATCGCTGGAGATAATTCAGAATGTCGTAATATTGAAACGCGACACCGGAATGACTTTAAATTAACACCAGAGATGAACGATAGGGTAACCAAGCAGAAACTGGTTAGAACGGCCCTGTGCATAAACAGAAAAGTTCTTAAAACGCGAACGGGCGCAATCGCTGGAGATAATTCAGAATGTCGTAATATTGAAACGCAACACCGGAATGACTTTAAATTAGTACCAGAGATGAATGATAGGGTAACCAAGCAGAAACTGGTTAGAACGGCCCTGTGCATAAACAGAAAAGTTCTTAAAACGCGAACGGGCGCAATCGCTGGAGATAATTCAGAATGTCGTAATATTGAAACGCGACACCGGAATGACTTTAAATTAACACCAGAGATGAACGATAGGATAACCAAGCAGAAACTGGTTAGAACGGCCCTGTGCATAAACAGAAAAGTTCTTAAAACGCGAACGGGCGCAATCGCTGGAGATAATTCAGAATGTCGTAATATTGAAACGCAACACCGGAATGACTTTAAATTAGTACCAGAGATGAATGATAGGGTAACCAAGCAGAAACTGGTTAGAACGGCCCTGTGCATAAACAGAAAAGTTCTTAAAACGCGAACGGGCGCAATCGCTGGAGATAATTCAGAATGTCGTAATATTGAAACGCGACACCGGAATGACTTTAAATTAACACCAGAGATGAACGATAGGATAACCAAGCAGAAACTGGTTAGAACGGCCCTGTGCATAAACAGAAAAGTTCTTAAAACGCGAACGGGCGCAAATGCTGGAGATAATTCAGAATGTCGTAATATTGAAACGCAACACCGGAATGACTTTAAATTAGTACCAGAGATGAATGATAGGGTAACCAAGCAGAAACTGGTTAGAACGGCCCTGTGCATAAACAGAAAAGTTCTTAAAACGCGAACGGGCGCAATCGCTGGAGATAATTCAGAATGTCGTAATATTGAAACGCGACACCGGAATGACTTTAAATTAACACCAGAGATGAACGATAGGATAACCAAGCAGAAACTGGTTAGAACGGCCCTGTGCATAAACAGAAAAGTTCTTAAAACGCGAACGGGCGCAATCGCTGGAGATAATTCAGAATGTCGTAATATTGAAACGCGACACCGGAATGACTTTAAATTAACACCAGAGATGAACGATAGGGTAACCAAGCAGAAACTGGTTAGAACGGCCCTGTGCATAAACAGAAAAGTTCTTAAAACGCGAACGGGCGCAATCGCTGGAGATAATTCAGAATGTCGTAATATTGAAACGCAACACCGGAATGACTTTAAATTAGTACCAGAGATGAATGATAGGGTAACCAAGCAGAAACTGGTTAGAACGGCCCTGTGCATAAACAGAAAAGTTCTTAAAACGCGAACGGGCGCAATCGCTGGAGATAATTCAGAATGTCGTAATATTGAAACGCGACACCGGAATGACTTTAAATTAGTACCAGAGATGAACGATAGGGTAACCAACCAGAGACTGGTTAGAACGGCCCTGTGCATAAACAGAAAAGTTCTTAAAACGCGAACGGGCGCAATCGCAATCGCTGGAGGTAATATTCAGGATGTCGTAATATTGAAACGCGACACCGGAATGACTTTAAATTAGTACCAGAGATGAACGATAGGGTAACCAACCAGAGACTGGTTAGAACGGCCCTGTGCATAAACAGAAAAGTTCTTAAAACGCGAACGGGCGCAATCGCAATCGCTGGAGGTAATATTCAGGATGTCGTAATATTGAAACGCGACACCGGAATGACTTTAAATTAGTACCAGAGATGAACGATAGGGTAGCCAACCAGAAACTGGTTAGAACGGCCCTGTGCATAAACAGAAAAGTTCTGAAAACGCGAACGGGCGCAATCGCTGGAGATAATATTCAGGATGTCGTAATATTGAAACGCGACACCGGAATGACTTTAAATTAGTACCAGAGATGAACGATAGGGTAACCAACCAGAAACTAGTTAGAACGGCCCTGTGCATAAACAGAAAAGTTCTTAACACGTGAACGGGCGCAATCGCTGGAGATAATTCAGAATGTCGAATAACATTCTGGGAAAATCCGAACCAAATCTGAAGGGGTGAAAAAAATCCAAAAAAAGAGCAGAAAGTTTTTAGAAAAATTCATTTCTCAAACTGTACTCGCCAAGTGCGAGCAATGGAGGGGGATGGGGGACGTTTGACGCATATTTTCTAAGTATACACTCTCCAAATAACATTCTGGGAAAATCCTAACCGGAACTGAAGGAGTGAAAAAAATGTTTAAAAAAAAGAAGAAAGACTATAGGTAGTCGTTGCTCATTTTTCGGACATTTTTTTCACCCCTTCAGATTTCGTCAAGATTTTCCCAGAATGTTATTTGGAGGGTGTACAATTGGAAGTTATGGGGCAAACTTCTCTCACCCCTTCCCATAGCTTCGCACCTGCTTAGAAAATGTTCAGAAGTGTGGTTCTTCTGAAACCTTTCTGATTTTTTTTGACCAGATGGGAGGGGATGAGGGATGTTTGGCACATATTTTCCAAGTCTTTAGCCTTCATGTTACTTTCTGGAAATTTTCTAACGAAATTGGAGGAGGTGGGAAAATCATCCAAAAAAAGAAAAAAGAAAATTATCTGTTTTAAGTAGTAATGTACTGCATCCAATCAAAATATTTTTTTTCAGCCTAAACTATGGGAGATACCGAAACCGAACAACAGACAAAAAATATTTGAGATAAGAATGTCTCTCTGTAAAAAAATTATGAAAATTATTGGCCGAACTGTTAAACTTTGCCTGTGGATGATGAACCTTTGACTACTTACGCGACACTCCTGAACAAAAAAATGATGGCAAAAAACACCTTTTTCCAGTAAAGAATCACATCCCAAATTTCATCCTAATTGCTAAAAACAATCTTTTGTTATTTAAAAAAAAAATTTTTTTGAAGATCTAAGGTGTTGGATATCGCCTTAACGAAGCAATTTCGAATAGAGGTAAGTTGCGTTAAATCGTCTTATTTTGATCCCTGGAATCTGTGGTTAAGTTATGGCACCATATATTATTAGAGACACCCTGTATACTATGAAATTTTTGCAAAAACTGGAAAAAAACTGGTTTAAGTTAGTGGGCTGTTGAATTGGAAATTCTATTACAAGTTCAGACCGGTGAAAAGTACTTACTTAAAATTCTGTACAAGAATATAGCAAAAAAATTATACCCAACAATTTAAAAAAGTTGTCGGTGACGTCATGTCACAACAAACGAATGACAAAATTTTAATTGTTTTAGTGTTCGTTAAGTTGTAGCTAAGACCGTAAAAAGTTGGTATAATGGTCTCCGTTATCTATTGGGAAGAATTAACGGCCCAATTAAAAGATTGTTAATTATTCCAGCCCAGACATTAATGAAAAATCTTTCTTGGCGGTGGTTTAGCATGTGGATTTTAAACAGCCCACTTATTGTGTGTATTGAACATCCCCCCATCTTTTGATGCGCCTCGTCTGTGCATAAATTTTTTTTTGAAAAATTTTGATGTTGATGCCGTACATAGCCATTCGCAATAAGCCAGACGCGAAGGGTAGTCCGCAGGTTGCAACACTTGATACGGATGCAGACCGTTTTCATTTACAATTCGGTAAACAATGAAATGACTTAATCCCAAACCTCGTGGAATTCCTCGTGTGCTGGTTACCTACCAAGTTCATTTTCTACAGCTTGCATAACTTGTTCGTTTATCTCCGGCGGTCTTATTTGGGGGCCTGCGTCTAATCGTTGATTGCAACGGTCTAATACTGGTGTGGGTGCTTATCGTTCTGTTTCCCCGTTGATCCAATCTTCGGAAAATATTAGTCGAAGGACAATTCTTGTTAGGATATCTGTCTTCGGACAGCCTTGCTGCAGCTAAAGCATTGCCTCTACATTCACCAAAAATCATATCCGAGTATTCAGCAAAAGTGTACATTGAAAAAAATTAAATAGAAACTGAAATACTTGAAAAAAACACTAACACACCAACAAAGCAAAACAAACAACGAAAAACTTTTTTAAAATTCACTAAACAAAGAACGAAACGAATACTTGGAATCAGTAACCAAAAGCAAAACGAATGTACTTTTACGAAGAAACACTAATAATCAATTGTCATCATCGTCAATATATCGAAAGAGACAAAGGGTCTCTCATCTAATATGGAACTAGGGCAGTTTTTCGATAACGTAGTTAATAAAAAAGATTTTATAGATGTTAATTCTTACCTTACAAGAAAACTATCGACAGTAGAAAAAAAATTACTTAAGTTTTACTTTTGTAGTAGGCTATAGAACAACATAACATCGTTTTTGTGCATTGGGTTTGAAACACCCTATATATGATTTTTTGAAGGAAAAATACAATTACAGTCGCTATAGACTTGGACCTTTTTTGTAGAACAAAGTTTATAGTGGCAGGATGAAATAAAAGATAAATATTTCGATTCATAGTGATATTAAACACAGCTTATTAATCATTGCTAAGCTAACACCTTCCTCCGTATTATTTTATATTTAATTCAGTGTAAAATATTCAGCAGTCAGCACCTTTGTGCTTATACATATACCTATTTAAAACTGTTCAAGGTAATTCTGAATTAAAAAATAGGTTCATTCATGATTATCTATCGAAATTCGAAGTAAGTATTAAAAATTAATACTAAGTACGTACAACTACAGAAATATGCATTTGCCCATTTATAACAGTAATATTTACTAATATCTATAAAGTTACAAAACTGCAAATCTGTAAATTTAATGAATTTGATGTATCGACCCACATATCTAGCTAGCAAAGCTGCAACTTGTGTCCAATTATAAACTTGAAAGTTTAAGTTAAAATTAGAAAATCTGTCGTCTCCTGTTTTACAGAATTACAAAACAAGTAATTAAAATTTAATTTAAACTTTGCACTATACCGTCTTGAAACCTTGGGGGCGATCACTACTAGTTTTATCTTTGATTATGACATTTCAGGTATTTTATTTAAATGCGTAATAGCCACATGTACAGTCAGTGACAAATGTTTTCATCAGTCTTATACCACTGTAACCCAAAAAGATAGCATTTTAAAAGACCATTAATTTAAGGTATCACAAAGGGCATGATGCCATTTAAACTTTTCAAGGTTGGATAGGTGGGGGGCGGGGTAAGCACTAGTGCGACGCGGATTACGCTATCGAGTGTCCCCCATCCTCTATAAAAACGTATTTTTTTTTTGATATTTGGTATGCTTCACAAGATAATAAGGGTGGGTCGTTTTCAAATGATCACACTGTATTTATATTGTAAAACGCTGACAATTAAAAACAAAAATGTTAGAATTAAAGCACATTTTTGTATATCAAGCAGCAGTATTTTGCTTACAGTTTCATGTGATGTAAATAACTTTTTTGTGCCTCCGGTCGGCATCACTGAGTTTCTGCATCGCGAAATCCGCCAGAAACAGAGCTTTTGCCGGCCTAGGCCGGCAAAAGTAATTATTTTAAGTTATTAGTTGGCTGCATCGGCTCAATCTGTCAAAGTCAAATTTATGCATCGCGGTCGGAGGCGATCAAACAAATAAATTAGCAAAATTTTACAAAAATATGATTACCTATTAGAGCCACTGTGGTGATTTGAATATAATCTTTAATATGCGCCGGTGTATCCATTATTAAATCAAAGATAATAAAATTTAGAAATAAACGTCAATGGAAATTGTAAGAAAATAAATGAATTAAGTTTAATGAATACAAGGAATCTTGATTTTAAAATCATAAAAAAAATTCCTAATACTAAATTTTAAATTTAAATTTAATTTATTTAAACAAACATCGGCACAAAAAATCTTGTGTATTACACGTCCAGAAACAGTTTTGCGAGTGCTCCTACTTGCAGGACTCGGCGTTCCGCCTCGCCCTGCAACCTTACTCGCACTCGCAAATGTGCTGTTTCTGGCCTTGTGATACAAATAACTATTCATGTCGTAATTATTAAATTAGTATTTTAGATGAGTAGAATTGATATAGCCGTAGTTAAGAGGTACACTGACGTTTTCGATTATGCTGATGATGACTGATGAGTTATTAAATTAACCCCACAGTTTCCAAATTACGAAGATGTTCTTCAGGGCCCGCTTGATGGGGGTGCCAACGGTGCCACTGCACCGGGCCCCGCGAACAAGAGGGCCCCGCGTTTACCTGCCCTCGCATGTAAGAAACTCGAACTCCCATTCAGTGACCTCCTATTTGAGGATTTTTTATATTTAGTGATGTTATCGACGGTGCTGGACGTGAGTCGATGATGTCATTTTGTCCAGGCGGATGATGTCATGAGGGCACGTGCAGCACGCTGGAGAGCGCAAGATATTCGGGGCATTTGATTCTGATTTGTACAAGTATAACAGTTACATGCTTTTGTTACACGCTCGTCAATAAATATTAGTTTTTGATTATTTTGTTCTTTTGGTGTTAATTACTTTACATCAGAAGTGGGATAATTAATTGGTGTAGTAAGGTGAACAGGTGAAAAGGGACACCAGTTCACAATGCCAAAAGAAACCTGTCGCTCACACAAGAGAAAAAGGGACTCATCCTTTTCCAAAACCATAAGAGATGGGCATCATTCGTCGCCCCGCTCATCCCGTGGTTATACGCCCCCAGAAGCAGTAATGTCCAGGTCGAGCCGGGAGCAGGAGGGTAGTGAGTCTACTTTGAATATAAGTACTTTCAGTAATGCTTTGCTTGAAGGAATAGAGAAAATTGTCAAAAATTCTCAGAATTCAAATAATTCAAATAGAAACGATACTAAATTGTTGGGTTTAACGTTAAGTACTAATATCGTAAGCGAATTTGATCCTTTGGAGCATGATGTGGCTGATTGGCTGCAGTCTGTCGATGAGTACGCACAAATTAACAATTGGTCAGATCCTATAACATGTCATTTAGCGTTAAGTAAATTAAGGGGACCTGCCGAAACGTGGTATCGGGGGCTGCCGACACGTTTATTTTCTTGGGAGGAATGGAAAGGGTTGTTGTTAAAGCACTTCGAGCCGAAACGAGATTTGCATAAGCTCACGCTGGAGATGATCATGTGTGTTCCGAAACCCGGTCGCAGTTTGTATTTCTATTGTTTTGAAAAATTGGCGTTAATAAATAAAATGAAGCTGCACATGAGTGACTCTGATAAAGTTAACCTCATCATGGGAGGTATTGATAACGAACAAATTCGATTTTCGGTTGAAACTGCTGAAATAACAGACCCTGCTAAATTAGCGCGACATTTAAAAACATTTGACGAGAAGGGGTTGGAGTCTACACCATCCATGAAAGACAGGAAACAGGGAGGGAAAACTGTCTCCGACCGCGACATTGAAAAAAACAAAGTAACTCAAGTAAGATGTTACATCTGTAAACAAAGAGGTCATTTTAAAAACCAATGCCCTTCTAGGGATTACAATGTAAAAGCCCAGGTACCGTATAATGCACATGTAAACTTTGCCGGAATTAATTCTATGAACAAGTTTATGAAAGATATTTTAGTCAATAAAGTATCTATAAAATGTTTTGTAGATTTGGGTAGCGAGTGTTCTTTAATCAATAAAACGGTTTTACACCGCTTAGCCTTGAAAGCAAAACCTCTTAAGTCACCAATTCATATTCGTTCTTTAGCCGACGTTGGTCCAGTTGTTGATACATACGTCACCGCGGCAGTAAAAATCGATGCCGTGACGCGACATATTATTTTTTATGTTATTACTAAACGTATTATGAATGTTGACATTCTTATTGGACAAAACTTTACAGAATTAAATGATATTCAGTACACAAAAATAGGGAGTTTGTTGCGATTTACTTCTAGCGCACCTGAGATGCTTGTACTCGATGAAAAATCAGTAAATATTGGCACCAAGGACACTTCAGCCATCCAAGCTTTATTACGACTCCTGAACTCATACCCCGGGTTGTTTGCACGCAGTATGTTCGATGTGGGAACATGTGAAGAGGAAATGACTATTAAACTAAAAACGAATGAACCTATTTCACACCGCCCTCGCAGATATTCCGATTCTGAACGTGAAACGATTAGGCACATTGTCAATGAATTGCTACGACAAAATATAATACGGGAATCAAATTCTTGCTATTCTAGCCCTGTAGTGTTAGTTTCAAAAAAAAATGGGGAGAAACGCTTGTGTATTGATTACCGGGCACTCAATAAGGTAACAGAAGCTGATAGGTACCCTATTCCCGTAATAGAAGATCACATCGACCGGTTATCAGGGTATAAATATTATTGTAGTCTCGATATGGCGTCGGGATATTATCAACTCAAAATGGCTGCGGAATCCATTCCCAAAACGGCTTTCATAACTCAAGATGGCCTGTATGAATTTTTAAGGGTTCCGTTTGGCCTTACTAATGCGCCAGCTGTCTTTCAAAAAACTATAAACAAAATTCTTGGAAACCTAAGGTTTACAAAAGTTCTCGTATACCTTGACGACATATTGATACCCGGAAAAACTATAAATGAAACTTTAGGAACGTTAAAGGAAGTTCTTGATATATTGAGCAGGCATGGCCTCACACTTAAATTATCAAAATGTTCCTTTTTGAAAACGCATATTCAGTTTCTAGGTTACGAAGTGTCTAATTCTATTATTCAACCTACTGACGAGAAAGTTGCAGCCGTAAAGAAATTCCCTATACCTACCGACGTCCACCAGGTTCGGCAATATCTTGGGTTAACAAGTTATTTCCGTAAATTTATCCCTCGCTTTGCTGAAAAGTCAAAACCATTAAGTGAATTGCTACATAAAAACATTGTTTGGAACTGGGGGACTTCGACAACAAGAATCATTCGATTTACTTAAACAATTCCTTCTGACAAAACCCGTGCTAAACATTTTTAATAAAGATTTAGACTGTACGCTACATACGGATGCTAATCGAATAGGGATTGCTGGGGTTATAATGCAGGTAGAAAATAATAAAGAACATCCCGTTGCGTATTTTAGTAAACAAACCTCCCCGGAGGAACAAAAATATCATTCATTTGAATTGGAAACACTAGCGATCGTGTCTTCCGTAAAAAGATTTCGGCAATATTTATTTGGCAGACCGTTCACTATCTTTACGGACTGTGCGGCCGTAGCCAGCGCGTTTAAAAAGGCAGACTTGAATGCGAGGATTGGACGTTGGATAATTCAATTAAGTGAATACCAATATGAAATCAAGCATAGGTCAAATCAACAAATGCGTCATGTGGATGCGTTGAGTCGAAACCCTCTTAAAACCCATTCAGGGAACGAACCTACCCAAAATGTAAACGTTATCACCATAACCGAAGGTGATTGGCTGTTAGCGGCGCAATGTTCCGACAAAGAGATTGGAAAAATAAAAAGAATATTAGAGACTGGTAACTTTGAACAAAACAAAAATATTTTTAATCATTACGAATTAAAGGGCGGCAAAGTTTACAAAATAACATCCACGGGTCCACGATGGGTTGTACCAAAGCATGCGCGCTTTCAAATCGTCAGACTAACTCATGACGATGTCGGTCACTTTGCGACAGATAAAACCGTTGAACTTGTTGCATCTAAGTATTGGTTCTCTCACATGCGAAGATTTGTTCGCAAATACGTATCCAACTGTTTAAACTGCTTGTATTTTAAGTCCGTGGCAAATAAAAAGCCCGGTTATCTACATCCCATTCCAAAACTAGCCAAGCCATTTCACACTATCCATATTGACCATTTAGGCCCTTTTATACAGACAACACGTGGGAATACACAATTGCTTGTTATCGTAGATGCTTTTACTAAATTTATACTGATCTATCCAGTCAGGAATACCAAAACTGTTCATGTACTCAACGCTTTAAATGACATGGTAAAAATTTTCGGAGCTCCTAATAGGATCATTAGTGACAGGGGAAAAGCATTCACATCTAAGACATTTGAAACATTTTGCAAATCGCGAGGGGTAACTCACTACCTAAATGCAGTTGCTCTACCAAGAGGAAATGGTCAGGTAGAGAGATATAACCGTACCATTCTTGATTCTTTGTCTACACTGGGGGCAGATGTCAGTGAAGACTGTTGGGATGAGCAGATAAATAAAATTCAATTGGGGTTAAATGGGACTTTTAATAAAGCACTAGGGTCATCTCCCAGTGAGGTGCTAATGGGTTTTCGGGTGGCTGGCAAGGTAACTTTCCATCCACCAGAATTGGATACCCCCATCGACGTCACGGCTCTCCGACAAGAAATTTCTCACAACAACCAAGCGTATCAAGCGCAACAAAAGAAGTACTTTGACTCCAAACGATGCTCCCCAAGGGTTTACCAAATTGGGGACTTGGTCCTTTTAAAAATAACTTCTACTCCTGCAACTGGCAGTAGTCAAAAATTACTGCCAAAATGGAGGGGCCCCTTTAGAGTGTGTAAGGTATTCGACAATGACCGATACGAAGTACGTGAGATATCTGGAATGGCTCGGTCGCAGATCCCGTATGTTGGGGTGGCTGGGGTCGAGAATATGAAACCTTGGATTCATCTTTAAACCATAAATACCAATAGAGAAGGTAAGGCACGGTCATAATGAGTCGAGTAGGGATGCTCGGTTCTCGAGAGTAGGGTTCCAACCCGGTACTCTGTAGTAGGGTCTTAGACCCGGTACTCAGACGAGATAAGCTAAAAACCCGGTACTCAGATAGACTCATTAATATGCTCAGTTCTTGAGAGTAGGGTTCAAACCCGGTACTCTGTAGTAGGGTCTCAGACCCGGTACTCAGACAAGAAGAGCTAGAATAATTCATTGATATGCTGTTTTTGGAGAGTAGGGTTCAAACCCGGTACTCTGTAGTAGGGTCCCAGACCCAGTACTCAGACCAAAAGAGTAGAAAACTATTTAACATCTGAAATATCTCATTATTGTCTAGTCGCTAGCTCATGCCGTTGTTCTTTACGTTTAGGTCGATTGGGTGCCACCGAATATGGAGTGCGGACACTCCTTTGTCAGGAAGGGCCGAATGTTATCGACGGTGCTGGACGTGAGTCGATGATGTCATTTTGTCCAGGCGGATGATGTCATGAGGGCACGTGCAGCACGCTGGAGAGCGCAAGATATTCGGGGCATTTGATTCTGATTTGTACAAGTATAACAGTTACATGCTTTTGTTACACGCTCGTCAATAAATATTAGTTTTTGATTATTTTGTTCTTTTGGTGTTAATTACTTTACAGTGATGATTTTATCAGGATCTTGACTTTCGGGCTAAAATGCCTGTAAAAACACTTCTAAATTATGATGTTGAAATTCTATTTAAAGATCTTTTTCTAGCAACAATTTACCTAAATACTTAGAAATAGCCAGAGTTTTGAGCGGATTATAAAGTATGTACCATAAAATGTGGGTTTTTCTTAGAATTTGTTTAGCTACTTGTACTTGAACAGCATGCCACTGAGATAAATTTTTAAGCGGATTATAGGATTTCTTACTTGGGTTTATACAGTAGGTACACATTTTCACTAATGTACTGAGAATTCCCTCCATTTAAGTGCATTTAAATTTAAATTTTTCAGTTGCTATTTTTGCGTTCAAACAAGCAGTTCTTTAAAAATGTCAAAACGAAAGTGTTTGTGTTTTAAAGAAAAATTGAAAGTGTTTTTTATACCTTAGATAATTTTATTACCTACATTACAATTTTTATTTCAGGTTTAAAGTACAAATTCTAAATAGTGATGTTTCTATTTAGTGATGCTTTTGTGGGGACTGGGGACAGTTACAGTAATAGAACACTTTTTCTAAGAAATGAACATAAGTTGTAATTTTTAAATACAAATCTATAACACAATTCGACTCGCTCTTTCTTCAACACTACGGCACCATGCTCGGACCCTCAACATCTTCGCGTTTCTTTCAATGTCATATTTATTATGGTCTTTCTCGGAAAGTCGGAAAACCCCTTCACCATTACTTAAAGCTTCCACTTCCAGTACTTTATAGCAATTTTCCTAACAAAGATTCAAAATATTTTTACACAGAGTAAATTACTTAAGTTTCGGTGTTCGTTGCGTTGATGATATAACTTCAGAATTTGCTGCGAAACGAGCGAGAAAATTATTTTGAAATTATTGTATTTTAATAAAACTATGCACCATTAAAAATAAAATTACTTATGTTTAAAAATTTGTTTGTATTGTCGTATTTTAATTGCCCATACCTTTTATTCAAAAAACAAAAACCGCAAATTGGTTTTTATTGTTTCGATCTCTTTTGAGAATCACCCACCATTCTAAAATCTAGGGGGGCCCGCTTTCATATTCTGCACTGGGCCCCGCAATTTTACAAGCCGGCCCTGATGTTCTTCCTTCTTTTGATGGTTTCAAGTGGAATGAAACTGTGTATCTTTGTGGTTTATGTGCTATAAATAATAATAATAAACAAATAATTTAACTATGTTTCTACATTCGCTTTTTACCCTGAGTAGGTGCTAGTTAAAAGAGCACCATGTAATATGTTAGGGTTCAAATCAAATATTTCATCAACTGACCTAGCAATAAATTTCCCAAGATTAAATCCATTGTCGTTCGATTACCTATAGAAAACGCGTAGGAAATTTAATACATTACGTACAAAATGGAAATCTTTTATGATGACAAAGCGTTACTCGTAGAACCATCAAGAAACTTATCGCTCAAATTGATGAGTTTGACAAAGTACAAGATAAAAGATCTAACTACTCATTTTCTGAAGGTTTATTTATGTTTCAATTTTCTTGATTCTTTTTAACACCTCCATAAAAAATACATACTAAGTATACACCTTTATACAACTTTCAGCAGTTGGGTGACATTAATCAATCATTACAGAAAGTGGTTTCAAACTAGATTGCCGAACATGTCAGCCATTACAGGAATTCCATAAGTAGCATAGATAATAATGCTAAAATAATTTTTCAATTTGTAGAACAGCATCAATGTTTTATTCTTTGGTTGCGTTTACTGAACACCGTAGAGGCCTAGAAGCAAACAGAACAACTTGTCACTGGCTTTCTGTTAGTATTGCAAATAGGTTCAGTTTTCAATATATCAGATACCTACCAATGTAATTTATCCTTGTGCCCGTGTTCGTCGGGGTGGCTACGGCGTGGCGCGGCGGAGTTGCGACCTCCAAGTCGAACAACACTCAACAATAGTATAAAACTTCAACAAGATATATCGTGGACCACGTCTGGTGTTTTCTGTGTCTTGACATTGGACATTCTGTCACCCCTTCAGATCTCGTAAGGATTTTCCCAGAATGTTATATGGAAGGCGTACACCGGTAAATGATTAGCCAAACTTCCCTGACCCCGTGCTACCAGGTTTAAAAAAAATCAGAAAGTTTTCATAAAAAATTACTTTTTGGACATTTTTCTCACCTTTTCCTATTTCCTTAGGAAATTCCCAGAATGCAATATGAATACTATACACTTGAAAAGTATGTCGCAAAATTCCTCCATCTCTTCCAGTCTGGTTAAAAAAATTCAGAAAATTTTCAGAAACAATTCATAGTCTCTATATAGTCTCTGTTTTTTTCCCCAACTTTTCTCACCCTTTCCTTCTTCATAAATACGTTAGACTTCAAAACCAATCACCAACTAAACCAAACAACGCAAAGTTATATGAACAAGACATAAAAAAATAAGTGGGCATTCGAATACGAACCCATTCAATTTAGAATTTACAATTTAAAAAATATTTAATCATTTTAACGAATACAGCTTTAAGGAGAAATTGTAATATTTTTAAACTTTATTTTAAAAGGACAAAAAATTTATAAATGAAAATTAGAGCGAGCGTTTATACCGCCTACACCCCGTTTCCGAAATGAGAAGTTATAAGCGACAAGAATCTCAGTGTAGGTTGCTCCCTTCTTTAATTTACACAATATGCTGAATAACACCCTTTCATTATATGATACAATCTCTGTTTACATACGTAAACAAGGGTGTTGAATTATTGTTTTACTTTACTACACTACAGATACACACTGTAGCTACAACAGAACAAAGTAAATACCTTGCCCTGAATAGTTTGGACCTGCAACTTTTGTTGACTATACCAACTTGGTTAATAGTAATTTCATGTGTCAGACCTTCTGAGGACAATCCCTTTGTTACTTGTTCTGTGATAAATTGTCTAAGACATTAAGATGTCTAATGCTCTTATGAATGTTTCGTTACATGTTCAGTGATTAATTACTCTAAGAAACAGTTGATACCTTATAGTTAACAAGATATTTTCGATGTGAAACAATGACATACCTACACAATGTAAGTCACTGCTCTAGTAAGGTTGTATAGATACAACCTGCCTGATTAAAATAAAGTCAACTAAAGCTAAGTTAATAAATGATACTATTTTAATTAAACTACTAACAACTACAACAATAATAAGTTGGTAAGGGAATGAAAACTAATACATGCTGATACCAAACAGAAAATGTTATAATAAATGCTCAATATACCCAACTGTTTTATTTAGCGCTTATGATCATCAACTTATATTTAAAATGGGCTGCCATTAGTGGTTAAAAATATGACTCTTCCCTGGGGGCAGTGCCGTAACTAGGCAGGTGCAACAGGTGCACGAGCACAGGGTCCAGCATGAATGGGGGGCCGAAATGGAACCGATAAAAAATTATAAAAAATAATATTTTGATATATTAAATTTCGCCACCGTACTTTGCTATTGTGTTCAGATATCGGTGAACTTGAGTGGGCCTATGTGCGGTCATGTAACAAGGGTTTTAATCTTTTAATCCTACTCTTCCTTTCTACCTGTTCACCAACAGAGTTTAACGTACTTTCTGCTTATGAGTTATGAATCACTTGTGGGGAGAGGTATTGCTAAATGTTTCAACATCTGTTTGTAGTAAATATTTTGCAGTTATAAATTTTTACGACGTTTTATTACTTTAAACTTTTAAAATTGTAAACTTTTACCAATGCTTTTACCCACGAACAATGCCCTGGGTACGTTTAGGTACGTGACCAATAGAAATTAAATATACTTTCTAGAAACAATGTACTGTTGTCTGTTCATACCTTCAAAATTTATCATATGCGTGTAGTTCACAGGGTCGCTCAGCTCAGGGAGCGAATTTTTAAGCTAATATTGTATATTATTCCTGACTCTTCCCGTTTCTACTGCTACATGTGAGAGAAGTTTTAGTAAATTAAAATTAATCAAGAACTATTTTTAAGATCGACCATCGAACAAGACCGGTTGTCCAATCTTTCAAGTATTTCGATTGAATATAACATCGCGAAAAATATTAATTAAGATGATATAATTGATGAATTCGCTGAACTTAAATGCAGAAGAATGAAATTAAAATAAGCATTATTTTTATTTATTATATATTATGTAGGTACCTATTTGTTGTGTACACAAAAGTTATTTATAAACAATTGTTATATCGTGTTTGTTTTATTATTGCTTTTCCTAATCAAAAAATTAAGGGGCCCAAAAAAATCCTTGCACAGGGCACATAAAATGCTAGTTACGGCACTGCCTGGGGCCCTCCATGATGTGCTGTACACTTGGCCGTAGCGTAGGAATTTCAAAATAAAATCAGCCATTTTCATGTTACGATTATTTTCGCCTGTAATTCTACAATTTTAAGGTACAAGTACAAGTAAAAATAAATTAAATTGCCCAAATGTAACCCACAAGAATGTTGTACGATTTTGTCTTCGTGACAAAACCTCGGAACCACTAGATGGGGCTACTAAAATTTCCACTTAACCACACTTTTTAGATCTGTCATATCTGATTTTACGTCAAATCTGTTACTAGAATACACGCAAACTGTATAAGGCAAAATTCCTTACAAAGTACACAGCATGGCAGCACCCATGCTGGACACTGGAGTCATTTTCTTAGTAACACGGTCAATCAAATAGCAGTCCATTTTATATTTAAGTTCGCACTTAGGATTAAAATTTGTGGGAATTAAATGTGGTGCCCCAGATCGCAATACTTTTATTTCGTTGCTGGAAGCCATATTGGACGGCAAATTATCCCACGGCTACTATTATTTTACATATTTGTTGTTCTTTTTTTAGATTTTAGATTGTTATACATAGTTGTGAAAAAATACTATCTAGTGATACCAAAATCCAATATGGCGGCCATAAGAAAAAAGTAAGTTGAGTGCCGTATCTCGAAATCTAGAGATACCCATAGTGGTTCGAATAAAAGTTTACACCCTCATGCTGAATTACTGAATTACGATGTGAACAATTCAAAAAAAATTATTCTATATACACACCTTTCTCAATGACAAAAAAATAAAGAGATTGTTAAAAAATCTTAGTACCTATTATAGTTAAAATAAAAATTAATAAAATAATAAAGTAAATTGGTAAATTAAAGTTTAGACTTTACTAATGCGACAAACCGTACAGCAAGGTGCAGATATAATGTCGTAAGTAGGAGGTAACATGTTGAACAGGCGATACTATCACCGAAAAACGTTTACCTGCCTGCTATTGTTAAGGAAGCCTTGCTTGCAGCGGCGTTTGTCGGTGATAGTATCGCCTGTTCAACATTTTACCTGCTACTTGCGACATTACATTTGCACCTTATTGTACATACCCACCATATCCCTTGTTTAGATAAAATTAACCTTCTGTTTCCATCCAGGTTAATAATTGAAATTTTTAGGTAACGTCCACAAGAGAAAGTTATTGGAAATAGTGGAATCAACACTAGCCAAACATTACTCCTTCATTTATTGAAAAATAAATACATAAATCATATAGCAACAAAAACAAATAAAAAAAATGATAATTTACAATATAAAAACGTCGTTAATCATCTGATCAGAACACACCTGACAATATTCAAGACATGCTTTAAACACCTTTTCGATAACTTCCGCAAAACGAGAAACATATACGCCAAGAGAATATTATATTAGCTTTTTCCATTTTGACACAAATTATTATTAGTTTTGGGTGAATTTTAAAGCGATTTACGTGTTCTTTCGGTTGCGTTAATTTCTTCAAACAACTAAGAAATACGAATACTGACTATTACCTACTATGGAATTCTTTTTTAACTTTAACCAATTTTGGAATTTTGTTTTGGTTTTCTGCGCCTTTAAATGTAAGAACAAAACTCAAACTCGACTAATATAGTTGGTGGAAAACCGATGTAAAGTAAACAAATAAAGAATAGTAATCTATCTAATCGTCAATGTTCTCCCCATCTAAAATTTAAACTGAAACTAGTAAGACGACGCATAATTAGGTAGGTATTATGTTGGCCGACAATCGAACGCTTAAATTTAGCATTTCAGAACTTCTTCACCGCAGGAAAACCTTGTCAAACTAGATTCTTTGGACAACTTTTTATTTTCTAGCAGCTGAAGGTATTAAATTTTTCGGTTTCGTTTTTGTAATCACCAACTTTCTTATTTTTTATGGATGCCATGTTAAATTTTTATGTCATTGAGTTAAACTTCTTTGCGATATATTGTAATTCACAATATTCTGAAAAAATGCCAAATTTAATCTTACCGTCAATTTCTTATAATAAACGAGAGGTTGCCCTCGAATTTGAAATACCCCGTATAGTATCTATAATGTAGATATTCTACGCATATACAAATTTACTTTTTTCATGCATCAGCTGGTATGTTTAGTTCAGCGAGAAAATACAATAATGTTTCTAATTTGAAATGTTATTTGACAAAAGTTAGGAAATACCTACAACTCCCACAGTAGCAACCAGTGGCAACGAATCAGGAAATGTACAAAGGGGCAATCCGAGAATAATGATGTGCTTTTGTGGGTAAGCACGTAACCAGAAGCAAGATTGCTTTTCTACATCAGCTGCAGTATCCGAAACCTTCTAAAAGTATCGATTGAAGGGTCTGGCTTTCCAACTACCCTTTTTCACTTGATAAGACTACTTAGTGTGAAGTCTTTTTTTGCATAACTTGCATTTTACTGCAGTTTTATTATTGTCTTTGTTGTTGAAGTATAGGAAATATATTGGAGAAACGGTGTTTAAATTATTGTGAAAAATTTCACAGAGCGATATTCAAAAATACACGACTAAAAGCAATGCCTCCTAAAAGGAATACGATGAGAAAAGAGTAAATAATTACCTATGCCACTGTGTTGCAACTAAAACAGAGGAACATAAATTAACTTACATGAGCATAGTAAAAAAAAGGAAAAGGAGATCTGTTTAATCAAAACAGGATGCAAAATTAATGCAATGCACGTACTACTTATACAGTTTAATTAAATTACAGAAACACTATTCATATGTAAATGATTTGTTTAAGAAACATGATATGGAGTAGATGTCTGTGTATTTCAATAAATTACAACTACAATAAATTTACCAAGACACAGTAATGCATAAAGGTCACAAATTAACAGATAATATCTGAATAAATATGAAAGATTAATTATTACATAATTATTAAAAGTAGGTTTTTGAAGAAAAGTCAGTGTTAACCGTACCATACAAGATTAAAGTTTGGTGAATAGGAAATTGTGTTTTCATTTTAATTTATAACACTTTCCTTGCCAAATACAATGTTTTTCATATTTTCATCGTTTATATTGCCTAATTTTGGCTTAATTTAATTTTTAATATTGTGATATCGGTTATTAAAACCTCATAACCTTTTACATTTTGTTCTTGTCGTCGTTGTCTGAAGGTGCTGGGTTAACTCCAAATTCAATCAAAAAGGCTTCTACACTAAGCTATGCAGATGACATAGTAATCCTCATATCCAGTCAACTTTCGGAAGAATATGTGAAACAACTCAGCATTTTCTAAACATTGTGTAAGAATAATGCAACAAGAACCAACTGTTGCTTAGTTCAATTCTTTTTTTTTTTTAGTTTTCATGAAAAATTTACAATCTACTGGAACTGCAGGGTAATAGCTAAATATGGTGGCGAGGTTGTTATATGGCATGAGTTGGGCACCATCCACTAATGGGTCTTCAGAGTTCATTCAGCAACGTCTTCCGGTCATTACCTTTTTAATCTTCTATTCGCAGGTTGGTGGAAGTGTCGGCGATAAGCCGATTGCTGTGATGTAACTTGTAAGGTGCTATCTCAGTCGTTGTGGAGGGTCTGATTACTGATGAACCATGGACCGTTGCGTCGGTCGGTCAGAATGAGCAGTAGCGTCTGCGATTGGAAAGACAAGATTTTGGTGTTTGAGGGTTTACTGCATCCCCATAGATAGATCAATCCCATAGAACCATACAGATATTAGGATGACTTTAAATACTAACAGTTTGCTTTCTAAGATCAATTGAGATTCGCGATTAGACAGTACATTTTTTTGTCTACAGGTTAAGACTGCAGTTTACACCTTGAAATATACCCCATTTTATGCACATTTTGTTCCAATTTTTCAGAGCCAATTTTAAAGTAGGAAGGGAGGGCCACATTTTTTTCTTATTATTGGTGTTTTATCTGTCTACACATAGAACGTTTTTGTTTAATTTCTAAAAAATAACTTTTCAGCATTAAAAAATGTACAACTGTATTTTACTTTAAAATTTTCAAGTAGTATTTACAAAAATATGGATATCGAAAAATTCTCTCTATCAATAGATAGATATAACCACGCTCTTTCATATGCCACAAGATTTTTTTTTCTAAAATGCAAATTAATTCGGAAAAAATGGAAATAAAATTTTAGAAATATCAATATAATTCACCTTTTGCAATTTAGCATATAGGCAACACAACTAACAGGACCATTAACTCACAATGGAGCCAATACACAAAAGACGGATTATAACGGATTACAACTTTCTACTAGATAGGTATTGTTGTTTGACAAAAAAAAAAATTAAAATAATATAACGACAAAATCTATATTCAATACAGTAAATTCATTATTCTTTATTGCATTTATCAATTTTGGTAACGTCAGAAGAATCTGAAATATTTAAAAACATGAAACAAAATTCCAAGGCAAGTATTATTCTTGTTATTGTAGGTATGCAACTTTCCATACATCAAATTGGATTTTGCTTTAAGTAAATGCCAGCTGCCGTTTGATTTTTATGCCACTTATATCTATTTTTTTAGATGTTGTAGTTTCTCAGATGCGTTATTAGATATGGCATCTAATGGCATTATTGCAGTGTCATCTGCGAATGTAGGTACTATTTGTAGTTGGGATATCATCAGTTTAAAGGGGGTATAGGAAAGGACCGAAGACACTTCCTTGCGGGTGGCGAGAGTTGGTAGAGTGGTAGTTTGATAGATGTTCTTGAATTGGACTTGAAAGTGTCTTTCACTTAGGTAGAATTTTAAGGTGGGGTAGTTTTCTTTTTATTTTATATAAAATCCCGCGATGCCAAACCTTGTCGAGGGCTTTCTGGATATCAATTTGTTTTCTCGTTTTTTCCTTCGATATCTTCCTTTACTATTCTATGGCATTGCAGGATGGTTGCATTTCCTTCTCGGTCTAGTGGAGTTACTTTTTTTTTATTCTGTAGAGTATAAATCGTCCGAATAGTTTAGAAATGGGGGATATCAGATATCAGGTTTATGTGTCGGTATGAACTGGTTTCTTGCAGAGGTTTCCCAGACTTAGCTAGTATTAGCGTGTATTTCCACTGGGCGCGGTTGCATATTGTGATTACTACTATTATTTTTTTTTTGGAGATGCGTTAGTATCTTCCCCACTAGAAGATCATATACCCATTCTGATGCAAAAGTAATCTGAAAATTTCATTCTTTTATTTTGGGACTAGTCTAACGACTGGAATTAATTCTTTTCTACCACACATTCAGAGGACATTTCGTTTTCCAGTTCCAAATCTTACCACTGCACCGCCGGCAAACCATTTTCATTTTTTTACGTTTCATTTGTTTGTCTGCGACATAATACTAATGCAATAAAAGAAACCACACTGAATATATTTTTCTTATAAAACATAAATACATCTATCTATATATTGTACCATACATAATAAACTATTTACATTGGTTTGTTTTATTTCTTCTTTAAACAAGTTGTCGACTTATTAAATTAGAAATACATTCCCTATTTCTAGTCATTTTATCCAAATTACTTTCCATTATAGTTATTCTTAAATTCTGTTTGGACTGACTCATAGTAAACCAAAAACAATTTAAAAGTTCTTACTACTAGAGTAAACCACAAATACTGTAAGTAAAGTATGACTTAAACAAAGGCTCAACCATAGAAACAAATTTCCACATGCTTTTCCATATCTTTTCGCAATCCAAACATTCACATAACCTGTTGGTACCTGCAGTACAAAGCCCAGAAATACTAGACCATTGAAGGCTAGCAATGGATGAGCTGTCTGTAATTAGTAATTATTCACAGATATAAAATGAACTTCGTAATAACTAATAATTTATTATAAACATAAATATAAACATTAATGTATAACCGCAAGACAATTATGTTTTAAGAATTGCGGATAGGATAGCCCAAAGAAAAACACTGCCACGAATGTTTTTCAGTATTCGTTTTTTTAAAAATAACGCATTAAAGAGAACAGTATGGCAAACAATATTCAGTCATAAAAGTATTAGCTAATTTAAAATAATTTTATCGAGGTAACTAAGAAAACTATTACACCTCACCGGAAAAACCTACAAAACATTTGACTATGCCTATACGCAGAGAGGGTTGGGTATTGTAGTTTACCCAAGTAGAATTATTTTAATACTCTAGCTAACGGAGTTATCCAGCTAATTCTTGTAAGCAGACTCACCCTGTATATGCCCCACAAACTGTCAGAATAATCTATTATGTCTCCTCGCCCCATCTAACAGTTAATCTAAGAGAAAGCCACAAATCTAGGGCATCATCGTAGGAGAGCAAAAATGTTGAAAAGCGGTGTTTTCATGCAAGTGCGCATGCAATGGTTGCGTTAAGAGGCAAGGTGCGTAGTCAGAGAGGCGTATTTAAAGTCAGTGCGCAGGAGACAGGGGCATGTCTTCTAATCTGGGAGCAGGAAACATGTGCCTCTATCTGCATCTATTCCAGTTTTAGAGAACCGTAATTTTGTGTGCACAAGTGAAAATTTGATTTGATGAACTTTATTATGAAGTGGTCAAGTGAGAAGTGTAAGTATTAACTTTGTTGACATAACGAGTAAAGTATCTAACAATGAATGGCTGAGCCGATCTGAAGTCATCTAATACATTTAAGGTTTGTCTTCTTTGAAGATATGGATTCATTGAGGATTTATGTTAGAAACTGCTTAAAATGTCTATTTTCCAAAATTTTTGTCACCTACATGGCATTGCACAACAAGAATACGTAGATACGAGTTAATGACTAATTATTCAACAATAAAGGTATGGCAAACAAAGTTCTTTTCACCTTTGTTTAATTGCCGGAAATAAGGTTATTTTTATTTAATTATAGATGAGTACCAAAATCTCATTTTTGTCAACATGCGAGGTCAGGCGTTGACGCTCTTAAACGTTGCCTACCCATAAACGAAGCCTTCGAACATACATTGCTGCTTAATGGAAAGAGCATATCAGTTTGAAATGGCTCAAAAAAGATTGACACGGATATACATTTAATATGAACTAGGAGTCTATGTCACAACGGCCACCTCATATTTTGGCCGTTATGGTGATGGTCACAACGGCCACCTCGGTCACAACGGCCACTTATAAGTTTTGGTCACAACGGCCACCTTGGTCATAACAGCCAACTTTGTTTATAATTTGTAACACCAAACAACGCCAGCCGATTCTGCTAGTCACAACGGTCACCTTGGTCACAAAGGCCACCCGGTTCTGTTGGACACAACGACCACCTTGGCCACCTATTAGTTACTTACTTTTTAGAACACTGTTACGGAATGTATTTATTTCGTGCAAATATACATTATTGCGTGAAGGTTTTATAGGAAATAGCAGTTACGAATGGCCGATGTGACCAAGGTAACCGGTGATACCAGCAGAATGGGGTGGGCGTTGTGACCAACAGAATCGGGTGGCCGTTGTGGCCAGCCTTGTTTGGTGTTACTAATTATAAACAAGGGTGGCCGTTGTGACCAAGGTTGCCGTTGTGACCACGAGCCTGGGTGGCCGATGTCACCAAGGTGGCCGATGTCACCAAGGTGGCCGTTATGACCATGACCATAACGGCCAACATATGAGGTGGCCGTTCTGACAGGTGGTCGTTGTGGTCAGCCCCCGGAACTAGTATTTTATGTGCAAGCGCGAGGTAATTGGTTATTAGGTGATAATGTCCATAGCGCCATGACTACAGTTTTGCTTTTATGCATGCACACTATGCATTTAATTCCGGTTAACTTTCCAACAATTCTAATGTCGTTTCTGTCGATCTTCTTTGAACCACCGGTTGTGCAGTGCAGGATACGTATTAGCGCTTTCCAGTCAAGGAACAGTGTATGTTCGAAAAACGAAGCAAATCCTTTACAGAAAAATTCTGCTCTGTTACATTATATATATTTGATCCATACCGAAATTTCGTGCATGATTCCACTAATCATTACAACAACTGCAGTCGCTGTGTTTTTACTGTAACCCATACTGAGTAAAGGTTCAACAACATTCTTTTTAAAGCAGATGAACATAGGAACGTTCCACTTCGGCCAATACTGGGGCATATTTGCAGCATTCCACCAATCACTTTGATAAATAATTCCCCCCATTCCAACAATTTCTGAATATGCTGGTAAATATATTTGAAATCCTAAAACCCAATAATATAATAACCATCCAACGTTCACCGGAAGCTACAATAGTAAAACAAACAAGTGTTAGCATAAACATTTAATGATAGGTCTAAAGAAATTCTCACTCACAATCATTTTTAAAATAGACTCAGCAAGAAGCAAGTAGTTTCCCTGGGAAATATGCAACGAAGTTTTCTGCAATTCTGGATATAAGTACTGATATGCTATGAAAGTAACGCTATAGTAAATTATCAGTATTTTAACAATTGCTATTGGAAGTATGCTTATGTTCCTTTTTTCTGTTCTTTTAAACTTGAAGTGATATTCAAGAGGGGGTGTAAATACCATATATGTAATAATATTTTCCAAATTAACATTATAGGGATACACTACAGTTTCTGTGGCAGTATTTTCAATTCCAACTGAAAACAAAATAATATCAAATATCTAGTGATAAACTGAACTTAAGTATTATTAACAAGATATTTTTACGGTTTTCCAAGAAACGGGACAATTTTATCTAATATTATATACTTAAACTTGGCATGTATCAACAGTGTAGAAAAATCAACAAAAATTTTTTCAAATAGGTATATGATTGGTACTGAAAACACTCTTCAATGATTAAAACAGAAAAAGATTCCAAACTAGATTGCTTGGTACCTATTATCACACTTGCCATAGTTGTTGTATAGAACGCATAGAACGAAGAAACTTACCAACGTTTTCTGATCGTTCCTTCTGTTGACGTCTTCTAGCAGTCATATTTACAAAGGCGAAGGACCAAGATTTTGTAAATGTGAACATTACATAACACATCCATATCTTTACGGTAACTTAAAATAGTTTAAAGATATTAAACAATAGTTATTTAAGTAGCAAGGACGTATTATCGTGCGAAACAGGAATACAAGCCGAAGCGTATTTGAGGGAGAATGTTAATAGTCGATACATTCCTTGTTACTTATTAAATTTTTCACGCTGCTGGTAATAAGTAGCTTAAAGGTATATGAAAATTCTATTTGAAAATTTAGTCCTAGGAAAATAATAACTGTCATTAGGGTGTATTCTGTACAGCAAAAGTTAAAAAATAGCGGGCCGCTAAAACTTAACAGCCCGTTAATAGTTTTTGATATTCTATTGGACACCTTTTAACGGATGCCTGTTAAGTATTAACAAATATCTGTTAAATATTAGCGGGATCTAAATCGCACCAGTTAAAAAATTAAAGGGAACGTTAACTTTCGCTCAGCTATCATTTCTAACCTGTTTGTTTTAATAAGTAGCTGACATATCGATGTTTCTTGTACGTTATAGCAATATTTGTAGCGGCAGAGATTTTCGATGAAATGTTAGGGGAGTAATGCTGCAAATTTGCCGTATATGCGAATGCATGCAATCATTTTTGTAAGATTCCCCCGGTCAATACCGCACAAAAAATCAAAAACGCCGAAACGCTAAGAAAAGTATAGGTACCGAGGGTACCTGTGGAACGATTTTTTTAAAATAATCATTAGGTAATTTACTCGGTAATTTATTACGAAATATGATTTATGCAGTACTTGATATTATTTCGTTTCTTCATTTATTTAATTGAAATAAATTATTTGTTATTAGTTCTATAGGGACCTACGGAAATTTGTGTACTACAAGAGCCTCATATAGTACTGAATTGTCTAACCCGAACCCTTTTTTCAAAAAACTGTATTTTGTCCAACTTATCTTAATTAATAATCGTTCGTAATTTTAGCTATGAGTTATTATTAAAGCACGGATTTTATGCAAATGCATGTTCTAAAATATTGATATGCCAACATAATGCTTTCGTATGTATCCGTATCTGATGAAATGTAATTAAATGACACCAATTTCATTTTGCATATATTGCATATTTCGGCATCTTTGAGCATATATTCATTTTAATTGCATATTTGCTCATATTTATGCAATTTAAATTAGAAAAAACTAAAATGTTATTAAAATTTTTTTTTTTTTTGCTACATACCTCATGGAAAAAAAATGTTTACCACCTTTTGTCCATGTTGCACTTTCCAGGAATTAGGATTATAGTAATTAGCTATTTATGTTTAGCATGCTGGTGTACTTATGTTTAACAAAACAGAAAGTTCCAGCTTAAAATAAGGTAGGTACTTAAGGACTGGGAATCTTTCTAAGAATAGCGAAGGGTTATTTTAAATTGTCATCAAAGAAAATCCGAAATTTTAGAAAGTACATTCATTCCTTCATTCTTACTTTAGAGTAAACCAGTGGCAGCCAAATCCTTGTGCTTGTGAAGAACTAGTTTTTTTTGCGCTTTATTTCTGCAGTTTTTAAAGTGAAATCGTAATTATGTATAATTATGTAATTAAGTGAGTAATTAATTAATTAGTTTATAGTTTTAATAGTAATAGTTCAATAGGTTAATTTTATTTATAGCTTTGGATTTTCTAATAGCAATAATTAATTTAAAAATAGAGGAATTTTGATAAAATTCATAATAATTAAAAAATCATTGCATATAATAGTGCATATTTTACAAAAAGTAAAGCATATTTTAGGTATTTTCAGTGCATATATATGCGCATATTTTAGTAGTTTATCGTGCATATATATCCGTGCTTTAGTTATTATTAACAAGACGAAATCAAAGAAATTTCAGTAATCCATTTGAACTTCCCAATTCTGCATTTTTGAAGTTATTTACATTAAGTAAAGAATGTGTAACTGACTTAAAATACACTCTTTGAGCAGTTTATGCCTCCACCTCAAAGAAGTACCGACATCCCTAAACATATCAAAATATTAACAGCATTGCATAATCTCGGACTATCTTTTTGTTGTACGAGGACATTGTTTACGTTTTTCACTGACACACTCCATATTTTAATATTTGACGTATACCTACTGGCTTATATACAAATACAAATTCACCGCGTAAACGTCAAATACTACAAGATAAGTCCGCTTATACTAGAACAATTTGTTTGTCATATAACTAACTTCAGATCGTATGATAGCGGCTCTGCTAAAAAGTAATATTTTAACGGAGCGCTAAAAACTAGTGTTAGAGAATAATAAAATAATAGCGGACCGCTAAAATATAATATTTTAACGGAGACCGCTAAAATTTAACTTTTAACGGATGTGCTACAGAATACACCCTATTAAAAGTCTTGGGAAACTAATGTAACAAAGGCAACCGATATCTGCTACACGAGTGCTATCGGCCAATTACAGTTGCTGTACCTATGGCTCTAAAGCCTACTTACACTGCTAGTAAAGTAGTAACGCGAAAACTAATTTATATAATCATTACAACTATAGTTATAATATAATATAATCTTAAAGTAATACCGTTTTTTCACTACTAACCTGAGAAGTCGCCATTACTTACTCCTTTTCTCTAATGAGAAGTTATATTTCTCAATCTAGGTTAATTAATAATGATAATGAAAAATTACCTAGGTAAATAATAAAATAAACGTTCTATAAATCAGATGTTATTGGTTTTGTTTTTTAGTTTGACAACTACAGTTTCAGGCTACTAAATATTTAAAAAATCATGTGGAAATGGTAAATTACAAAAATCTAAATGAATAACAATTCTAGTAGTGAAAAAAATAGTAGGTATATAGACCACGGTAAAGAAGATTTCTCTCAACCTCGCAACTTATTTCCCTTGCTGCTTCGCAGCTCGGAAAGTAATAATGCTCAGTTGAGAAAACTGTCTTCTCTACCTTGGGCTATAATGTACTATTTTAGTTAAAAGTGTATAGAGGGTGATCTGAAATTTAAAAAGTATTGGTCGTTAATTAATTATTGAAGGTGAGGTATAATGTTAATATAACTGTTACAAATAATAGCATGTTAAAAAACCATTAACCGTTTTATCTGCTTAACAATAAAAAATTAAACTAAAAGTACCTATTGACATTTAAATTTCAGCTTTAGTTATCCATGGAAATTTAAGTCATGACTGTTGGATTCACATACATGAATGTTTACTACTGACAGTTCATAAATTTGACATTTCGATTAATTTCGTTTGTGTGAATTAATCAGTCATGACTTAAATTTTTTCCATAGATAACTAGAGCTGAAATTTAAATGATCACACGGTATATTACATTACAAGTAAATAAGGTACACAGCGTAGCAATTGAAACTTCACGATAATAGTATATTATACACCAAGGTAGAGAAGACATTTTTCTCAGTTGAGCATTATTATTTCCGGAGACGCGGAGCATCGAAGGAAATAAGCTGCGAGGCTGATAAGTCTTCTCTACCGTGGTTTATATACTATTTTTTCCACTACTAGCAACTTTATTCCTTTTATAATTAATCGTTTTTACGTTAATAAAAAATAAAATTACATTTCTAAATATCCACAAAAATCAAGTAGCCTTGCCTGAAAACATTTCAACTGACATTTGTATAAAATTTGAGGTTTATCTAAAACATATTTATTTCTCATTTTTAACAAATAATTATAATTAAAAATAATAAGGAACAATACTAGATTGAAATAAATAAGTTTTAGAAAGTGGTTGTTGTATGATGCAGGTGAATAATATTCGAAATTTGACATTTATGCCATTTAAAGGCATCAGGCTAGCGTGCTAGATATAGCTATTGTTTTTATTATTGACCGGTGGTCAATAATAAAAAATTAGTGACCCCTAGCTGAGAAAATCAACTTCTTGCCCTGAAAACAAACTAAATAATGGTACCTTCTAAATCTAGTAGTGGAAAAAGTTATTTACACTTTTTTGGACGGGCTGCAGTTTATGGGCGATTGAGTACAACGAAATAAGGCGAGTCAAATAGTCCGCTTTCGAGACAATATATGTGTATTTTGCTTTCGATCAATCAAAACACAGTGTTAGGTTTGTTGCTATGCTATGACTACCTGAAGTAAAAAGTACAAGTAGTACAAAAAATTGATTTTTTCCAACACTTACTGATGGAGTTGTACCTAGTTTGTCCACTAAATACTATAAAGTTATCCATTATAATTTGTAGTTGAATGATAAAATCAAAGTGAAGCTGTACTGTCACTGTCTTGTTATTAGAATTTCATGATTAGCAGGTAAAGTCCGTTTTTTTTTAAAGATCCACCACCTGTTGATTTCAGTTGGTATAATAAAAAAATTGAAATTTTTAGTAATTTTTGTCAATATATAGTAACATTGATTCAAAGATCAATCAAAATGTTCTGTCAATTTATGCGTGCGCATCATTACATTTCAAATTTAAATTATTTAAAATGTTAATTAACACATAAAGAAGACTAGGTACTCTAATATAAATTTATTTTTATTGACGAAACCCCGATTTACAAAAACGATTCTGCTACTAAATCTTGGACTATTGACAATAACCTTCCCAAGAAAGATTAGAAATTAGGGAAAGCAGGTTTACAGTGCTCCATCCTGGGTGTGTTGAGGTTTCTTAGATGAATGTAGTTTGCTTTTAATACCCACAAACAATGATCGGGATTATCACAAAACGATGAATAGTCAGCTATTTAAAGAGTGGATTAATCAATTAATTCCAGCTCTACCATCTGATGGTTTTAAAACTGTTACTATTTTTTAAATGCCCCATGTCATTCTGTCCATTTGGAGAGACCTCCAATACCTACATTATTCCAACAAAACTGCAATGGGACATTATTTAATAAAGTGTAACGTTCCATTTTAACTTACATGTACAAAAGTTCAATTATGGCAGCTGATAAATAATTTAGGACAAATGGACAACTTTATGCTCAAAATATACCGCCAATCGTAACATATCAAGGTGAAGATTCGGATACAGATTCAATTTTGAACCATATCTCTCATATGATGATTCAAAATTTGAAACACCCCAATCTGATTCTGAAAATAATCCCAATTATTTTAATCCTGAATACATTTTTTCTATTCTTACCTCGAATTATTTATATATTAATTATTATAAAACTATAATACTTCTTATTAAATCGAGCAAATTTACATAAACTCAGCATATATCCACATAAATCATGAATATTTAACAAAATATCTGAAAATATTTCTTGTGAAAAGCACCTGTCAAAATTGACCATTAAATTTATTAGTCCTAACCCTACTTTAAAAATTACTAAAAAATTTCACCAGCAACGTTGCCAAACATACTTTCGAGAGAAATTGCGAGGTTGGTGGATCTTTAAAAAAAAATAGACTGTAATGGAGCAACAATAATAAAAGATCGTTTCACATCGTGTAAAGCGTTGACACTAACTTGTCGTGGCTCACGAGCGTGAATCACGAATTCGTGATTCACGATATAGTTATCCACGACGAACCTTATCGCATCATATATGTGTTGCATTTAAAAGTGAATACCGAAGAGGAAAGCAATTTGTTTGTCCGTTAAAAATGATTTCAGTGTTTAAAATGAGCGCTCCAAAGTCCAAACCAATCGATTTAAGTATAGAGATTATTTTCAACAAAATTTGATGCCCCCGTATGCTGTTTACATTCTCTTTTCTTGTGTTTCCTATTCTCCTCATTTTTTTCTCTATTTCTTATTACTCCATTCGTTCCTATTTGGCATATCACAATGCAAGTTCTTGTACAAATGAAGCTATTTTCACGGCTGATTGTAAACACTTTCCGAAAATAAAGACAACATGAAGCCAGACTCGGTAAAACCCTGATCTACGATCGTGAACCACGTTATTATAGTCGTGCGCTTTCAACTGCTGAGCCAATTACGTATTTTTTCATTAACTACAAAAAGAAATAGCAAGTGCAACTTGCTAGAAAAGTGATTTTTCAGTATTCGTGTAAACAATCTTAACTTGTAAAACAATCTACTATTTCTTGTTGATTATTAATCGCCTTCTAAAGTTAGAACACCGTAGTAGAAATTACAAATACTATACTTACGTTGAGAGTTGTCAATTAGGTAGGCAATAAGGGAACAACAAAATCCAACAAAAAAGGAATTTAACGCATGTAACGTCATCCCCATTTTTTCGGAAACAAGATTCTGAAATTGGGAATTTGTAATACTTGATTTACAACAAACGTTAGAGGTAATTAATCTCCTAATATATTCACAAACATTTTGTAATCTTTAATATTCGGGGAATCTTTTTAGCAGAATAAAATAATTATCTTATTGAATAGTACCTATATGTAATACGATGGTGAATTGAGCAGGTACCTATATCAACGAATTTTGGTACGCGTACGGTTATTATAGATGCAAGTTACAGTTTCAAAAATTCTACACGAAATACAGAATTTAATGAGAACCACTAAAGAATATCGTTATTCTAGTTCTCATTCAGTCATCCAACTTCGCGATTTGTAATTATGCAATTATTAGAAAATCCCAATACCTATTAGTATTTATGCAGGATGATGACCCTCGACATATCTTCAACCCGGTAAACCAAGTTTTAAGAAACATTTTTCGTGACCGTATTATTAATAGATCGTTCGGATATCTAGATATCTAGAAGAAATAGTGTTTTAAGGAAGGCTATTACAACTTATCAGTTGAAATAAACCATCACGCAACATTTTATAGCTGCAACTTTTGGCTAAGAAGAACGTGGTAGGCACACAGGATTACCGATACCAACATGTTTATATTTTTGAACATATCCCATTTGTTTATGTACAAAATGTTTATATCGCTTAATAATTAACGAAGATTTAACTAATTATGTCTTACTTTAGAAAATTTCCTTAATAATAAAATAAATTAAGAACTGTATCGTCAAGGTTTGTATAGTCAATTATCATAAGCAGACAAATATCATGAATAAGGTACAAAAAACTAAGCTGTTAGCAATTATTTTCAGATTTGTTGGGACTTTGTTGCTTATTTTCAATTCCAGATATTAGATAATGACCCAATACTTGTTAAAAGAACGTAACCACAGACGTCATCTCACGGCACTTATATAAATTATAATCAGTTCAGTATCTATTAGTTACTATTTACCGAAATTATGGACTTCTCTATTAGGAACATATGTAACATTTGTTGGCAACAACCTGAAACAAAACATCATAGTGTAACATAAAAAATGATTTTCATCTAGTGTGGCTATGAAGGAATAAATCGCTGTCTTTACAATGGGGGCCGCTCATGTGACGTCAGCACGTAGCAACGCTCATGGGTTATCATGCAAATACAATACATTTTACGATTATCGCTTCCAACAATCGAAAAACTCAGATCACGTGACTGGTTCAGTGGTTACCATAGATATTGCACTTACCTACCGAGGTAGACCACGTGATAAACGGTCCCTATTGCCAATCTTAATGGCATCAATTTTTTGTTTCATAGCCATAATAGATGAAAATCGTTTTTGATCATACTTTATAAAATATTTGTTAATACGTACTAACTAGGATCCAATATAACAGGTAAAAAGTACCGCTTATCAACTCAGATTCTTAGTAAATCTGGTGCTTGCAGATTAACATTAAAAATTATGAAATAACAATACTATTTAGAATTTCATTTTCTTGAAAAGTACTGTACGATATGCTACCACCAAACACAAATAATATAACTTACAAACACAAATAAGAAGGGATATCCACCATTTTCCTATTATCAAATCAGATAAGTCCATCGCGATCTGCAATGGAGGGACTACAATTCCATAACTAAAACAAAAAGTTTATGTTGTTACATAGGTTTTTCTTAAGGCGCGTCCACATTAGTAAAAATATGCGTTGTATGTTTCATTCGCCACAAATTTGTGTGTGAGTTACAAATTTACGCAAATGTAGACGTGTTCGCCGCATCCGAACGCACGCAAAACTTTTCGCCAAATTCAGCACACGCGATCCATTCCTTGTCGGTTTTTGTCAATACATCAAAGAGATTTGCGCTGCAACGTCGTTCTAGTGTGGACGTATTTTTCGTGAACCCAGTGATTGTGGCGTATTTTGTCAGTGGGAGTTAATTTAAATGATACTTTGTTAACCCAAGTAGGTAGGTAACGGCTAAAACATGTCTGATACATTAATAATAAAAAAATAAAAGGAAATGTGCTGCTTTCATTGTTATGCATCATCTTATTATGAAGAAAAAGGAAATTAAAAAAAAACAGACGCTATTGGATTAAACATCTGTATCAAAATAAAAAACAGAATGGTTGCAGCAGATTATTGAATGTACTATCCTTGGATGAAAGTACGGATCATTTCAAAAATTAATAATAACAAACCATCACACACGTGTTGAGCGGGAACGCATGGCGCACGGCGTAAATATTTATGCAGCGATTGCAGCGCCTTTTCGGCGCAAATATTTGTCCCGAATTCTACATTCAACACACAACGTATATTTTTGCTAGTGTGGACGCGCCTTAAGATACCGAAAAGCATATTCAACCGAGAATTTCAGACAAGAAAGAGATAATATTGAAATTACCAACGTTTTTTTTTACAGAAAACACGTTCTAGAATATTGGAAAACCAAAAAACCATACCATATCATGGTTCTGTCTTCTGTGTAGTGTACTAGTAGAACATGAATACGTTGTAGATACAGTTAAACACAATGAGCTATACGGTAGAGTAGGTCATGGAAATAATTGAGTCATAATTGAATTTACTTTTTCTTTTTAATTTGGTAGCAATAGGTACGTGTAATAAATGTCAAGTATTGGGACGGCGGCGGTTGTTGTTGTTGTCAGTTTTTGTTGTTTAAGGAAAATAGAATTATACTCGGATAGTTTTCATTAGGGACAAAGTCACAAAGTACTTGCGTGTCACTCATGTAGCGTTCCGAGCCTACCATTTTATCTGAATAAGGTTAATAAATTCTAAGTGTTACCAATATAAAGCTCAGAAACTGCTAGGTAGACGTTTACTGACCGTGGGATATCCATATGAGACCATACTGATAATATACCCACTTAGTACGATAATATATTATTTTCAAGTACCTGCATCGTAGCATCACATTTTAATGTCAAAATTGAAAGACATGAAGTGCAGCTTACCACGTAACACTAAGTAACAGTAAAAAGCGAAGAATATTATTGATATTCACCTCAAATAATTTTCCAGCACAAGTTTCAAGATAAATATAAACACCATTACTATTAACCAATTTTTAATACCATCCACGCTCAAAGAATCAGTTCTAAAAATAATCCTTCTATACACAATGACACAATTTAATAATTCATATACGCACTGGGTAGGTTGTACCATTTTGTTATCACTATAATTTGGTAAACTCAAACACAGTAATAGTGTCACTATACAAACATCTACAAACTTATAAACTTCATAGTTTCTTTATAAAACAGAATAGCAGAATTCTTAAGCAATTTTAACATCGAAAGAGCATTACTGTTATCAGTCTTATGTGATATTCTAATTTATTCTACAGTGGAATTCAATTAATAATTATAATATGTAGTTAATTGCAAAAGAAAACCACAATCAGTGACTGTATTAATTACTGCTGTACCTTACTACAAACTTAATCAACAGTTGTATTACATCACTTCTTTTGGTCTTACACTTTGTTGGTAATCGTTCGAGTAATGAGAGGATGAGCTTTAAAAATTCTATATGGAACCCAACTTAATACTAATCAACAGGTTTATTGACTGTTAATAGTAATTTACGTTATAAGTACGGTAAACTCAGCAGTGGCGTCGCTAGACCATTTTAGGGGGGTCGCGCGCCCCCCCAATGCTGTTCTGCGCCCCCCTATCCCCCGCTAAATAATTGAATTAAAATCAAATTTTAACCGGAAATTTCCCAACACATTGTCCATCGGGATCCTACCGAGTTTTATTGCTGTCAACCATAAACAAGAAGCAAGGGCTAGGCTATATAGTAATTTTAGCTGTTTGCGACAGGGCGAGTTCTTGGATTCCATAATAGTTGCGCCCCCCCAAAGCATATTTCCTAACGACGCTCCTGAAACTCAGTTTTACAGTAACGAGTCGAAATGTTTAAGGACGAGGCGACGAAGGAGCCGAGTCAGGAATTTTGAGACGAGTTACTAGAGTTTACCGGACGTATGTCGTAATGCGTTTTATTTCATACTGCAGGCACTAAATCTTTGTTTAAAATTGAAAAAATTAAAAATTAAAATTTAAATTCATAATATGGACATCTATGAATTGAGTATCTATGGAAGTATTTGTGTTTTGATTGTTTGCCTTGTCAAAACGGGAGAAAATTATAACATTTTTGACGAAGTTCTTCGTAAATCTATTGCACAATTAAGGCTGGAGTTTACACCTTGAAATATACCCCATTTTATGCACATTTTGTTCCAATTTTTCAGAGCCAATTTTAAAGTAGGAAGGGCGGGCGAAATTTTTTTCTTATTATTGGTGTTTTATCTGTCTACCCATAGAACGTTTTTGTTTAATTTCTAAAACATAACTTTTCAGCATTAAAAAATGTACAACTCTATTTTACTTTAAAATTTTCAAGTAGTATTTACAAAAATATGGATATCGAAAAATTCTCTCTATCAATAGATAGATATAACCAAGCTCTTTCAAATGCCACAAGAATTTTTTTTCTAAAATACAACTTAATTCGGAAAAAATGGAAATAAAATTTTAGAAATATCAATATAATTCACCTTTTGCAATTTAGCATATAGGCAACACAACTAACAGGACCATTAACTGTCAATGGAGCCAATATACAAAAGACGGATTATAACGGATTACAACTTTCTACTAGGTATTGTTGTTTGACAAAAAAAAATTAAAATAATATAACGACAAAATCTATATCTTGTTCTTTATTGCATTTATCAATTTTGGTAACGTCAGATGAATCTGAAATATTTAAAAATATGAAACAAAATTCCAAGGCAAGCATTATTCTTGTTATTGTAGGTATGCAACTTTCCATACATCAAATTCGATTTTGCTTTAAGTAAATGCCAGCCTTAATGTCAATTTTAATATTTAGTTTCTTTTTAATTGTCATATTTATTAATTTAGTAGTTTTTTAGTAATAAATAGTTTGATTATCGATTTATTTCATTTGAGTCCGGTAAAAGTTTTTACCGGACCTGATACCGTAAAGTCTTATTTACTGGACTCAAATCGTTAACTTAAACATGGGTGTTACCATGCAGTATGAAAAAATAGTTATTTATGTTATTAGGAGTATAAGCTAAGCTTTATGTGCTGAGGCTGGTTGACTGCCGATCGTAGTGAGGCAGCCAAATCAGCCAAAGCACATAAAGCGCTTATACTCCAAATAATATATGTAATTTTTTCTCCAAACATGTCAAATTATAATACAAAAATAAAGATTTAATTAACAAGGTTATTTCGGGAAACATTACACTTATACGAAAATCGCATTGCCTGATAGACACTTTCTTGATATTACCGTAGCAACCCACCATAAAAGTTAAATGCTTAGGCATATAAATACTTTTTTCTATAGCAGATGTTAAAGTGTGCTTTGTTCGACTAAAAATAGTTGATCAAGTATTACTTTAACCGCAAGGGTAGATAAAGTAACACTTTAACCGCAAGGATAGATAAAGTAGTTTAATTTTCTGGAAACTCCATGGAAACCGAATGGAAACCTTTGCTACTGAGATTTTCGGGTTTAATATAATCTAATTTTAAATTGCTTTTTTTACAAATTTTTCTTATTTTTTAACATCTGCTATAGAAAAAAATAGAATTTTATACACGACGATAAAATTTAATTATCGACTCGCGAAAATTAATTCACTCGCGATTTCATCGCTCGTGTATTAACACTTTCCGCTTGTCGATAAAATCTAATAACTATTATCTGCCTAAGCATATAAGTGAAACTTATACTATCAACTCTGTCATTTAAAGGACACTTATATGACGTTTGGAGAAAAAAAATAAACGATATGCAATAAATTGACGACTACTTGATTAACTTCGGAGTTTTAGCTATTTATCTTTTTAACTTTCAAATATCTCGGTAATAAATTATTTGGAGCCATATGTTTGTATGAACTTTTTTGTTTATTTCGTGCTGGACAACAAATTCCTAAAATAGTACCGTGCAATTTCGAAACTGTATATAAAATAACCTTTTGGAATTGCTCGAAAATTCTTTTTATTTTGACATATTAAAATAGTAGTAGTATTTCCTCTTTAAACTCTCAAGCTTGTTCTTTTCTTATAAATGAGCTTTTCTTGTGCAGATCGTTATGATTCACTGCAGTGTTATTTTTCATAAAATCTAAATCCGTTTAATTAATGTCATCACCTGCTGCCCTGTTAACGGCTTGTCGAGAAATAAAGCAACCTGTCGAATTACTTCTGACAAATTATTCTTTATATCTTTGTATTTTATGAAAAGAAAAATATTGCTTTCATTTTTCCTTTTCCAATAATACAAAACGTGTTGTTGATTCCATTCCGGTTGCAAACAAAAAAAAATAAGTTAATGTTCCATCAATCACACACAACATGATTCCTTTTATAGTTATGAAACGCTAAGTGCAAAATCCTTTAACGTACCCACGTAAATCTTCAATATTTTTTGTAAAAAACTACTTTACGAGGGAAACATAGTTTTGACAACTCCTTAAATACAGGTATTTATAAACTTTAAAATTCAAAATCTTATTTACAATTTAGATTGTTTAAAATATAAACAATTCTATATTTGTTCCGGCTTGCACTTTATTAAGTTTAACGTATTATAGTCTAAATTTCTAAAACAATGAGTGTAACAATGTTTCTTAGGAAAGTTAATAAAGAATTTACTACGCCACATATTATAAAGGGAAAAACTTCTAAAGTAATCCTCTCCTATAACAAGGTTTATATAAATTATAATAACGTAACAAGGCATTCTTTAAATAAGCTACCTTTGGGAAGACTGTTAGGTTGACAGTACAAAGGAAATATACTAAAAACCTGCCTTCGAGATATATTTTCAAACATCTTCAAAGCTCACAAAACACAGAAAGTATTTTTCTTAGATCTTACTAAAAAGATAAGACTGCTACTCACATTACCAACAGTAATTAGTTTATTCGAACAAGCTTTCAGTAATTTCAGGAACAAAGTCTAATGATATATTTATATTATGAAATTTCATGTGATACACTCTACCTACAATTTATAATAAAATAAGAAATTAACATTTTCTTAACCAATTTATTATTATAGTGCTATCATAAATATTCATCATCATTCTCGAGCAACCATAGAGATCTATGCGTGCGACTTTACGTTAGCGTAACGGAATAGTTAAACACCTTATATGAACACAGAACAAAAATATCAGCACGTATTGATTATTGATTGTATTATTAATAAGCTACCTGAAAGTGAGAGTCACGCACCCGTGTTGTGCTTCTCGTCAAATTCGGGTCAACGAGCAATACTCCCTCAGCAAGGCGATTTGATCATCTAAGGAAAAAATTGGGAACTCAAGTAAACCGACTCAAGCATCTTGTATTAGAAAGGGATACGCTCAATCCCACAAACAAGAGATTCGTTGCAGGATTTCAGGTAGTTCAGCTTTTTCGAGAAAATCCTAATAAAGGATAGCTCGTCGTCGTCACAAATCGATAGTTGATGAGATTTCTACTAAAATGATTTTAAAAAAATAAGTTTTAATAAGGTAAACAATTAAAACGTTTTAGTATTCACGATGCTAAACTCCGTTTTTTTTTAAAGATCCACCACCTGTTGATTTCAGTTGGTATAATAAAAAAATTGAAATTTTTAGTAATTTTTGTCAATATATGGTAACATTGATTCAAAGATCAATCAAAATGTTCTGTCAATTTATGCGTGCGCATCACTACATTTCAAATTTAAATTATTTAAAATGTTAATTAAAACATAAAGAGGACTAGGTACCTACTCTAATATAAGATTTATTTTTATTGATGAACGATTTACAAAAACGATTCTGCTACTAAATCTTGGACTATTGACAACCTTCACAAGAAAGATTAGAAATTAAGGAAAGCAGGTTTACAGTGCTCCATCCTGGGTGTGTTGAGGTTTCTTAGATGGATGTATCAATCAATCAATCAATCATTTATTTTCGTCTTATTGATCATACATGATACAGACACGTCAGGACACCATATAACTATTCTAAGACTACTAAACTATACAGGATACAAAATACAAATATAAAAGATACAATCTAACGAAGCATTTATTATATTACAGTGTCATGCATATATTCTCCAATCGAGTAATAGGCTTTATTCAATAGTACGTTTTTAATTTCTCGCTTGAATGTTACAAAATTTGCGGCTTTTATATGCGTTGGTAGCTTGTTATATAGTTTTGCGCCAATATAGGATGGAGTTTTTTCGAATTTCGCGGAATTGTGCTCGACTGTGCTTATGCTTTCGCCGTTTCTGGTATTATATTTATGAAATGAGCAGTTTAATGCATAGTTTTTTATGTTTTTCTTAATATGTAACAAACAATTAAATATATATAGGCAGGGAAAAGTTAGTATCTTTTTTTCTTTGAATAATGGCATACATGACTCATAGGGTTTGAGGTCGAAAATTAATCTCATTATCCTTTTTTGGGCTATAAATACTCTGTTACTGCGGGTAGCACCGCCCCATACCAATACATTATAGCTCATGTGCGAGAAGGCTAGTGAATAATATGTGTTTAGTAAGTTCTTTTTGTTGAGCGTAGATTTTAAAGTCAGTATGGCAAAGTATGCTTTATTAACTTTCTTACTAACATAGTCTATATGATCATCCCACGAGAGCAGCTTATCTACAAAGACACCTAGAAATTTGACATTGTCGCTATGTGCAATGTTAATATTATTAATTGTGTATGTTTGATTATCAATAAGCTTTTGTTTAGTAAATCTCATGATAACAGTTTTTCCAATATTTAGAACTAGATTATTAGTTTTGCACCAACTGTGGAAACTGTTTATTGAATCTTCAACTGACCGTTTTAGTTCAACTGAGGAGGGTGCTGTAACCGCTAGCGACGTGTCATCAGCAAAAATCACCGTTTTACTCGCTTTTACGAACTTAGGCATATCATTTATGAACAGCAAAAAGATTAGCGGGCCCAGCACCGATCCCTGTGGAACTCCAACATCAACTTCTTTATTTGAGGAAGTAGTTTGTTGCAGTTTAACATGAATTTTTCTTTTTGATAGGTACGAAGATAACCATGATAAAATGTTACCTCGTATTCCTAGAGCATAGAGTTTATTACATGTGAAAGAGATATCTAGGGTATCGAAGGCTCGGGAAAGGTCAAAAAAGAGTCCCGCGACCAATTTTCCGTTATCTAGATTTGTATTAACAAATTCTGTGAATTCGCACACAGCGCTCTCTGTTGACCTTCCCTCACGAAAACCATGTTGGCAACTAGTGAGGACATTGTATTTGTTAAGGAAGTTGATAATTTTATCGTACATTATTCTTTCAAAGACCTTTGATATCGTATTTAAGATTGAGATGGGGCGATAGTTCTCTACATTAAGTGCATCATTTCTTTTGTAGATAGGAATTATAGAAGCCATTTTTAATGATTCAGGAAACTCACCTAGCTCCACTGACTTGTTAATTAGATATGCTAAAGGATTTCCAATAACCTCAATAATTGATTCGAGTATTGTTCCTGATAAATCATCATGTCCTTTACTGCGTTTATTTTTTAGTTTACGTATGGTATTTTTAACCTCATGGTTGTCAACTGGTATGAACACGAACGTATTTGGAATAATGTCCATAGTGGTACATAATGTGGAACGTACTGATCCAAGTTTTTCGGTAAGAGTGTTTACGGCGATACGACTGAAGTGGTTGACAAATATTTCTGCTACCTCTTTCGTGTCGGTGATGATACTGTCGTTATGATAAATTTTTATCATAGTACTAGTTTTCTGTGTTCTACCTAGTTTGTGATTAACGATCTGCCACAAGGTTTTTTGCTTATTGGAAGAAGAATTTATCAAATTATGGTAGTATTCTTGGTTTGCTTGTTTGATTAGGGCGTAGATTGTAGTTTGCTTTTAAGACCCAGAAACAATGATCGGGATTATCACAAAACGATGAATAGTCAGCTATTTAAAGAGTGGATTAATCAATTAATTCCAGCTCTACCATCTGATGGTTTTAAAACTGTTATTATTTTTGACAATGCCCCATGTCATTCTGTCCGTTTGGAGAGACCTCCAATACATCATTCCAACAAAACTGCAATGCGAAATTATTTAATAAACTGTAACGTTACCAATTATTCTAATGCCTGAATATGAATACATTTTTTCTATTCTTACCTCGAATTATTTATATATTAATTATTATACAACTATAATACTTCTTATTAAATCGAGCAAATTTACATAAACTCAGCATATATCCACATAAATCAACAATATTTAACAAAATATATGAAAATACTTCTTGTGAAAAGCACTTGTCAAAATTAACCATTAAATTTATTAGTCCTAACCCTACTTTAAAAATTACTAAAAAATTTCACCAGCAGCGTTGCCAAACATACTTTCGAGAGAAATTGCAAGGTTGGTGGATCTTTAAAAAAAATAGACTGTATGTATTTTCAAGATTTAGTACCTATTTTTAGCAGCGGCGGTGGCTGAATGGATGAGAATCCACAACGAAGAAATTCCACCAGACATGTTTGTTTTTCGTAAAATACTTGACCAGATTTAAATTTGTGCCACAAATATTTTTGATAAATTTCAAAATACAACGCACAACACAAATTTTTATCGATATGGATCCTGCACCTTCATCATCATCAGATTAACGTATGGGCAAACCATATCATCTTAGAAATTGGAGCCACCCATAGTGCATTTATTATTTAATATTATGGTAAAGTAAATTTCAAAGTTTTATATAGTTGGAGTGGAGGTCTGTACAAACTAAGCTATGAACATTAATTTTATCGTTTAATTTTAATGTCCTAACTTTTTCTTGTTCTCATAATCAGAAGTGGCATACTATTACTTGCTATTCCCTTATTTTAATGACGAAAATGTAAATAACGTAAATGGCAAACAGGCAAACTCTTTTAAACACATTGCCAACGAATAAATATTGCAGCACAATCATGGAATACATTTATAATATTGCATTTAGTGCCCCGCGGGAAAAATATCCCAAAGGAAGAAAAATAAAAAAAACACTCCAACACAAATAAAAATGGATTTTGAAAGGAAGCGGTATTCAGGCAATGAAGGCAGTATTTGGAGAAGAATTGATCTAGCTGGCTGCTTTTATTAGTACTTGTGCCAGAACACCCATAGAAAAATTCAGAACCTGGACTTTCAGCAACGATATAAAAAGGATGAAATTTTGAAAAAAATCTGCGGAATGATGGATAGTTTGGCCTTCTTACCATTCGAAGACGTGTGTAGGTGTATGGAACACCTTAAGGAAAATGTTCCCGCTGGAGCTAAAGAGCTCCTGAACTATTTGATAGCACTAAGGACTTATAGAAGGATTGGAAATGACAATGATGCTATACCACTTCGCAACATTACTACAATGTGTCCACCTGAAACTTAGAATGTTCATCTAACGACATTAGAAGACCAACAACCAGACGAAAATAACCGTTTTTTTTAATTTGATAGGTCAGATGCACCCCACCATTTGGATATTAATCAATAAAATGGGACAGGAACTTGCCTCTGACAGAACGAAGAGAGTTCATAATTTATTATGTTGGGTACCAGAAACTTAACAAAATTTTCTAATCGCTATAAGTCATAATATAAGATCTGTAGAAATTTTAGAACATTAAATGAAGTTATAAATATTAAATAAATATAGAAAATGTTTTTGGTGTTTAGAAAAAGTTTGTTTTGTTTGCAGAGCGAATTGTTTTGAGGGGTTCCCGTTTTGAGTTTTTTCCCGGTATATCTTTTCCTGGGAAATTTTTTCTTGGGGTATTTTTTATAGATTCGCTTACACATGACAGAATTTTTGTTAGAAAAATACCTACGTACTTTTAGCAACGTAATCCTCAATGTATTCAGAGAAAATGACCTCCTACCAAACGAAACATATTTTTCTAAAAGAAAAATTTAGTAAATGTAAAAACGAAAAAATAATTAAATTCAACTTACCTTTTATAATGTAATGAGAAATCATCATCATAAAACAAAACTGAACACACGACAGTGTACGAATTATCTCTTACGTAATTCTGTGTTGTGTATTCCATTCAGATTTACGAGAAACTTTCCTTAGCAACCATACGTATTCTTTCTTAAACTTCCTTTTTTGCAATTTTATTTTTATTTCATTTCACTTTCATTGAGTTGTTTGTGGTAGCAAGTTATGCCATAGAATATTCTCCAAGACGTAATAAAAAATCACATTCTTCCTTTCATTTCCATATAAAAAGTATTCTCTGCTCGCATTATTAATACAATAACATTCACTGCTTTTTATTGCTTTTGTCTCAACATATTTATATATCTGTATTTTAGTTATCGAAATAAAACGATATTTAATACTAACATTTTAATAATAGTACAATTATACGTAGTAGTACCTACCCCAACTATAGAAAATGCAAACGTCAGAACATGTCAGTCTGTAAATATTTAATTATACGCATAATGGTATATTAAATTTTATAGGAAGACTATAAATTCTTTGTAACTTAGAATACAAAGCAATATTCGTGCAAGCTTTTCAACAGTCAGCGACTCTTAAAAAGAAGTTGCTGTGCAGTAAAAAACGAATAAAATAAAGTAACAATCTCGAAACCCGCAAAATGATGAGGATAGTCTTCGATAAAACAAAAATGTTTGTACATGGCGGAACTAAAATAAAACAGCTTCTTTACTTATACCGGGTGGTGACTTGACCGACGCAACATAGGGATTTCAATGGAAAATTCTTAATGTTCAATTATTGGCTCCCCTAATTATTTTAGAGCAAAAGTGTGTTGAGGTTTTTTGTAGAGAAATAAATTCTGCATCTTTTCATACTATTATTTACAATTTTCCATTTTCCAAAAGCGTAGAAATAGAAGAAATTAAAAATGGTCTTTTTAAAAAAATCACTGATGCCATGGAATTATAAAATCAAACAAACGCACTGACATTTCTGTCTCATCACATTTTTTTTCTTTTTAAAGCAATAAAACGAGTAGGTAATAGGAACATATTTTACGCTAAACAAGGCACTTTACCATTTCTACTTTTTCTTTTTTTGAATACATTTTAAAAATAATAGATTTTAATAATCGGTTGTAAACTTCAAACCGTAATGACAGATGTAAATGTGAATGTTGATTGTTTGGATAATTCCAAGGCATCACTGATTTGTTTAAAAAGACCATTTTTAATTTCTTCTATTTCTACGCTTCCGGAAAATGGAAAATTGTAAATAATAGTATGAACAGATGCAGAATTGTTTTCTCTACAAAAAACTTCATCACACTTTTCCTCTAAAATAATTAGGGGAGCCAATAATTAAACATTAAGAATTTAAGTTAATTGTTTTTTGTATGTTTTAGTTCGGCGCACAGTTTCCGATCTGAAAATAAAGGGAATGTACATGAGTTCTAAAAGGAGTAGGTACTACCTACTTGAAAATGAAATCAAAACATAACATTTAATAAGAAATAATAAAAATATTAAATAAATCGAGTACCAAGGGGCTTCAGTCGCTTATGATTTAATATTTGATTGGCGTTAATTAAAAATTTCAAAACATTTTACATTTTAAGTTAAATACACGTTAAATACAGTTTGAAGCTTTACTTTCGCACGTGAATAAAACCCTCTAACGAAGTAAATTAAAAATTGTGAAGCGATCATTATAAAATTATATAAATATATAAATTATATTTTTGAAATAAATCAACTTAAACCATATCTATACGAGAAAAATGAATTGAGAAACTAAAAAGTCGTTGCCCTCTGAATTACCTAAATTTCCTGAAATACGTAGGCGCTGAATTTTCATCTGCTTATAGAAAGTTCATCGAACGTCTCGGCGTTATTTTAGATTCTATAGGATATTTTAATATCGTAGCTTGATTCAGATTATTGAAGCAAAACAGAAAATAATCAAATTTTACATAAAATGATGTTATTTGTGGAGACCTTTAAAAAGCAAATTTTATGCGACAAACATATCAAAATTATAAATCACAGAATAGTACCTACGTCGTATTTTGGAATACATATTAATATTATTATTATTATTAAAATATTAACTCAGACTTAAATACGAAGAACTTGAAAAGTAATGATAAGGAAAATAAGACAGTTACATACATACTTATACCAAATATAAATACATACATTGTTTCTGTGAAGAACAACAAATTTTCAGAATTTGAAACGCAAGATAATAAAAGCTGTGGTTCCGTTACTCCGTAAACGTTACAAGGGTGAAATAGTCGTTACGAAAGCACATCGCCTCGTATTGCAAATGATGGACAACATTTTGCACGTAAATTAAATTAAAAATTAAGTTCTTGCTTCTGCATTTGAGACGAATAGCTATGTTTCGTTAAAATTATTTTAAGTTAAATGTTGGAATTAGTAAATAAACATCACCTTACAAAATGTTTCTCTTTCTAAGTAATATCATTAAACTTTGTATAAATATTATTTAACCTTTAGTTAATTTAGTCTCTAATTATGATCCACCCATCTTTGATACCGTTTTATTTGTATTGGAGGAAGAATAGGTGACAGTGTCCTATGATGAAGGCTGGAGTTCACACCTTGACGCATATACCCCATTTTATGCACATTTTGTTCCAATTTTTCAGAGCCAATTTTAAAGTAGGAAGGGCGGGCGAAATTTTTTTCTTATTATTGGTGTTTTATCTGTCTACACATAGAACGTTTTTGTTTAATTTCTAAAAAATAACTTTTCAGCATTAAAAAATGTACAACTCTATTTTACTTTAAAATTTTCAAGTAGTATTTACAAAAATATGGATATCGAAAAATTCTCTCTATCAATAGATAGATATAACCACGCCCTTTCAAATGCCACAAGAATTTTTTTTCTAAAATGCAAATTAATTCGGAAATAATGGAAATCAAATTTTAGAAATATCAATATAATTCACCTTTTGCAATTTAGCTTGTAGGCAACACAACTAACAGGACCATTAACTCACAATGGAGCCAATACACAAAAGACGGATTATAATGTCTTTGATTATAACGGATTACAACTTTCTACTAGGTATTGTTGTTTGACAAAAAAAATTAAAATAATATAACAACAAAATCTATATTCAATACAGTAAAATTATTATTCTTTATTGCATTTATCAATTTTGGTAACGTCAGAAGAATCTGAAATATTTAAAAATATGAAGCAAAATTCCAAGGCAAGCATTATTCTTGTTATTGTAGGTATGCAACTTTCCATACAACAAATTGGATTTTGCTTTAAATAAATGCCGGCCTTAATTGGTTGCCTAGTGAGTAGCAACTAGGCATATTGTATTCGCGCACTTTATTATTGGAATATAGGCAACCCATTATACACTGCTATCACTCTTGCCCCTGCTTAGTGATTTTTAATATTGTTTGTAAAATTACAGTGTTTTCTTTTTAGTTTTTAATAAACAACAAGATTTAAAACTAACGATTTATTGAGAACATGATTTTCACAAACAAAAAAAAGAGAAATCTGTATACTGTATCATTCCGGATTATCGGATTATCATTAGGTATTGTTAGAAATAATTTTAGTGTAAAATATCCTAACAAACGGACCAGTCCCTAATGTGTCTACAATATCAAGAACATCTAGAAAATTTGCAAGTGCAGGCTGTGTGGCACAACATGAAAAAAACATTGACGTAAAACAGTAGTAACACATGAATTTGTACAGATTTGTGAGATTTCTATTTTTTCTTGGTCTGTATAAATGATGTTTTCAATAAATCGGTAGTTTTCAATCTTGTTCTGTATTAAATACTTTAAAAGAAACAAATTTAAGATAACAGTTGACCAACAATAATTAAAAGCAGTAAGACGCAAGACTATAGCAGTGTTAATGGGTTGTATAATGGGTTGCCTATATTCCAATTATAAAGTGGGCTAACCATTCAACTTGCAATACTTATATTGCACTTGCACAATAAATGGACTTCACTGTAATCTTACTTGATTTATGTTTAACACAATTTGTAAAAAATATCTGTAACCACCAGGCGTACATAGAAAAACCAAATAATTTTCTAAATAGGTTTGAAACATTATGTGAAGCTATCGCGAAAATTTTACCATGGTTGTTGAACATTAAAATTTGACTTGATTAGAAATCATCAGCTTTCCTTATTTAATTGAAAACTGTTTAAATTTTAAATTACTAAACATCAGTTTAACCAGAATTTGATCTATAATTGAATTTGACGACTACATTTTCAATGCGTAATATTAATTGGAGAATTTCAAACTTTAGGTTCGTAATCAGAGGCCCGTTGTAATGTTAGGATATTTAAAAGCAAATCGATTGGTTGAATGATCGGAGAAAAGTTTATTTGGGGTAAAAAAGTGCTAATAGAGAAAGGTGTCTTTCATGTAACCAATACGCAGAATAAAAAAAATCTAAAAAATCTATTTATTAATCTTAAAAAGCATATACAGGGTGATTCAAAAATGGCGCATAAGCTCTTCAGTACGTTGTTGGGAATAATAATTGAAGTGTAGGAAAAATAGTAAAAAAATTCTTAGCCGCTAATTTGCTGAGAAATGAAGAAGTTAAGTTGAGAACTCAACTTTGAATTCATGTGGATTTTGAAACTTCTCATCATTTCATATGAATAATTTAAGTATTTTTAATAGTGGGTAATAAATAAAATGCTCATAACACCTCATTATCCTGAAATATTAGCTTTCAAAATTGCTATTTTCCTATCAAGTTGTTTGAAAAAAATATGTGGCAACGATGTTTGAAACTTTTAATAAGCTCACCCTCACTATGTAAATGAAACGAAATAAAAGCCACTCATATACTACATAGCTGCACCCGTGTTGCCAAATCTACAACTTACTTCTTCGTTGTTAACTACAAAAATGTAGCAGCTAAATTTTTTTTATGATTTTTCCACAGTTCAAATAACCGTCCCCTACAACGTACTGAAGAGCTTATGCGCCATTTTTGAATCACCCTGTATTATTAGATAATTTTGTTTGCTCATACTAGGATCAATTAAATTACCAGCAAATAAACATTTCCAGGATAATGGTAATTTAAGTACAAACAAAATTTACTGTCTACAATAACTTAAATTAAATTATAAAGTAACTAAATAAGGTTCTCCAACTAATTTGCTTTGTAAAATATACAGAAAACAAACTGACATTATAACCAAACGCTTTGAATCGCCCACTCGTTATTATTGTGAATGGAGTTCATTTCTCTTGGCAAAAGTAGTGAAATTGTAATTACGGAGCTCGAGTTTCCAACAAAACAATGATTCGGGAAACAACAAAAGTTAATTTTAGACACAATTTCCAATATGCGTCCGAAATTCTGCAGATTGTATTCAGTTTCTATTGTTTTCAGTTTTATTAAGAATGTCATCGAAATTACAAAGGAATCTCCTTATAAATAACTCGATTACTTTTCAAGTACCATACAGGGTGTCGCTTAAACTTGACAACGTTTCACATAACATCGAAAATTTACCACAAACAAAACATCTTCAGTATAACCGGCAGCGCTAATTTAATTTAAGTTTATGACGTAAAATAAATAAGTTTTTACTCAGTAAACAGAATAACGTATCCAATAATTTGTGACTATATTGTACATAAATGATACAAATTGAAGCCCTACAGTGATACAGAGAACACAAAAGAAATAAATGCTTTATAGCTATTTTCGTCTGCATCGTGTATACCGGGTGTTTCCTAAGTACGTGTACAGAAAGTGAATCGTGAGCGAAAGTAAAGGTCACTTTTTCGTATAAATTTGAATCCTAATATGCTTCCCTGAAGAGTTACGCATCTTCAAATTAAATGAAGTAAATTTTTTTAAATTTTTATCTCAAATTTGTACAAAGAAACATCACTGGATATGTAAGATATGATATGTTCTACTAACAGAAAGACCCTTTAAGGATATTTTCGTTATCTACCTCTGTTGTTAGAAGGGCATAAAACTTACAACCCCTCTTCATTTTCTTATTAGAACTTTTTAATGCACCGAAATTTTTCATTTAAAAATACACATGAGAAAGCCTTATTCATTTACAAATATATTTTTGTTTTTTGTATTTTTCTCATGAGACTAATGGTTTTCCAGTAAAAATTAAAATAAATTCTAATGTGCGCTTCAGTTTTGTGAGAAATTGTACTAAAAGAGAAAAGTCTAGGTAAGTGTAATTAAGAGAAAAAAATTAAAAAAAATTAATGAATGAATAAAAAAACGAGGAATATTAAAATTAAAGAAACTGCGGAAAATGGCGTCCATTAGACATAATACACGCTGTAATTTCATTAATTTTTTTATTTTTCTTCGTGTACGTCGTTATAATGTCTCTTATTGTATGATTTGTATTTGTCTATATCTATCTTTGTCCAAATTTGAGATACCATTTCAAAACCAAATTTTTACTCCATTTTTGACGAGCCATAATTATAACTCTTTGGGAAGCATATCAGGATAGATACACGTTTATAAGAAAAAGTAGCCTTAATTTTCGTCCAGGATTCACTTCTTGCACGTACTTGGGAAATACCTTGTTTACACATCTGTAGGTAAGCTGTAAAACTATTTTCAAGAAACAATATTGGTGACCATATTGTTCATTAATTATACAGTTAAACCGCCAAACGTTCCGGGCTGATTTTTCAGTTTAAAATAAGACTCTTTTCGTCTATAAATTTATTTCCAAAAATGCACCCCTCCGGGATACCATTAATACCAAACTTAAACAAACTACCTACCTATTCATTTAAATCGAAAATAAAATTTAAAGTTTGTGGGCTGCCAAATCATTTTCACGAAATTCATCAGAAATTAAATGCATATCCTTGAAAGGTGTAGGTGGACAAACAAAATGAAATGAAGCTTAGTTAAGTTGTAAGACACTGTTTGAGATAGGCTACAACTTCTATTTTTTTAAGTTTGACAATTCAAAAAAATCAACGTTGACACATGATTTTAAATTAAATTGCTGGTAACTCTCTCATTGGCGACTTTAGAGTCCTCAAGTTCTTTAACGAAGATGTTTAAAAAAAGAGGCTAATATGACTTAATTTATGCTCCAGAATCAACCTTTGAATGAGGGAATCACCCATTAAGAGATTGTTATTACATTAGTACGTAACACCCTGTACCTACTACTGATTTATCAAGATGTGATCTTATCGCATCACATGTGTATGCAATTGAAGAAAACAAAAGCTACCAAGCAAGAGTTTCAGAAACCATTTCAGCAAAACTTTTGGGATGACAGAGCGGTTACGTAAGAAATCCGGGAGTGATTATCTGATTTCTATTATAGGGAGTCGCTTTGAGCAAACTCCGGAATAACGTTTGCTGCAGCTATACGGTTCAGCACCCGTACAAGGGATCTATTGTCACATAACTTCCTTAAACCTTGTACCTATGTTTGTTTGCTTAGCAGTTGAAGAGCTCAAAGTAAGTTAGTTTGCGTTCCTCAGCGAATTCCTAATTAAACTTCAATTTGCTCGTGTGTTGACAGAAATAACCTGGCAAAGCGTTTTACTTTAGTTTAGTATATTCTATTTCTATTATTAAATTTAAACACTTCGGATAGTTTGTGTGAAATTAATTGAAATTGATTTTCAATTCGAACAAAGAAAAAATTGCCCAATCTTATTTTCACCTCCAGAGTAAGTACCTACCACTTCCATACTTTACTTCCCAACAATTACCTACTTATGACTTAATGTATGACTCCTAACGCTGTAATTAATACAACAATATTGAGTTGTTATCTAGAGAACAACAATCTCCATTGATAATAGAACTAAAGTGTGAAAGGAACGCATAGAACCTATAGGCAACTGTTTGATTTGCGACCTACCGTGTTTTTTGAAGTGGTTTTTGGGGTTCCCTAAAAGAATATATTTATTTATTAAGACAGATAGAGCAGCTCTACAGAAAACTAAACAAACCAATACCTATTCTGTTTTTTTCAAGAATGCTAATAATTTTGAAATATCAGTTTTCACTTAAATTTTTGATGATGGACATGGAATAGGTTTCTCGTAAGGTTGATGGGTTTATTCACGAGCCAGATGTTTAAATGAGCTAAAGACAATTCTTTCCGAACTGGTGCTTTGAGTCCCTTTTTTCTGAAATTAGTAGTACTTATAGGTATATTTTATACACCTTTTCATACACTGTTTTACTTTTTTTTTGGCAACAAATTTTCTGTTGCTCGTTTAGCAGCTTTCCTCAGGTGAGGAAGAATTATTTCCATATCACTATTAATATCACATTATCAGATACAAGTACCTAACAGTAAGGAGGATTGACTTGTGCCCGAGCGTTAGCGGCAATAAAAGTCCGAGACTAAGCAAATTTAGTTACATCTCCAGTTTTGTCAACCTCTATTTACAACATTCTTTTGGGTTATTACCTACGTTTGGGCAATTTAGTTTATTTTTACTTGCATACCTTAAAATTATAAGATTACAGTAAGTATTATCAAAAATAATCGTAATATGAATATGGCTGATTTTATTTTGAATTTCTCGCTATGGCATAATTATGGCACATCATGGAAGCCCCCAGGAAGAAGTCATCATTTTTAAAAGTCGATGAAGTTTAATTCCTTATTCAGTTGAACCACGATCAATTTTAATGAATACAATTATTGTAACAATCGTATCCATGACAATGGGGGAGTTAAAGTACATCAATACAACCGGCCCTAAGTCAATTTAAGGTCCTCATTTACACGAGTGTACTCATTTACCTTTTGGCTTAATTCAAAATTATTAATTAGTTTTTGGAGTGATGGAGTCTCTTACACATATACCTAACTATTACGAATATTATACGAATAGAATACATAAACAGTAATATGATGTGGTTTATTATTATACACAATATAATTATATATATTACAAATCTTATTTTAGTCTGTTTAACTTGCTTCATCACTCCACGATATATTGTAGTCATTATATACCTTTTTCAATATAGAAACTGTGGTTGCGTGATCAGCTTTACCGTAACCCTGGAAAATACAGAATGCATTTTGTTATACAGTAATTTTGTCATTTTTTATGTTCACGATGTTTCAAACCCGATATCGACTTTTCGAAATTTTGTTTTTTGTGTATGGTGGGTGTTTTAAATTTGAGAGCAACCATGGGTATCTCGCTATTATAAGATTTTTCTCCATAAGACAGAAACGGATGCAGTTGGGTTAATTTTTTTTGCGACATAGTATTATTTTGCATAAAATTCCGTAAAAATAGCGAATTTAAACCTACCCTCTATCTTTCAGAATTAACGAGGTCCCCATGGTTGCCCTCGAATTTGAAACACCCCGTATGCACAGTTTTTGTTGTCAATTTTGTATTTTAAACTATAAGTAGCAAGTAACAAAGAAAAGGATGTTTCGATGTACATATGCACCAAACCACCTTCAAACAACGCATATCGCTTTTTAACGTCAACCAAGCTTATTGAATGACTTTTGCTAGTTTTTTTGTTGCCTAGCAGCTGCGATCGAACTCGAACGGCTGTATCCAACGCTAAATCAACTGAGCATCAAAAGCATTTTAACATATGGGCTAAGATACGTTAACTATTTCAAACTTCTCTTACCTGTGATTCTCCATAGACCTTGATAGTTTTATTTGAAGAATCATGTATAATTTTCCCACCACCAAGTACTTTGGTGCTACATTCCGGTAAAACACCATTTTCTTTTAGCTTTTGTAATTCCTCGAGTACTGTATTGTTAATATCGGCTAAAACATAATAATTATACAAAAGTTTAATTAATATAAAATAGGAAATAAATAAAAGTCATGCAATAAATAGATATGTCAAAACTAATCAAAATTGATCTGAATGTAACAAAATATACAGGGTGTCCAGACACGGGCGACGGTACGCCATTGACGTCTATTCCCTGAGTATGGGAAAATGGTAAAACAAAATGTTTTTAATCAATTCTTCCAGATATGAAGGTCTAAAATGAAAAAGAAATCGTTCCAGGCAGGGACGTTTGAAATATGTCCCAGCCAGTGAAACACGGAACATTCTATGAAACGTTCCAGGGAATGTTGTTGCTAAGCAACGCATTGTTGAAGCGACTCTTCAACAATGCGTTGCTAAGTAACAACTGCACCTCATACGTGATTTCCCGCCGGTCTATTCGCACCATAACAGCTAATTTTCCGCCTGAAGTATACATATTCCAAATTTACATTCCATTTTATGGGTTGCCTATATTACGTCCCTTTTGGAACTGTTTAAATAAATCGACCTCGAAGTTTAGAATTTTGAATTTCCCGGAACATTCGTTTCCTTTGCGTTTGTAGTTTGTACAGATAGGTATTTCTTCTTGACGCTTATTTGCGTAAGATAGTCACTTTGATTCTAAAATTCCTAATATTAGTCGAACCATGCAGTTGTCTCTGAATTAATCGCGAAGAAATTTCAATAATAATAATAATGAGATGTCTGCGGCTTAGTGAATTTGTGTAGTTCGTGCACTGAGCCAGGTTATCTCGTTCTACGTCACTGATTTATCTTTAACATGTTGAAATTTTTCTGTGCGGTATAAATTTGATGTTTCTAGGTGATGGGTACGATAGAGCACCTGTTGGGCAGAAGTTTTTCAAATTATCTTCAGCCGAAGGGTGGTCCGTTCTTGCATTGTATAATTATCTTATATATAGAGAGATCAATAAAAAAACCAATTAGGGTAGGCGTGAAAATGAATTATTTTAAATTGGTACTGTAGCCACATCCACAGAATGACATTTCTGACATGAAAATTTAAAACTGAACGCTCTTGTCTAAGTTTTTTATTTGATTATCAAATTATTCAAATATTATTATCAAATAAAAAACTTTAAAACTTAGACAAGAGCGTTCAGTTTTAAATTTTCATGTCAGAAATGTCATTCTGTGGATGTGGCTACAGTACCAATTTAAAATAATTCATTTTCACGCCTACCCTAATTGGTTTTTTTTATTGATCTCTCGATATTATTACAATAATTATGATACGCAATCGAAATTTCAGATTAGAACGTAGGTAGGTAGGTACCTAACTAATATGAATTGATCGTGGCTGATAAATAAACATTATTATAGCTTTAATAAGTAAGGTAGATATGTCCTCTTCCCTCTTAGGTATATTATTAAATAAATAATAAGAAACGACTTACTGTGAAAATTGCAGTTAGCATAGCCTCTTACTAGTAACTTATCAAGTTTTTTATCCCCTTCTGAAGGAGCACATAGTTGGATTAATATGTATTTAAATTTACCACTGCCATCAATATCTACTTCAGGTACCTTGGATAGTGCAGCCGCAGTCATTGTTTTTATATTTCTTAATCCGTTAATTCCTACTCTAAACATAGGAAAATTCCCAAATATTATTTGACTGATAATGATACCAATTTAGGTTAGAGCGCCTACTTTAATAAAAAGAAAGTAATAAATAGCATGTGTACTAAAAATAACCACATTGGATCTAGAGATCTATAAACTCCGGTTTATCTTTGGTTGCATAAAAATCTATTTGTAGGACTGTTAAGTAGACATTAATTTTAAAAATTTGTTTAACAAATTACGAAATAAATTTTGAATATGCGGGATTTAAACAAATGCCTCCATATTGAAAGGATTATGAAGGTGTTACCTGCTGACCATTTTCAACATTATCTGAATGGTTAATGACTTTATCGAAGTCTGGATTTTCAAATCCCACAGATTCACAATGGACAAACTATACAAATAATTGCTGCGTAATTCAGCATAGAAGAAAAGGAATAGGAACCGACACCAAATGTTGGACAATGAATCCCACACTTTATTAAATTATTCTTAATATTGAAAAAATCACCCTCTATTATATTCTGATCTGATGCCGTTTTTTACTGCTACAGTTACTATCCACACATTGACACGACGGCGACGCCAGGCAATTGCCCTACCATACTTTCACTTTTAAGGCACTAACATTATTCATTATCTTATATTCTACAAAACGAAATCTATATTCATACTGCGACAAGTAATAAATACAAAATCAAACACTATTCGATGCCTTTATTACCTAAATACTGAATCACATAACAAAATACATTCAAGTAAAATCATCTTATAAATATGTGTAGGTACTTCTCTGTCAATTGCCTAATAACCTTCATCACTCCAAGAAATGTCGTAGTCACTGTATATCTTCTTCAGAAGAGAAACTGTTGTTGCATGGTCAGCTTTTCCGTAAGCCTAAAACAATTCAGTCAGAACTGACAGTAATTCTACAAGTTCTAATCATACCTGGGAATACCCGTAAACTTTGATGTTTTTATTTGAAGAATCATGAATTATTCTACCTCCCCCAAGAACCTTGGTGCTCCATTCAGGTAAATCACCTTTTTCTTTCAATTTTTGTAATTCCTCCGTTACCATGTCGTGTATATCAGCTAAAATTTAGTTAAACAGTATAATACCTATATGCATTCATTATTTAACATTTTGATCTTTCAATCATAGAAATCTAATTTCAAAGAACGACTAGTAGTAGGTAGGTACTACTAATAAAAATACAAATTCAGAAGAGATAAAAACAAGAAAACACATTTTTATAGAATTCCATGACTTGTTTGTAAATTATTTAAAAAATCCATAAAGATAGTAGAAGGTAGGTACTACTCCTTACATAGAAAACCACCTTACCATGAAAGTTGCACACTGCATATCCTCTGACAAGCAGTTTATCTTTTGCATCTGGTTGGGAAGGAACGTTTAGCTTAAGAAGAATGTACTTAAAGACACCACTTGCATCAACATCAACTTCGGGTACTTTAGCAAGTGTAGAAGACATGGTCTTAAAATTCCTTAACCAATTAATGCTGCTTATCACAGAATCTGTAAAGGAAAAATATTCACTGTCAATTTTGAAAATCAATGCTGACATATAAGAATACTAACTAGATTAGATTATAGAAAATATCGCGAATACATTTTGTTAAATAAGTAGAAAGTGTGAAAATCTAAAATATTTGCGTTATCTTTGGATTTTCAAATATAACACCCGGTACCAATGGTCTCCCCCTTAAGGGGTGCAGTGTTACCAAAATTAAAACTCATTAATTATATTAACATTGCGGTTTTAATTTCAAATGAGCGCGCGTCAAAAGATATGTCTTAGGCGCCTCACTGAAGCATATCACAGTCAATCAAATGAATACTAATATACTAAGTCTCCATGGCGCATGAAGAAGTTCCGACGGTCATGGAATGGTCTCGGACACATATGTATACTATACCTTACAGATGCTAAAACCGACCATCAGTTTCAGTATTTCAGACTTATGCAGTAATTATTAACCATTAACCTACTTCGTGGCGATATGTTAGGTATATTTTTTAAACATTTCTAAAATGGATGTGTCATTAAATTAAGTGAAATAGTTATGGAAATGAATGGAGACGGTGGTTTAAGTATAAATACCAGGAACGCAAACCCCTACCACCAAAATATTTAAGTAAAACCTAAATACGTATTTCGGCAGCTAAGCTGCCATCCTCAGTAGGAAAACTACTAAACTTAAACCATCTAAAGTAACTAGGGTGTGAGGAAAGACCTCAGAAGTCAGAACCAAGTCAACAATGGAAGTCCTCGTGGAAGTCTAATATTAGACTTCCATTGTTGACTTGGTTTTACTTAAATATTTTGGTAGTAGGGGTTTGTGTTCCTAGTATTTGAAATAGGTATTCATTAAACTCAAGTGATTTTCTAAAATAGATTAAATGATTGTTGCAACATGTGACGCAGACGGTAGGTAATGTTATAGGGTCAATCTGTGAAGTAATGTAATAAAAAGAAAGTACTACTGTAAGATACAATAAATTGTAAAATAACTTTCAGTAGGTATCTCTGCTTAATACAGATTTTTTCAAAATGTTAAAATAAATTAATGAACATCCAGACAATACGGGTGTATTTTCCTCAATACGACAATACAAAGTAAAAACCAATTTTCCTCACTATTCTACCAGGAGAAATTAGCATTTATCGAGGCAAGCCGAACGCAATTTTGTCAAAAATGCAGAAAACGGCGCAACTTTTTACCTTCTTTCAGTTTTTGTCAATTTTGACCTTGAAGGACGGCTTTTTCGATAATAATCTTCCAGCACATTTTTAAAGTAGACTAAATTTGCTACAAATTGAGATTAAAGTGGTATCTGTAAGCCTAGCACTTTCCGAAACACAGCTTTTTAAAAAAAATTCAAAGTTTATAATTTTATTTTAGGCAATACCGTGTTGTTTCGAGCAATTTTCGGAAATTCCTTCTCCCTCATTTATTAAATGGATTCAACAGAGGTCTAAAGGGACCCACAGATGAATCCCCCTCCTCAGCCAATTTGAAAATTCTGAAAACGGCGATATTTATCGAGTAGTATTGATGCATCTTTCACAGAAGTAGGGATCTTATAAAACAAAATCCAAAGTATCCAAAGTATAATTTGTATTTGAATTTAGATAGTTACGTTAATATTATTAAAAACAGGTACTACGGTATGGAAAAAGTAAAAAAATTAAATGTCATCTCAATGAAGTTTTGCTCTCTGTTATGATCCTGGTTAAGCGATATCTTCAGCATCAGCAGGATCTGCTGTGGCTGGATCTTGTGTATCTGTGTCATCTGAGACTGGCGTCCGCAAAACATCGTCCAGCTCGTTGCGGAATTGGGCTTACATGGACCATTTTAATCTCAATTTGTAGCATATTTTGTCTATTTTAAAAAACAATTAGAAGGTTACTATCGAAAAACTAAAAAATTAAAAGAAGGAAACAATTTCGCTGTTTTCTGGTCGAAAACTTGAATGAGTCATTGGATCAACATCATAAACAACTCAGCAAAAACTCGGATTTGATGTAAGGTTAGGGCTATTCCAGGTGTAATCAAAAAAATGATTTTGTATTGTTTTCTGTGTGTGTTTGTTGACGCCCAAGGTGAGAAATTGTAGATAGAAAAGGAGATTTGAGCGAAAAAATTTAAAAATAGAAAACCTCTCAAAATCATGTTGGCAATAAATAAATAAATAAATAAATATAAAAATAAAATAATTCATTTTATTTATTGTTTTGATGTACTTTATTTTCTGATACTACATGCACCTACTAATACCTACCTTTATTTTAATTATTAATTATCAATTCCAACATTCCGGATAGGACTACCAGGATATTGAAACCCTTAAGCGGTTCACCGCAACTGTCCGGAAGCATTTAATGATATACAATTAAGTGCTTATTATTATTTATGCCAGTTTACTTTCCCAAACCCCTGCATTGCATGCAATACCCCCACTAATCACGAATCCAAAAAGTATGGAACTTCTAATCTTTTTATTTAAAAAAATAATTATACCTACATTAGGTAGTGCTAACTATGAAAAAGATACACTAGGGCCCGATTGCACCAAAGTATTTGACACGAGTTTAGCTAAACCAGGATCAATTGGCATGGATACGATTGTTCGAACAATCGTATCCATGCCAATTGATCCTGGTTTAGCTAAACTCGTGTCAAATACTTTGGTGCAACCGGGCCTAGGTCCGTTGCTAGCGAAGAAATTGTATAGGAACATCGAAATGATTGAATATCTGTATTTTATTAATATTGATATTAAATTTAAGAATTAAAACAAGCGCACTAATAATTTTATTCTTAAATAAAATTCAGATGGAATATTTGGTATTATTAGAAAGAGAACAAAATGCTCCAAAAGTGACAAGATTTAAAAACGCTGGAAGCGCTACAACACTATTATATAAGTTTCTCATTATTCATTCATATTATTGTTCGAACAATCGTATCCATGCCAATTGATCCTGGTTTAGCTAAACTCGTGTCAAATACTTTGGTGCAACCGGGCCTAGGTCCGTTGCTAGCGAAGAAATTGTATAGGAACATCGAAATGATTGAATATCTGTATTTTATTAATATTGATATTAAATTTAAGAATTAAAACAAGCGCACTAATAATTTTATTCTTAAATAAAATTCAGATGGAATATTTGGTATTATTAGAAAGAGAACAAAATGCTCCAAAAGTGACAAGATTTAAAAACGCTGGAAGCGCTACAACACTATTATATAAGTTTCTCATTATTTTAGTACCTTCCTAACATTTAACTTTCGTTTTAAATAAGAATAATATAAGAATAATATAAAGAATAATAGAATAAAGAATAATAAGAGAGTTATAAACCTGGCTTGGTAATCATGGAACACACCACCGTATACTAACATAATCTAACAATCTACATATGAACATAGATATTATCAATATTATCTTCCAATCACGTTCACTGCACACAGACCTGCAGTACCGATCACTCCCAACCTTTCTAATTTATATAAAATGTACTTTACTCCTCTAAATATATAGATAGAATCACTGCAATCAATAATGTAGTACTAATGAAATTTGCCCGTTAAAAATGAAAAAAAACAACACAAAAATATTTATCAGAATAGGAGATTACCAGCGTATAAAATGTAATAGATATTAAAAATGCTATACAGTATGATCAACAAAATTTTCAATCAAGGTTGGCCATGGAATATAAATTGTGTGTTTTTACTTAAGTTAAAGGGTTCCTGTTAAAGTTATTAGCCAAGTAGCTATTAGGCACTTTAATAGGAGGTGGAAAAACCGAGCCTAAAGGTCCGCCCGCACTTGTTCGGTTCCGTTCCGTTCGGTTCGGAACCGTCCGATTTGCAAACATCAAAATACATGGAAATGAATGGCAGCCCGCGCATTACGTCGGTTCGGTTTCGTCCCGTTCGGTTCAGTCCAAGTATACTACAGATGTCAAAAAATTTCGTAAGTCAGATCAGTCTATAGGTAAGAACGGGGCGAAAAGGATGGTGCCGTACCGAATCAACGTAATGCCAGTAATTTCCGGGACATTTGTAAGCTTGGTGGAGTTTTATTTGATTTTTGCCGATCGGATGGTTCCGAACCGAACGGAACCGAACAAGTGCGCGCGGACCTTTAACCCCCTACACACGATACGATCGGTCGTACGACGCGTCGTACTACAAGTTTTTGCCTGCTAACTATCAAACCTGCAGTACGACAGGTCGTACAACTGACCATTTACCGTCTCTTTACAATAATAAATTTTATACAGTGTGTAAATAAAATAACGGGACACCCGAATAACATTTTTATTGTTAAAGATAGAAAATTTGTGATTGGAGACAATTTGTATGGTTAGTTATAAGCTTTATTTTTGGTGTGTCGAAAATTGGTTTCCGTTTCCGGTTTAACCGGAAGTAATGCTAACTTGAAAATTTTAAATAGAACACCCTATATATTTTTACATTTTTGGATTTACACTTTTATAAACTTTGAGAAACTTAAATAGGACTATCTACCAAAAATCAATAGTTTTCGAGATATTCGAGATAGAAAGTATAAATTTGTAATTTTTAATTATTTTGATTTATACTTGTAAAAACAGTTAACGTACGCTTTTCTAAAATTTCTTTTTCTAATAAGATTGTGCGGCCCCAAGAAGGGCCATTTGTATGGAAAAATAAATAACAGTTATAATAATGCTAAAAATGCGGGCCACATTTTCAATCTGGCAGTGTCCGATTCTGTGTTTAAATTCTTACATTATTATAACAACTGTTTACTTTTCTAACTCGCACGCTTGCGACTTACAAATGGCCCCCTCCTGAGGGCCGCATAATTTTATTAGAAAAAGAAATTTTAGAAAAGCGTACCTACGTTAACTGTTTTTACAAGTATAAATCAAAATAAATGAAAATTACAAATTTATACTTTCTACCTCGAATATCTCGAAAACTATTGATTTTTGGTAGATAGTCCTTTTAAGTTTCTCAAAGTTTATAAAAGTGTAAATCCAAAAATGTAAAAATATATAGGGTGTTCTATTTAAAATTTTCAAGTTAGCATTACTTCCGGTTAAACCGGAAACGGAAATTAATTTTCAACATACTAAAAATAAAGCTTATAACTAACCATACAAACTGTCTCCAAGCACAAACTTTCTATCCTTAACAATAAAAAAGTTATTCGGGTGTCCCGTTATTTTATTTACACACTGTATACAGAAAAAGTAGTATCACTTTACTGGGATATTAAAGGCGTCATGAATTGTCTTCCAAATAATTATAGGTGATTTGGTAAACATGTGTACCCTATTGGCAACAAATTTGATGAATAACATGCAAAGAATACTAAACAAATTCTACAAATTGCTAACTGATGTGCATCCCCTATACATGTTTGATAGGTACGTCACTGGTAACCTACTGTCAGGCTATTTTTTTACTGTTCCCCGGTTGTACAACAGATTTTATGTCGGCTCCATACTGCCGTCAAACACGACCGATTGTACGATCTGGTCGTGCAACTATCGTTCAAACAGTCGTAACGACACGTGTCGTGTCGTACAACGAGTCGTACGATCGATCGCAGCGTGTGGAGGGTCAGTTGTACGACCTGTCGTATTGCAGGTTTGTTACGTTAGTAGGCAAAAACAGTGACTGTCTATACGACTTGTAGTACGACGTGTCGTACGACGCGTCGTACGACCGATCGTACGACCGATCGTATCGTGTGTAGGGGGTTTTAGTTATAATTTTCAATTACTTACCCTGAGGGATTGCCAGAAATTCGTAAACAAAACCTAATTACTACAAAATGTTGACAGTTTCGGATCTAGTTTTCCGACACCCTGTATATGTATACAATACAAAGTCTTTCTCTAAATTAAATAGAAATAGATTCCGCCATTTCGAGTGTAAACAACGATTTAAATATCGGCAAAAATAAATAAAACCTAAACTTCTTACCGGCATGTAACACATCAATATAAGTAGGTGGATATCGATTACAAACACACACCTTCGTTAAATACTAAATACTACCAAATAACTGAACTAGGCAATTAAAACAATATCCAAAGTAATAATCGATTAGATAATATTACACTAGGTTAAAACATGCATGTCCGGTTAGAACAACATAATATTTGAAGGAGACGAATGTCACTTTGAAAATTCCTCTAGGTATTAATGTATTATTATATTTATATACTTTCCTCGCCGATTAATGAGCATAGAAGTTTATTCACGATATGAATAAACAAATAAATAATAAATAAAACTACTGGATGTTTTAATATGAATAGAAGTTTGAAAAAACGACCAAATAATGGGTAATGTTCAATGCACGACGCGACGTTTTAAATAAACGTCTCCGTTTGGGCGCTGAATGTTTGCCCACCGGATGTTTGGACTTCAGTACCTATTAGTTAGCCTGTATATTGAAAGTGTAAAGTTACAAATTGCCAAATGAGAGAAACAATTGATTCCCGGCTATAAATATTTATATTTTTGCCAAACTATAAACTTTAAGGAAATAGTAGTACATATATCACATGGTATATCATGATGATAGAGGTGTATGCTGTATAAGAAAACCTTTAAAACATGTAGTGACGAGTTTAAAAGCACAACGCGAAACCCTAACTACCGCGCGCGTGCGCAGAAAATATTAGTTCCTATTATATGTCTGTCTTTGTCAATCTTTGAACCAACGTGTTTTAATGTTGAGTTTTCGCACGCTTTTTAGTTTGTCTAAGAAGGATTATGAATTATGATGTTGGTATAATAAAATAATTATTATAGCTTCCCTATGCAACTCGGGTATAGTATACGGACATTTTCGGCTCATTTCAATTATTAGCATCTCTTGCTGCGCTCGTGCGGCCATAAGCTGCCACTCATCGAAAAAGTTCTACATTTAATACTGGTGAGATAAATAGCTGTCGTAACGTATCCATAGAATTACATGAAGTAATTATTTTAACATTGGCGCGAATTCCGTGGAAAACGGTTTAGAAAGATATTATAAGTAATCAGTTACTAGGCAGGTTTCATTTTCGGGACAATATTGCTAAAATACGCATTACCAACTAGAAAATATACTCTTGCAACGACCTTAAATGAAGTGTTTTGCGAAAACTACAAATCTTTTTGACTCACCGACTGGTTTAATTTTCTTTGGCCAAGGTATTTATTAGAAATGTTATAGCAACGTTTACTACGCTACATCCAAAAAACAACAAAATTATCAAAAACCTAATAAAGTTCAACAAGTGCACTCCTTTAATTTGAACCACAAAGTATAGAAAATATTCAGGCGCCCAAACGCCTAGCCCTCAAACGGCGGGTGCCCAACAGTCCTGGGTAGTAGGAACGCAACTTTCTGATTAGCTCAATTTTTTTTATTGCAAGGGAATTTTTCTGTCCAAGTTCGAGAATATAGACTCTGGCATTTAAAAGTCATGTTCCATTACAGCAATGACACACCAATATATCTGCATGCTATGAATTGCGATGTGGTCAATTATTTATAGTACATTACATTAATCTATATCTTTTCATTAAATAATCACGGGACAACATGTGAACCCGTTATTGCAAATTTTATCAAAATAATAGATTTTCCATTGAAACAAAAATTTAACACACTACGTAAATAATTACAATTTGATTATACAACACTATAACAGGAGGAGGAATAATTAAAGGCAAAGAAAGAATAATAAATCTTTAAATGGAACCCATATCACGGCGCATTAATAATATTTGATTGACACATTTATTTTTATAATTTTCTAAAATATTTAGCAATTAGAAGAACCCTTAACCACTAATAGTATTTGATTTATTGGCCAAAATTGTTCATTTATAAACAAACAATTGCGAAATTATGTAACTACTACTGCGTCTTCAAAAAAACTTATTTGGGGTAGACTTGAGGCTATGAACCGCACAATTATACAGAGTGTTCCATTTAAAAAACCAACGTTACATATTTTTCCGGAATATAAGTAGGCCATGGAAAAAAAATCGGCATCCTGAAGAGTTTGCTCCAGAATGTCGAGAACTCAAAAGTAGTATCGTTGAAAAGGTCTTTAAAAAATAAGCAAGTTTTGTAGCAAAAATAATTTTATTACCCCCGCCCCTTCTGAGGAATATTCGATTGAAGTTATTAAGTAATTGTACTGTTATTTAGGCAGGATGTAAACGGCCTAAGTAACTACATACGTCCTAACAATAGAAATGCTTGGAAAATCAGCAGTGGATGACCACGGGCTGACAAGAAGAAGAAGAAAACTGTTATTTAACTTAACATTTAAAAAATGTCTAAAATGTAAGTTTGACAATATCACAATAATTGTTCAAACTGTCGTCCATCTACTTCTAAACACTGTCGAGCTTTTCTAGTCACATTATCAGTGGCTCTCAATATTTCTTCACCACTTAATGACCGCATTGCAAATTCTCAGCTTCATCAACTCTCCTCTCTCGTTGTACATTTTAGATATTTTTTAAATGTAAAGTTAAATAACAGTTTTTTCTTCTTCTTCTCAGCCCGTGTTCATCCACTGCTGATTTTCCATGCATTTCTGTTGTTAGTACGTATGTAGTTACTTAGGCCGTTTACATCCTGCCTAAATAACAGTACAATTACTTAATAACTTCTTAATAATATTCCTCAGAAGGGGTGGGGGTAATAAAATTATTTTTCCTACAAAACTTGCTTATTTTTTAAAGACCTTTTCAACGATACTACTTTCGACCCCCCGTGCTATTTGAAATTTTGGAGTTCTCGACATTCTGGAGCAAACTCTTTAGGATGGCGATTTTTCCGGCGAATGCCAATGTCACCATTCGATTCTTCATGAAGGCTTTTGTAATAAAAAAATTTGGCCCGACTCTCTACGATTAACCGTTTTCGAAAAAAACGACTGATACGGGTGGTCTGACTTACCCGGTATACTTGATCTGGAATAAGAAATGCTGGGGGCGAATTGTGGGGGGCCAAGCTTCCGCGAATCCGGTATATAACCGTACAGTTGTGTTTTATCACCAATGTCAACTTTCGAGTGTTCATATGTTATAGGTACTATATGATTAATTACAAGAGAAGATAATCAATGAAGTTGGCAGTCTGCAGTTTGCGCTATTTGTAGCGTGCCACCGTAGCTAAGTTACTGTTTTTGCAGTTTAGTATGCTACTAAACTACTTGATTTTCCAGAAATAGCTTGTAGAGTAGCACATTACTCATAAAATGTAGCTGTAGCGAAAATCACGAAACTACTTTTCGCTACAAGCGCATATTATTCTTTTACCTACAAGAGCAAGTTTTTACTTTTGAGACTCCTAATTTCAACTTCAAAAGCGTCTATTAATAGTTTCATTTACTTTTATTATCATGCTTTGTTCTATTTGTACATTGATTTACGTGAAACAGAGACGTTGCTAGATTTTATTCGAATTTGGGTATTGTTTCCTGTTACTATTGACAACACAACTGATGCAGATATTATTTTAAATGAGCCCCTCTTCCTGTAGAAATGAAGCGCTTTCCAATTGCAAATGGACTTATCCGATCTGATCCTGTAATGATCTATTTTAAACTGGTATTAATTCAATTGGAATGCTACACCGAACTTAAAATGCCACGTGATGCGTAAAAAAGCTACCCCTGTTTCCCCAGAAAAAATGTTGGTCCTTGAGGGCGGGGGAAGGTAAAAACATCAGTTCAGGTGCAACAAGCTCCCGTCAATTGCAATGCATAAGTTCAGTTTGAGAACTACTCAGTGCTACTCGGAGTTACTCCTCTGTTCAATTGGAAGTTATAAAAACCGAACCATAGGAATGAAACTAGCCATGACTGAACTTACAGGAAAATTGGAACAGATCGTTCAGTGTCAAAATGCAAAAAGATACATGAGTTTGTCTCTGTTACGCACATAAAAGTAGAACCTTGTCTGTATTGCTAGACATACTATAGACGAAAGAGCTAAGATAAGTTCCGACAAAAAATATATGGAATATTGATAACTGCTCTAAGCCCCTAAACATTTAAACGCCTCCGCTGATGTTGATTACAATTTTTCCAATCTTCACTTCAATACCCAAGTTGTAAGCCCCTCAATTGACACAGTGCCGCTTCAATCTCATCTCCCTCTTGTGATCGCAATCACGGTTTATCGACGAAATTAAAAAAATGTTGTCTCATAAGAAGATCGTATATTTTTCAAACCAAGCGTGAATTACTAGATACGAATGAAGAACTAAAAACATAAACTTTGAAAAAATTCAAACATCACTGTTCAGTGTTCATAGTAGCATTAGAAACTATAAGGAAAAAATTGCAATTATAGTTTAGTACCTACTACGTACAGTTCAACAATATTAGGATGGCTCGCCAATTGCGTAGACGAGCAAGAGAGAACTGTTTAAAGTGTTTAAAAACCTTTTTGAAATTTTCATTATTTAAGAACCTCTATCAAAAATTTCCAAACCAGAATGAAAGAGAAAATCAGAAACCCAGAAATTGATTTTCTGAAGCGACTGAGGCGAAACTTTCCTCGAATAAGAAAGTTGGAGAATTATGAACATACATTATACATACCTACAATCCAGATTAAAGCTGTAACGTAGGATAATGATTTATTATCTAGTTCTAATAGTAGAAGTTTAGGCAATCTGTTAGTATATTTCTAATATTATTTAATGTAACCTGTTCACCACAATAAAAGAATCAATGTGTAAGCGGCACTTTTGATTTTTTATCTGAAAGCATTTTCACTGTGATCCAACAACATTTTTATTAATTTATTTAATTATATTTGGTAATGTATTTACGAAAAGTTGATATTATTCCTACAAAGAAACTCAAGTAAATATATATTTATTTTTATGACGCACATTTTCTTAAACGTAGTAGTAGTATTGATTGTACAAATCGTTAAATTCATTATGAGTTCAGAGTAATGATAAAGTATGGCACAAAAATCATATTCTGGTTATTTAATGTTTTTCCAGAAAATCCTGAGACCCGTCGATTTTTGTTTTAAAATTGCCATTAGACAAGTAATTTAAATCCCCCACGCCTCAACCCCTACGTGATAGCATCCCCAACTTTAAAAATTTAAATAGAAAGATACCCTTTGTGATACCTCTTTTGATAGGTCTTTTTATTCTTAATATAACAAAAAAAAAAGCTTTTCAAAATCGGTTGATAAATAACGGATAATATATATATTTAACAAAATGTAATCAATTGAAAGTTCCAATATTCGACAACAAATCGGGTCAAACACACCCGATTATCAATAGTTACACAGGTGCGATTTTTGAGTTTCATGCGGACACTTCTGGTAAATGTGGCGGTATCGCGGTTAAAAAAGTAAATTATGACGTCACAGCGTAGAAATAATGGCCGATCAAATCCACACTTTTAGGTCAGGAAGTGCTTTTTTTAATGTCTACCATTTACGGCGTGTTTGAGCCGTTTTCTTGTCGAATATTGACATTTTCATTTGATTACATTTTGTTAAATAACTCCGTTATTTAGCAACCGATATTGAAAAACTTTTTTTGGTTATATTAAGAATACAAAGACCTATCAAAAGAGATATCACAAAGGGTATCTTTCTATTTAAATTTTTAAAGTTGGGGTTGCTGGTACTTGAGGTTGAAGGGTAGGGGGTTGAAAATTATATGTTGAAATGGCAATTTAAAAACAAAAATCGACGGATCTCAGGATTTTCCGCAAAAACATTGAATAACCAGAATATGATTTTTGTGCGATACTTTATCATCACTCTGTACATCACCCAACCTACATAAGGTAGCAGAAGAACTATTTCAATTACCTACTCCGTCGATATGTTTAGGCTAGGGACACACTTTAAAATATCACCTTATTTACATGATCAACGTGTTGAATGAAATACCTACGCTGGCCTCTGTAAAAAAAGGATGCTAGGGAAGTTGATTCATTTAATTATTTGACAGAGCATTATTTAAAAAAAAGCGGAAAAATATACGGAGTGTTCCATTTAAATAACCAAAGTTACATATTTTTCCGGAAAATAAGTAGGCAATGGAAAACCTTTGTTTAACTATTTTATACACCAGGTTCTCTTAGCTAAGTCTCTCCTTTCATTTTTTCTTGTATCTTTAATATTCCAGCAGATATAAGCTAGACAATGACAAATCAGGCACCCCTGTATACCATATTTTGTTGCATAGGACGTGTTGTTTGTTGACAACCGTGGCAAGACACTTTGGGCGGCAACGGGGTCAAGAAATTTTGAGAAAAAAATTAAATTTACGAAAGCCCATAACATTATGACGTAGTAGGTAGACTTGTACAGCTCTGCCAAGCTTACAAAGTTGTAAGGGGACGTGCCCGGCGCTGATCTAGTTTTTCAAAGTACAGTTAAAATACAGACATTTAGGCGGCAAATTTAAATAATTGTAAATACTTTTCATTTGAAGAATTCGATGACCTTCCGAATGATATTTCTGGCTTCAGAATGAATTATCTTCCTCGATTTAACATTCATACCTACTTGAATATACTTTTAAGTAGGATTGTTTGCTATTGGTTGACGTATTGTCGCGCTTTGTCTTTTAGAATATTGTTTACATATTTTCCGGGGCATTTGTAAGCTTGGTGGAGCTGTTAAAAGATTTTAATTTCAGTTAAGCTGGTCTGCTGATCCACGACCTGTTGTCCCATGACAATTGAGTATGGGTCAGATGAAGTGGGAGTCAAATCTTTTATACAACTCCGCCTAGATGTCACTAGAGGTAAAAAGATTTCCTTTATTCATTATTTTACCCTACTTTATTTTCTAATGAATAGAATATTATATACACGTAAAAATATGTAGCACGGGCTGCCACTGTAACTTCGGGATTAATTAAACAGTTTTGGAACTAATACACAAGCATACACAAATAAATTAAAATAGATTTTTAGCCGGGAGTCAAGGCCATTGCTAATAAGAAAGCGGAAGGAAATTATCGTAAGAAAACTCATTCATTTTTACCCATCCCATTACAAACATCACAGAAACGAAATTACATAAAATATTAACCCCGAAGCACAATCTTTTTTAACTGTGGTCTCATATTATTAAAAAATGCCCCCAATTTTACAAAATCTTTTTACTTTCTAGGGCAAGGAAAATTTAAGGTGCGTTACACGACCTGGGTCAATAACTTAGACACATCCAGTCGTTTGAAAAAATCAATAACGTAACCTCCAAAATCATGTAAAAATTGTTTCTAATTTAGATTAAAACTAACATTTTAAAAATAAGACTTAATTATTTAGATCAGGATGTTAACTAGAGATGCAACAGCTGTATGGAATACCCTAAAGGGAATAATGTGCGTTTATAAACCGGCAGATGTAACGTGCAATCAAGTCAGAAAAATCATCGCATCTAAAATAAGTGCAGGTAACAACTTAACCACTACTCCAAAAGCAATAAACGAAATTTGACTTACACTTTAACCTTCCTGATCTTCGTACTTCCAAGCACACAATTTAAAACTATTTCTGAAGCTTGTTTGGTCTGTAAATGCGCTTGCGTACTAATAAAATTTCCCGCGCGTGTTTAAATATCCGATAATTAAAACATTAAAATTCTAGAGTTGAATGATATGGACACTCGTCCTCCTATTCCTTATGTAAGCATTGAAGGAAATCCATCAAAGGAACTAACTGTAGTTACAACACCAAGCCTGGCAGATAATCCTTTAGTTGCAGGTCCACGTTATCAACCCAAAGATCTACGTTCTACATGGTCTTCCTATTTAGGAACAAATACAAGCGGAGTTTTATGTAAGAATCCATATCTTGTTCATTTATACATAGCATGAATATCAGATACAGTTTTCAAATTAAGTGAAAAAATAGTTTAATAACCGCAAAACTATAGGATACCTAACAGATATAAGTAGTTAAGCTCCTCCCTTAGAATCCTTTCGATTTTTGAGATCAAGAAAGTCGTATCATTGAATGTTACTCTATTACAAAGATAAAATACCTACTCAACTGTAGAATAATTATGTTTTTTCTATAGCAGATGTTAAAGTGTGCTTTGTTCGACTAAAAATAGTTGATCAAGTATTACTTTAACCGCAAGAGTAGATAAAGTAACACTTTAACCGCAAGGATAGATAAAGTACTTTAATTTTCTGACTTTGTTTGGGTAACTCCATGGAAACCTTTGCTACCTACTGAGATTTTCGGGTTTAATATAATTAAATTTTAATTGGTTTTTTACAATTTTTTCTTATTTTTCTTTAACATCTGCTATAGAAAAAAATAGAATTTTATACACGACGATAAAATTTAATTATCGACTCGCGAAAATTAATTCACTCGCGATTTCATCGCTCGTGAATTAACACTTTCCGCTTGTCGATAAAATATAATTTTATCGTCTTTTATAAAAAATAACTATTTTCTTCAGGCGTATCATAATATCCGTATTGTTGTACAGAACTGGCTATGTAGAAGGAAGTCATTTTGTTAATAGTCAAAAAATGAAAATAATGTTACTAGTACAATAATGTGTTTACGTATCCATGGCAACGGCAGTATTTTGCCCATATCTCCGCCCCCAAGGTTGGTAGAGGGGAGAGCGTTGTCTTGTGGAAATGACTTTTTAGGAAATATTTATTTACAACACAATATTTTTACACTTGAAGAAAAAATAGTATATATTATTCGGAGTAGAACGTCTTATTTGTGTTTCGCTCACTTGCACAGCCCCGGCGCGTGCGCCTCGGCCGCAATATGAGTTCAACACAAAAAGAACTCTTTCTACTCCTAATAATATAATATACTATTTGAACTTTTTTTTTTGAATTTTTTTCAAATTTGTAGAAAATAAACTTTTCTGTAAAAAACTGAAGGAAAGCATATTTTTTCTAACATTAATAGTTTGGCCTTAGGAACTATTAATGCATTGAGAAGTGCATTCCTTGGCACCGACTTACTCGTAGTGCCTCCACAGAGAGAATAGTGAGTGCGTGTTTTGGGAGTGTGGGGGGGGGGAGCTTAGCTATATCTGTTGGGTGTGCGTATAGTATAATAAACTTACTTTTAGTGTTAGGTTTGCAAAGTGGTACAAGGACAGCTTTTTACATTAGAAATAATAAACTAGCAAGAGCTTATAGAGTTAAAGGTTTCCTAGGACAAGCTACTGACAATTTCTATAAAAATGGAAAAGTGGTTGAGAAATCTACGTTTAGATTTATAAAAATTTCGCATATGGAAAAACTGTTATGTTCAATGCAAGCTGCACATCAAAGAAAAATGTTCGAGTATGTATATAAAAAGTATTTTAAAGTTCAAGACAAAAATGTTAAACATATGTGGTATTTTTCGGTTTGCTTTAGCTGTGATTTTATGATGCGTTTCCACCCTACGGCACTGCGGCTGCGCCAGCTATCAACCAATCACAGAGACAGAACGATGTCTTATGCAAAAGTGAAAAGCCGCGAATGCTGATTGGTTGATAACCCACACAGTCGCAGTTGTGTCGTAGCAAGCGAGGTTGTGCGGGGGGATAGATGTAATTACCCCCCCCCGCGCCCCGAGACCTAGTATAAACATTATTACACACAAATTTTTCGCGTTTAACATCATCGCCTCAGGGGGTTCTCCGTACCTCCCGAATCATTTATTCCCCCCCAGAGAATTTATCTTGATCCGCGCTTGTGTTGTAGGGTATTATGGAAACTCACCATACATGAGCAATCCTTACCAAATGTTTAATTGCAGTAAAAAATAGCAATCAAATCTTATTTCAGATTGTGTGGTGTTGATATACAATCTCAAGCTGCATACGAATTAGCAGTACAAGGTCCAATTCGTCCAAGTAACTCAAAAATTCCTTTAATATATGGGATTAAATGCGTTTATTTTGAGCCACCTGATTTTACAATAGGTCTCTATTCTGCTGCAATAAGTTAATTGTTTTTACAGAATTTTTTTTACAGAAATACATTGTATCAATGAATATGAGATGTATTTAAAAACATTAATTCATGAAATTGGTGTAAAACTTCATTCTACAGCACATTGTACTGGCATCCAGTGCATCCGTCACAGTTATTTCAACTTAGAACATGCCCTCTTAAGAAAACACTGGACACTACAAAATATTGTAACAAACTTAGAGGAATGTGAAATTATCATTAATGAACATAAAAGTCTTACACAGCAGCAAAGTATAGCACTGCAATAATTTTATTACAAATTTATCATTAAACTGTTTCATATTTTAATTTTTAAAGCAAAATACTTTAGTTATGTTGGAAAGTGTGCTATAATCAAACGTATAAAACCCCCTTTATATAGACCCGCGATTTTTCCTTTTTCTTTTCATTGGTTAAATTTGAATTTTCCGCCAAATTTAACGATTGTAAACAAAAAGAAAGAATCATGAATTTATATAAACGGGACTTTATTCAAAAAAAATGTCATTAACATTTAAGACTACTAGGTATAACTACTCTTTGCTACTAGTACAAAATATATATATTTATCTCAAGTTTCTGAATACTGGATGGTAAAAGGAATACTGAGCCAAAAACTTAAAATAAGTATTAAATTTTATACGAAATATTGTAATATAAGAAATAAAATTAAAAGAATACAAAAAGTTACACTGTACATAATTAGATTAAAATTTGGTTTAGAAAATAAAACTGCTCTTACATTTTTGTCATTGAAGTACTAAGTGAAGTACCCGTTTTTGAGATAATTGACTAAAATTCGGTACGCATTTGTGCTGAGTCAATTGAAGGCGGTTTCATATGGCAAGCGTTTCCGCGCACCTGCGTTCTTGCTTTCGGATTTCCACTAATAAAAAGACAGCGTATTGACCTTGAAACGCAGGATTTTCAATTTCTGTGTTCTTATCGGTGGAAATCCGAACGCAGGTGCGCGGAAACGCTTGCCATGTGAAACCGCCTTGACTCAGCATAAACATGTATCGGGTTTTAGCGTCAACCAGTAGAATTGCTGGATTTTTAGAAATCTCGCATTCTATTGGTTCATACTAAAACACTGCAGGCGTTTGTGCCAAGTTGTTTTGAATTGAGCCCAGCTAATAAAAAGAACTATTAGAGTATGTTTGGTTGCCTTGTTGATATCGATTTCAAATGAACTCTCTGTATGTGTACTTTGCGTTGCCTGTTATTTTGAAACTTCAGGGAGGCAGCAAAAGTTTTTGTTTGAATTATTAAATGGCCGTTGCTAGCTCCACGGCTAACGTGGATATAATTCGCACACAAAATCCACGGCATTACGACATTGTTAAGGGCGAATACAAGCTGCACCAAATATGTATGATCTAAGGCTGCACCTACTACGCATGTCTGTCTTAACAAAATTATTCCATTATGAAAGTTTCAAATATTTTCATATTTTAAATTGATTTTTAATTAATTTGCAAGTTGAATATGAACAAGAAAAAATACTAGGGTAAAGTTTCTGTAAGTCCAAGAGATTGATTTTTATCACTAGATTTCTCTGACACAGACTTTACGCCTTGGGAGTAGGCAACCAATCGTACGCTGAAATAATTTCCCCATGCATGCGCATGAAGTAATGCCGTGGATTTAGTGTCAGAATTATACCCCAGGTAGAAGTGGAGCTAGGCCTTCTTCAGCCTTCTTTAATACTGCTACCCACGTGACCATAAAATATAGGCAGCCTAACCAGGTATCAGGAGTACCAATCTTGAACGGACTTCAACATCCAAAATCTGCAACTCCCAGGGTCACTGCGAATCAAGTCAGGTGGGTATCAGTATTTAATGAAAGCACTGTACAAGAAAGTGAATAAATTGCAAAACAAGGTGTAAAAGTACATTTAAAATGAATACTTTGACATTTGTTCCATGCCATCCATTCAAAAACCAATTAGATTAAAAATTATAGTCATGTGATGATCTCAAAGTGACCCTCCACCCCACCGAAAGCTCTTGCAACTAATAGGAACAGGATTCCTATGGAACCATACAATTTGAACAACCGGTATACCATAATCTTAAAATTCAAATAAATAAAATAAGTTTCAGAAGGACGAGCTTTTTAAACATTAGTATTTTTCAAAGACAAAAAATAAACCAAATTATCCACTTAGGATAGATCAAACTTTAAAACTAAACATTGTAGAAGCCCTTACTTAAAAGGTTGTGATCATTTTGTTCCTGCAAACTTTTATACAATAATTTGTTTTGAACAAAGCAAAACCAAACTATGTAATATTATTAATATAATTTATTAGTATATATTTTATCTAAACACATCTAAGAACCTTTTATATTATAAAAAAATGTAGGGACAGAGAAAAGATAAAAAATTTTGTTACCGCGCTATTACTTTATTTGGCAAACGCACAATAACAAAACAATAATTAATACAAGTTATTTATGGTTCGGCTTGGGCCTCGAGTTTCTTCAGGAACGCAGCCTTCTTCTGGGCAACACGGTTCTTACGTTCAGCCAATGTAAGTTTGCAACGGTTCCATCTCTTCTTGCTAGCCGCTGGTGCCTTAGCTTCCTTCTTTGGCAAAGCAGGATCAGCACGAATAGCGGCATGGGCATTCTTGTAAATTGTTTCAACCTATATTACAACAAAAATATTAATAAGCCTTTAGATTACACATTAAGAGAGAGAGAGAGAAAGATGTACAGAAACTACAAAAATTGAAGCAATTATGATAATGAATTGCTTTAAAGTTTAGCAGTTTACATTAATTTTGTCCAATTGCGACACGACAGTAACATAGTAAATTCACTGCCGTAATTATTATGGACGAGTAAATAAAATATTACTTATTTTTCAACCAACCTGATCTGCAGCAATGCCAAGTTTGATGTATTTGCTAAATTGGCGCTTAAAAGCTTCAGGGTCTTCTTCTTCTAAACTGCGCATGTAATCAGCAACATGCTGTCCCAAAATATGGGATCGATGTACTTCAGCATTGAAATTCTTGCCTTCAGCATCGTAACCTGGGAACCGCTTCGTGGAGTGGGGAATGTTCAAGCCACCATCAACTGCACCCTTCATAGCACCAAAAACACGTGCCCCCGTGGTAGTACGTTGAAGTCCAACATCTAAATAACACCTGTGACATAATATAATTAACAAAAAGTTCCAACTTGAAATAATCATTAAAAAAAAGGTTGAATTTATCAGAGACACTTTATAATCAAATTTGGAGATTCGATAACAAACTGAAGGTGACTAAATACATAGAACATATATCTAGGCCTCTAGAATGTAACAAAAGCACCAACTCAGATGACGCGCATGTGTCAAAAAATCATCATCAGAATATTCTTTGAAAGAATTTAAAAATTTGAATATTACATACCTAAAGGCACCTGGGCCATTATCAACTCCTTCTACATTGTATTCCTCTCCAGTGACTTCAGTGCATCCTTCATACAAATTATCAAGATGGAGTTGTTTAAGCAAACGACGAGCCAAAAGCAAACCAGTGCAATAGGCAGCAGCGTAGTTTGTTAAACCTACTTTTACTCCATACTTGGGCAACTCATGTGAATAAGCAGCACACAAAATTTTATCACCTTCAATGCGAGAGTACGCAACTTGACAGGTTATGTCCTTGTTTGATAGACGCACAATGAAACGATACTTAGGGGTATTATATTTGTTCTTATCTTGTGCAATTAAACGTTTGCGAGCAAAATAATCGGTTTTACCCTGACGACGCCTCTTGAACTTAACTTGGTAGCGCTTAAAGTATTGCTTATTCTTCACAACTTTAACAAAACCCTAAAAACACAAAAAAAGAGTTAAAATACATAATTTACAAAGCAATTATGAATGAAAACTTGAAATCACAGGTATACACATGTTTCTACTTGTCGAGACATGAATACTCGACCCCGACTAAAATCAACATTTTTTAAGTTACAATAGTATCTGCATATTAATGTCATTACTATTAACGAAATAATGACAATAATAATTTTATAATACAGTTTTTACTGATAGATATACGAGGGAAAGAAGTTTCATGTAAACATAACCACAAATTAAGGTCATTCCCTTAATTTTCAAAATATACTGAATAAATCTATAATTTGGAAGGGTGGCCACTAAAAATTTGTAGGTGTGTTTAAAAATTTGTATAGATATTTATAATTTTCAATAAAAACCAAACACAATGTTCATGCTGGTCTTCAACCGGACCTAGGAAATTCTTCCATCATCTTATGAAAAGTATTACAATAGCGCTCAACATCATTCATTCCTTAATAGAGTAAAGACTATGCTTTTTCCTGAAGGATATATTTTAGATTTTGGACTTACCATTTTTGCACATTAATTAACTAATAACTAAATTTCGGACGCGACGAGAGATTGAATCGCCAACCGCAACCCGACAAAAAGAAGGTGCGCGTGCACATGTGGAAGTGACGTCACGAAAACATTCCCTCTGTTGATAATTCAGCGAACGATGTCTACAACCAATCAAGGAAAGGGAAAACAGCGGAAGTTTTCAAGTTAAAAATTTAAAAATTAAATCAAAATTATAAAAGAAAAGTTGAATTGAATCATAATGATAACCATTTAATTAGAAAAAAAACTTGGAAAGGTTTCAAAAAGTAAAAGTACAATAATATAACAGAATAATATAGAAGGTCATGAGAAAAATATGCTAAGCAAAGAAGTTAGAAAAACTCTCTATTGTTTCAACATAAACGTACCCTAAAATAGGAATCAGACTGCACCACAAAACACCTGACTGTCAGCTTATATATTAATAAAGAGGTTAAGTTATCTCTGGACTGCACGATCGGACCATCCACAGCGAGCAATCGTCCGCGACCGGCCAAAAATTTAAAAATCGCACTGCTCGTCCACATTCAGACAAGCGGATACCTACACGGTCTACAGTGACCAAACCACTGAGCGTATGTATTCACAAATTCACTGGACTTGTGAAAAATAATTCATTGACTTTAGGTTAGTTGCAGTTTGAGGATTATTTTTCTCAAGCCCAGTGGACTTGTGAATACATACGCTCAGTGGTTTGGTCACTGGTAGACCGTGTGGGTACCCGCTTGTGCTTGGTCACATTCAGGCACCTGTCAAGTAAAAAATAAAAGTGAAGTGACAGAACTTATTATTTAATCCACGACCTTCTGGATTTAATCACGTTTGTTAGAGATTGTGCATGCATTCATAGGTTAAGACCGTCCAAATTTTAAACAAGTTTGAAATTCAAATATGGATAGTCGATGCCGGCCTACGTGATTGTTTGCTTCCGTTGCAGTCTGAGTTTAGTTACATGTGTTTGAAATTTTGGAATTGGAAGGTCTCTCTGGTAGTGCAGTCTAATTCCTACCTTAGACTTAAAAGTGGATCCGCAATTGCCGCGTCTTGCGGCAAAACATATCTAACCAATCACAGATTAGTACCACTATTATTACTCGTCTGTGATTGGTTATTTCTGATACAGTACTGGCCTTACCTCAAAGGGTGACTAACCGTTTTCTGATCATATTTGAAAAGTGTACACTGTTCTCTCAAGATTCTTAGTTTCACCTTTTTTAAAAACCTTGTTCGAGAAAAAACAAATGCAAAAGAGGGTATTTTGGTGTAAAGTTATGTTTCATGTCTAGAAACTTAAACCCAAGAAATAATAATAATATTTTTAAACCATCCTCATATTTATTTTCAGTACGTTCTTATTCACAATTATTAAAATTAATAACACTTATTAATAACATAACCTATCCATATTCAAACATATACCTACCTACACTAAATTAATCCCAGTCACAATCATCACCCCAACCTTCTTCATGATTTTCCGATTCAATAATATCTAAGTTTAACTTCTTTGGTTGTGATTCTTCTTCATTATTTGTACTAATATTACTTTTAACAAACGAAAGTGAAAGCATATATTTTGTGGATGTCTGTATTACCGGTTCCATATCTTGAAAAAAATCAAATTCGTCAAACTTCTTTGAAGCAACTGCTTGACTCTTTATATCTAGTTCTGAAATATCTGGCAATAGCTTTTTCTTATGATATGATAATTTTAATTCGTTATTTTCTTGTGATGTTGATATACGGGTATTTTGATTTATTTCATTTAAACTTGTAGGTGTTGTATTATTCTCTGAAGTCTCTCTATTAATTAAATTTAATGCACTAAGATTACTTTCTAAATCTGACGAATCTTCCATCTGTGATACTGAATTTAAACTTGGTAGTAAATTCTCTCCATCATTTACAAATGAATTAGTCCCAGTTGTATTGTCAGTGGTTACTGTATTTCCTTCATTAATGTCCCAATCTTCCCAATTATCTAATTCATCTTCCGCAGATTGTTCTACATCTTCAGTAGAAGTTTCACCTTCCTCACCATCAGGGCTTGGTCGTTCTGGTAATTCTAAATGCTGATTTATTTCAACACTTGAGCTATTTACGCTATCAATAACTGAAGCATTTTGTGATGAACTACTGTCAGATTGCGTAGGATCCTGACTTCTTCTAGAATTCCTCCTTGATCTCCTAGGATGAATAATAGGTCGACCATCGTTAAACAACTTTGCACGTTTACCTCCTATAACTGTAGCTGCTCCAAGAATTGGAACGATATCTGCTAATGCTCTCAATGTAACTGCTACTAAATGATCATTGGTGTCTTTTATCCCTACTAGCAACTGAAAAAAAATGCTTTTTAAAATATCCATTTATATTAAGTAATTTAAAAGAATTACTTCAGGTAAAATATGGGACTGCAGTTCATCAATGGAGAAACAATTCATATAATGTATAAAATGGTCTAAAAGCAAAAGCCTTATTTGAGCATCCCTAACACAAAATATCTGCAGAAGTCTTGGAATTAAATATTGCTTAAAATTATCTGTAGAAAATAATCCATCAGTTGTTCCATCAGAACCTAAAAATAATAACGTATTCCAGTACTAGATCAGAGCATTGGAACATGCGACTCTCTTGGAGGGTACACAAAAGTTATATGCAAAGCTGATGCTGATGCATTTGTTAAGGGGTAAACCACGTGGGAACTTTAGTATACTAAGTCCGGGTAGTCTGTAGAAAATCTTGGGTAGTCTTTCAGAAGTCCTTAGGAAGTGTTGATAATCTTTAGGAAGCTCAGGAAAATCTGGGTAGTCTTAGGGAAGTCTCAGGATTTGGGTAGTTCTGGGTAGGCTTTGGGAAGTCCTATGAAGTGTGAGTAGTCTCTTGAAAGTTTGGGTAGTCTTTGGGAAAACTAGGTAATCTGTGTGAAATTTCTGGCAAGTCTTGGAAAGTTTGGGTGCCTTAGGTAAGTCTCAGGAAGTCTGGATAGTTTCAGGATGTCTTTGTGAAGTCCCTGAGAAGTCTGGGTAATCTTTAGGAAGTCCCTGGGAAGTCTGGGTAATCTTTAGGAAGTGCCTGGGAAGTCCTAGAAAGCCTGGGTAGTTTTAAGAAAGTCTAGGTAGTGTTTGACAAGTCCCTAGGAAGTCTGGATACTCTTTGAGAAGTCTTGGAAAATCTGGGTAGTCTCTGGGAAGTCTGGGTAGCATTTGAGAAGTCAATGGTTGTTACTTGTTAGTCCAAGAAAGTTTGGATAGTCTGAGAATTCTTAGGAAGTCTGAGTAGTCTTTGGAAAGTCCCTGGGTATAGTCCTCGAAAGTCTGGGTAGTTTCAGGGAAGTCTTTGCGAAGTTCCTGCATAGTTCTGGTAAGTCTGGGTAGTCTTTCACATTATGTAGTTAAGCACAATTTTTTTTCATGATTTACCCCTTGAAAATTTTTAAAAGTTGACGTCAATGATGGGTGGAGGTTGTTTTGTTGTAGTTTTCCTCCTTCAAGAGAGTCTTGTATTCTGGTACCCTTTTTGGGTGGAAATTTATATCCAAACAAAACAATAAAGTTTCATATTATATAAAAAAATTCAAATTAAATGTAATTACCTTGTCGTGGACATAAAAGAAATGGTATTACATCTTGTTGGGCAGTTTTATCTAAAAGGACCATACGAGACAGCAATAGTCCACCCAACTGGTTAGCAACTATAGATTCATCAAAGGCCTTTAATTTATTAGCCAATGTTGTAAAGAAAGTAGCTTTATTTTCATCAGACTTCAATGGTAATTCAGTAAGAAATGAATAAACTGCTATAAATTCATGAGTAAAAAATTGATGCTCCAGTAAAGTAGACAGTTTCGGTCTTAAAGAAACATCAGAATGTTGTAATTCATTTTTACAAAGATCACGAAAACCGACTAATGATGGAATTTCATCTGTAATTGGCAATATGGCGTTGTTAACATGTAACTCAGACAAAATAATAACTTACCATCGGTTCTATTGTGTAAAACTTCATTGACCAATACTCCAAAAGCATAACAATCAATTACATAGGGTCTTTCAGTTTTATTTTTATTAGTTTTACTTTCATTTACGTCTATGGCTTTATCATATCGATTTGTTCTAGTTTTACACAAATAATCTTCCGTTAAGTCCATATAGCGACATAAATATTCCATACCACCAAGACGCCAATTCCCATCTTTTGTAACATAGATCGAAGCAATACACACATTATTGTGAGATACATAGGCTTTCTCATGTAAAAAGCATAAAGCTTTAAGGATGGAATGAAGACCGACACAAATTTGTAAAGTATTTTGCGTTGGCAATTCTAATGATAATGGCTTTACATCTTCTACAGCCAAGTAAAACTTTGAACCTTTATGCCACGAAGAGATATATTTTAGAATACAAGGATGGCGATAGACCATAAGATTCTACGGACAGTGCATTGAAATTAAGTTCTATTTTTTTTAAGTGAATATTACCTTCGTTGCTTTTTCTAATGGGGTTTGAGTTAACCATAATGATCCACTTACTAAAGGTTCTCCTATAAACACCGACACTGAATTTCCAGAATTGATAGTTGCTGAATGATGTGTCCAAAAATCTGTTACTTCAACAGCCTTTTCTTCTACTTCTAATCCAGATAAATTTGACTTTTCGTTTCCCATTTAGTATTAAATACAAAATTATATCAAGCCTGTAATTTATTTACATTTGATTTATTCCTGTAAAATAGTTAATAATAAAATAACCTTAAATCACAGACTGTTATCAAAATTTATCAAAAATATGTCAGTTACGTCAAGGTTACGTTAGTACATCGAATTATCGTAGGATCTAAAATTAACATTGCACCAAGTATCATTTTAACAAAAATGATTATACAGGGTGTAGAATGGTGTAGATAACACACTATAATGATTTCAAAACAAATTTTCTGCCCTAATTGTTTTAGAACTAAACTGTTCTGAAGCTTTTTGTAGAGAAAGAAATACTGAATTGGGACGTTCTATTGGTTTTATATTTTAGTTTTACAGATGATATTAAATGAATTATTTCATGTATTTGTGCAAATAACATATTTATTTAGAATTAAAAAAGCTGGTCATTTTCAAATTCACACGCACAATGTTTGCATTTTTTTCTGAAAAACTAAAATACAAAACCAATAGAACGTCCCGATTCAGTATTTCTTTCTATATAAAAAACTTTGGAACAGTTCAGCGCTAAAACAATTAGGGGAGAAAATAAATGAACATATCTCATAGCAAAATACTCTTTAGCAAAGAGTACCTATAATATACTGTTTAGTAAAGAGTATAATATACTCTTTGCTCATAGTCAGTCATGTAGGATGTGTAATAATGTAATAAAGAGGAATTTTTCCTCATTTTATGCACTTTTATTTAAGTCATTACTTAATGAGTTGTTATGAAAAATGAAGCTCTTTAGATCTTTCAGAGTCAGATTAATTTACTAAACCCCCACACATACAGGGCTTTCATTTCAAAACTAGCCACCTTTAATAACTCTGAAAGTTTTGAAATTTCCAGTTTGAATAAAAACACGGCAACTTTGATATCGAGGGAAGTTTAAAACCGGCGGTTTGAATTGAAGTAATTTTATAATTCACCCCCCTCCCCACTCCAGCAACCACCACTTTGAAATTTCAAATGGAACCACCTACTATATCATTTTACAAGTAATTAAATTCTCTATCTAACCATACTATTTTTTATTGCACCCCATCACCCCCCCTTTTCTGAAATTTTTGACATTTCCGGTTTGAAAAAAAAACACGTCATAGAATGGGAAGTTTAAAACCACTATTGAAATAATTTTATAATTTCCCCCTTCACTCCAGCAGCCCCTACCCCCTTTGAAATTTCAAATTTCCTCCAACCTTGTGATACCATATCATTTTACAGGTAAAAAAATCTTTATCTAATCACATTATTTTATATTCCCGCCCTCAACCTCAAAAACCTCTTTCTGAAATCATCGACATTTCCAATTTGAAAAAAATTTCATTTTTATATTGAATGGGGAGGTTAAAACGACTATTGAAATGCTAAATAGTCGTTTTACCTTCCCATTCAATATAAAAATGAATTTTTTTTTTCAAATTGGAAATGTCAATGATTTCAGAAAGAGGGGGTTGTTGAGGTTGAGGGGTTGGAATATAAAACAATGTGATTAGAAAGAGAATTTTTTTACCTGTAAAATGATATATCACAAAGTAAGTGGGTCCATTTGAAATTTCAAAGTGGCGGTTGCTGGAGTGGGGGGGGGGTGAATTATAAAATTACTGCAATGGCGGTTTTAAACTTCCCCCTCGATATCAAAGTACGTGTTTTTATTCAAACTGGAAATTTCAAAACTTTCAGAGTTATTAAAGGTGGCTAGTTTTGAAATTAAAGCCCTGTATAAAACAATTTATTGCAAATGTGGGCATTATTTTTTTTTGCATCGACTGATTTTTTTATTCCTACATCCGCAGATGTATTCCAGTAGTGAAAATAATGACTTTCATCACCTGTAATTGACCAATCTGTAGAAAAGGAAATCCTAGGCACAATGTAAATCATTAAAAAGCATTTTTATTTAGAACAGTATTGAAACATATAACAAACATGCAACAGACTTAAATCATTAAAAGGCACCTCCAGATCCATACGTTTTATTCCAAATCAAATATTGATCTAAATCCCTAGGTGATACACTAGATTTGACTCTTAAGAAGGCTTTTATAAAATCTTCCATGTTCACGGCTCTCACCTGTTAAATTGGAAATATTTTCACAATTTTATTTTACATGTATTGTAATTTAATTATTAATTATTCTTATCAAATAATACCTACCTCAGTTGACTGAATGCTTTGTATCATCCTCATATCAATGCAACGTATTGGACCTAATGATGCCTCTGAGCATAAATTCTTCATATCTGCTCCAGAATAACCATCAGATAATCGTGAAATTTCTTCCATATTCTCTTTTAGCAAACTGTGCCTTTCTGGTCCCATTAGTCTCGTTACTAATTGTAATCTAGCCTGATATAACGAATAATAGTGAACATACAAATAATAATAATAATAATAACACATCTTATAAATAATATGAACACCCCCTACTCTGTATTTTTCTCAAATCAATTAATTTTACCCATTTTACCTGAAATTCAGGAAGAGGAATATATAAACGCTTGACAAAACGTCTTCTAGCGGCCTCATCAAGTTCTTGGGGTCTGTTGGTTGCACCAATTACTAAAATGCGTTCTTCATTGTCAGTAGTCGCGCCATCCAACTGTACAAGAAATTCAGTTTTGATCCGACGAGAACTCTCATGTTCTGTTTCACTTCGTTGTGATAGAAGAGAATCTATTTCATCAATAAAGATAACCTAGCAAAAATAAGCACTTATGTTAAACCAATTTTCAGTAATTCTGATAAACCAACTTACTGCAGGTTGGTGACAGCGAGCAACAGCAAATAATGCCCGAACCATTTTTTCTCCATCTCCAATCCATTTTGATGTTAAAGAAGATGCACTAATACTAAAGAATGTTGATTTACTTTGAGAAGCTACACATTTTCCTAAAACAAAATATATTGCGACGATCAGTGATGTAGGTACCTACCTAAAGGGTTAAATATTTGAAGGGCGAAAAAAATAGCAAATGAATTAAAATAGTATGACGACTAAAGCAATGCTTCGACCGAATCCACTTTCGTCAGCGCGTTCTTCTGGTCCAGCGAGTAGGTTGGCTATGGGGACGCAAAGTTGTCTTTTGGCTTTCGGAATTTTTAGTTTAGCGCCTTTGTGTTGTGGCGAGAATCTGAGCTGGATATATGTGGCTATGCGAGGGGTTAAAAGTCCCGGTTTGCACATAAAATCGTAAAAAAGTTCCACAAAACGCGTTGCCGGAATTTCGCGGTAGGGGCCCGGGGAAACCTCAAATTCTAAAGGGACGGAAAAGCGACGTTGAGGGCAAGATAGGTAGTATACTAACCTATGAGGGTTTTGCCAGTTCCAGGTGGACCAAACAATAATATTCCCTTAGGTGGTCTTCTTAATCCAGTAAAGATATCTGGTCTCAAAAGAGGCCACACAACAGCTTCTTGAATAGCAGTTTTGGCAAACTCTAAGCCTGCTATGTCATCCCAATCAACAGGTGTACCATTATCCATTATTTCTGAACGAATAAGCTCTACCATTCGTGGTTCAATATTTTTTAAGCGCTCGTCTATTTCTTGATCTGCAAGCCACTCATCATTTTTGGATAACTGTCCTTCACTGAATGAAACAGAATGATTTTAGAAGACGTTTTGTTACTAAATGAATAAAGATATTATTAACTTTTACCTTCCATTATTTGACAACAAAGGTGAAACGAATTTGTTTTGAAAAGTTCTACGAGTTCCCAATTTTCTCTTCTGTCCAGCTAATAGATTTTGCGAGCTGGAACGAATACCAAATTTTTTGAAATTTTGTAAATTCAATTCTTCACGAGCAGTTTTAAATGCAGAAGAACTCTGTGTTGTCTCAGGTTCGTTTGCATCATTTATAGAATTATGGTCTACTGTATTAACATTTGATGTATCAGTTGTTGAGGTTGTTTTGAAAATCTTATTGTTTTTAGAAGAACAACAGCGAGGTGCAAAGCTTTTTGCAATTTTCCTTCCCTTTAGTTCATTTGGTTCAATTACTAGATCTTGATTAAATATTTTTAGAAATTCCTGAAGATTTTCTTCATCTACGTTTTCCGTTTTGTGGCAGTGAATACTGTTATTAGAAGCACATGGTAATGGTTTTAATAAAACATTTATATCTACATTTTCTAAATTGCATTGGTACTCTTTATCTTTACTAGTATTAGTACTTGTAACATGATTGTCATATAAATTTTCATACTCGTTAGCATATTTTTCCAAATTAATTTTTGTTAGTTCCAACAGATTTTCATTATTTAAACTAGAAATTAAACATGAAATAAAATCCTGTTATCATAAAATAAAGAAGGAACTTACAGTGATAAAGATGCTGAATATGTTTGTACTGAACATTTTCGTTTTATATCAGCCGTTTCTAATACACTGTTACTATTTTCAAATAACAGCTTCTGGTAATTTGTTGCATAATTTAATTTTTCAACTTCTACTATCTGTTCATTTGTATTCATTATAACATGAATGTAGGTTGTTTTACTTTTTATATCCTCTATAATAGAATATATAGAATGATTAGCTAGTTAGCTACAGATAACACCACATTTAAAGATTGTAATGCACTTTTTAATCGAAAAATCCTTTAGAGAACTAACAATCTTTAAATGCCTACGTTTTTATCGAAAACAGTGGTATTTATCGACTTTTAATAAGAGTACCTTTGTTGTGTAAGAAGCTATGGTAAGGAATAATTTGAAATCAAAATTATAAAAAAAATGTTGCATAAAAAGTTAGGACAATTAACCACGACCCCAATGTATGGACCCAAGGGACTGTAACTCCCTTACGAAGAATTTTGCGATTTATCCTTGTTGGAACATTTTGTCTTAATTTTATGAGTAGGTACTATATGTCATTAAAGTTTAGGAAAAAAAGCTAAGGAAAAAATCAACTTTCTAATAACATCCAAGTTTGTATATTGAATATTATGAAACGCAAAACATTTTAACTTAGGATAAGACAGGAAAATTAAGAAAGAAAGCTGGAGGAAAAACCAGGAGTACTATACCACAGTAAAAAATTATGTAGACTAAAATACTCAATGTGAAATACTACTCAGACTTCCCAGGGACTTCTTTAAATTTCCCAGAGACTATCCTGACTTTCCAGGGATTACCTAGACTTCCCAGGGACTATACACAGACTTCAGGTCACCCAGACTTTTCTTTAAACTTCTCAGAGAGTACCCACACTTTCCAGGAATTACCCAGACTCCCCAGGAATATCTTTAAAATTCTAAGACACTACCCACACTTTACAGGGATTACCCAAACTTCCTACGGACCTCTTTAAACTTCCATGAGACTGCCCAGACTTTCCAGGGATTATCCAAACTTCCTAGAGACTACCCACACTTCCCAGATACTACTTAAGACTTCCCAGAGACTACCCGAACTATGTACCTTCACCAAACTTCCCATGTGGTTTACCCCTTAAGGAAAAGGATTTAACTTGAAGATAAGTAGCGAAGTAATTTCGCCGAAATGTATTAACATCAAGAGTGTAGGAGATCCTGATTAAGTGTAATATAGAAAAAGTGGAGGTGCCCACCTCCCCTGGACTTTCCCATACTAAAAATAAACATTTTGTTTTTGGTATTCAACAGTAGACCCTGGAAATCATTTGAATGCGTAGCGAGAAAAACGAGACTATACGGTAAACAAGTAAATATCAGTATTCTCAATTGAAAATTTTTACTAAACTCCACACCTTTTATACCTAGACTTACTTTCAGAAGTGGCTGCGGCTGCTGTCCATTTATTTTCTTGCACTTTTACACCTATAGTACACTCTAGGAATATTATTAGATTAACTTACTACACCTATGCTTACTACTTTAGATAGTTACTTAATTTTGAATTTTTGTTAACATTTGAGGTTATGTACAAGAAAGATAAACAAGTTAGGCAAATTTTTGCAACTCCTTTAAGGTGATTCTTTTCGAACTCCCACATTACTTTGGTAGGAAATGTGTAGATACCATGTGACCATATGAAATAGAAGAGCCCAATGTTGCTCCACTGTTTTCCATGTAAACCATAATCTGTGCGATTACCTATGTATATTCTGTGGTGATTAGGCATTCCAATGACCTTTCCGGTAGCACAAACAAATTACATCACAGTTATATCACATGCCCCTGCATAAACCTCCTGCAGGGCGTTGATTGCTACCCTGAACTGATCTGATTTGATCCTGTAGTGATCTACTCTAACTGTCCGCTATTAGTTCCATTGGATTGCTACATTGACCTTAATGTCATGTGATGTGTAATAAGTGTTAGGTACCCTTACTACACCAGAAAAAAGGTGAGTCCTCGAGGTGACAGGGGAAGGTAAAAAGATCCGTTCAGGTGCAACAAGCTCTAATTAATTGGAACACGAACACACAAGTGCAGTTTGGGAGCTATACAGAGTTACTCTCGCCTTATAAATAGCAACAAATATTTTGAGTACTAATTGTTTCCAAGTCTATACAACACTTTATTGTGATCTTCAATATTATACACTATAATCTATGTATATACAAACTAATTAATATGTAAAATATTGGCACTAAAATTAGAATAAAATAATTATATAACATCTTAATACGTAATTTATTAATTAGGTGACATTTAAATTACTAACTATAAAATCTTATCAGTGCTCGATACCCTTTCTTAAAATAGAATATTATTCTATATTCATTGATTAAAATAAGACTAATATTCTTCGATTACCTTGCACTTCTAAAGTAGTAAATGAAGTAAAACTATTATAAAGTGTTTTGCTACAAACAATTTAAAAATTTTGTTAGATTAGAGTAAATATTAATTTCTAAATTGTCTTTAAATTTCATATTCTAAAATTTACTTCCATGAACATAGAAGCAACTGTTATTTAAAAGCAAAAATACTAAATCATATCACAGAAATATGTTTTAATTTCAAAGTAACAGAGCCATTAATTTATTAGAATATCACAAAATTCAAATGAATAGCGACTTGTTCACATAACATTCTTCATTTCCTAATCTTCTGCTTTAGAAAGTTAATATGTTCCAAATTAATCCTGTAGCAAAACTATTATAAGAAGTGCAAAGGAACCAAATTTGTTTACAAACCACACATCTAATAAAAAATATGTTACAAATCAAAGTTACTTTATTTAAAGACACCATTTTGGTTATTAAGTATTAAGAATGGGTAATATGTAACTGCATTCACAATATTTTTGTAAATATTGGTAAATGTTTGTATAGAAAAATATAATGACTTTGTAATATAACTTCATAAATAATATTGATTATTTATATTCTCTAATGTGCAAGTCGTTCTTTGGCAGTTTCTTTCAATTTTAAATTACACCAGGTAACATTCTTTCTTAAAATCAGTATTGTTTTACAAAAGTATTATCAACGCAGTTATTGAACATATACCTAAGCATAACATGATTTTAAATACTATAACAACAGAATCACGATAAATTCACAACAAATTGATACAACAAAAAACCTACGTCCTAGTCAGTTCAGAGGTTTTACATAATAAATGTAGCCAATATGTGAATCTCTGTAACTACTTATTGTCTTTCAACTGTAAAACAATAATCGTAATCTTTCATAAGTTGCTGCATAGTCCTAACTTTAATAACAGGATGTTGAGACTAAAACAAAAAGGAATATTCACTTAAAAAGACAAACAATTGTTTAAATAAATTCCGGGGTTTATACTAAATTTTAATTATTGTACTCTATGAAGCTTCATTCATATAGGCGCGATTTTTTCTTTGTTTTCACTGTTAAATTTGAATTTGCCGCCAAATTTAACCAATGAAACATAAAGAAAAAATCGCGCTTATATGGACAGGGCTTTATAAAGATGCTCCACTGTAGAACGCGTTTTCCGTTTTTTTTTTAAATTTGTTATAGCAAAAGCCTTGCAAATATTGCCACATCAATGGGGCTTCAAAATCCTACCCGGTTAATTAAATAAAAATTATTATCAACTATGGCATAGCTGTGTTCTGGACAAAAATCATCCAAAATTAGTGTTCCTACACATTACTGGCATTCATATCTCCAAATCTGAATATTTTACTTCCAATGGTGGTCCAATTATTTAATTATTGTCACATGTTTTGGAAACATTCCCTTATGATTTCAATGCCAGCTTAGGAGAGAAGTCGAAAAATAAATCGTAACTTCTAATTGAAAGAATATATTTTTTCTAGTAAAATTCCGTATAGCTTTAAATATTTGATAAAGATATTTTATATTGGCAATAAAAAAAACTAAACTTAGCTATACTCAAAAATATCAATTTATTGCCAAAAAATTCAAATATCGATATTGGAAGGAATATGAATTTTTTATTAAGTGGTCCAATGAAAATGTTGTAATTTAGTAATAAAATTTTACCTTATCAGGATTAGCCATATTCATAAATCGTGGGTTGATAATGAAAGGCACACCCTCTAAACCACCATGAGCTGATAAAAGAGTGTGAGTAGACTGTCCAGGAGTAAGTGGGGCTGGTCGAGTAGGAGCAGGTCGGGATGGTCTGTTATTGTAATCAGGATTCAAAATTTCATAATCATGATCACCATTATCCAAGTTAGGATAAACTGCTGATACAGGGGGAGGATATGAAGCAGCGGGTTTTGGGGGGAGGTCAGGAGCTCTGCTATTTCCATTCTGACCACTTTCACTCTCTGTATCCTGTACATTTCCCATTTTGTAGCAAATTATAACTCCGTTTATTTCACTAAAAATAATTCAAAAAATTAGGTAAACAAAGAAATGAACAAACAAAGTCATACCCTGCTAAACTAAATCCTTCGGGAGCTTTCTTAAGACGGCCACAAACAATAATATCAGTCACAGCCAAATGAGCACTTTTACGCGGCACCAAACGGTAACACAATTGTTTTTTACGCCAAGCTTTTTGTTCTGTATCAACGGTTCTATTTAATATACAATAACCTTCTGGGGGTATTTTGTCATTCACTATTATTATCTCTTCAACAATATATCCTGGAAGACCTGGAAAGATATACACAACATAAATAATACATTTTTTTTTGTAATAAATATTATATTTTTTTAGGCTGGAATTAATGTTAAATTTGAAATTTTTGAGATTAATTATTGCAGTCAATTAATGATAAAACAAAGAAAAACAAAAGAGTTTTTCAAAGGCACAAAATATATATATTTCGGTTTATTTTTTTTTATATTTATCTGATTTTTAAATGGGTAACGACAAATAAGGGTTTCAAAGGAGGTGGTCAACACAGTAGTCCCAAACTACTTTGAGACTACCTAGACACTACCAGAACTTCCTCAAACTTCCCTCTGGGATTACCCACAGTACATGTACATTAAACTTCCCATGTGGTTTACCCGGGGTTTACCTCTCAATGCTATATTTACCTTGGGTTTTAGACAAACACAAATATCTTTCGGTTTTTCTTTTTAAAAATGAACCCTCTCTCCATAAATCAGCTTCTTGGTCTTGGTCGTAAGTTCGGCTTATGGCAGTAAAACCTACTGGGCACTTTTCTAAATTTTCTACAATCTGTAAAATAAAAACAAATCTATTGTTTCAAAAAACTTTAACATAACGAAATAATACAACAAACCAATTAATAGGTAATAGGTAAATAGTTGGAATCTAAAAATATTAATTATTTTACAATAATTGTAACTGCCAGTTTATCATTCTGTAGATAACTACTTGTTAGCTAACCAATCCTATCCACGACAATTGATCGTGGTTGCGCCAACCGTTGGTTAACGAGACTTTATAGAAACTGGCCCTTAGTCAAGTAATGCTTTTTACCAACCATCTTTTGAACTCTTTTACTGTTGTAGAACATGTATGTGAATGTGGTACGGTATTGGTAATACATTTAAACCAAGGGATGTTTGCAGGAAGTTTGGTGTACAGAGCTCGAGTAGTCCCTGGAAAGTTTCGGTAGTCTCTGAGAAGTCAGGGTAGCACCTGAGAAGTGTAGGTAGTTCCTGGCAAGTCTCTAGGAAACCGGGTCAGTTTCTGGGAAGTTCGGGTAATTCCTGGAAAGTCTGGGGAAGTTTCTGGGAGGTCTAGGTAGTCCCTGGGAAGTCCCTGGTAAATCTGGGATGTCTCTGAGAAGTCTTGATAATTCCTGGGAAGCTTGGGTAGTCCTTGGGAAATCTGGGTAGCTTCTGGGAAGTCTAGGTAATTCCTGGGGAGTCCCTGGGATGTCTGGGTAGTCTCAGGAAGTCCCTGAGAAGTCTAGGTAATCTCTGGGAAGTCTGGGTAGTTCTTGGGAAATCTGGGTGGTTTCTAAGAAATTCAGGAAATTACTCGGAAGTCTGGGTAGCTCCTGGAAAGTTTCAGGAAGTCCCTGAGAAGTCTGTGTAGACTCTGGGGAGTCTGGGTTGTTTCTGGAAAGTTGAGGTAATTCTTAAGAAATCTGGGTAGTCTCTGGGAATCTTCAGTAAGTCTCTAGAAAGTGTGTGTAGTTTCTGGAAATGGAAAGTCTGGGTCGTTTCTGTGAAGTCCAGGCAATTCCTGGGAAGTCTGGGTAGTCCCTGGAATATTAGGTAGTTTTTGGTAAGTCTAGGTAGTTCCTGGGAAATCTGGGTAGTCTGTGGGAATGTATTACAATTTGTACAATTAATGTACTTATACAATTTTGTACCATGGTTTATCCCTTGGTTTAAACTCTGTTAAGAGACATTTTTTATATATAATTTCACACAATACCAAAATTGAGGAAGTTAAAAATATAAATGATGAAATTATTTCACTAAACATTAAGCTCAATTAATTTAAGATTAATTTAAGACTCGTGTAGCCTTTATAACTAGAACTACTTTGATAAGAACAACTTAATCATCCTGCTTTGGTAATATATAAAAACTGTGTGGGTGTCCACCCAAACCGTTTAATAAATATTGAATGAACAATTCAAACTTCTTTTTATTAATCATAAAATTTAAATTTAGAATTACCACAACACAGTAAATTATTTCAAACTTTAACCCACAATTCCCTCTGCAATTAAAGAAGATAATTAGCTTTTATGAGTAAAAATAAAAATTATTTTAATTTGAACCCCATCAAGCTTGTTGGCACTACATTAGTATGTAAAAATATTTAAAAAAATTGATTTTACATGCCGATGTAGACAGCAATTACAGTGTTTGAACATGTTTAATCTAGGTATCTGTCCATGTATTTGTTATTTTATCTTAGATTAGGTGTTTATTTTTACAGGGAAGGAAAACATACAGAGTGATGATAAAGTATCGCACAAAAATCATATTCTGGTTATTTAATGGTTTAGCGGAAAATCCTGAGACCCGTCGATTTTTGTTTTTAAATTGCCATTCAGACATATAATTTTCAACCCCCCGCGCCTCAACCCCTAAGTGCTAGCAACCTCAACTTTAAAAATTTAAATAGAAAGATACCCTTTGTGATACCTCTTTGTATAAGTCTTTTTATTCTTAATATAACTAAAAAAAGTTTTTCAAAATCGATTGATAAATAACGGAGATATTTAACAAAATGTAATCAATGTAAAAAATGGGGTTGACATTCAACAAAAAATTATGACGTCACAGCCTAGAAATAATGGCACAAATCCTGAGACCCGTCAATTTTTGTTTTTAAATTGGCATTTAGGCAGGTAATTTTAATCCCCCCACCCCTCAGCCCCTAAGTGATAAAAAAAACCCCAACTTTAAAAATTTTAATGGAAAGATACCCTTTGTGATACCTCTTTTGATAGGTCTTTTTATTCTTAATATAACAAAAAAAAGTTTTTCAAAATCGGTTGAAAAATAACAGAGATATTTAACAAAATGTAATCAATGTAAATAATGGGGTTGACATTTAAAAAAAATTATGACGTCACAGCGTAGAAATAATGGGCGATCAAAACCACACTTTTAGGTCAGGAAGTGCCCTTTTTAATGTTACTATTTACGGCGTGTTTGAGCCGTTTCTTGTCGAATATTGACATTTCCATTTGATTACATTTTGTTAAATATCTACGTTATTTATCAACCGATTTTGAAAAACTTTTTTTGCTTATATTAAGAATAAAAAGACCTATCAAAAGAGGTATCACAAAGGGTATCTTTCTATTTAAATTTTTAAAGTTGGGGTTGCTAGCACTTAGGGGTTGAGGGGTGGGGGGTTGAAAATTGTATGTCTAAATGGAGATTTAAAAACAAAAATCGACGGGTCTCAGGATTTTCCGCAAAAACATTAAATAACCAGAATATGATTTTTGTGCGATACTTTATCATCACTCTGTATATGACTTTGGCATTTGGTATCTCTTGTAGTGTGTAGTTGAATATGTAAAAAATGTTATCAACCTATAACATGGAAATTCTAGGTATAAGGAGTGCAATAACCTTTAATCCTACTCTCAAAGCGACATTAATCCAACACAGTTGATTGTCCTGACCTCATGACAATTACTCACATATTGTGTTTCACTGTTAAATACCCCAGTCTAGCCTAATTGAGTTTTAGAAACACATTTGGCAATTAAATTTTAAAAATATAGGAAGATTAATAATTTAGAAACTAAAAATAATTTAGAAAAAATACATTAAAAAATATACAAAACACCTTAGCCCCTCACTGAAAGGTAAAGTCCGGTTTAGTACCGAGATGTGTAAGACGTTCATATTAAATAAATAAGAAAAAATATTCAAAAGCATGAAATGTAATAATGTTCAAATTAAAACTGCTAGCTAAAACCTTGTTAATCACTTGGTCGTCATAGTCTGAAAGCAATGGGCTCATTCAGGGATGGCTGAGATACTTAAGACAGCTATTTCCTCGAATGCAATCACTGAGATATAAACCTTGATCACTGAGTGAGAACTAATAGTAAGCAGATCAACAAATCAGCCAGTCTTGCTAAGCAGCTTTATGCTAACTTCCAGCCGTTGACCGTCCCTGAATGCACCTAATGTCGTCCATTTAAAAATTAATGATCAAAATGATATCAACAAATATTGAATAGAATACGATAATATTTTTTAAATGCATGGTCTTTGTGGGTATCATTTTATTTGTCGAAAGATTTTACCCCCCCAGATAATTCAATTTATATACGACTTTCTTTTGTTTCTCACTGCTAGTTTAGTATACTGTAACATAAACATTAAACATATACTTTACATATATTACTTTAATAAGGCTATTATGAAAGTGTTTTTGTAGAAATTGAGATTTTCCTAGGTAGCTACCACTTGAAACATTTTATTTTTGTCACACTTATTATGCTTTGTACTTTGGATGGGAGTCAACTTCTGAAATAAGAATAAAAAATAATAATTCACGTACTTGAATTCCTGTAATGGGTCTATCGTCAGGCAGTGATATGGAAAGAGTATTAAGTATCCTATTTGGGTTTCCAGATTTGGACATTATAGGTTAGATCTCCTGCAACAACAAAACGAACACTGCAATATAGCAAACTGAAACAATAACAGGTGCTTATAATAGTAAATACCTTCCATAATGAATTCTTTTTCACAGTTATGTGGGAAAAAACTATTTTTAAATATTACATAGAAATATGACAAATCTAGATGTGACGCAGTAATCCTTAATGCAAATCATAAATAAACAAAGAGGATCGCTGCGAGCATCCCCTTCTATTCTTAACATTACTAGATCTTTAAATTCCTACCTTCACTCCAAAGTATGTTGACCTTGTTTGGAATAATTGGAAGAATATGAGCGATTTTTAAATAAATATTTTCATATAAGATCAATGATATGTATAAATAAATGCTATTGGTTTCTAAAGGCCTCACATTACTTTATCTCTTTAGACTATCTATGTTCCCCGAAAGGAGCAATTCACTTATTATTTTGGTACCGGGATAAAACAAAATTACTCATTGAGATCAACCAATCAAGTTCTTTGGTACATTAATTAAAGAGGGCCTGGCTTTAATGGCGCCACATTTAAAATATCCACTACTGCTTCAAGACTGTTTTAATTTGAAAATTTAGGAAATGCTTTTTCTAAAATTAGTATTAGGTACCTATTTTAATGAAATTATTATTTTTATTTGGGATAGATCATAGTGAAGTCCTATTTTTGGCAAACTTTCAATTGTTTTGTTTCAATTTCCATACCGAGAGAAATGCTATTGTCGCTAAAGAAAATTCCTTCGTCCTGATTTTTTATATAATAAAGTAGGTACAGAATAATTTCAAAATTATCACATGACGATGACATGCCATTGGTTAAAAGTTTCACGGCACGCAGATATCTCTTTTACTTTGAGTGATACCGTATAAGACTCTCTTTGTCCCTTGTTATTCGAATAATATTTTAAACCAGAATGGCTGGTTTATGCTAATTTCAAACGGTTCTCAGGACCAAACTATTAACTTTAGACATGTGATTTCTGAGAGTTTTTTGTAGCAAATTTTATTTTCTACAAGTTTGGTCCTATGGTATTTTCCCCTATCTAGCGTGGTTTTCGCTGCATTTCAATTTTAAACGAGATTCGCTGGTAGTTCGTCAATCGATATTCTGAAACCCTAGGCTATGGCCGATAGTTCAAAATTTGTCATGGATACCTCATATCTTTTAGAATTCAACTAGGGGTTGGTCCAGCAGGTAGAACTTTGAAAACAAAAAATATCGCTATGTCAGCTTTTATGTTGTGTCTAACATCTAAATCTCTTTTTAATTTTTTATCCGGTCAATTAAATGTAATCCCGCTTAAGAAGATTTCAGAATATCGGTGCGCGAACTATACCTGCCATACTTTTATGGGGAATTTTAAGAGGTGCGGAAATTATAAAACTTTTCATTTATTTTAACACAAATTGGGTGTTTTATTCAGGTTTTTAAAGGAAAAGCCACAGTCGTCTATGACATCATTAAAAAATTATTCCAAAAAGTAGGTTTTTCAGAATTTCTAAATTTTTCGGAATCTGTAGAAACAATTGAACTTAGAAAAAAATATAATTACTGATAATTTTGTTTTTTGAAATATGAATCATTTCATGAATTTAACTAAACGTTTTTAATTATGTTTTATAAACACATAAATAAATAATTAAAACACCACCCTTAGGCCCGGTTTTTCAGTTCTGGCGGTTTAAATCCCGGTTCAGCTAATCCAACATTAATTGTATACATGGCAATTAATTTTGGATTAGCTGAACCGGGGATTTAAGTTTAAACCAGAACTGAAAATCCGACCCTTAAGGCCCTTAGACATAAAAACAAAATATATTAGTAAACTCACTTTTATGTCATTTTTAACGTAAAATAAAATGAGTTATGTACAACGTGTTTTTAAAATTTTTGGACATATAGCTCAACCTTAAGAAGTTATGGCACCTTAAAAAAGAAAAAAAGTATTTTTAACATTGGGTATATTTCAGAAAACAGATGTCGGACAAGCTGGGTATACTATTATTGGTACTACTACCTCAATAGACAAGCGGATAGCCCTCACATTTGTGCTACAAACAGCTGAATACACAAGTCCACTGGGTTTTTGTAAAAATTAATTCTCAAATTGCAACTAACCTAAAGCAAAGACTTTTTGCAAAGACTAGTTGGGCGCCCCTCGAGCTTTAGGTTAGTTGCAGTTTGAGAATTATTTTTCACAAAAACCCAGTGGACTTGTGTATTCAGCTGTTTGTAGCACAAATGTGAGGGCTATCCGCTTGTCCTCAATAGCCACTTCAGGGGAAGCCAAATATTTTCAAAGTATCAGAATTCAATTATTGCATGAAGTAGAGGGAGGTATCAACAGATTTTTTCAAATTTTCTTCGTATTTCTTTTATCAGAACGTTTTGTTCTTATGGGTAAAATGTATGATAAAGTAGTTATTTTCACATCAAAAAGGTATATAAGTAGGTACCTACTTATTTCATGCCTATATTAAATGTGCCGTTTTCAACAATAGCACACCTAAGCTTTTCGGCTACCATTTTTGCCATAGGTCCACTAATATTAATGCATCTGTCGACCACAAATTTCTGGGACCAAAATAAAGACAATTAAGGGTTTGGTTAAGATAGTATTCTCCTTCAAAGTTCTTTAAAAAATAATTAATTTGAAAGAAAATACTAGCTTAACGAAATGCTTTTGAATGCGGGTAAGTTGAGTTTAATCGTATTCTTTTGGTCCCAGGAACTGTGGTTGTCCACACATTTTAGAGACACCCTGTATACTCATACAAGGTCGAGCCGACCGAGGGTGCACAATCGCATTTCGCTACGCAATATTGCCGGATCTCGGAAAAACTCTCTAAATTTAGAGAATTTTCACTAGAAAACCGGAAATTTGTAAGATTTTATTGGGATCTAAAAAATATATATTTTAAACCTGGCAACACTGTCACTGCCGAACCACATGTTTTTGAAGTTTACATGTGTTAGGTTTAGAGAGGTTAATGTTTAAATTTCTTGGGATTCCTTTGATTTAAAATGGAAAATGAAAATGAGGGACATGGTAATACATCAACAGCTTCAACGAGTTTAACAAAAACAAGCAAAGCATCTAGGTATAATATATTTACCCACTGTGAAATAATAATTAGCAACAAACTCGCTATTTAACAATAGTTGACGATATTATGCCTTTTAAATATTATTTTTTGAGGTACAATATGAATACATTTTAGGATTGGTATGTGTGAAGTATGTGCATGTAATGCAGCTAAATATACATGTCCCAGATGTGAGGTTAAAACTTGTAGTTTACGATGTGCTCGAATCCACAAACAAGAATTAGAATGTGATGGAACACGAGATAAAACAAAATTTATACCATTGAACAAATTTACAAACCTTGACGTATCCAGTGACTACCGTCTGCTTGAAGAAATGACGAGAAATGTAATTTTACTGAAAAAGAATCCTGCTATAAAGACTACACGTTTAAATGGAAATTTACCAAATGTGAGATAAATGAACTTATATTTAATTTATATTTACTGATGTTTAATAAAAATTTTAGCACCTATTTAAACTTCGTAAAGCTGCAGAAACACGTAAAACAATTTTAAAGTTTTTACCAAAGAATTTTGTAAGACATAAAGAAAATACAACATATTTACATTTTAAAACAAATGTGGTATTTTGGCATATAGATTGGATATTTGTAAATGCTGATAATTTAAAATTATCAGATGTTAATGTACCTGAAAATGTTAAATTAAGTAATACACTTCATAAATATTTAATAAAGCAAGAGGATAAGGCTGTGCAAGAAAAACTTCAATACTATCAAGCAGTTGATTTACCAGGAATAAAATTATTTCTTAAAGCCGAACAAAAAGCAGGACACAAATTTTATGAATTAGATCCTTTAGAAGATCTTAAACATAATTTAATAAATAAAATTATTATTGAATATCCCACGATACATGTAGTACTTAAAGAGCATGCCAAATTGTATGATGTATTAGACTCTGGTGAGTAAACGGCTATTGCCACACTTTATATGCAATATCTATCTGCAATTTTGTTATACACTACTAACTTAATTTATAGATGATGAAGATGAAACTATGGATGTAGATATAAAGCAAGAAAGTGGAAATGCAGTTGTTAGTCGAATAGTTGAAAAAGCAGTAAAAGAAGAAAATCTTGATAGTGCTCTTAGAAATTTGTTATTTATATCTGAAGTATCTGAAGAAGAGGCATCCGACTTTGAATAATATTGACATGTGAGCATTGAAGATTTGATTATTTTATCTTAAATGGAATGTTGCATTTATTTTCATTACTTATGGTTTATATTTACTAGGTTTCCTATTTTTCTTAACTACCAAAATAATTATTATGTTTAAAGTTTGTGATTTATAGATAGAATATTTAAGTTTTTTGATATTACATTAAATTACGTTATACCAACTTCAATCCCTTTTCTTGTGTTGTTAGAAGATATTTTACACAAAATTCAAAATTTATGATATCTACAACAAGTTTCTAACAAAACATTTCTTCACACATGTCTTGATAATAACTTGAGAGTTTAATGTTAACAAATTCAGGTACATTTCAAGGACTACATTTTCTTAAGCACACATTTGGTCACAGGATTACACAGACCAGTCTAATTGAACCATTGAGGACTATTACACACATTAAGCTTGTAGTAATATTCATAAAATAATTTGAAGGTAGAAGTCTTGCTTCTAGAAGTACCTAAAATCGTCGCCAGCCATCATACCTAGGCCATACGAGTTATATTCCCACCTTCCACGAACTCTGCTCAATTCTGGGTTCATGAGATAATACAAGACTTCCAACATCATTGACTTACCAATGGCAAGGTCCAAAGTTGTGTACTAGGAAACCGCCTGGTGGGGCAAAATTTTAAGAAAAAATCTCTTTGTATATGCAGAAATTATAATATACTTTATTTCAAGCAAAACAATGTCTTACAAACGAGGAAGATTTTATTTACTAAACAGTACTTTATGTATTCCATCTTTCATTTCTATTTCTTCTTTACAACCTGCCGGTACACCGGTTAAAAAAAGTTTTAATATCACAGAAGTGTTCCAAAAACATGCCGTTAAATGTTGACAACAATGAATTATATAATAATTAACTGCAAGTGATTATGTGTGAATAACTTTTAACATATAACTATGCATAAATAAAAATAAGCCATCTATTATGTAGGTATAAAAATTATTAAACCAAACCGCTTTAAAATTTAGAAACAATTGGAATAGTAGGATCAGAATTAGTATAATGTTTGTTTAGTCTATCATAATCATTTTACAAAACCCAAAAGTAAAGGAAGAATACAAGCACCACTATACAGCCTGCTGCAGCTTTTACATACATCGATTTTGTGTTTAAATATGTGGCATCTTTTTTGTATTTTTGTGTTAACATGGACAAGTTTTGAGTTTTTGTATCCAATTCTGCAATAAAACAAAAAATTTGAAGATATAATTATGTAGGTAAATACCAATTATTATTTATTTTTCAATTACGTCAGCCATTGTAAGTTGCCCACAACACTTGAGTTTAAAATGAAACTGTATACCAATTAATTTCTATGTATATGCTGCGTCATTTAACCATGTATTTTAAATTATAGATAAAGACTTACCTGATAATACAGTTCCTCTTTGCAATACATCATCGATATTTTGTACCATAATCTTTTGCACATCATGTAACTGATTATTGATAGCACTCATGTTTCTCCTAGCTCTAGAATCGGTAAATACTTTTTTGGCTTTTTGAATATATGTATCAAATTCAATAAAAGTATAAGGTCTCGTAACTGTATTAACTCTTTTGCCGTATTGTGAATGAAATTCTTGTGCTATATCTTCTAAATATGAGTAGGCAAGTCTTTTAGAGTAATTCCTTTCACATAGAACTAAGTAGCATACATCATGTTCAATAAGGTAACTAAAATAATGAAATCCATTAATGGACAGTACCATAATTATATACCTACTATTAGAAATTTACGTACTGGAACAAATAAGGGCCAGTTTCGATAGTGCAACGAGATGGCGATTGAGGTCCTAATTTTCGAAATAGCATTTTTGCTTGGTTCTGGTAATCTAGGATATTTCGGCCAGACTGTAAAGATGTTTAATTAAAATATATATTTGTTGAATATGTTGTGTTAATTGCAATAAAACATACTTGTTCATCTTCCTGCATTGTTGCAGCCAATGGCAAACCATCAGCCACACGAGCGATCATAGTCATTAAAACCATTTTTGGAAAATACAAAAATATTAAGTTTTCACAATTAATTTACTGCACTGTATATTTACAGTAACCTTTACCTACAGTAGAATTAAGGTTATACACGTCATGTCACACACGTCACTTCTACTTTGACAAGTGTCTGTAGTTTCCAAGGTTATTCCAATAGTAATACCAACAAAGTTGAGATACAACGAAAAAGTTACTAACAAACTGAACTCTTCTATGCATTGCATGGCTGCCAATGTAGAAGCTGTAACAATAATCCTAATGCTAGTTAATTCTTATACAAGGTGATTCTAAATTTTATATCCAGATTAGATGATTCTTTGGATACAAAATTACGTTTACTTATCTGATTGCAATCTGAGCATTTCTTAAATTAAACACGGCTTGTTGACGATGAAGACTCGTGAGCAAGTAATAAAACCAGAGTATGACCCATACTACTCATACAGGCGCTATTCTTTTTTATACTAAAGCAGCCAAAGAGATTAGCGCTAATAGCGGAAGGAAAATAGGGAGTCCCAGTAGCGCAGCCGAAAGCAGCCAAGAAGTCAGCGCTAATGCACCGGCGAAAAAGTCTAAACTTCTGGACAAAATTCACTATCAAATTAATGTTTTATTTTTAAACTTTATATATTTATATACAGGGTGGTGACTTGAGCAACGCAACATAGGGATTTCAATGGTAAATTCTTAATGTTTAATTATTGGCTCCCCTAATTATTTTAGAGCAAAAGTGTGTTGAGGTTTTTTGTAGAGAAAACAATTCTGCATGTGTTCATACTATTATTTATAATTTTCCATTTTCCGGAAGCGTAGAAATAGAAGAAATTAAAAATGGTCTTTTTAAACAAATCAGTGATGCCTTGGAATTATCTACACAATCAACATTCGCATTTCCATCTGTCATTATGGTTTGAAGTTTATAACCGATTATTAAAATGTATTCAACGAAAGAAAAAGTAGAAATGATAAAGTGCCTTGTTTAGCGTAAAATATGTTCCTATATTATACCTACTCGTTTTTTGCTTTAAAAAGAAAAAAAAATGTAATGAGACAGAAATGTCAGTGCGTTTGTTTGATTTTACAATTCCATGGCATCGGTGATTTTTTTAAAAAGACCATTTTTAATTTCTTCTATTTCTACGCTTCCGGAAAATGGAAAATTGTAAATAATAGTATGAACAGATGTAGAATTCTTTTCTCTACAAAAAACCTCAACACACTTTTGCTCTAAAATAATTAGGGGAGCCAATAATTGAACATTAAGAATTTTCCATTGAAATCCCTATGTTGCGTTGCTCAAGTCACCACCCGGTATAATGGCTACTACTTATAATATAATAGAACATATATTTTTTCCAAATCATGTTGTAATTGGATATACAGGGCGTTTCACAATAGGGATACCGATACCTACACCTACTAGCTACTACCTTGTTTCACAAGAACCTCAACAAAAAGATATTTTACTTTCCGTTGAAAAATATTTTAATTTCATAATTTGCAAACTATCTTTTCTATTTGTGTTTACCTCGTTTTAACTTGGTTAATTATAATATGTCAAAATTCAATGTAGTATAATGAGAAAAAGTTATATTAAAACATTCAGTATAATTTCTAATTGGAGCCTTCCGATTTTTAAATCAATATTTCACACCGTTTGTACAGGAAAGTTGTGACTCCATCTAATAGCGATCCGGAGTAGGGGTGGAAATTTTTTTCGATATATTCGATACTACTATCGATATGCAAATTTGAATATCGCCTACCTATACTCAGCACAATCGAACATTGAATCTTATAATTAAAGGTTTCTGTATGACCGTTTTCGTTTATGTTTATGTTTATGTTTATGACGATTGGGTGTAAAGAAAATTAGAGTATACACATAATTAGAATAGGTACTTTAAAAAATAAATAAATAAGCATTTTATACGTAGAATGAAAAATGTTAAAAAATGCATAGAACTATTTGGTAAACAAAGGTTTTATGTACTCCTGGAACTATCGATATATTGATATCGAATTTGGAAAATATCGACATACATATCAATATTTTTTTTGATATCGATACATTTTTTGCAATATCTCCCACCCCTAATCTGAACCGTACTTTGTCTCTACAAAATTGAATTTGTTACAAACGACCGTAAAATGCTGCAAGAGTCTTTTTAAGTTAAAAGAGTCGAAGATGTATGTAACTATGTCAACTGAACGTTTAGAAGACGCTATCTTTATAACCACCGCAAGTACACTAACGAATTTAATGGCTAATTACTACCTATACCTAGATCCAGTGCTGGGTTCGGATACTATAAAATGTACTGGTAATGGCGTTCGGATACCGGATACCTACAAGATACGGATATTTTAAGTTGCAAAATGTATTCTAAATACATGTATCCAGATACTTTTTTCGGATACCGGATACGGGTAGGTACCTACCTACTTTTTCTACTGGATAGTGTAAACCTGAAAACCATCCTTCACGAAATTCAAAGAGAAAGTGTGGTTCAAGTGTTCAAGAAAACTTTATTTTGTCATATGGTAATCGGAAAATAAGGCGGATACGGATACTTTGATAATTGCCTGGCGAGTACGGATAACGGATACATTCTTCCTAAAGGATTCAAATACAGCCTTCGGATACACAAAAAGTATCCGAATACTGTATCCGGATACCGAAATATCCGGATACTACTCAGCTTTGCCTAGATCCTTCCTAAACAAATTAGCATTGGTAAAGGTTTGAAAAACAATAGTTACAGGGGCGGAATGGGCTGAATTGACCCGGGTGGCTATGTGACGCGGTGGCAGAAAATGCAGATTGCCAATTAAATGTTTTCATAGACAAATCAATGTTTTGAATTAGGTATTAAATTTAAAGAAAAAATATATTAAGAGATATTTTAAATACAAAAACATTCCAAATTTTAGGCCTTTTTTATCTCCTCACGGTGTCCCCCTATATGCCATACCCTGCCAATATGACTAAAATTATGTCGTTGATCCGACAGATTATACGACGTCGAACTTCAAATTTCGAACCGCCTTTTTCCACTAATTTTTTGATCAGCTTATTTTTGTGTTAAAACTTACCGCACTTTCTTAAGATGCGGAGTTTTCATGCTTTGCTATATGATTGTAAAAAATGTTTAATAACTACTTTGATTCCTTCGGTGCAAGCAGAATCCTTGCCACAAGAAAAAAAAACATACAAGTATTGCAATAATACAGGGTGTCCACGATAAAATAATGTACTACATGGGGATCTCGGTGTCCACATCCACCTTTATACCTTCAGAGATACAAAGTTTGTTAAATTAGAGAAAAGTTGCGCATAGGTATTATGCCTCTTTACAAAAATATACCTATCGATTTTCAAGCTGCAAGCACTTATGAAATACTTATTCGGAAGAAACTGAAATTTCTCTTTTTAGAAAATCCCTTAATTAACATTTTCTAAACCAACTATTTCCCATGTAGGTTTACATCATAGGTATATCATATCAGGATTTTAACTTATTTTATTTGTGACTAAGATGAAAATTTTCCAGCAGAAATATCCGGGTTTTCAGTTCAAAAATCCCGAGTTTTAAGCTTTTTGCCTTGGTTTAAATATTTTACAGATAGCAACCTTAGACACGCATGATACAACCGCCGATACGGTTTGGCAGATAGATAGATAGAGAAAAATAATTATTGTTTTATGTATCACCAAATCGAAATGTGCCAATAATATATAATACAGGGTAGGGTGATTTGTAACGTACGGAGGAAAACTTAAAGGTCAATTAAAGGAGACCGAAATATGTTTTCTTTTACAATACACTTTTGATCACCGCTGAGTTTATTGTATTCCCATTTACCTACATTAGAATTACAAAAATGCTCCAGTTCATAAGAATTTTAAATTGTTGTAACTTTCTTGTTATTCGATTTTGATCAAAAGTTTATTGTAAAAAAAACTATGTTTTGATCCCCTCTACTTGTCCTTTCAGTTTCCTCCCTACGTTACAAATTACCCTGTATAGACAATCAATGGTTTTATTCTTTTATTCGAATTCGATGATATGTTTGCATTATTATATTTTTATACTTGGCGTTCCTAACAGCTCCGTTGTGACACTGAAAACTGCACAAAACGGTTTCACAATAGAGGCTATTGTGAAACTGTTTTAACATTGGAAATGTTTATGTTCGTATATGGGGCCAAGTTACGAGTTTTTCTCAAGGCCAAAGAAGACAAACGTGTCGCGATCGGGTTTCGCCGCTAGCTGGCCGGTCCGGGCCGACAGCATAGCACGGTGGGCATACAAATTTTCATTAAATATTCGTGGGATCAGACTTCGTGGTTTTATTAATTTTTCCTACAAATTGGCGTGTGCGCCGTGCTCCTGTCCAGCCGAGGCCGATGGTGTACAACTACAACCCGAGGGATTTAGCCCGAGGGTTGTACGTCAAATTCTGTATTTCCATGGTAATAGTCAGTGTTATCATTTCCAATGCCTCCGATGGTTGCAAGGATTGCGAAATCTGTGAATTTTTGGTAAAATTTTGTGTCAAATTATCAAACGTCATCAACATCAAAATATCAATGGGATGCAGTTCCTGTTCTACAGAGAGGTTAAAAAATACGGAAATTATAAATACCTGAACTTTCATTTGATTTTGAATAATGAATACAACTCACAGAATAAAGATTTCTTTTAAAAAAATTATTGTAAACTAAATTCTCAATTTTGACAGTTTTGAAAATAGCTTCCGCAGTGCCACCACTCGTTTCAATCGAAACTCCTTACATAGTAAATTCCACGACCTTCTTGATTTTCTAGTCTGACGTCTGTAAATTCATTAATAGTAATTTACGTTATAAGTACGGTAAACTCAGTTTTACAGTAACGAGTCGAAATGTTTAGCGACGAGGCGACGAAGGAGCCGAGTCAGGAATTTTGAGACGAGTTACTGTAAGAGTTTACCGGACGTATGTCGTAATGCGTTTTATTTCATACTGCAGGCACTTTAATCTTTGTTTAAAATTGAAAAAATTAAAAATAAAAATTTGAATTCATAATATGGACATCTATGAAATGGAAGTGTTTGTTTTTTGATTGTTTGCCTTGTCAAAACGGGAGAAAATTATAACATTTTTGACGAAGTTCTTCGTAAATCTATTGCACAATTAATGTCAATTTTAATATTTAGTTTCTTTTTAATTGTCATATTTATTAATTTTGTAGTTTTTTAGTAATAAATAGTTTGATTATCGATTTATTTCATTTGAGTCCGGTAAAAGTTTTTACCGGACCTGATACCGTAAAGTCTTATTTACCGGACTCAAATCATTAACTTAAACATGGGTGTTACGATGCAGTATGAAATAAAAAATTGAAATGTTTGTTAAATAAATTCCGCAGTTCTTCGTACCCATGCTTCGTATCTACCCCTACGTAACCATTTCTAGTACTAACTGAGGTAATTAATTTATTAAATTGTCAAAAGATAAAATTACACGACAAACTAATATGAAAGTCATTGCAGTTATTTCCTTGTTTTATATTAAATTCTGCCCACGGAAGAGAGAAAACACGTTTCCCGTTTAAAAAATACAACTTAATGGGTTGGTTTAAAATATGTTTTAGCAATTAATAAATATACCGAAGTACCTATGATGAAGCCGCCACCACCTGACCCAAAAATCTGCTTAATTAGTGTTTTATAATTGAAAACGTCACGCACTTTTACAAGTATTAGAAATCCTATATTTACAAAACTGTGAAGCCCAACTTGACAGATTGCAGAGTTTGTGTGGCACGCTAGTCGCTCATTAAAGACAGGTCCTAATGCGATAGTTACCTGTGCTGAATACCTGCTACCGACTAGCTTTTTATTTGTCAATCAGATATCATACTCTTGCTTGTAATAATCTGCACTAATAACTCTTGTTACCTTTCTTGGCGTATTCATTATACGATGTTTTTTGTTGGACCGAATAGAACTTCTTGAATTGTAATGATAGGTTTTGCTACATTAAATGCATTTTCATTTCAACGGTTTATGATTTTATAAATGTATGTTAGCTGAATACATGTTACACCATTCTCATAATGATTGGTGATTTAGAGCTGAATGATGAAATGAAATAGGTACTCGGAGTAAAAAGAAAAAAGGTGAAATAACTTCCTTTTATAATATACAACATGTGTAAAACGTTACTACTAATCTGATAGTCATGGCAAGTATACATTGTGGTTTTCTAGAAAATGATACCTAGCTACTAATTTAAAGAATTGAGAGAACTAATACAAGGTTTTGTATATGAAGGGTCCAGTATATTTATAAATTATAAGCATTCTTTAAGCCTTTAACATATATTTTGTATTATTTCATAATTTACATTGTCGAATTATGCTCAATCATTGGTTATTGAAAAATATATTTACTACTTCAAATTATTTTAATAGTAAGTTCTCTATAGCTTTAGAGAAATTAGTAGAAACATCTTTTAATAATTCTTTAATGTCACCGTTCTACAGTTTTTAGTTCTAACAGCTTCGGTACCTCAATTTGTAGAAATAAGTTCAGTACCTATTATAGCGCTTTTACTTTCCCATACCACCATTGGTACCTACCTAAAAAGTGGCTTAAAAATGTCGTTGTCTCTGAGTAACCCCTCCAACGCCGAATCTAGTGAACCGATTTTGATGAAATTTGAAATGAAGGGGTACCTACCTATATCGAAAATCAAAAAAATCCAAAACCGGAAGCGGAAGTAAGACTGGTTTTTCATTAGCATACCTTTCAGCAGAATTTAAAAACTAAGAAAAAACGCTATGTAATTTGACAAACAATAATCAAAATCAGTAAGCAGGGGCAAGAGTGCTAGCAGTGTATAATGGGTTGCCTATATTCCAATGACAAAGTGGGCGGTCCATTTAACTTGCAATATGGTTATATTGCACCATAAAATATGGACTACACTGTATACGTATGTAGTAAGTAGTAATATAAATTGCTGTGTTATGTTTGAAGTTTAGAGCTTAAAATAATTATAATTAAATGTTAACCTACGTAAGTTAGTTTAATTGTTTGGTTTTTAAAGTTTACTTATATTTGATTCTCTAGTGTTAGATAAGTTGGTCAATTCTCTATTTTGGTTTCTGGTTTTATTAAATGGTTTCCTCCGATATAAAACGGTTGAATTTATGTCATTTCGTCAAGTTGATAAATATGAGATTGGATTAGAATCTAAAATAATACAATATGAATGGAAATTGTGTTTTTATGGGTGAATTAAAATGCGATTTCATTTTTTGTGTGGATTTAATTAAAAGTTGGATATTGTTGGTAACATCAGTTAATATGATTTTTTATTTTTTTGAATTAAGTTTACAAAATTTTGATATATTAAATTTAGGGCCAGTTTTACAATACAAGTATATGTATACCTGGAATAAGTTATACCCCCGAAAATTGTCATGGTTACAATTGTTAAAAGAATTGGAACCATGGCAACTGTCGGAGGTATAGCTTATTCCAGGTATATACTAGTATTGTAAAACCGGGCCTTAATCAACAAACCTAACAACCTGAGGTAACAGTACATATTTTATTTTGAGTTTAGCCGGAGCAAAATTATAAATTACAAAAAAAGTTGATTATTATTTTATAAGTTTTGATTTCATGTATCATTGTATTTAAAATCTTGCCTTAAACAACGTGAGGCTTTATTAAATATTTCAAATTTAATAGAGAAAAAACCGAGAAAAAACCATAGCAATATTATGATCTTTTTTTACTAATTATTGTTAACCATCGACCTATTTTTTTTAGCCCTAAGCACTTACAACACGAAGCTTGAAATTTTACATTTAACCGAACGATTTTCCATGAATAATTAACCATCTACTAGAACAATAAGTTACTGGGAATTTCTTCAGATTATTCAGAGGAAGCCTAAAAGCACCTGGTAATTTTAGGGCAGTGGATGTTTCGTCCCCGTAATGACAGTTAATCCTAATTTGATGAGAGTAATTTTTAAGCTGGATAGACGTTTCGTCCCCAAAGATAACAATTCATTATAACCGGCCAAGGTAATTAGGGTAATAACTTAATAAATTTGTTTTGTTTTCGATTTATGTTCTATTCAGCCAAATGATGAGAAAGTTCAAAAATTTTCAGATTATTTGACTAATAACTATATTGTAGAAGATTCACCATATCCCCTACATATATGGGCAGCAAAAACAGCTTCTAGTACGCGTAGTACCAACGCCTGCGAATCTTTTCACAGCTTCTACAACAATAGTGTTAATTGTGCCCACCCTAACATATTCATGTTCGTCGATTTTGTGAAATGTTATCAAAGTGAAATATACATTAAATTGTAGAGCACTAATAAATCTGATACACCTAACTCGGATACCCAAAAACGGGAACGTTATTTAAAGGCTAGAATAACTGAGTACGACAATAATAAAATATCGTGTCTTCATTTTGTAAAAATATCATCACATTATTTTAGTAATATTTTATAATACATTATACCGGGTGGCCGGTTTCAAAGGTGTACATAGGGATTTAACATTGTATTGAACGTTTCTGCTGATTCCTGCTCGCCAATTCAACTTACAGGAATGGTAATGGTATTAATTGAAAGGTAAAATGATTGCGCTTCAAATGGCGCTAATAATAAAATTAAATGTGCTATATTTATTTTAAAATAACGATTTAAAATTTTGCGATTTTTAAATATGACATGCCATGATTTTCAAATTTTAAAGCATTTGTCAAAAGTTTGATAATTTAGTTGGCGTAAATTAGTGGATTTCTGTAAATGACAACTAATTTAACAAAAATTTGAAAATCATGGCACGTCATATTTAAAAATCGCAAAATTTTAAATCGATATTTTAAAATAAGTATAGCACATTTAATTTTATTCTTAGCGCCATTTGAAGCGCAGTCATTTTACCTTTCAATTAATACCATTACCATTCCTGTAAGTTGAATTGGCGAGCAGGAATCAGCAGAAACGTTCAATACAATGTTAAATCCCTATGTACACCTTTGAAACCGGCCACCCGGTATGTACCTATAGAGATAACTAATAAATATCTAGAATTGTATGTAGGTATATGTTTCTTTGGGGACGAAATGTCAAAGGAGATTATCTTAAGTACCGGGGACGAAACGTCAATGGAACTTAACTTAAATATTTCGTACCCGGGACGAAACGTCAATGGAACTTAACGCTAATTACGTCTTCGGGACGAAACGTCCATCGCCCTAATTTTAGTTCATTGCAGCACGCCCAAACATTTATCTCTGAAGGTAGTTTCAAATACATCAACATAATGTTTTAATTTCAAAAGATCACTACAGCTAATAGCGATCGGTCACCGCCCTACATTTGTTCCAACAGTGAAATATCCTCGCCGATTTGTAAAGATGAGGTGTTATTATTGATGTCTTCATTTCTTTTTCTACAGCTTTAGAGCGACACTAACAAATTGCTACTGGAATGTAATGTAGTGTAGAATTAATATAAACATTATTTATTTTATGTCCAGGCCGTTGTTTTGTTGTGATTTATGGCCCTTAGTATGAAATAGTTTATCTTCAAATTAATGACTATTAAGAAGAAAGATATCCTACAATTTTAATTTTTTAGTAAAAGAATAGTAAATTAGAAATATTACAACGAGTGCTATTCCTATCACATAGTTAATAGTATATATATACAGGGTGTCTCTAAACCCAGTACCATAAATTTACCATCAGCCGCTTCCTGACGCAAAAATAAGTCGAAAATGTCTATGAAAATTTTGTCCTAAACCGCAGCATAAGGAAGCCACACGTCTTTGAAAATGGTGTTGAAAAAACGGAAAACAATTGCATTTTAAAAACGGGTTGAGATAAAAAATCGAAATTTTGCATGCAGTCTAACCTATTGAACGTATAAACAGTACGAACACTTACTGTAACTATTTTTATTTTAATTTATTTTTCAATAAATTAATTTACATACAAATCCAGCATTCTAAATTGATTTTGGTTAAACAGAAAAGCTGCATTTTATAGCGAGTTGAAACAATAGTACCTTTTTTGTTAATTAGGCAACAGGGAATACAAATCTCTAAACTAAAATGAAAAAAAAAACAAAAGGTTAAGAAAAACGGGTTACAAGAAAAAGGTGATAACCCCCATTCGCGCCGCCCCTAGTTAATTTACAAAAAAAAAATAGTAAAAAGGTTATACCTTTAATAGGCTGCCTGCAAAATTTCGATTTTTTTATCTCAAACCGTTTTTAAAATGCAATTGTTTTCCGTTTTTTCAACACCATTTTCAAAGACGTGTGGCTTCCTTATGCTGCGGTTTAGGACAACATTTTTATAGACATTTTCGACTTATTTTTGCGTCAGGAAGCGGCTGATAAATTTAAGGTACTAGGTTTAGAGACACCCTGTATATGCCTATATTGCGTAATAAATAGAATTCACTGAATAAATCGTATTCCCATTACAATTAAAATCCCAAAAACGGTAAGATGTCAGTGGTCAGTGAGGGTTAATCCAAATTAGTAAAATTGTCTAATTGCAAAATATTTATATTGTTGGATGCTCATTAATTTTGAAGACTTAGTATAAAGCATTTCTATCCGTAACATGAATATTAAGCTATTCTTCACTAATTACGATAACAGCAATATGTACTTGAATAGTTTAGGTTAACATAATGTTTGTTGAAATCTTTTAAAATTGCGTTAGCAACTAGCAATCTATCTAGCAAAGAGGAGCTTAAATATATGTACCTACCTAATTTGAATTTTTTCCAGTTCAGCGAGAACTGATTACTTTTTGATGGGGATTCTTTGATTTTAAATAAGCTATCAAAGGCTGCCTTCATCGCGATTACGTTTCATGACTTTATATTAGATATAGATACTCATTTATGTCGATATCTACAGTTATTTATAAAATAAAACGAAACGCGAAGACGTCAATTTCTTTTTGTAGTTAGTAGCTGCTCCTCAGGCAATTTAAATATCTAAAATGATTTATTTATTTGCAGAGATTGGAAACTGCGACTGTTATTTTACAGAAAAAGACATGACTTAAAAAGCATACTTTCTGCAAGAGATGGTTTAGATATTCCCATGGAGACGATGCATTTAATATTATTAATTATAGTAGGTACCTAATACCCACTATTTCTGAAATCGTCCGTGTTTCGTTCATTATTGAAACTTTTTTGATCAGGAAAATAAACTTTCCCTGGGATAACACAGTTAAATCCAGACTACGTTTTCAAGCGTTACTTTGTTAAAATCCATAATTATAGAAATACCTAATAAATATTAAATAAAATATCGATTTTAACTGGAAATAAGTTTTATTTGCTTTATACGTATTTCGGCATCAACAAAAGCGTAAGATATTTAATAATAAATGAATAGGGATTTATATAGCAACTGCTTGATTCCATTAAAGACATCTTCTATTCCAAATTTGCCAGTAAAGGAGAGATTAAGAGTTCAATTTACTCATTCATTAAAGGTATATGTACTACTGTTTTTTGTGCGTTTATAAATTTCAAAAACTTCTAAAATATTTAATTTATTTTTGTTATCAGAAAAGTGTAAAAATTTAATTGTATTATTTGATGTCAATGTGTGATTTTGTTCTAATAAATGTTTGGCATAATTTGATTTATGTGTACATTTGTATTTGTAACACCGAATATGTTCTTTTTGTCTAATACTGAAATTTCTAATTGTTTGACGATATAGACTGAATTACAATGTGAACAATTTAATTTATAAATACCTGATTTTAGCAAATCATTAGTTTTGTCTTTAGCATTGAAAAGAGAGTATAGAATATTTTTATTTGTTTTAAAAGTGACTATATTTATTGTTTTGTCCACGGCTACTAAATTATACATCGATTATTTATGTGTTTTGTTAAACATAAGACTACCCATAATAAATTGCCGTGAATTATGGGATGGGAGTGAATTATGGTACATAATTCACTCTTAGGTACGTCAAAATTACAAATGTCAAAATACAATACAATACCAGCAAACTTAAAGAAGTCATTTTCGCAGCTTCTGTTATATGCGGTGGTGTACAAGACATCTCGTCACTGTCGCTGTCCATTTTTAACTTTTTTAATACAAAATACTTGCAAAATCAAAATCTCGCGCACAGTATTAATTTTTTTACGTTTCTCGAATAACATCAAAAACAATTGCTGCCTTTGATATAGTAGGTACAATGTCATGGCTGATCAGATGAAGTTTTTAAAAAAATGTTTATGGTAATTATAATTTTTTACAAAAATTGTTGTTATTTAGTAATAGTCGTGGACAAAGTATAGTATTTAACTCGCATGTTATTGGCTATTATTCACTCCGGTTATTTACGAAACTCACCTGCGGCTCGTTTCGTAAATGTAACCGTCGTGAATAATAGCCATCCTAACATGCTCGTTGAATAATATACTATTATCCACAACCAGTATATTATAATGTCATAATTCCACTATTAAGAGACGTCTTATGATATTAATAAAACACATAGGTCTTATAATTAAAACAATGGTAAATCTATAGCAACGCGTATGACAAAAGTCAGTTCAAAATGTCAAAATAAAATTTTTCCAAAATATTAATTTAAAAACGCCACTTTCTGGTCTGTTTGTGGATAAAACGTTGTATTGCATACGTGTGTTAGTTGTATTTTATCCACTTAAGAAAATTAAATGCTCGAACTTCGTTCTCGCGTTTAAACATTCTTGCGTGGATAAAATACTACCTAAGACACTTATACAATAATAGTTATTTATTGTATAAGTGTCTTAGGTAGTATTTTATCCACGCAAGAATGTTTAAACGCGAGAACGAAGTTCGAGCATTTAATTTTCTTCAGTGGATAAAATACAACTAAGACACGTATGCAATACAACGTTTTATCCACAAACAGACCAGAAAGTGGCGTTTTCAAATTAATATTTTGGAAAAAATTTATTTTGACATTTTCAACTGACTTTTGTCATACGTGTTGCTATAGATTTACCATTGTTTTAATTATAAGACCTATGTGTTTTATTAATATCATAAGACGTCTCTTAATAGTGGAATTATGACCTTATAATACACTGGTTGTGGATAAATAACTATTATTTATAATTTTAGCAATCTTTTCTGAAATATTACCAAAATATGGAATTGAAACGTATGTTAATGTTTTATTAGAGTCATTAATAGAATAAACTTTTTGAATAGCTAATTTATATATTTTTTTAATTAACGTGTCAATAAGTGTAGTGTTTAATAAGCACTTATAACCATTGCTATATGCAATTTGTTTACTGCCTAATCGAAATTTCTCTATTGAAATTATTTTTATCTAGAGGAATAGTTAAAGCTCTATGTACTAAAGGTTGATAATTATGCTGCTAATTTATTTATGTATATTATGATGACAAGTGGTACCTGTGGACTGTGGTAATATCAGTTTGTGTAGGTTTCTTATAAATAGAGTATTCGAGTATGTTTTCTGAATTGATTTTTATGTTTAAGTTGGTTTAACTCCAAAAAGTGAATACTTAGATCCGTTTTGTTCAATTTCTAGTGTAAATTTAATTTTTTGATGTAAAGTATTAATAACAATTAAAAAGTCGTGAATGTATTCGAAAGAACTATTAGAACATGCTAAAATATCATCAACGTAACGAAACCAAAATACAATTTTATCTGATAGATTTGATTCAAATATTTGATGAAGCTATAACGCATCATCCCTGCTTTTTCACTTTCCATTACAATTTATTATTCCCATAATTGTTGTTTTCCTTAATTCCATTGGTTAATATACTGGGTGTTTTTAAAATTGCGGATACCGCACATACAGCCCGACTTTATTCTCAAAATGCCGATTAGAAAAATATAAAAGAACAGTGTCTTTTCTTCCCTAGTTTTTGAGTTATTCTAAGATTTCGATTCCATTTTTTATTCTTTGAAAAAGGCGGTAGATTTTAACAGTTGTTTATGGATTATGTATTTGGATTTTTTATAGCCTAACGCTATACCCTTATTCGGTTATCTTAAATACCTATAGTTCAGATTTCTTTTGGTATACTTATATTGCAAGATTTCATTGTAGTTGTAAGAAGGAAAACTTGCTCATAAATTGCATAATTTTAGATGCTAATAATTTGGAAAGCTAAATAGGTAGGTATAGTACTTTAGAACAAAATCGCCGACTTCTTCCACTATGACAACGAGGTCTGTGCACTAATTATCACAGTTCTACAGTCTACACGTTCTGTATGTTAATTTTACGCTGTAAGGTGCATCTGAAGTTCACAGGGTCACATAGTATTAATTTATAAATTGGTTGCATGCAAACACCAAGATTGTTAGTGTAGTGTTAATGCCTTAATGTCTATTAAAATAATAGCAAAGTGACAAAATATTTAAAGAATTGATTTAAAATAGCTACCCAGGTTAGAAATAACTATTTCGTCTTTATTTTAGGCAATAATTGTGTTATATACAGGGTGTTTGAAACCTACCTCACAAAAAGTGTAGTGCGCGAAAATGTCATAACATTTAATGCAAAAACTACTTTTTGATTTCTTAATATATTTCCTCCCACGTAGAAAATTGTTCCTGAAAAGGTGTTACCTAATTTGGTAACGTTGCATAGACTACACAACTATTAACAAACTTTCAGTACCCAAAAAAAAATAACAATGGACCATAAAATCAACAGAAAATATCGCAAAAGACAAAGGCTATTAATTCTAATATTGGACAAAAGCAATTTTTCCCTAACGTAGTTAATAAAAAAGATATTGTAGATGTTAATTCTTGGCTTTGGGGGATTAGGTATTACAAGAAAAGTACCCACTGCAGAAAAAATATTAGGTAAATTTTGCGAACCACTATTTTTGTGCGGTCGTTTTAAAACACCCTGTATAAAAGTGAATTTATTAATGCGTTAAATTTTTTTGCGGTGTATTTGTGAGTTTAGTTGCATTTTTCTACTTTGTCATGGAGACACATATGAAATCAATTTCCAAATATGTTGCAGCAGTGGTTCGTACGGTTCGGCGAACCTGAAAGACGTTTTGGACCGGTGAGTTGCCGCACGCACAAGATATGTATTATCTGAGTAGGATTGGACATTAATAGTTAATAATGTGAATGTAATTACTAGCAGCTTCATCAATCAGCCGCTTGTCACTCGATCATAACTCGAACCCATTAATGTCCCTGGATGAACGCCTCTTAAAACAGAAATGGACTAACCCGAGGACTAACCCTTTTTTATTCGCCACATGAACTCACGATCTGATCAAAACTTCCCATTTTATTAATTAATTGTAAGTTTACGAATACGATTCCAAATTATCTTTGAATTTCGTCAAATTACTTCGACAAAGGTTGTTAATTCTAATATTGAACTAAGGTAGGTTTTCCATAACGTAATTAATAAAAAAGATTTTTTAGATGTGAATTCTTGCCTTTGGAGGATTATTATAAGATTATTATTATATTAGTGCGGTCGGTTCGAAACACCCTGTATTCCTTATTCTTAAACTAATTATGACGTAAACCAAGCTGCACACAGTATTCTAAACTGTAACGCAGTTACAATAATTTGGATCTACATGCTTTGATTTCGTTGGAAATTTGGCTATATTGTATCGTACCTAACCAACCTAATTTAGGGGTTGCACTCCTCACTCTATTAGGATATAACGTAGATGTAGCAACTATGTGCACGTATTGAACGGTAATAACATTAGGGCTGTAGGCGGTCTGAGATGGAGTTAACTAACCGCGATATCACATCAAAGCGACACATGCATCTATTTGGAGGAAGATTCCACTCGCACCCCTACTTGGAACCCCTCTGTTAACATGATATTACTAAATATCTACCAAGCTGTTGTATGATTGGTGTACGTACGTAACTTACTATTTAATTTTACGAATTTTTAGCGGGTAATTTTGTGTAGTATTATTGCAATGCTTTAATACCAAAATTATCTGTTATGTAAATACATAATACAACTCTTTTACTACAAAGTGTTTAAGAGGTATCCCAGTTTGTGCCTTTATGGAAAGTTTAGATTTTACATCCCCTTTGCAATATTTTTTGCATACCGGCAATTATAATCGATTTGATATCATTTCTGGTTTTAAGAAATTTGTTAATAATAAGTAGGTGCTTATTAGTTATTAGACATAATGGCCGTTTTCACCAACGTTTCCTAAACCAGTACCTACGCAGGTATTACCTAGAGATAGGTAATTCCTAAACAGATGCGTAAACTTTATCCGTTTTCATCAGCCAAACCGTTGCTTATGTAGGAATTTCTTACAGAGGTAACCGATGTTATATCGCAACGTCGCAAATGACAGTAGTTCGTACATGATTTAGATAGTTTTCTCGTCCTTGACAGATTGTGAGTACGACAGGTGGATGCACACCATACCATCACTGGTATATGGGAAGCTTTAATATCATGAAAATTTTCTAAATTGAGAAAATGTCTGTCTGTGGGTGGTGTGTGTGTATGTGACGCCTCTAACGCAAAAACTAGTGAACCAACCGATTTTGATGAAATGAAGGGTTATATCGAAAATCCATCGACAAAAAAATCTGAAACCGGAAGCGGAAGTTAGACATGTTTTTTTGGTAGCATTTTTCTCAGAAGCAGAATCTTGAACATCTGAGTAGCAAATATGAAAGAAGACCATAATTCAAGAGAGATATAGTTTTACCGGACTCTCTAACTTCAAAATGTCGGTCGATATGAATTTTTCAAAATTTTGACCACCACGGTGATTTCCTCGTCTGATGTACATGCGTCGTATCTATCTAAATTTTCAATGAAACGCCCTGCACGCATGTTGAAAAAAAACTAAAGAAAACTTAAAACATGTTATAAATAAATTCTTTATAGGTGGCAGCTTTCAAAACTCTCTAACAAAAACGCATGAACAGCAACGTCAAACAAGATAGGCAATGCCTACCGATATGAGACAACGTCAAATGGGTTCCTAAAGTTACGCACTGCTTATCTTATTTACGAACTCGATTGTGCTTCGTGAAAACCAAATTGCAGTTAAGCAGTGCCTAACCCTTAATATAAGCAATTCTTATGTAGGCACCAGTTTAGGAAGCGTTGGTGAAAACGGCCAATAGTTTCCTAGGTGTCGCGTCAATTGGACGCGTCGATAGAATAATATAATAAGTTTCGGACGCTCCATGCAATATTGTAGATTGAAAAGTGCATAACAGGTAGAGTAATGAAAGAATAAAAAATAATAAATAAATGATTTATAAAGTATATATGTAGTATAATAGCTATTTATGATACAAGTGTGAAAAGTGCATGTTTAAGGCACGCATATGAACATTTGCAGAACGAGCGTAGCGAGTTCTGCAATTCATATAAGTGCCTTAAACGCAATTTTCACACGAATATCATACAAGATTTTTTCTCTACGAACATTCCAATATTAACGTTTTTAAATTTTGAAGTTTCCTTGAATAATAATTAATTCTATAAAATATCAAAGTGTACCTACGTCTGATTCCGAATTTGTGTAATCAAACTATCTAAGAAATTACTGTAACTAAGGTAATGAAAGTATGTTTTTCTACTGTTTGTTTATACACAAAATTGCTTTTTTACTAAAGTTTCAACAATTTTTATTTATTGTGAGTTTATGTTTGTGGTTTCTGTGAATCAAATAATATGAACAGCAGTAATTTAGATGCCGAGAACAGTGACAGTGTTGCGTCCGATGTAGAAGAGTCTGCAAGACTGGCAATGGATGCATTATTACCTGCGAAGTCCAGAGCCCAATATGAAACTGCGTATACACGATTTGAAAAATGGTGCGATGAGAAGAGAGCGAAGCACCCCACAGAAAACGTTTTGTTGGCATATTTCCAGCAAAAATCAAAAGTTCAGAAACCGTCGTCACTCTGGAGCCAATACTCAATGTTGAGAACGATGCTATCTAAGAATAAAAACGTTGATATTAGCAGGTATAACAACCTAATTGCATTCTTAAAAAGACAATCCGAGGGATATAGAGCCAAGAAATCTAAAGTATTGACCAAAGAGAATATCGAAAACTTTTTAACAAAAGCGGATGATCAACATTTCTTGATGATGAAGGTATGTCTAATCTTATAAAATAAATACCTAATAGTTTACTTAAAGTGATTTCTTTTCAGGTTACGCTGATTATCGGAATTGCAGGAGGATGTAGGAGAGACGAGCTAAGTCGCATGTTACATGAAGACGTCAAAGATAAAGGAGATGTTTATCAGATTGTGATACCCTGTACCAAAACAAAATGTTCTCGAGAATTTGTAATTACTTGTGGAAATGTTGAAAGAATAAACTTGCTGGAAATTATTCGCAAATACGTTCGTCTACGTCCTCCGCAAACTGACCATCGGAGATTTTTTCTTGCATACAGAAAAGGTCAATGCATCAAACAACCCGTTGGAATCAACACATTTGGTGCTATACCCAAGAATATAGCTTTGTTTCTTGGATTGCCCGATTCTTCCTGCTACACTGGACATTGTTTCCGGAGGTCATCGGCATCGTTATTAGCAGATTCAGGAGCAGATATTTTGACGCTCAAACGTCACGGCGCTTGGAAATCATCCACCGTGGCCGAAGGGTACGTAGAAAATTCTTTAGAAAATAAGCGGAAAACAGCTATAAAAATCTTGGGGGAAAAAGAAATAACTGGTAGACAGCCACTTGAAGAAGTTGGAGATAAAATTATCATCGATAGTTCAATTTCATCCCATCAGCTGTCGTCCGGAATGAGTTTGAATAACTGCACCAACTGCATTGTAAATATATATAATAAGTGAAATGTTAATTGTTAATAAATTTGGATTTGATTATTTATCTTATAAATTTCTTTTCGCACTAGTGCGAAATCCAAAGTTGTTTTCGCACTAGTGCGATAAACTAACGTTTGTCAAATTGAAATGACAATCGAAAAGTTTGACTTTTCGGCGGTGAGTGAGAAAAAATATTATACACTTTTCAATCTACAACTAAATGAGATGTGTGAGCGTATTGTCGTCAGTGTTTGTTGCAATAGTATGAGCATAGTATTAGACTAATGAGTCTCCCTAACGATATTTCTATAAGTACTACCTACCTCATTAAAATAAACCTAATATAATAGTCAACAGTTCAAGATCGCTATTAGCATTTTCTACTTAATAATTTTATAATAGTTATTTGTATACCAAGTCCACGAAATGGGTCTTTATCGTACCGAGAGAAAATCACTGTCGCCGAGACCGCTTGTGGACGAGGAAAGACAATCTCGAGGGCGCTAAAAAATTTCGCGGACAAGGTAGGTACCTATACACAACATTTTTTGTGCCACCGTTAAAAATGTGTAATTACAAATGTTATTGCTTTTAGAAAACGAACAGCTTAATTCATTATAAGTAGAAAGACGGCTATCAATAGGCGCGTTACTATGGAAATAGCGTAAATAAAACAATTACTTTTACTTTAGCGGCCGTTGCCTGAACAGCGGCCGCGAAATTGGATTTCGCGTCCTGTATTGCGTACGCGAAACGTTCATTTTAAAAATATTTTTTATTGTTTACTATTTCATTACTTAAATTTACTTTATACCTACGACATACATATGATCGTCATAATTACGTCCGCTAGTACAGAGTCTTCATTAAATACTGATACCCACGTTAGTTTGTGCACGTGACCACAAAATATAGCCAACCCAGTTGGTAAACTTTTATCCATTAATTCCCAAACTGATTGTATGTAGAGTTCGTGACAAATGTTTTTACCAGTATTATACCACTGAAGCCACTTTTCTGAAAAATATAAGAGGTAACATAACGCCGTTTTTATAGTTTTACCAAGTTTTACATAGGTATGTTGGTAACGTTGTTAACTAAGCCAATTTAAATATAACAAAATGTTAAACTTCTCAGTAAAGCGGGTTAAAGTGGTATCTATAAGACTGGTGGAAACATTTGTCACTGACTGTACGTAAATTAGGACAGACTTATTATAAAACAAATAAAACAACTTCACTGAACTATCAAATTGACAGCAGTTGACTTAGTTTAGTTACCAAGAGTACCAATCCTGAACTGATCTAAATCTGAATCTCCCAAGGCCAGTGCGGATCAAAAGTCACGTGTATAAGGTTGATTGTAACTTTAGGGCGAGTGGATTTGCTCGTTTATTATTGATAATAGAAAAAAATGTTTCATATAAGAGTTATTCAAGTTTATGTGGCGAGTATTTTGGAGGCACTCACAAAAATGGCCGACTTCCGGTTTTAACAGAAGGGCCGTGATTTTACTTTTTTTAAATACAACACCCTGTATATTTTATGCTAGTTCGATTACATGATAAAATCTCTTTAATAAAACATAACACAACCATATACCTAGCGTTAATAATTACAGACATAATTTAAATTATATCAAGGTATCTGTTACCAGTATCAACTATTCAAAAACAATTGCGATTGATGTTAGCAGGCCGTTGTTAAAATGACAAACGCAGTACACAAACCTGTAATAATTTATTGTCACAATAAAGTTAGTGGGACTGATAAAGTCAGAGATAATTACTTTTACTTAAAATGAATCTTTACACGAATGACGAAAAAGTGAATATGCTAGAAGTACATATTTTGTGCAATAAAAATTCTGCACGCGCTGCTGAAATGTACCGAAATCTATATCCTAATAGTCGTCAACCTCACCCCCGGACTTTTTTAAAATTAGAAATGAAGTTGCGTATTTCTGGAAATTTTTCTAGTCTGCGTAGGCGCAACGAAAATTTGGAACGAGAATATCCCAATGAAGATATCGTGCTGGCACATTTTAGAGAAAATCCGTACTGTTCAATAAGGCAAGTTTCTCATGATACAGATATACCGTATCACACTATCTGTAAAATTTTACGAAAGCATAAATTAAAGCCGTGGAAAATTCAGTTAGTGCAAGGTTTACACGGAAATGATAATCAAAGACGTCTGTTGTATTGTAATTGGCTGATAAACGAACATTTAGGAAATATTGCCAATACAATCTGGACAGATGAATCCAATTTTAGCGTTAATGGAAGATTCAACCGGCATAATATGCATTATTGGGACGATATAAATCCACGACAAGTGCGACAGACAAGATTTCAGCAGAGATTTTCAATAAATGTGTGGATGGGAATTGTGGGGCAGCGAATATTAGGGCCATATTTTTATAATGGTACATTGAATTCTGTAAGGTTTTTGGAATTTTTGGAAAATGAATTCATGGATTACGTGGAGGACTTACCACTAAATGTTAGAGTAGGTCTATGGTACCAGCAAGATGGGACCCCGGCTCATAATTCTCGCATAGTATCGAATTTTTTACAAGAGACATTTGGAAACCATTACATTGCCAATCAAGGTCCTATCAGGTGGCCACCTAGATCACCTGATTTAACACCGATGGATTTTTTTGTTTGGGGGTATTTAAAAGACATGGTGTATCAAAGAACTTCGAGAAATTTGCAGGAATTACAAGATAGCATTGTAAATGCTGTAAATACTATTACACCTGAAATGCTTCAAGATGTACAAAGAAGTCTTATTCGAAGATGCCGTTTTTGTATACGAGAAAATGGTGGTCACTTTGAACACCTTTTAAATTAAATTCTGTTATTACAGCCGTAGTCAGTTAAGGTAGTTAGGTATAGGTACTTACAAATCTAGAAGTTACATGTTGATAGAAAAATATTATTAATTACAAAGTCGTGCGTATTATGTTATTTATTCATTTGAATTAGAAAAGTTTAAAATGACATTATATTAAATGTTTGAGTATTGCGTGTTTGTGATTTTCTTACAATAACTTTAACAACGGCCTGCTAAGATCAATCGCGATTGTTTTTGAATAGTTGATACTGCTAACAGATACGTTGATATAATTTAAATTATGTGATATGTCTGTAATTATTAACGCTAGGTATATGGTTGTATTATGTTTTATTAAAGAGATTTTATCATGTAATCGAACTAGCATAAAATATACAGGGTGTTGTATTTAAAAAAAGTAAAATCACGACCCTTCTGTTAAAACCGGAAGTCGGCCATTTTTGTGAGTGCCTCCAAAATACTCGCCACATAAACTTGAATAACTCTTATATGAAACATTTTTTTCTATTATCAATAATAAACGAGCAAATTCACTCGCCCTAAAGTTACAATCAACCTGATACCATATACGGCGTCGTTTTCCTAGGAAATCAAAGTGAACAAGAAATGTCACCGCCGCACAGTGGTCAATATCTCGATTTTAGCGGAACGAAATACAAAATTTGATATTTAAATTAAAAGACAGTTTACGTAATGATTGCCAGAGGCTTGTTATTTTCAAAGCAGTTAGTTTTAAGAGGAATTTTTGCAATGATAATCCCTTCGGCAGGGTAGTTGACACGGTTTACTTTAGTCTTTAGTTTACAATCTCAGCTGGTCAATTAAATTATGTATTTATACAAAACTATGGTCAGACATATGACAGAATATGGCAGATTTTAGGTAGTAAATAGAAACGTAAAAATCGGGCGCCCGGCTTGTCCCAGAACTCCCAGAGCCTATATAAATACGAGCCCTAGACAATTGTCTTATTTGTTTAGGCCTAAGTTCGGCCCTATCGGGCCAGATTAACAACAAACGATCTTACAAAATGTTTCATTGTAAAACAATATAAAACAGTTGCACAATGTATCAATACTGTATCAACTTGAAAATTGCCCACTGTGCGCCGCGCCCGCCGTCGTTCAGTCATCGCTATCCCAAAAAATCGGAATTCAATATTTTATGATTAAATAGAGAGTAGACCTTTTTTACTAAATTCAAATTATATAAAGGTGATCACTGATCAATAATAATAATAATTGGAATAATTAATGCCAACCATATAAATATTAAGATATCGACTATGTGATAGATGGTACAGATCAAATTAAAAGTTATTTACAACTCAGCAGCTTTCTTGTCTTCTTGAATTAAAGATCTTGCTTTAATTGAATGGATCGCTTTAGAGAATTATTCAATTTGTAGTATCATTCTTCAGATTCCAGATTTGGAGGTTCAATTTGCTGTAAGGTCTCGACTTCAATATTGTTGGCTTGGTCTTGATTAGTATACCGTATCTTATTGTTTTTCATCTTGTCAGTCTTGTGTTATAATAATTACCACATCCTCGTTTTCATTAATGAAAGTATTGTTTTTGATGTAACCGGATCATTTGCTGTATAATGATTAGAAAAACAAAAATTGAAATTGGCGTGGGCATATAACAGCAAATACCGCCGTGTGAACGAACGGTAGAGGGTTGGTAGGAGGCGCGGTGCCTTCAGTTTAGTTTAGACAATAGGTAACTAATGATGTTTGGAGTGGCGGCTACTTTGCGAGGCCGCTTTGTGTTGCCGCGCGGGAGCCGTGGACTATTAGGCCCCCATCAAGCCACAATGGCCAGTCAGAGTCGACTGTAATTAATTAATGTCGACACACAAAACACTCGGCGCGATAGAGACTAAATTAAACTCATTTTCATCGGAGTAGGAATGCGCTGCCAGCAGGGTTGCCCACAATTGAAGGACTTATCCGGCCCAGCCATGAATCGCTTAATTGAACTCCTCAGCTTTAGAAGAAACTTATTACTGAATAGTTACGTGCTATAATTTAGGAAATCCCGTTTTCATTAAACGTGTTGTTGAATTATTTAAAATTGATGGTAAAATACTTTTCTATAGATACGAAATTGGTTAATCAAACCAAGTGAACTTAGTGGTAAATCATCAACATGCAACCATTCTATGTTTCTATCCAAATACTTCCAAGTTTGTTAGAAGCTTTCTACATAATTATTATAATTTACAACTAAGGAACTAATAACATCAGGAAATTGCTGTTAACTGTGTTTCTGGATTCTGGTCATATAAATGTTTTTTAGATTGGGAGTAGGTACAACAGCTTTGCTACAAATAACAAGAGTTTGTGAAGAACGAATAATGGAATAACTTCTCCCACGACACGTTTCACGTAACTTACTTGATTACTTCCTTCTTAATTGCCAAACAACCACATCATTTTAGTGTGAGATACAGGATACAGTATAAGTATAACCTCTGTATAAAGTGACCACCCAAGGGACTGGCCTCACTTTAGGCAGGTGATCACCTTAGGGAAAATACATTTCAAATGTCATTTGTAAAAGAATGAATGTTAAAAAATGTGAAAAATGATTTTTTTTAACCAAGTGCCTTTTACACTTTTGGAATTTGGAATTCTTATAAAATGCGAATCATACCCAATATAGTCACTCTAGAAACAGACGAATTGGCAGGACTTCTTAAATGTGGGCAATGGTCACAATAAGCAGGTGATCACTTTATGGAGAAAAAAACACATTTAAAAGATAGGGTTTTGACAGGGACCGGACTAAAGTGGTCCTTTAGATAAGTGGTCACATTTACAGGTTCTACTGTAATTTGTTCTTCAATTCTTCATACACAGTACAGGGTGACCGAGACAACATGATGTAGGTATTAGCTTAAAAGATACGAGATACCTACGACGTCAGTTACTTAGAGGTAGAATAGTTAGATACCTAGGTATATGACATGTTCTAGAGCAAACTCAGAATCGAATGTTGTGTTTTTTAAAGCAAAAATATAAAATGGCTTCAATCCAAGGAAAACTACCTACTAGAATCCGTGATGTGTTGATAGGAGGCGTTATAAAAATCTCCTGCAGAGTTTATGTGCCATTTTTGAAACACCCTGTATTGCGAGTTGTACCAACACGAACTTATATTTAAAATTTACTGCCATTAGTGGTTAAAAAATGACTTCTCCCTGGGGGCCGTCATGATGTGCACTTTGCCGTAGCGGGAAATTCAAAATAAAATCAGTCATATTTATATTATGATTGTTTTTAATAATACTTACTGTAATCCTATAATTTTAAGGTATATAAGTAAAAATAAACTAAATTGTCCAAACTTAACCCAAAAGAATATTGTAAATAGAGATTGATGGTTTTGTCATCGCGATAAAACCACGGAACCACTAGATGGGGCTACTAAAATTCCACAATTTTCAGATGTTATATCTGAATTTATATTAAATAGGTTACTAAAATATCGTGCCCACGAACTGTATAAGGCAAAATTCCCTAAAAAGTGCATATCATGAGGATCTCCATAGTGGGGTCATTTTCTTATGCCCGGTTTCTGGAAACAAATTTATGAAACCCATAACTTATGTATTCCATAAACAGCGAATAAGGCGCTCAAATTTCGTATAGGCCAATTAGCGCCCTCCACGAGGATCACGTGATACGTCATGGACTGCCTTTGCCTTATTGACTGTTTATGGAATACATAAGTTATGGGTTTCATAAATTTGTTTCCAGAAACCGGGCATTAGTAGTTTTTAGGCCGAATTGCACTTAAATAATAAGCGTCACTTAAAAGTTTAATTGCCATGGATACAATTCTTAGTGACAAATTGTATGCATGGCAATTAAACTTTTAAGCCACGCTTATTATTTAAGTGTAACCGGTGCAATTGAGCCTTAGTATTGTGACCAAACAAACAGCAGTCCATTTTAAATATAAGTTCGTGGTACAAGTACCATAATTTATATGAATGCGGTATTATATTAACATAAAACTTTGAATACAAAAGTATAGTAGTAACGTATCAATTTAATAGATAAAGAAATTTGTGATTTTCCAAAAAGTTATAGAAACGTCTACGCATTGTATATTTTGTACATTTTCCTGTTGTAAATTAGTAATATGCTTTATAGTTCCCTTTTACTTATTTCGAGAGTTAAAAACACAAATTTTACAGAAATTCTAGTTCCCTGTCAAGATGACAGAAGGATTATATTTGTAGACTGTTGTTAGTAGTTGTAGATTGCTTTTGTAAAGTTTTACGTAAACTAAAACCTCACACATGATGGAACTAGAGTACAAACACATATTTTTTAAGTACCTAATCATTTATAGTATAATCACATTTTTTAAAGTTGCGCCTAGCATAAAGACAATAATTAGCAATAAAAGTATTCATTAACTTAAAAAAATACTTTTATCCAAGTACCTAAAAAAATTATTTTATCTCATCGGAAGCGTTTAAAAAAGATTTGATTGTGCCTATACATAGAGAGTTGTGTAATCAGATTTTTTTTTGAATTTGAGATAACTAAAGAACTATTTGGTAAAAAATCTAGTTTTTAATTCGAAAGTATGCGGAATGGAATAATTTCTAATTGAAGGCTTTCAACTTTCAAAATTTTGTTATAGAAATAAATAAATATTAAATAAAATATCGATTTTAATTGGAAATAAGTTTTATTTGAAATTGCATGTAGTAATGGTTTTATAACACTACACTTATTGACACGTTAATTAAAAAGAAAACTTACTATAAATTAGCTATCCAAAAAGTTTATTTATTTTCGGTGGCGATGTAAAAGTGTGAATTCCGTCCCTATATTCTGCAAATAAATACAACGACTCTGGGATGCTATTAACTAACTGGTATTAGATCTAACAGTTTTGATTAATAAAACTCTCAATTAATTTATTGTAATACCTAACAAAGTATAAAACGCTATGAAAATGCGTCTACAAGAAGACCAACAGCTTCAACGTTGGCTTGTATTTAAAATTAAATTAATTTTTGTTTTTAGTTCTTGATAAAATTTGCGGATGTTGTAACTAACTAGCAAAGTTTACAAATCTTATCTAGTTAATAATTGAAATGAATTACGTACAAATAGGAAAGTAGACAGACACTTTTAGGCATCCCATACTCAGTTAAAAGAACAAGAAAAAAATATTTATATTCCCACTTTCTTATTATCAATATCTAACATAATTTAAGAAATAAAACTAGAAAACATCAGAATGCTCCTTTCAATAAAAGGTGAAGTAATTTATCATGTTTGAAGATGTTTTGAAAGTTCTCTTAACTGATATTGAGTGATTGCTTAAACAATACATAATTTCTTTCACCTACGCAAGAAAGCCGCTTACAAAAGAACAAATTTCCCAAACGAAAATGCTACTATTAAAGACGCACATGGAGTGTGCTTAATTTACAAACTGCCATTTCAGATAAAATCTGACATTAAGTCAGTAGCCCCGATACAAAGCGGTTCAAACAACAAAGGGGTTTACCACAATAGCGCATTATTAATCGAACCTTTCATAAAAAGTAACAAATTAATATTTTAGCTTACAAAAACTTTGCCGAAAAAAACTACTAATGATTGGATGTAAGCATTTAAAAAATTCCTCGCTCAGGCAATTCATAAAACCGAAGCTTGGCATCCATTGTGCAAGCCAAGAATTAGCGGTTCCGTTGACGGCAATCGTTAATTACTTATAGGTACCTACTTACTTGCAAAGAACATTTTGGATCATTTGAATAAGTCGCTCAAAGTAATTATTTCTTTAGTATAAATGTAGGTGTGTAAATTAATTCAGTTGACTGAGTAATTGCCTGTACCTCCATTTAAAAATTACAATATCACATATTTGACCATCAATCACACTTTCAGTTGGGAAATTGGTTTGTAAATTTGGTACACTGATGAAAGGTGGTTGTTTTTCAATCTTTGGAAGTTCAACCTTCTTTATCGATGGGTATAAATAACAAATTTTTGAATATCTTTTACTTCTGTCGTACTATACGAGAATGAGAATTTACCTGACCCGACGTCTACTGCAGTAGGAGGCCACATCATTATCTAAACCTAAAGAATTACTTTCATTCATGAATTTTTTAGATGTTTTAGGGTCGAATTCAGAGACGTCATTTAAGGAGCGCTCACATTAAACTTACCCTTAACTCAAACTCATCCTTAAATTCGGTATTCATAAACATACAGGGTGATCATTTGAAAACGATCAACCCCCAATATCTCGGTGCACAAAGCTTTCTAAAGAAATCGCCGAGACACGTCAACAATATTAATGAGGGGGACATATTTTTACATAAAAGTTACATAACACGTTTTATCCCCCCACCCTCCAGAGCCTCCTCCTCAAAAATTTTAAATGGCAAGGGGGGTTATGTGATACCTCATTTGAAAGGCCTTTGGATTACCTACATTTTGACGTTTTGCTTTTTAAAATCGGTTGATTCGTGTTTGAGATATTAAGGGAAAAGTGTTTAAGTTTATTAAAACAAAAGGGAGCTTTTAAAACGCATAGCAGGCTGTGCATTACTGGATGTTTTTATTGTCACTACTTGTCAAAGTGTTTGGCAATAATAATTGTTGATGTTCGTTTACTTTACTTTACTTTACTTTAGTTCTTCGGTCACACTGATTTTCGGCACCGTAAATAAAAATAATTTCAATCTTTCAGCTAACGTGTAAACCATTTTCTAAATTTCACAAAAATCTCCAACCCCAAAGTAAAACACTCACAAACACTGTAATCATTGTAATATTAAATTTGCACAAACGTCAAAACATCATTTAATTGTTTCTGCACAGCCTGCTATTTTGTTTAATTTTTATATTTCTTTAAATTTCTGAAAAACAAAACTGACAATAAAAACATCCAGTAATGCATTATGACAACAGCCTACTATGCGTTTTAAAAGCTCCCTTTTGTTTTAATAAACTTAAACACTTTTCCCTTAATATCTCAAAAACAAATCAACCGATTTTAAAAAACAAAACGTCAAAATGTAGGTAATCCAAAGACCTTTCAAATGAGGTATCACATAACCCCCCTTGCCATTTAAAATTTTTGAGGAGGAGGCTCTGGAGGGTGGGGGGATAAAACGTGTTATGTAGCTTTTATGTAAAAATATGTCCCCCTCATTAATATTGTTGACGTGTCTCGGCGATTTCTTTAGATAGCTTTGTGCACCGAGATATTGGGGGTGGATCGTTTTCAAATGATCACCCTGTATAAGTCACTCATTTGTGCCTTAAAATTAACTACTTTTTGAGTAACATTTGAGCAAAACTTAAGGAAGATTAGCAGGTCCCTTAATCGTTACTACAAATTTACTGAAAATTTTCTGTGATTGCTACGCATTTCTTATATTATTTGTGCTTGACATAACGACGCATTCAAATTTTTTCTCAACCGCAAAGCTTATTCTCAAAATGAGTAGAGAATTAGTATAGAGAATGCGGTTTAAAATAAAGTGTGATTTTCATTTTTGTCGGGTCCCGCACAAAGGGTGGTCATTTTTATTAAGTTCAATTTCAAGATATCTCAGATCAGATCAGAAAATTGATTTTTTTGAATTCAAGTAGGTCGATATAGCAAATTATCCTCTAATTATAATTGTGGTATAAATTTTATTCAACGATTGTAATGCAACTGAATTAGACAGGAAAGTTTTCGCCTCTAGCCTTGCGTTACAATTTTCTAAGATAGCTAACAAATTTTAATTATATATTAGTAATATTAAAGCTTTTTACATTGCGAGAGAATATTATTATTATTATTTACTAGTAAGCAGGCGGTGAGGCCAATAGCGCTTACCTAGGTCTAGGTTTACATTAAAACTGTAAAGTAAATTCGTACTTATAAATTATAACAAACTTAATAACAATGACCAAAGCAAAAGAAAAATTTATTGTTCAGAAATAGTTTGAACTTGAAGAACGGACGACGGTATTGATATCATTATTTTCGAAATGAAGATTTTCGCGGAAATAAGGTCTTTGGATCTTCAGGAAGCCAAAAAAGTGGTTTAGAAAAATTGTCTGTCTGTGCGTATACAAGGTGCCTCAAATGAAGTAGGATAGTATGGGTATCTTGGTTATTATTGAAGATAGAGGTTTCGTTAAATGGGCAATGTTTTCCAGTTTCTCATGCTGATTCATATCCCGATTAGAAAAATTACAAATTTTCAGTCGTTCAATTGTTATCTTGAAAAAACTGAAAAGTGTGTATTTTTTAAAGTGGAATATTTACGTAATTTTAATATTTATGGAAAAAAGTTTCAAATAAAAGTTACTATTTTAGGTTCGATTAGCCCAATTTAAAAACGTTATTCAATTTTTTTTTCAAACTGGTGGTTTTCAGGATATTGATAGGAACTTTCTTATTTTAAATGGGCGCCATTTTGTTTTTGTACATAAATGGATTGCAGTTTACGATGTATAGGTATACTCTGTTTTTTCTCTTTATCATTCAAGAGTGCCGTGATTTTTATATAGTTTTATAGTGTAGGTATAGACTGTGGTAAAGACAAAAGACAAAAAATTACTAGTGTCAAAATTGAAATTGTCATTCTTGTAAGAACGTGATTCTTGAGGTTTTATTTTGAAAAATGCCAAAGCAAAAGGTTATTCCTTTAGAAAGAAAACGCAATGTGTTTCAGTGTGTCAACAATATGACGACAATTGATTACAAGTGACGTTTCCACCAGTGACTTTAGTAACTTTTCTACACTGTTATAAAAATATCTAAAGTTGACTTCGCCTACTCTGAATGATAAAGAGAAAAAACAGAGTATAACAACCTATGTTTAAATAAAGTTTTACACTGAATTTACTGATGTTTTAATTTGCAGTCGAGTTAGCCATGTAAAACTTTCTTTAAACATAGGTTGTTATACATCGTTGAAATCGGAAAAAAAATGCAATCCATTTCTGTAAAAAAACAAAATGGCGCCCATTTCAAATAAGAAAGTTGCTATAAATATCTTGAAAACCTCAATTTTGAAAAAAAATTTAATAACGTTTTTAAATCGGGCTAATCGAACCTAGTAACTTTTATTTGAAATTTTTCTCTATAAATATTAAAATTACGCAAATACCTATTGCACTTTTTAAAAATAAGCATTTTTCAGTTTTTTCAAGATAACAACTAAACGACTGAAAAATTATAATTTTTCTAATCGGGATATGAATCAGTATGAGAAACTGGAAAACATTGCCCATTTAACCGAATCTCTAACTTCAATAATAACCAAGATACGCATACTATCCTACTCCATTTGAGACACCCTGTATATCGAAAATTCATCGACAAAATAAGCTTTTCAAAAACATCCGAAACCGGAAGCAGAAGTTAGACATGTTTTTGGTAACATCTTTTTCAGAAGCATAATTTTGCAAATCTGAGTAGCGGATATGAAAGAAGACCATAATTCATGGGAAACAGTTTTTTACTGGATTCCCTAACTACAAAATGGCGCTTGCTATGAATTTTTCAAAATTCTGACTTTAACACCCCACAACTCAAAATCAGGCATCTGATCAGGTTCAGGAACAACTGGTTTGAAAGCTCTTTGGCGGTACTATACCATGAAGAAAAATTAATTTAGAAAATCCAAATACGGTCTCAAGCTCAACGGCGCGGCGCTCATTCAAATAATTGTAACTTTTCGAAAAATTATTACAAAAAAACTGGCCACACGACTTTGTTTAAATTTTCTACACTTATGCAGCTTGGTACCTATTAGATACATTTTCCCTTTTTGATGAATGCTAGAATTTCATACTTTCCGTGTACGAGGTTTTGAAAATTGGAAATTGATGCTCCTTATTAGTCAAAATATGAAAAAAAATTTAATTAATATACCTATAACTATAACCAACTATAACCTAAATGTTGTTCAGTATACACGGTTATTCAAATTCGAGGCTCGCCATGAGCCATCTCGGACAGAGATGGATCGTCAGTCGGTAGCGATCATCCGGCTTGGCGTACTACCTCGAGAAGTAAATACTGTTAAATACCATAAACGAAATAGTTAATTTTTAGTATGGGAGATTCCAGGGAAGTGCTCAAGGTTTAGTGCTAACGTCCACTTTTTTTTCATTCTATAGATTTTATAACAGAATTAAAACCCTAGAACCACAAAAAGTTTAGGAAGCCTAAACGCGTTTCGGGAACTACGTTCCCATCTTCAGTAGACTGAAATTTGATTTTTTTTTATAGATTTCATACCAAAAATATAATCATAAACCTAATATTTGTTCAAAATCCATTTAGAATTACAAGCGACTTTTCGGTATTAGGTACATTTTTAATTACTTAATTAAAAAATCATGCGCTTAGTAAAACATTCCATTTCGATATCTAAATTTTTCTTGCCTCCAACAGCAGACGTCAGGGAATTCACATTTCAGTAGTATTAGCAAGTGTATAATTATCTTGTAAGCTATCTTCAATCAAATATTTTTTCTTTTAAAATCTTGGAATGTTTTTGACTGAATGTGTTTTTCATTGCCGTACATCCGTATCGACAGGGGGTACGAAGTACACTCCAATTAGAGTAATAGGTTTCATTAGCGCCTATACAACTACCAGTGTTCATTGTAAGCGGGACAATGTTGCTGCCGCCCGCTTATTGTGGCCTTAATTGCATATTAAGATCGGCTTTTCTTATATAAGTCCCTGACGAGCAGTAATATGGAATGCGTAATTGACACTTTGATTACCTGACTTTTATGGTTGCAGACTGAATAATTTGTACTATTAGGCTTACTTATTTTATTTGTAACACATGTGAGGAGTGTTTAATTTTAATGACATTCAGAATTTAGCAGCGAAGGCTTCTGTCAGTGTTTAGAGCTTTGATTAAGTATTATAGATGGACGTTTTCTAGTTTCTAAACGAGTGAATACACCATTTCATCGCCACACCGACATACTCCTTTTAAGGATTTCTATTATTCCTACTAGCCTATTGTACTATTAAATTGTAATAGATAATTTGGTAACATTTGAAATTACTGGGCGTCTAGAAGCCCAACCTTTTAGAAAGCTAAATTATGAACACGTTTAAAAAAGAAAACACCTAATCCCTGAAAGAAGACGAAGCAGTAGCTGTAAGAGGTTTCACTAAGTCATTGTTGAAGGGATCTCTTACAACAGCACTTTGTATCACACTAGTTTTTAGAACCACTGTGTACGGAATTCAAACTTTCACCGCTATACTGCCCTGCTAAGGCTAATGGGCGTAACTGCAATTTTGACGAATTTTAGATTATGATAAAATTTCATACTACTGCCTATATTCCATCATTCTACCAAGGCTCAAGGATGTATCTGCATCGGAAACGCACATAAACTACATTAAGATATCTTGCGTATCTATCATTTACTACAGAGGTAGCTAAACAAAATCTCTATTTTCTCGAAACAAAGGATTTGTAGATACGCCCATTAGCCTTAGCAGAGCAGTATAGTTTTCATAGTTTCAGAAAATAGAAACGATATTCTTGGATACCATATCTTAGACCTCCTTAGACTCGGAACCTAAGTAGGAGGCTCTTTCTATTACTTGTCAGCAGGGTTTATGCAAGCTAGGTGTTTACAAATCCCTACTGCAAAATATTTTTAGGGCCTATGCAGTATAGGGTACACTGAAGTGCGGTGTAATTTTGCGGTTCGTCCGAACCACTGCACGCGTTTCTACTTATACTCCTTTCTTTCTAGCTTCATAAGTTAAAGCGAGCGTAAAACTCTAACCTTTAAATTATGAAATTCGCCGCGGTTACCTAGGAAACGAAAACAGATGGCATTTTGTACCCGCAGAATTAAAGGGAATTGTAATGTAGTTGGGGGGAATTAAGCGTAGGTAGTACTCGCATGCGCCCGCCGAACCCACATGGGCTCATTCCACACCTGAGGAACGCAAGCGAACAAACAACAAACAGGAACGAGCACATGAACACGCACGAACAAACATTGCATACAAGGAATCGGTTGAAATTTCACGTTTGTTGGTGTTCCAACTATCGATATCTAATTTCTAGCATCTACATCAAACGAACACGATCAGTTTCCTTTGAAGACTTGCGATGGAACCCTGCCTGTTAATATTTGCAGGTGTTCGTTCGTGCTCGTAATGCGTCTACACTATGTTCGTTCGCCACATATTTGTTTGTTCGCGTGCGTTCGTCAGATGTCTACAATTTCGTCTACATTAAGGCGCGTCCACATCTAACGAACGCGTACAAACAGAAACGAACACAAACAATCGCAAATGAACACGAACGAACATGAACACCAACAAACATTGCATACAGGCAATCAGTTGAAATTTCACGTTCGTTTGTGTTCCATCTTTCTACGTAGTGTATTGATAATTTAAAATGAGTGAAGTGGGCAGAAGAAGAAATACTATTATTGAGGCAAGTGCCGCCTTTTTTATAATGCAGAAAATGCTTGCGATAGCGTCTACACTATTATACGAACGCGAACGCACATGAACAAGCATTTTCCTTTGAAGTACCGACTTGCGATGGAACACTGTGCGTTGGGATTTGTAGGTGTTCGTTCGCGTTCGTTCGTGCTTTCAGACAGTCCACACTGTGTTCGTTTGCCATGTATGTTCATGTTTGTTTGCGTGCGTTCATGTGCGTTCGTCAGATGTGGACGCCCCTGACGAACACGAACGCGCACGAACAATCATTTCCCTCTGAAATACCAACTGCACACTCTAGTCTTGCGATTTGCAACTTTCTTACCTTTTTTGGGATCTATCGTGTCTAAACAGGGGTAGTTTCTCCGCGGTAAGATGAATTCTTCGACTTCAGTTCTGTGCATTTCTGCAACTGTGGACATTATTTATGTTAAGAGAATGCATTTATGTGGATAATTATTTACTAATTTGGATTTGAGACTTACCTTAAAAGATGGTACATAATATAGTCAGGAATCAGGCCCGTAAAAAGACGTCTCTAAAATGTGGAACCCTGAACTCAAAGATATAGTTTTTAAAAAATACGTACGGCATCTGGAATGATGTTAGAATTTGAAATTCGGAGGGCGCAAAGTCAGCCAGGATTGCAAAAAGTCACAAAAAATTATTTTCTAAGATTTTTTTGATTCGCAAAAATTGCAAAATTTTGCGTTTACATCGTGATGGTAAGCTTATTTATTAACATTTTGGAATCATTCTTATGTCATTCGAAAGCTTATTCTTTCGTGATTCTTATAGCCCTATTTTATACCTAAAATTCTTTTTAACAAATGGCACAGATATTATTTAAACAATTCATGCGCAGAAAGTGTAGCGTAAACTTCAGCATCGAGGTACTTTTTTAGTTATTGCAGATAGCTATATGGTTATGCGACATCAAAGTTAGATAATATAATAAAGAAGTTTTTAGAGTAAAATGCAGCTCAATTCGAGTAACGGTGGAAGAGTTACGATTTTTTTAATACAGCGCGGCGGCGGCGTCTAATAACGCGGCACAGTAATTTTCGAGTTACCATTGCGCTCACTGCCACGACACGGCCAGCGACAGGTAGTGGTCTGCTAACAACTGCTATCCATTAATTTATGAACAGAAATAAATATTTATTCTAAAATCAAATATTAGTTACATTACTCATTGCACAAAATAGAACTATTTACTTCCTAAAAAATAATACATTAACTTTAAATAAAATATAGGAAAGAGAAACAGATACTAGCTTAAACTTCTTTGTATACTTTTACAAACAATTATACACATAATACACAAAATCAACACTATAATAATCTTTGACAGTGACCTTCACAATAACAACTTATTATACATTCTAATCCAGCTTTTCTACAACTGCAGTTTCCAGTACAAGTTTTAATACCTTTTGCATTTACAAAACACGTTTTCTATTGAAACGTTTGGACGAGCATTAATTGTAATTAACTGAGGTATTAAAACATTATCTTTTGAAGCCATCCAAATTTTCTTGGATTAGGAAGCAGGGGATTAACTAAGGTGGCGGTTTTCCAAATAATTAATTGATATGCAGCTCTAAGAATGTGCTGGTGAAAAGAGTCTTCAGTAGGCGGCAAATTTCTAATATCCGATTTACAACTAAGAAATAAATGAGCCCTCAATTTGTCCAAATTTCCCTAAAAAAAGGACGACCATACAAAATTTTGAAGAAATGTCGCGCCGCATTTTAAAATTCCGCAATTTCAGAGAAATCAACTTGTAGTGGATAATTTAGTAATGGCTGTAGTTGGTTGTCATTTTTATATTTTATACATGTTTTAAATGCATTCGTTTTCCCTTTTCTAAAAACAAAGCTCACAGTGTCACATCCACTTAAAACGTAGGTACTCAACAGCATAGCACCTAAATTCATTTCTGACTCCTTAGACTCAACTGACAACTTTTTGATTATGTGATGAATAGGTATAAATATATCAAATCTATGCATCCATAATTCATCTAAGTTTATCCTGCTTGCAAAAAATAGTGACAACACAAAAATGTCCGTATCCGTAGCTTCTATTACAACTATTTTATATTCTAGGGTAAATACTACATATTGAACCATGGCAAATATTCTACTATCGGCTTCGGTATGATTAGAGAAATTTAAGTCTGTTAATATTTGACTATTATTTAAGGAGGAAAAGGTTGTGGTGCCGCTTTCTTCTGCCATTCCTGTAGTAATAAATGAAATATTGTTAGGCAGACGATCATTTTCCCGGCCACTGCAACGGCACATCGGCTGGATGCACAATGGCGCGTGCTCTCTACACTCGAAGTGCATGTTTAAAAATTCGTCATCGTTACCCCATTCAATATTTCTAAAAATGTTCTTAATAAAAAAACTTCTTTATTATATTTTCTAACTTTGATGTCGTATAATCATATAGCTATCTGCAATAATTAAAAAAGTACCTCGATGCTGAAGTTTACGTTACACTTTCTGCGCATGAATTGTTTAATTAATATCTGTGCCATTTGTTAAAAAGAATTTTAGGTATAAAATAGGGCTATAAGAATCACCAAAGCATACGCTTTCGAATGACATAAGAATGATTCCAAAATGTTAATAAATAAGCTTACCATCACGATGTAAACGCAAAATTTTGCAATTTTCGGGAATAAAAAAAATCTTAGAAAATAATTTTTTGTGCCTTTTTGCAATCCTGGCTGACCTTGCGCCCTCCGAATTCTAATCGCCAAGATCATTCTGCATATTGTACATATTTTTTAAAAACTATATCTTCGAGTTCACCCCCCATGATCGAATTTTGGCCTCTAGATTCCCTACTAATAGTACCTATAAGATAAAATAAATCAAATTGCAAAAGCAGTTTTCATTTGCGAACTGCAAAATTTTGTTACGCAAACATATAAAACATCGATGGAACAAAGTTGTGTAGAAAGTTTAAAAATTCTTCTTCTTTTATAAATTTACTATCAGGTGGAAATTTTCATGTCATGTTAAACTACTAATCTAGTATTAGTTTCCACAATTTAAGATTTATACATAACAGAAAACTATTCGTAGCTTTATTTAATGGAATTTGCAGGAAGTAAGTTAATTTAAACTTATACTTTATACTATAATTTTATTTAAGTAACTCGGCTATTATTAATTAATACTGTCCTTCTGTTTTTTATATTTTTATTTAAAATTGATTCACAATTAAATTACCTTGCATAATACATAGTAACATTTTTATTTTACAATATTGTAGCTTTTAATCTTAAAACATTTTTTTAAATCTAGTACCTAAGTAATAGATTATCGGAAGGTTTTACATTCCATGCAAAGACTAATGTTACCGTTGAATATGATTGACTGGTATTTTAATACCAAAATAAAATATGATAGAGTTGTTAGTCATTACATAATTACTCTAATTCTTCATTTTTCTTTTTCTTCTTTTTAGCAGGTTCGAGACCACTGGAATACTCGGAAGTTATTAGATTAGCAGCTCGTTTTTGCTTGGGTTTCGAATTCGATACCTTTGGCACATCTTGCCTAAAATAATAATGCATCCTGTACTATATGTCTAAAATGCAAGTCTTTCTTATTATTATAGCCCAGGGTGTTCTAACGCGGAAGTGTCTCCGGTTTTTTTCTGTTATACTTATAGTTTTCGGGTTTTAGGTCTCAATTTTTATGTGTAGTATATTAGGCTGAAGATTCTTATATACTTACAGAACTATCGGCCTTTTTAATGTTCTAGAACATATTAATTTTTTGATGCAAAATGAGGATTGACTACGCGGAGGCATATATGCGCAATAAAAAAAAGTACAATTTTGCAACGTCCATACATTTAAATCAGCACATGATAGGCGGAAACATTATTGGAATAATTTAAATTCATCCTGAGGATGTATCCTTAGCGGGAATTTTATTTTTGTAGGGCAAATTAATTGGTATTGGTATATATTGATTTTTTTCTATGCCCACATACGAAAATACATATTTCAGTCTAGATACCTAAACCGAAAAAGCAAATTCCGTTTCTAGTGAGAGAATATTCATTCATAACGTTAAAACTTTCGTCACTAGTAACGAAAGTAAATATCCTACGCGAAGTTGCCGGGTGTTTCTTTTTTGTTTGCAGTTTGACGTTTGCCATTTAATTCTAACTTGTCAGCGACGAGAATGAATTTATTGTACACGATAGTTGTACTTAGGTATATGACAAATACAGTTTGTCACTCATCGAAAATCATTTGCGGAGGCTCGAGGATGGTAAAATTTTCTCTAGTTTGGTAGAAATGGTATTTTTTATGGTCTGTTTTTTAACTAGGAGGAGTGAACACAAAAGCCAGATTCACACTAGAAATGTCACTAGAAAAGAAGACTTCTGAAGTTTTGACGGTAAATTTGAATTTTTATCATGTTTAAAATTTACAGCTGAAATGAAAACTAATTTAATGTATTTTGCCTGAATTATGTCACTGTCAGCGCCTAGAAAAATAATTATCAAATCACGTCAAACGTCAAAATTTATACAAATTACTTAGCGGTGTGAAACCGGCCTGGCCGCAGCCAATCACAGGTGTGGATTTTGGCGCGACAAATTTGAATCGCTCCTCCTATAGTTAAAAAACAGACCATAGTCACTTGTTACAAAATAAAATTAATTTGTAACGTGATCTATAGTTTCATTCCTAAGGACTTCCATAAATGATTATTATTGGATTATGAGCAATTACCTATACTACCTATTTGCCAATAGCTATGGATAATTTTGAACCGATTATTAATAAAATATTTGCTAAAACACCAATAATTTGTTGGCCCTTTATTAGCTGAATAGTGAATATACTTTTATATTCCAGTTATTAAATAAATGATGCTATTTTTATTAAAAAAAGTAAATTACTATAGTTGTCAGTTTCCAGAGTGCAGCAGCACCTTGTATATTATGCTTTTGTTGAAAGATAAATTAAACATAAATTATAGATAATCACATTAAATTATAAAAGTCAAATAACAATTGAAGCACGGCTTGTTCATGAATGTTGCATTCAGCATTGCAGAAATGATAATTATTCGTATTTGTTCGTCAACTTACAGAGAACGGTACTTATTTGCAGTAGCCATCTTGTTTTAATACAACGAAGGAGGCGGTAGCGCTCCTATTTTTCAAGCATCTGAAGCCAACAATGCGTAGCGCCGCCAGTAGTGAACGTAATCACGTATAAATGTAATTAATGAATGTCCGTGATTAATCACTGTTCTCTGCGGATAAAAACCTATTCCACTCACATTAGATTTATTACTTTTTACATTTTTATACTTTATTATGTTCCCTTCCAATTTACGTTTTATATGTGAAAACAATGTATTATGAAGTAGATCATTTTGATACGCTTTTTATTGTTGCTCTTATTGCGAGCAGGTGTTTCATTGTATTTTTCAAATCATAGCATATTATAGATCTCAAATAATTAACTCAGGTTAAGAGACAAGATAGCGATTAATTGAGTTCAGGTGCCTACATTTTTTGTTATCAAAATATCTTTTAAGATTCTAACACACCCAAATGGATATAATTCAAGTAAAACAGTAAAAGCAAGATTTTCCAAATAATAAAAAAAACTAGTCCTGATTTGTCTCCAACTGAGACATTTTGGCAAGAGATAAAAAAGGTGCTACCGAAACATCTGACCTGAAGCAAAAGCTTCAGGAAATACGGGATTCATTTACACTAAAATTTTGTCAAGGCTTTGTTAATACCATACCCAAAGATTTTCGAATGTTATAAAAAGTAAAGGGGATGTTACACTTTAATAGTTATTTAAGTAACAAGGAATGTAAGGACGTTATAATCTGCGAGGCAACGCCGAGGCTTATAGCTTATATTACCTGCCGAGAATGAAGACGTCTGTACATTCCGCGTTACTTATTATGTTTTTCCCGCTACGGCGCAAATTATTTGTAGAAGATTATTAATATTAAAAAAAATATTTAATAATTTTCAGAAGTTCTGAGATAAATGGAGATTGGAGAAGCAGCAAATATTGCTTGTTTAACATTATTACCTACCTACGAAATCACGTAAACGGTATGAGTTTAAATATGATTTTTTTAATAAATGGTTTATTAAAAAAATTGGAGGTTGTATCTGAAAACGTCATGCTTGCTTATGTAAACGTCATGCTTGCTTATATGGTCCAAATATCCCAGAAATTAAAATCTGCGGCCAGTTTATGGTGTGAGTATTCCATGCTGAAGATTACTATTTAATTAACCTAAACGAAAATATTGATATTTCAAAATTTCCTAAACTATAACTTCAGTTGTTGAAAAATATCAAATCTGCGTGTCATTCATTATTTTCCTAGGAATGTAATTATTAAGTTGCACTGTCAATAGCAACCGAATCAACAAATGTTATGAGGCCCTTACACAGCTTGTAACCATGGATGTAAGACCTACTTAGGTACATTGCAGGTACCGGGAAATAGTATATTATATTATTAGGAGTAGAAAGAGTTCTTCTTGAGTCGAGCTCATATTGCGGCCGAAGCGCACGCGCCGAGGCTGTGCAAGTGAGCGAAACACAAATAAGACGTTCTACTCCGAATAATATATACTATTTTTTCTTCAAGTGTAAAAATATTCTGTTGCTGTAAATAAATATTTCCTAAAAAGTCATTTCCACAGGACAACGCTCTCCCCTCTACCAACCTTAGGGGCGGAGCTATGGGCAAAATACTGCCATTGTCATGGATACGTAAACACATTATTGTACTAGTAACATTATTTTCATTTTTAGACTATTAACAAAATGACTTCCTTCTACATAGCCAGTTGTGCACAACAACACGGATATTATGATACGCTTGAAGAAAAATAGTATATTATATTATTAGGAGTAGAAAGAGTTCTTTTTGTGTTGAGCTTATATTGCGGCCGAGGCGCACGCGCCGAGGCTGTGCAAGTGAGCGAAACACAAATAAGACGTTCTACTCCGAATAATATATACTATTTTTTCTTCAAGTGTAAAAATATTCTGTTGCTGTAAATAAATATTTCCTAAAAAGTCATTTCGACAAGACAACGCTCTCCCCACTACCAACCTTGGGGGCGGAGCTATGGGTAAAATACTGCCGTTGCCATGGATATGTAAACACATTATTGTACTAGTAACATTATTTTCATTTTTTGACTATTAACAAAATGACTTCCTTCTACATAGCCAGTTCTGTACAACAATATGGATATTATGATACGCTTGAAGAAAAATGTTTTTTGTTTCGTTAATTTTAAGTTTTTGTCCATATTTTTTCTATTCATTCACATTTTGTATTAGTTATTGTTGTTAAATTAATAAAACAATTTGAAGTTCATGTACCCAGTAGGTACTTGTATTTATATTTCTTAACGACAAATTTCTGAAAAATTCTAGGTTGGGCCAACTGAAAAGGGAAAGGGCTCGTACTATGAGAATATTTTACAATTTTACATTCTCCTCTGAGAAGCCTGTGTGATGTGTGGTTGAACTCGACTGTAAAAGAACTTTTGTTCTAATTTCGTCAAAGAAAATTAAAAAATACTTCCGACACCTTTTCCCGTCATAAAAAAATAATAAATATCAGCTACGGGTAGCCCAGCATTACCTAGTGGTGTTCGATAACTGTTTTTTTGTTATCGATAATTATTTCCGAAAAAATATCGATATATCTCGTTATCGATAAGTTGTCCATATGTTAGCGATAAGTTGTAAATATGTTAATGAACTAACAGAATAATACATTTTGAAATACTATTTTGATAGCAATAGCAAATAAACGCGTTTCCAAAAAAATTACATGCGTTTCCCTATGTTCATGAATAAAAGTCCGTACGGTAGTATATTCATCTTTCCAATTATTCGATATTTAAAATCTTTATAACATCTTACACTTTCAAGATACGCCTTTGTAGGCGTTGTTAACAATACAAATGATTATGATTTCCATTATACTGGAAGCAACAGTATAATTTTAATTATGTTTTAATGAGCTCCGCCTGAAAATAGTGAGAACAAGCATCGGCAATTTACATTTTTAAAAATTTGCTCAAAACTCTTTTCTATACTAACCAGACGAATACCAAAGATTTAAATACATAAACTTCTTTCGTACAACAAGCAACGCATTTACTTTTTTTTTTTGGTAGCTATTTAGCGCCGCGTGCATTGTGATCCAGGGCCAACTGTTATCAAGACGAAAGTTGGCCTTGCGTGATCCAAATATTTCTAAATTTCTCATCGACATATGCATTTTTTGTAGTACCTATATAAGTATACACCTGATGTAACAAGGATGAGGTCAGATCGGCAGTAATCATTAAATAAATCAAAGGGAATTCTTCAATTATTATATTTCAGAAATAATAAACTCTCGATAGCGTTAACTCGGTCAATAAAAAAATCTGTGCTTGATGATGCATTTATAAGAATATGCTCGTAAATAACCGAAGGTTCAGCTTCTGCTTCAACTAGTAGGAATGCAAAATAGTTACTGCAGATTTGAGTAGAAGAGTATTTATACTATTTATTGAAGAAGTTAGAATTTCAGTGGAAAAATTCCCAATAAATTGATTATCGGGCAAAAATAACAAATCAAACTATGGAACATGTCGGACATGTCGGTCAGACGTTATAATAGAAAACAATAACCGCACTCTGGAATATAAAGGGATGGCTAACTGGATCATTAAAATTAAATCTGCAACTTCTGTTCCATTATGTTCTTGCTAGACACCAATTACTTCTTATGTGGTTATTATTTTCATGGCACTTTATTAAATTGGTAATAACCCGACGCAAATTAGCGAGTCAAATTGTTTACAAGCAACAGCAACATTGTTTCCATGGCTCTAATTACGTTATAATAAAGCATTTGCTATAATTCTTTGTAAATTGGGTTAAAACATTAAAAATACATAGTTCGTTAGTTGGAGAATTGCTATCATTTATAACAATACTGGCGTCATTAACGTTTGCTTGCGGTTACTTTCGCTAAACTTTTTTTGTCTAATTAAACAAATTTTGGCAAGGGAATTTAATTTTAATGTACCTCGGAAAAAATTATAAATAATGAAATAAATATAATTAAAAATTACAAAGTCATTGTATAGCTCTGCATAGTTTGATTAATGTTTTAGTCATTATCGCGTTAAACCGGATCGACCACGAATCGGTTCGGTTAATGCGTTCAGCCGCCACATGGCAGTCGCACAAAGAGCTTTAAACACATAAATAATACTCGTAGTTGGATATAGTTTTTTACTACTGAAACTTTTGTAAGCTCATTTTTCACGGGCAATTTGCGATCATTCCTCTTAGTTTTCATCGCACAAAAACGACTTTGTCTTCTTATGGATTTCATTATGAATACAAAGACTAGGAAAAGTATTGTTCGTCTCGCTTGTTAGGTGTTTAATAGATACCCACTGCCAACACCAGTAAAGACGTCAGAACTGTAGCGCTTATTGTTCCCTATCTGTGTTTATTTAGTGGAAAATATGAGCAACCACAATTAATTATATTGTAAACAAAGGCCAATAAAACGTAAAGATAAATATACTCTAAAATTATGATTAGTGATAAACTGATAAACAATACAAGATCAATATTTCAAATATAAGACATTAATTATCATAAGCATAACTGTACACAGCGCCGGATTTAAGATTTTTGAGTCCCTAGGCCAAGTTTTCTGAGCGGCCCTCCACCTGTCCGTGATTTTGAAATAATACATATAGGTACAGGTCACACGTTTCTAGAATTCCTCGGGTCGCGCAACCCGAAGACGAATCGGGAAGCGCGGCGTTTAAAAATTTTAAATTCAAGCAGTGGCGTCACGTTCATGCTTTTAGGTATAAAATAGAACGGTTTTCATGCAATCGCAACACATATTTTATTGTCACGAAAATATTTATAAACATTATAAATTATTTCTACCCAAGTAACACGGGACGTCCTATGGACGTCCATTTTAGGTCCATATTTGGTACATAGCGTCCATGGACGATTATGGACCGATATGGACGTACAATGGACGTCCGGTACTGTACCACCACAGGACGGTATGCGTATCGGACAAATAGGACGTCCATAAGATGTCCATAGTACGTCCAATGGACGTCCAAAGGACATCCATAGGATGTCCATAGGATGTCCAAAGGACGTCCATAGTACGTCCATGTAACATGTTTAAATAAGCGTCCGTATATGGACGTTTTATGGACTCAATTCTAGAAAATCTAGACAGTCGTCGTTGAGAACAGAAGCGTGACCCGATGTCATGTTGGCACATTGTGTTCTGTCATTCCGTTGTGAATTTAAAAGTTATTGCACTGCAGACAGGTAAAGTGGTATCTACTTATTTTCAGATATAAGTGAACTGCCAATAGAGGAAAAAACGACAAACCCTCCCCCCATAGTTCAACTTCCCTTTACATGCCATTCATGTGAACACGTAAAAAAAGAATTACATAGCAGAAACTAATGGTATATAAAATGAATTACTTAAGCGTTTTTACTGTCTTTTTATAACTGTCGAGTACGTCTCTTTTAATTTCCTTAACATATAAGATATGTATCATCAGTGAGTCCGATGAAATCACAGTCTGATCATCGGCAAAAAGCAAGGTGTACAAAAGCTTTCTATTCCACTCCTTCGCAATACACTTATATGTCACATACATTTTGACCAAAGTTGGAGATAAACAACATCCATGTCTTAAGCTATTATTAGTCATTTTAAATGCTTCCGATATCCGATTTTTTATTAAGTATTTTTGCGCCAATGCGGCGCAGTCCCGATAGATTAGTAATTTATATTAAATTGTAATTATTTTGTATAATACCTATACTTTTTTATATAAATCACAAAGATTTCTTATTTTTTCTCAATAAAAATAGTAACATTAAATTTGTTTAATTAACATCCAATATAAATCCGTATTATGTCCATATGGACGTCCATAGAATGTCCATAATACGTCCGTATGGACGTCCATATAACGTCCATGGACATCCAATGTACATCCATAGAACGTCCATAGTACGTCCATGTACATCCATAGAACGTTTCTTGTACATCCAAAGGACGTCCAATGTACGTCCATGTACATCCATAAACGTCCATGTATGGACGTATTATGGACTCCATACTTGTGCCATATCGACGTCCATTGGACGTACATTGGACGTCCCATGTATCCGATATGGACGTCCAATGGACGTCCGAACATCCATAAACGTATGTACAATGGACGTCCATTGGATGTACGTGTGTTACTTGGGTCGCGATTGACCTCTTAATATTTGGCCGCTTTTTCCCACTTTAGAACTCATGATTTCACATAAGTCTAACTACCTGTTGCAACTGATAATTTCTGCGCCACTGGTACCGCGCGAAAGTGGTAGGACGAGTGTGAAGGTCACTCCCACCATAAATTTTGGACAACTGCGCACCCACAGCCGAGGAATTCTAGAAACGGGCGACCTGTACTTCAGAAGTTATTTGATGTTTGATTAGTACTATAAAATTTAAAACCAGTAGGTTACTATAAAAAAGCGTGATTTTGATTAGCAAAAAAATATCTGTAGCTGGTAGTCCGCGGCGCCTCTGAGCCCGTACTTGGGGATAGCAGTACTGAATGACACTGTTCCGAAATTGCAATCGGAGAAATTACTGACGTATTTCGGAACATGTTCGGAACCCAAAATGAGTTAATCCCCTCCGCAATAATCATGCATATAATAATAACCTAACTTTTTTAAATGGCTTTTGCTACTATTGTTCCGCCTATTGTTGAAAATATGATTGAAAATTTAGTTGACTCAAGTTCAGATTCAGAAGATGACGTAGAATTGATAATAACCTATTTCTGCTCTTTGAAACTCTTCAACAGTTAAATCAATAGCATATTCTTTATTGGAGTCTCCATAAATAAATTGATATGTTCTGTTCTCGGACATTTTTCACACAAAATTCAACACCTCGAAATTCAAAAATTCAAAAAATGACAGTTTACTGACGCCACACTACCTCTCCACTGTCAGCTGCGACAGTAGAAAATTCCAAAGATGTTTTTAGAATGATTAGTATTTTTTGACAACGCGTAACCAGCGCCAGCATTGCTGTAACTGATTTTGGAACGACTAATCAGTAAAGTTAGTGCTGTCAGTAGATTTCGGAACGTACCCACAGTGAATTATTTTTCATTATGTGTATGGGTAATGCGGATTCAAACAGAAAATTCAATGGCGTGTTACATTACAATAGAGTAAAAAATCGAACTGTCCAAATTTTTGTAATGAATTTCAATCTACAGCTTGTATTGTTTCAATTAGGGGACATTTATACAAACATAAAATAATGTAGATATTTTTATGAAACACCCTGTATATTCTTTGATATTTAGATTGCGCTATATAGGTAAACGTACTAAATGACTTTTCCAAACACTTACAAAATAATTACTAACAGAGTTATAGCACATTTTGTGATTTGGTACTTGGAAAAATGAAGGAGTTCCATGGAAAACAAAACGCTTGCATTAATTTTAGTTAGATAATAACAATAATTGTGGCGGGCATACCTATTAAAATTTAAAATATTTGTTTAAACTAATACGTTTTGTTTGCATAGATATGAATTGCTAGTTTTTATGTACCTACGTCTAGTAACGCTTCATTTGCGTCATTCGATGTGCTGCAATACCACCGATAGTACTGCTTTTTTGTAATTCTTTTATAAATTACATCAATAAACAAGGAATTGTTTAGAAAAATTTTCGCGCCGTGGGGGTTTTAACGCACTACCATTGTACATGGATTGAACATTGTAACCACCATAGAGTCATCGGCGTTCACAGAGATCACACAATAGAACTACAAATTTACACCAAATATGTTTTTTAAATATTTTTTTATGTTTTTACTTTCGTCATATGAATTTTAATTTTTAAACTTTAGAAATATAAAAATATATTTTCAAGATCTTGTCGCGACCAACAGTTTGAGAACCCCTCCTGAAGAGTGGAGATGTCGCAGTCGGATGCCAAAAACCGTCAGTTTACAAACTGATCAGTCCGTTGGCAAACTGGCCAGTCAATTGGCAAATTGAGCGATGCACGTTTTCTAAAACTCAAAATACAGAACGGACAAACGGACTGAAATTTTCAGTTAGTTTGTAAACGGCGAGCCACGTGTTTCGGCGTTTACGAACTGACTAAAAATTTCTGTATTTTTAGAAAATGTCGGTCAGTTTGCTAACTGATTAGTCAGTTTGTAAACTGACGGTTTTTGGTATCCGATTGCAACATAACACTGTTCAAGATTTAATTTTAAAATTTTATGGAAAGTTATACAAAATTCTGAAGGGACATTTTGTTTGGGTTTTTAATTGTAAGATGAGTTGCATAGGTGACCTTTAGCAATATGCTGAAGCTTTGGTTTCCTAGGAAAGCAGTGCTGTAATATAGCGGACGTAATTACGACGATCACAAACCTGTTCTATTTAACATCCCGCTTAATAACATTTCGAATTTATAGAATTGTATTTACCGTTTTCGAAAAAACCACACCCATTTTAAACGTATGTATCAAACCTTTAGTAATTGCAAACATCACGACCGCATAAAATGCAAACTTAGAGAAATACGACTTACCTATGGTTTGCCAATTTCTTATTAAGCCTGGGGACTTCAGTATTTGTAACCTCGCCCCGGACAGTTCGAGAGATTTGCGATGGTGTGTCTCTTAATGCAAAACTAGTAGCATAATGTCCAAGATTGATATTCTTGAAGTTGAATATTGCACGCATTTTGGCCGGATAACTGTTATAAAAGCGGGACCATGTGGAATACGCTGTAAAGAAAAAAAATCATTAACCAAGTAAATAATTAGCACCTAAAATTATTTAAGAGAAATGGCATCACAAATCGCCGAATTATTACGAAACGAATTATATTACTCATTTTTATATACCTATTATTTATTTCTTGTACGCCACTGGCAAATTGCAAATAAATACTACTACTACTACTACGAATTATTATACACGGTGGTGACTAGGGCTGGGCAAAGTATCGATACTTACTCGAAGTATCGATACTTGGCTTGGTATCGAGCATCGATACCAATACTCAAAAGTATCGAAGTATCGAAAATATCGAAGTATCGAAAATATCGAAGTATCGAAAGTATCGAAAGTATCGAAGTATCGAAGTATCGAAAGTATCGAAAGTATCGAAAGTATCGAAGTATCGAAAGTATCGAAGTATCGAAAGTATCGAAGTATCGAAAGTATCGAAGTATCGAAGTATCGAAAGTATCGAAGTATCGAAAGTATCGAAGTATCGAAAGTATCGAAAGTATCGAAGTATCAAAAATATCGAAATATCGGAAATAGAGAAATATTCGAAGTATCTAAAGTATCAGAAAATTAATACAGCAGGCTCGTGTAGTTTTCGTAGGAGCTTTAACTTTGTGTATTTACAAGAGTAGGTATACCCATTTACCTATTCATATACTTAAGTTTTTATTTTTAATTAGAATTGAGATATTAGATAATTAGATTGAACAATCAAATAGGATCAACTGGGGTAAGTATAGTTTTTCCCCCTTCTATGCCAAGAACGGACAAAAGTGACGTGTTACGTTTATAATTTTTAGACGATTTGATATGCTTAGCATTAGGAAATAGTGGGTGTACCCAAACACGTTCATATTCATTGATTACGGTGGGGGTCACAGACACAGTACCTACATCAGTGTAATTAGTAGTTTAGTTACTTCGATACTTTCGATACTTCGATCCTTTCGATACTTCGATACTTTCGATACTTCGATACTTCGATACTTTCGATACTTCGATACTTTCGATACTTCGATACTTTCGATACTTCGATCGTTTCGATACCTCGATACTTTCGATACTTCGATACTTTCGATACTTCGATACTTTCGATACTTTCGATACTTCGATACTTTCGATACTTCGATATTTTCGATACTTCCGATATTTTCGATACTTCGATACTTTTGAGTAATATCGATACCACATTGGTATCGATACTCGATACCCATTTCATGGTATCGCCCAGCCCTAGTGGTGACTTGAGCAACGCAGCATAGGGAGTTCAATGGTAAATTCTTAATGTTCAATTATTGACTCCCCTAATTATTTTAGAGCAAAAGTGTATTGAGGTTTTTTGTAGAGAAAACAATTCTGAATCATTATTTATAATTTTCTATTTTCCGGAAGCGTAGAAATAGAAGAAATTAAAAATGGTCTTTGTAAAGAAATCAGTGATGCCTTGGAATTATCTAAACAAACAACATTCGTATTTACATCTGTCATTACGGTTTGAAGTTTATAACCGATTATTAAATTCTATTATTTCTAAAATGTATTCAACGAAAGAAAAAGTAGAAATGATAAAGTGCCTTGTTTAGCGTAAAATATCCGAATAAGCAAATTCCAAATAATACAACGATTCACAGACTAATACAAAAGTTTGAAGTTTATTTTGTAAAATAAATATAATCTTGTTTCCTATTACCTGCTCGTTTTATTGCTTCAAAAAGAAAAAAAATGTAATGAGACAGAAATGTCAGAGCGTTTGTGTGATTTTATAATTCCATGGCATCACTGATTTTTTTAAAAAGACCATTTTTAATTTCTTCTATTTCTACGCTACCGAAAAATGGAAAATTATAAATAGTATGAACAGATGCAGAATTTTTTTCTCTACAAGAAACTTCAACACACTTTTGCTCTAAAATAATTAGAGGAGCCAATATTTGAACATTAAGAATTTACCATTGAAATCCCTATGCTGCGCCGCTCAAGTCACCAGCCGGTATTATTTTACAGTGTAATTCCTTAATTCGATATTAATTGCCACGGAATGGTTTATTGTTAGAACAGTTCATGCTAATATTACACTGATTTTAATTAAAGTTTCAGAAAGAATATTGAGCTACTCGTATATGAAAACGATTATGTTTTTCTTAGATTCTTTTGTAAGATTTGACCATTGAAAAAAGAAGGTCTCGGCATCTTTTCAAAAGGATATTTTTCTTTTAAGTGTCAAAGTAGTGAAACGTGCACAAGTCGTAAGTGATGGATTGTAAGTATAAGTGAGTGAAATTAAATCAGTAGCACATACAAAACTGAGTTTAGATGCATAATGGAGTGTCGGACGTGAGAGGGCAAAGCGCGTGTTGGGTGAACTGGAATCCATGAACCGTGGCGAACGCCCTACGCCGTCCTGACAACCCCGAGTGGCTTTCTATGTCCATTCTAACAGTTTCACTTCCCGCACCATAATTGCACTCTGAAAAGCTGGTAAATGCCAGCCACAACATCAGTTTACCGGCCATTCGTCGACCATGTGATTGGACGTTAAATCTGCTTCGCGAAAACGGAGAACTCGATACTTTTTCAAGATTCCTAATTTTTATGCTCTAATTTATATTATTTTTCTTTGGCTTTTGGTTACAATATCCGTCGAAATGGTATAATGGTAATGCAGTATTACATATTAGGTACGATTTATAAGAACGGGAGGGGTGTTACTAAATTATGTATAAGTATAGTATAATATAATTGTATACAGGGTGTTTCTTAAATCGCGGACACGGAGCACAGTACTACATTCCCCTCTAGATACCAATTGGAAAAATATAATACAATAATGCCCGTTCTTCGCTAGTTTCAGAGTTATTCTCAGTCAAAGATTGAGATTCAATTCCTTTATGCTTTGGAAAAACGGGTAAATTTTAACCGTTCCGCATTGTTCATCAATCAAATATTAAATCTTAATAAATTTGGAATTTTTTATACGTTGTATTCCTTCCTCCGAAGACATTCTTTCTGATAAATATCTGTTGTTAAATTTTTTTTCAATATGTTGCAACAGTGCATTGTAGCTATGAGGTTATTACCTAGGAAACTTGTTCATACTGCCTTACTAAAACACCAAACGTTTAAAACAAAGTCCGTGCAAGCATGCGCAATGTTGTCAAATTTAAAAATTTTAAAATGCCAATAACTCCGAAACTAAATACATTAGGACAACATCGCCTATACTTTTTCAACTCAGTTTTAAGATGAGAATCGCGTAGTGCTCTCCGTGTCCGCCATTTAAGAAACACCCTGTATATGTATGTTGTTTTTCATTTACAGCGATGTTTCTACCCTAGTAAAACCAATGTAAGAATCAATAACAAATTTGCGAAAGAGTGCTGTATTCGATTTTGCAACGTGTCTGTAACGATATAAGGAATTGTGAGATTTGTTAAAAACCGTTTATTGAATTGTTTCCGTTGCGCTAGGATATCATTCACCATACCATTTTAATTTTATCACAAAAGTCAACCACAAAATAATTTTTTTTGTTCAACATCATCCTTAAACCCGCTTCGGATGGTAAAATGCAGAAGAATTTTCTGCAAATCATCCGAAATGTAACGTTTTACTGTCCCCCAAATTAATAGAGTACACTTTTTCAAGTTGATTAGAATTTTTGTTTTTTTAAGATAATTTTATATATTTTTTTAGCAATACCTATATTGGCAAAAGAAAATTGAACATAGAAGGTAAACCAAATAAATTTTTAGTTTTTACAAACGTACCACATATCAGTAGGTATATTAAGAGTTAAGAATATTAGAATATCATCGGTTTAATTTTGACAAGATTTATTTTCGGGGAAGGACACAAGTGGGTGTCGATGACTTACTTAAAGCGGGCGCTTAAAGAGCCGCGAAATGGTATGTGATTTGTCTGCTTGTTTTTTGTTCATTAGTTAGGTACGTATTTCATACAATTAAAAACCAATTTTAAGCACAACTTACCTAAACATGCAGAAAGGTGCAAAGATTTCCTTTTAGCTATAGCAGTTTCATACCGTCGTTGAAGAGCTTCTGCAGCACGTTCGTGATCTGGCTCTTGCATCACGTCACAAAGACATTGCAGGAAGTCTTCGGAATTACGTTGCTTTAGACTGAAAGTACAAATAAATGTGCAGATTAGTTACAATGTTATATTATCCGGCCAATTTAAATGTCAAAAACCCTGTTAAACGAGCCGTATTACGTACAAGAATATTAAAAGGTATAGCATGCGTAAAAATATCCATTGAGACATGCTCATCAATAGTTATCGTTAGGTTTCTGATCACAAAAGTTTACAGACTATTATGAAAAGGCATCTTGATAAATAAATTCTATGTAATGGGTTGATTGCAATGGTGTTTTAAAACTAAGACTGACTTTTTGAAATTTGGTTTTGTTGTAAGTAAGTTTAGTTCTTGGTTTCCGAGACTTGAACGTTAAGTCTCGGAAATCAAGGAGATCGTGAAGTTTAGGCACGATTTTTGTTGTCAATGTTTTCTTTCAAACTAAGAGCATGTAATGTAGTGTCTCAATGGGTGTTATTTCAACTAACGAGCTTGTAAAATTATTTAATAAATTATAGCACGTTTAACACTTACAAAACTCGTTGTTCACCAAGACGCGAAATATATTGTTGTTCTTCATGGGTGAGGAAGATAATTGCAGATCCGCGCTGCCCAGCGCGTCCGGTACGGCCAACTCTATGTAGATAATCGTCGTCGGTTTGGGGTCCTGTATATTGTACAATACAATCTGCTGCGGGAACATCCAAACCACGTGCAGCGACATCCTAGTTTAAAGAAAATCAACAAAATTTAGGTCAAACATAGGTCATATAGTCATTGTATTAAGTAATCCTGCGCATGTAAAGCCCCGTGTCCAGAGGTGTTATTTTATCTTTTTATTTTCATTCAAATTAAATTAAACCAATGAAAATTAAAATACCGCAGAAATCGTAAATCGCAAAATAAAATTGCGCCTGGATGCATAGGGCTGTAACCATGTAGGTACAGTCAGCGACAAATGTTTTCACCAGTATGCTACCACTGAACACGTTTTTCTGAGAAATATAAGAGGTACCAAAACGTCGTTCTTATCGTTTTATATAGGTATGTTGGTAACACTGTTAACAAGATGAAATGAAATATAGAAATGTGTTATATTTCTCAGAAAAGCGGGTTACAGTGGTACAAGACTGGTGAAAACATTAGTCGCCGACTGTACGTTTAAAACACTTTGACACAACATTTTCTATAGTAATCAAAAACTTGTTCAGTCCAATGATATGCAATAGCAAATTACTCAGACAATTTCATGTTCATTTTATATAAGAATACGAAGTATTTTAGAATTTTGTATATCAAATACAAAACACTCCATCCTTTTATTAAACAGTTACCCGCAGCGAGAAATATATTGCATCAGAAAATATCAATACCTTTGCTAATCGGGAATGATACGAGTAAACGTGGTTTAATTTAAATCGCAGTTGTGGTTAAATGTAATTTAGCCACTAATGGAGACTTGCTTTTAGTTTCTCTACAGATTGCACATCTTCGAAAAAAAAATAATTACGGTATCCAACTAATTTAACACGTATAGAAATTACAATAGTATCAGTGATATGGGGTTTAAAGTTAAGAAATTAAACACAAGCAACAATTTCAAAGTTTAAGGTACTACAAAATAATCAATAAATTTTAATTATGATTGTTACTGACATACTCTTGTATTAATTACGGTGGGACCAAAATTATAAGGTTTGTTAAATGCAAGTTCACTAGTCTGTAGTATGTATGAGAATATAGGATAGGGTTTTTTATTATTATGCGAGGTGGAATAAATCAGCGGTTTTTACAATTATGAGAAACTGTCGAGCAAGTAAGTCGTCTGTAGGGCTGGGAATTTTTTTCGATATATCGAATACCGATATTGAATTTGGAAAATATCGATATATCGACAATATCGATACTTTTTTCAATATCGCCCACCTCTACTCTTGGTATTGCTTAACTTAGAGGTGTGATCTAGAAAACTGCAACTTTTTAAATTTTGAGAAACACCCTAATTAGTTCATTTCATGTTTTTATGAAGGTTTAGTAAATATCAAGAGATAAGGTTCAGTCCAGACTCCAGAGCAAGCCTGAGCTCATATTGAAAAACCTCTGAAAGGTTTATTTTGGGTATTATTTCCATTTGTTGCATTAATTTGTAATTATCAACACCCAATATCGATATATCGACAATATCGATATTTTTTTGATATCGATATTATCGATATTTTTTTCAATATCGCCCACCTCTAGTCGTCTGTAATGCAGGGGTGTTGACATTTTAGTTTTGTACATAAGAATTAGGTACAATCACCAGAAACTAGTACCTTGAAGATCACTTTCTCGATCATTTTTCTGAAATCGCAATTCCAACTTTCTTTTGATTCAATTACAATTATTGGTGCATCACGCGGCGGCAAGCCGCATGTTTGATTAAATTGCTAGTCTGTTATTGGTTAGATGCGGCTTACCGCATGCCACGGATCTACCCTTACGCCCAGCTCTATAGACGCAGGTTAACTCTCCCTTTAACTAAACTTCGATCAATTGGATAGATACAATTATTGTAATAATCATATCCACGACAATAATTAATCGTTATGCAGCTGAAGAGGGAGTTAAACTACACATACAACTAGGTTAGTGGTCTTTCGAAGACACTCGAGAAAACCTCATATTTTCAGTTTTCGTTTTTGATTTTTACTAACGTTGAATAATTGAAAGATTCATTGCATGGGTCTAGGTCTCGATAAGCAGATATCTGGTACCTCATTGCAGTTAGGTCAGCTGTGGTCGATTGTACACTGTACCTGCGTGAATTCCAATCCTCCAACAGGGATCTCTATAATTGTGTCAACCATCGTATTTACATGGTCCCTACAGTTTTACTTTAGATTTATTTCGCATTATACAAGGCTCACTAACGTGAGTCGGATTTAAACCCACGACTATTGTACCCAAAACAAGTACGCTAACTGCCGAGCCACCACTATTAAAGATATGGAAAAACTAAAATAACTCTCTCATTGTCACTTTTATGTCGTAACACATGAAAATTTTTATTTTTTTAACAAGACGTTTTGATTTTATGCAGTCGTTAGTTCCTGTGATTTGGAAAGTTTGTGTTAAACGATTGTGAATATAAGGGTGGATCCGTAATTGGCGCGTTACGCGGTAAGCCGTATCTAACCAATCACAGACTGGTACGGGCTAGTATTACTACTATTACAACTAGTCTGTCATTGGTTAAATGTGGCTTACCGCGTGCCATGTGAAGCGTCAATTGCGGATCCACCTTTAGTATAGGTACTATCCGTTGTATATACATATAGCATTGTCTGCACAATCTACTATTTACAACGCTTGGAAAATATATACAGATACGAGTTTGGTAGAAAGACCATGTTTCAGAATTTTCGATCCTAATGATAGTACCACGTCCGAATTGCGGACAAAATTCACAGGTAAATTTCTAAGTAGGTACTAACTCTTGCACGAACTGCGGGAAAAAATAAATTTTAAATTGTAGCAAAGAGTTTGTTGAGTTACAAGTTAGGCCTGCTATTGGATCAGATTATCGTGGGTTCAAACCTTGTTCTCGGATATAGTACGTTTTTTGACATGATAAAGATTCCTCCTAGGGGTTAGAATTCCTCAAAGCGAAGAAAAGTTTCAATAAGGGTGTATTGCGGTGTATTGTGAGGCACAGCTGGGTCAAGTACAATTAGGCGCCAGGTATCCTCAAACCGAAACCTTGTCTACTACAATACATACATACATACATAAAATTTTGGTTTTAAATTTTGTCAATAGCGTTTTAAACTTACAATCCAATAGATTTTCTCATTGTAAAATTGCATTTAATTTTGATGCTTAAAGGATGTGAATGTAAAAAAATAACCACCGATCACTACTAAATTAGTATTTAAAAATAAAAATCAACTCACCGTACACAACAGGACTCCTGTTTTGGCTGCTCGAAATTCAGTAAACACTTGTTTCCGCATTTTCTGATCCATGTTACCGTGCAATTTGAAAAATCGTGTGTTTAGCACAACTTCCTCTTCATCTTCTTCATTGTCAGAATTATCACTATCCACGTCAAAGAGTACCACATTACCTTTTTTAAGTTTACCGCGGTTTACTGGCATTTTAACCAAGCACTGGGTGAAAAGTTCATAATGAAACTCCACCATTTGAGTACTAGCCATAAACACAAATATTTTAGAATTTTGTTTAGATTTAGCTATTATTAGAGAAGAGAGAGTGAAAAGTCTATGTTTGACATAAGTTAAAATGAATTCTTGTTTTACAGTATCAGGAATAACTAAACTATCAATTCTGTTATTATTGTTGCTTGCAGTATCATCTAATGCATCTACAAACACATGGTTTTTCATGGTGAAATCAGCAAGCTCACTAACACTCTCTGTTAAAGTGGCAGATAACAAAAGAGTTTGACGATCTTTGCTGTTCATATTCCTTAAAGGCAATTCATTTTTATTTTCTGTTTCTTCCTCAATATCTTCATCTGAATCATCTTTTAATGTTGTTTTTTTATTTTGTGAATTTTTTAAAATCTCCATGGGATTGTACTGAGAATTTGTTTTAACTTTGGATAGTTCTTCCACTAAACTAAATATAATTGAATTAGTTAAAAAAATAAAACTGAAATATTTCTATATCTCTCTAACCTTACTACATCTTTTCGAAAACCCATATCAAGTAAGCGATCGGCCTCGTCGAGGACCAAGCATCGTACATTGTCAATTTTTAATGCAGATGTATGCAGTACATGATCAAGTAATCGACCTGGTGTACCAATTAAAACATGAATACCTTTTCTTAATCGATCCTTTTCAGACTTCCGGTTTTCACCCCCACACAAGTGTCCTGTTACGATCCATTGAAATGTCTGTTTTATATAATTTATGAACCATAAAATTTATGGAATAAACAGTTTTGTTAAATAACTTACATTAATTTTGCTAAATAATTCGTGGGTTTGAAGAGCTAATTCTCTGGTAGGAACAACAACAATAGCTTGTACACCATCTTTTCTTTGTAAACGTGGTGTAATGCTTTGCAATGCATCCATAATGGGTACTGCATACGCTAAAGTTTTGCCAGATCCTGTCTGAGAACGAATCTTGAAAATAAACCAAAGGCTATTTATTAGTTTCTTTTGAATAAGTACCAAGATCAGGAATAAAGTAGCAATCTTTATTTGCAAGTATACTCGTATACCGGGTGGCCGGTCTCAAGGTTGTACATAGGGATTTAACATTATATTGAACAGGAACATTTTTGCTAATTCCTGCTCGCCAATTCAACTTACAGAAAAAAATGAAGTTGACCATTGTACTTCAATACGACAGTTTTCAAAAATCTAAATACACCACTAAATTCCTATTTAAACAGTATCTTAAGAAAGTACAAATTAAATTCGACTTCCTCTTAAAATAAATGAGTTACTTACAGGAAAAAATGAAAGTCAAAAATTTACTTTTTTGCTACAGTTCCAGAACTACATACGTTAAATATCGAAAGTTTATTTATGGGGTTTGGTACAACTTTACCTAAGGAGTATTTCATTCCATTTAACTAAATCTGTATCTCTCATAATAAGCGAAGATCCCCAAGTTGAGAATGAGTCTGTGGACACACTGTAGGTATATAACTTACTGTGGCGGTTTTTATTTATTTTTATTTTTGTATTTAGTTTCACAATCATCGCGCTATCTTAACGGATAATCTAATGAATATTTTGTAATTATCAAACTTGAACTAAAAGAGCACCCTTTTGCTGTAGTTTTATCAGTGGCGGATTTGGGGGTGAAATAAATATACACCAGGCATATAAAAGAGTTCTTTTATCTTCTTCTCACATATATTTTGTTCGAGATCCGCCACAGAATTTTATGTTGTACACCAGTGTTCCTTGTATTAAATGTAGAGAATATTTTCAAGTTAATAAATTAGAACAAAAAAATGTCTGGTAGCTACACAAAAACGAGAGTAGAGTTGGTATAGAAAATTTCGATTGGCTGGCGCAATTATTCCAAAATATGAGAAAAATATATCTAAAAAAATGTGATGATCAGCCTTCCAATTTAAAAGGCTTAGTTCCATAAGAAAGTATTTTCAGATATACTAAATTGATGACCTAGTTAACTATCAAACTATTAACATCATTGTCCTTCTCTCAATTATAGATATTTTCGGATATTTTGTTTAGAAACTTAGAGAGAAATAATTAAAACATGGGAGTTTTAATATGGGCACTCTGTATACAGTGTGGAAGAAAGGTATGGAATAAATTCATTATTTCTAAAACGATGACGTTTCATGAAATTTCCTCGGACACGTCGATTTTACTTTTGAAAAAGACCCTTGTGCCTATACCTGCGCATTTCCGATGTTCATTTGTTTTCGCGTGATGATGTCATCGGATATATTTTGTAATGGAACCCCCATATTTTTTTAACGGATTCGTGTACAGCTCAACTTGCTGAATTCGAAAATGTACCACTTTAATACTTTATTTCTACACCTTCCCGAGAAAAAAAATAATTACCGATTCGTAGTAAGAACAACAAATTAAATCAAGTTACCTAAGAAATTGTTTCCGGCAGCTAAATAAAATCTAATCAGAATCGATAAATTACTGCCTGCAACAAAATTATCATAATTTTGAACATTTAATTAATTATTTTATAAAATTGTCATGTTGCTATTGTTGAACTGTTAATTTGTTAATTATTAATTTATTAATTTTTAATCTGTTAATTGTTAATGTGTTAGTTTCTCGATTCTGATTATATTTTGTTTAGCTGCCGGAAACAATTTCTTAGGTAACTTTGATTTAATTTGTTGTTCTTACTACGAATCGGAAAATATTTTTTTCTCGGGAAGGTGTGGAAATAAAGTATTAAAGTGGCATATTTTCGAATTCAGTAAGTGGAACTGTACACGAATTCGTTAAAAAAATATAGGGGTTCCATCTCGGGTTCCATTAAAAAAAGTATCCGATGACGTCATCACGCGAAAACAAATGAACTTCGGAAATGCGCAGGTATAGAAACAAGGGTCTTTTTAAAAAGCAAAATCGACGTGTCCGAGGAAATTTCATGAAACGTCATCGTTTTAGAAATAATGAATTTATTCCATACCTTTCTTTCACACTGTATGTATATAAAAATTAATAAGTTGAAGAGTTTACAAACATAAAAAGTCATGCTATAGGTATAATTATGGAGGATCACAAGAATTACATTCAGACTAATGAACAACAGCGTTAACAGCGTATGGTACTTACCAATACATCTTTTCCAGTTAAAACAACAGGTATAGCTTTTTCTTGTACTGTAGTTAATGTTGTAAATTGAATCTTTTCCAGATTTGATATTAAATGTCTATGAATTTGTAAGTCACTAAATTTACTACCAGACTCATTAAAAACTTTTTCTGATATAGATTTACCGACTTGTGTATTGACGTAAACATCTTTAGCTCTTTCAGTAAACAGCGAATATGATTTAGGGTGTGCTTGTGCAGTCGACTTAACTGTAGTTGCTGAACTTTCATCATCATTTTTACTAAGTTGTGCTTTCTGTTTATCTTTTTTATGCTTTCGCTTAATATTACTCGTAGAAAAATCATTTTTTTCTAAATGCTTTTGACTTACTTCTGTCACAGTGTTATTTTGATTAGTATTGTGTTTCTTTTGTGTTTTTAAAGATACATTATTATGCTGTTTAGACTGTTTTTGAATCTGCATAGATACAGTTGGCTTATTTAGTATTTTCGCTGCAGCGGTGCCTTGTTTTCTTCTTAAAACTGTTCCTGTAATTGGTTTTTCCGACTTTCCCCAAGTAAACGTAAAGGATGAATTAGCTGACTGATTATTTGATGTGTTTGTTGTACCCTTTTTGAGCAGCTTACATTAAAAGAAACAATTTTTATTGTGGAAAACAATAGTGAGGTTATAGTTACCTTTTTCTGTTTCTTTGACATTGTATTCGTTTTAGTTTTAACTTCCATCGTTAACGACACCAACCACTCAATTTGTAATTAAAATATTATTGATTTATTTTAATTACTAACTATTGTTGTATTTTATACACACGAGATTAGGTCGAACGTCAAAAGCACGTGTACGTGCACGGTGTACCTAAGCAACCACTGGATCTAATTCTCGTAGGTTCTAATAGTCAGTAAACTCCGAGCTGAAACTAATTTCACTGTACAGGGTGTCTCGGGGTGCTGTTCATTTAATTGGGAATCCACCATGGAATATTAATTTTTAATTATGGATCAACGTAAATTTTGTACAGGATTTCATCGCTATTTTTATTGAATAACCCTTAAATAATTAGTAATTAATACATTGACATTTTCAAGCGTTACTACAAAAACCAACACAGATATTTTTTATATAATAGCCTTGGTGTCATTTCAAGTGTATTCAAAAACTAATTTGTTTGGGGTTGACTATGACTTAAGAAACAAGAAATACAGTGTGTTTTTATTTATTATCTACACATGCATAGAAATAAATGAAGAAAGTTGAGATTATAAACTGAAATAGTTAGGTATTCATACATCAAGGAAAACTAGGTACCTACTACTTTAATCCCGAGAAAGTAAGTAGTACCACATATACTGTGGTAGTACCTAATTTTATTCGATATCTAATAAATTGAAACGGTTATCAAAGAAACGAGTTTGTTTATGTGCAAAAAAAACCTCGAAATATTCAATCAATTGCACTATAGTTTAGGACTAAAATCAGTTGGAATTGACGAATTGTAGAAAGTAGATACCTAACAGCGAAGAAAAAAATTTTGATATACCTTTGGTCATTACTGCAAATGTAAATGTTAATATTAACAAATAAAAATGAAAATCTAAACTTCCTTTTGGCTTTTATTTTATTCCCTAAGGAATAAAGTACCGCATTATTAATCAAAAACGGGGGAATAAAATGGCACTTTATTCCTGGTTAGGAAGAAACTTTATTTACATTCATTAGCATCACAAAAGATGATTAAACTGCCCATCACCGGATTCTCCACATTTTAAAACTCTATTGCCACAAAATTTTTCCATTCTTCCAAATTATTAACAGAAGTTCGAAATATAGAATCTTTGATGTAAGACCATAGCTACACACAAACCACAAGAAGTCACAAGTAGGGCTGGGCAAAGTATCGATACTTACTCGAAGTATCGATACTTGGATTGGTATCGAGCATCGATACCAATAATACTCAAAAGTATCGAAGTATCGAAAATATCGAAGTATCGAAAGTATTGAAGTATCGGCAGTAGGTATCGAAAGTATCGAAGTTCGAGATTGACATTTTTTAATCTCGAGTATTCGAGACGAGATCATTCAAATTTTCGGTTATTTGAGATACCTGTTTACTATCTGCTCTAAAACGCTTAGTTTTTTTTATGGAACAGTTTCCGTTTTTTTTTTTGAAGATGCTGTTGGCGGTTCATTACTATCAGTTTCACTGTTCATTAATGAGTATCTTTTATCGAATCATCACCTTCTACTTCTACGGCTAACTTCTTGAAATGTCTAACAGAATAGGTACGTGTTTCTTTGGCGTTCGAAAACAGAATCTGAATGAATCAGTCTTCTTTTCGTTTTTGTAAAATATGTCTGCTGTCAGAGTATGGCGTATAATGTTAAAAAGCCATAACGAAACAAAACACGCTTATCCAGAAATACCTACTTTTCTGCGAAATCCGACGGTGACATCACTTTTCGGTACAAGCACACCTTAAATTCGAGTATCGAGATTCTCGAAGTTGAGATCGAGAAACGACGTTCAAAATTTTTTGAGTTCGAGATCGAGAATTAACTTTCGAAAATTTTCTAGATCGAGATTGAGAATGGGCAAAATTTCGTCTCGTCTCGTCTCGTGCCAGCACTAATCACAAGATGGTGTCGGATATTGTTGATATTGTTTCTACTAAGTCTGTCATCAAGAAACTGCCGAAGCAACTGCAAAGTTTCAACTGTACACAATGTGGTATTGCT